>CM060688.1:107484915-108684915 GCA_030686995.1 Artemisia argyi | reverse complement strand
TAAATAAACGTTAACACCCGGTTTATAAACACGACGAATATATCTAAATATTCCCACAATGGTCCCGACATATTTTTATATCCATTATATCATCATAAAAGTTATAATATTCATTTACCCAGTATTTTGGAAATTTATTTTATTTATAACGTAAGTCTATAAATATTACGACGGTTTTCGTGGAAACTAAACAATAATCACCCGAACACTCAATACTTGTACCCAACGTATTTTTAACATTTTTATGACTTTATTAAGTCCCGACTAACTTGTTAAAATTTATTTCTCGCAAACCCGGTACTCAATGATAACTAAAAACTAACTACGATTACCTAAATTTAACACCTAAAAACCTATACTTATACTACAAATCATCCACTAACCATCCTAAATAAATCAAAGTCCATATTATGGCTTATGAACCCTTTGAAAATCAGCCATGAACCCCCCCCCCCCCATGACCTCATGCATTTATGTGTCCATATAATACAATATAACTATCCTAAATATCTACAAACACATATAACATAAACATACATAACTTTTAGAATCAAAAACTCAAAATCTCATCTCTTCCATCTCCATAACCCACGATCCATTTCAAAATCCAAGATCAAGTGATATTTTTCCAAGAGTTAAAGCTACAAAGTTGTTCCTTTTGTCATTCTAATCAAGAATCTTACAACAAAAACACAAGTAACACAAGGTTTCTCATCATCTAATCACCCATTATTTCAAAGTGAGTTATCAACTTTATTTTCATGATTTCATCTAATTAACACTTGTATCTTATGGTTTTCATGCTTAATTTCATGTACAAGTTAGCTATACCACATTATTTTTGTTAACTTTTTGAACATACAAACCCTAGATTTTGATTTAGGTGTTCCTTTGTTAAATTAACATGATTACTAGTGATTAGGAACCCATGGCACCCTAAGAAGGTGTATGGTAGGATTAGTATAGCTTTGTGGTGTTTGCAAAAGATTTGGTTGAAGTAGAAACTAGTTTTGAACATGAAAAATGGATTTGTAACAAGTATTTATACATTCTGTCCCATTTTTGTAAATCCAGGAAAATCAGTAAACATAAAGTAAATTTTGGAAAAATTTTTAGAAAATACTTTCAAAAACGAATCCGTAGGCGAAAGAATGGATTAAAAAGAGTTTATAACGAAGAAGTTATGATTTTTGCAAGTTTATTGACGAAAAGTATATTTTCTGAAAATACATGCTGTTGGACGTTTTTCGTAGGACAAAAAGAGGCTTTAGACGTAACTCGGAGGAGCCAAGCTTTCCAAAATATATTACTGCATACTAAGACGTAACCGAGGATATAACGAACAAGTAAAACGGACTTATAACGACAAAGATATTCACGTTTCAATATCGGCAAAACTCATATTGTTTTGACAGCTTTGAGACCAAAAAGAAACACTAAAACTACGTAGTAACTCTAGATTTCTAGAAGTAATACCAAGTACCCAAATTCATAACTAATGAAGTATTAGTGATTAAAAGTATATTTTCATTACTACAAGGCGTTATTTCAAGGATTACAAACCGAGAATTTCAACACTAACATTGATACATACGATATATATATATATATATATATATATATATATATATATATATATATATATATATATATATATATATATATATATACATCTCAACTAGTTTTATTTTTCTAGTTGCCTTATTTTCCTAAGTCTTGGAAAATGTATATTTTTGATAACAACAAGTATTTTTCAAAAAGTAGAGTGGTATAGGAAACATGTGCATGGACATTCATAACATCATTTCATGATCTAAAGTAGATCGTTCATCATTCATATTAGGTTGCGGCTAGTGTGCGCTCCTTGTTTTTCAGCTCATTACATGTTCATGGTACCATCATATCAGGTGAGTTTTCCTAGCCCCGTTTTCAATTCAACATTTTGATTTCAAATCCCACGGGGGAATACATTGCATCAACCATTTTAGTACGAGCCCAAGTACCAAAACATATGTACATTGCTTAAGTTGCCTTACCAACCTGTTAAAGTCCCCTATTTATTATCATGGACCGTTAATTTGCCGATTAAGCGAGAGTGAGTGGATAGATCTATCGAGGGTGACGCCTCCATCCATGGTAGTTATTACCAACAGTAAGCGGATGCATTTCATTTTGACATTTTGGGAGTGTTCTGGTAAAACATTCGGGAGGGGCATATAATTTCATCAGTCATAGCTTCGGGGTCATGAGCTTAAGGTCTATTGTACTATTTTACTTGATTTTTATCTTGCACTTATACTTGTGGTGGCCGTACATCATTACATTTTATAAACCTATGGAATTCACCAACATTCGTGTTGACGTTTTAGCAATGTATTTCAGGTTATTAAAGTAGCTCATGTGACATGCATTTGGACCTTCATGGAGTCGCGGGGTCGACGTGTCTCACCATTATTTCATGCACTTATGTAAACGTTTGATATAGTATGACTTGTTTTTCATAAACATGCAACACCTTTTGGGGACCTCATATTGTAAACTCTGGATTATTTCAATGATCAAACGAAGTATTTTCCAAACGACACTTTAGGTCGTTCAATGTAACTGTAACTGTGATGCTATGACAGACACCCTCAGGTATTCCATTCCGCTGCAAGTCAGGTAAATTGGGGGTGTGACATTATTTTAGAAACCGAAAACAACATCACCAAAAATATAAAAAGCAAGATAATTCAAAATATTGTCCATCTAATAAGAAAGATTGCAGATGTTGGCTATGTCACGAAGAAGGTCATTATGCTAATAAATGTCCTAAAAAGGGAGAAAAGAAAGAATCAGAAGTATTAAAAATAGCATATAGTCTTGGATACGAACCTATAGAAGATTGAGATATCGATTCAGATATTGAAATATATGCATATACAGATACTAGTGATTATTCTAGTGATTATAAATAAATCAATTTATCAACATTTTATGAATAATTTACAAAGATTTTTGAAAAATCTAGCAAAAGAAAGTAGGGTTTTACAAAAGAAAATTTCTGAGAAAATCCGTTGGGAATGGACACCATCCGACACCCAACTTGTACAAAATATTAAAGCTAATGTACAATGTTTACCGGAATTATATAACCCGAAAACAAAAGATTTTTTGATTATTGAAACAGATGCATCCGACGACACATGGGCAGGACGTATGAAAGCGATTCAGAATGGGAAAGAATTACTAGGATTAGACATTGATGGAATTCCAATCCTTCAATCTAATCTATCAAAAATACAAAGTATTGATGGAAGTCAAATTCCTTAATCTGATCAAAGACTATTACAGACAGAATCTGTTTTGAAAACAGAAAAATACAATTCTAAATTATGCAAATATATTTCTGGAACATTTTCAAAAACTGAGCAAAATTACAGTACTCATGAAAAAGAGACACTCGCGTGTCTAAAAACTTTGAAAAAATGGAAAATCGATCTTTTACAAACAAGATTTGAGTTATGAACAGACTCAAAATACGTAACAGGATTCTAGAGATACAAATTACAAGAAGACTATTGTAGAGGTCGACTAATCTGTTGGCAACTACAGCTACACCAATTCTATCCATACATCAAATACATCAAAAGCAACAATAACACTTTTGCAGATACCCTCACCAGAGAATGGAAGGATTACTGAAATCAGCTAGACATCAATTACAACAAAAAAGAGAACAACGTATATCTTTAGAAAAACAACTAGTCATTATCAGACAAGAAGAAGATAAACTAGCCAATACAGTAGAATATTTAGCTCAAACAGATAATTCAGAATCAACCACAGAATCCACACCTTCACCATCAAAACCATCCACTCTTGTAAAATCAAAGCCATCCACTTCAAAAACCCAAACATCAGGTTTACCATCATCCAAAGCCGAATTCATAAAAATAGAAGAAGATGTTGAAGAAATAGTTCAAAAATCAAGCATTGGAAAAAGGAAATGATACATTATTTTCAATGGACCATTCAGAGGCATCTACACAGATTGGGCACTTGCAAGTCCACACATCATAGGACAAAGTGTCAGTCACAAAAGTTACACTTCACAAGAAGAAGCACAGCAAGCATTAAAGGAAGCATACAAGACAGTTACAACAGAAAAATTTCAGAGATCGAAGAGATTTATCTCTTTAAATCAAGGATTTCAGGAAAGACTACGAGAAAGAACGCCCAAGATGGATCCAATCGATCTAATCAGAAAAATTCCAACTACAAAAGAAAGAGAAGAAATGAAGAAACCGACGGTCGAGAAATTTCAAAGACTTTGGGATAGTGTCATACACTATAATGAAGTCCAAGCTACCAAGTCATTCTATCCAAGCGACATACCAGTAGGACCAAAAGTAATATTCCTACCAGGAACAGCACCAACAGACATTCATGAATACTTTGTTCATGGAATAGTAGACACGATTTACACAGACAAAACAAGTATACGAGAATTTCAGCAATTTCCATCAAAAATACAAAGCATTATCAAGGCGTACAATGCTCATTTCACCAAAAGCAGACCATTGTATTTTAAGTTACACTCAAGCTATCCAATTTTCGACAGCAACAATCACAAACTCTTAGTGTCATCGATTACGTTACCAGAATTAGGAGTCAGCAATCCTGAACATTATCCAGATAAGAAGGAGCAAGATGATTCACCACCAGCAATACCATCCACTAAAAATTTGGTAGATGCTCTTGCCGGAGTATTTTTTGCATCCTCAAAGCTAGGAACAGGAACGAGACAGAAGTCAGACATTAAAATCAACCATTCCAACAACAACATGTTGATCTACTCGAAATTTTCCGAGGGAGTGATCGACGATGTACAATTGAGAACCTTAGAAGATTTTGAGCAACCATTTGAAAAATTCACTGGGTCACTCTTGGCACTACCTGAAGATTTCAAAATTGCACTATGTCAAAGATTATACTACGTGTCAAAACATATGTGTGATTACTGTTCAAATGCACAAATACAGGAATGAAGACGAAGACACAAGCAGACAAAAAAGAAAAGACAAAAAATCAAGCATTATTGAAGACATGTGAATGCGCCACCTGTTTATCCACTATCTTTACTTTTTCAACTTTTTCTTTTAAAGTGGTGTGATGTAGTTTTTTTTTTAGTAATAATATAAAGGCTAATAATGTAAGGCATGTCGGCCACCTACAATAATGCACACTAGTGCGTTAGGTATAAATTATTAGTGTAGTATTAGGTAAGCAATGACGTAGGTTGTATCCTTTACACCTACCTCCTCTTGTATAAATAGAGGTTAAACCTCATGAAATAAAGTGTGTCTTTTGAAGATTAAAACCACTGAGTTTTATTTGAGATTGAAATCTCAATTGTCTGTTGAAACGAAGACTCGTTTCTGAATAGCAGATCACCTATCCCACTAACTAATCAATTACTAAAAGAAACCCACCAACAATAAATTAACCTTCCATTATCATCCACAGTCGTTCATTTCAATTCAATTGAATTCAAATTCAAAGAAACATGTTCAAAAGCAAAAGCAAACCACTATCCACCCTACTTTCCACCATGAACCACTAACTATTGTTTTCATGCAAAATGAATTATTTTCAGGTACAATCATCCGCGTTCATTCTGGTATCAGAGCTGATAGACGATTCAAAGACAATTAAAAGAACTTACAAATGATTCAAGAAGCAAGAAGACGATGCAAAAGAACAAGTAACGCACGAACCATGTCAAAGACAATAATTATGAAGGCTTTTTAGGACTTCATAAATTACAAGAAGGTATAATTATTAAAACTTTAAACTATAATTTTTAAAGCTTAAGAATACATAGATTAAAATATGTCAGATTTACCAACTATAGATAAAGAAGATATATCTATTATCGAAGAAAAAGAAGATGAATCAGGATTTATGTTTGATACTATGATTAATAGAACAGCTATAAGAAGATCTAAATTTACGTTATCAGAAAAACATAATTTTGATTATTCACTGTCATTTAGAGAATTATTTTCAAGAAAAAATATAATATATTTTGGAAAAATTATTGGAGAAGAACCAGTTCCTATTGAACAATCACAATAAAATATTGTTATTCCTATAATTAATAGACAACAAATAAACAAAAGAATAAAACAAATGAATGAAAAAGATAGATGTAAAATAGCATATATTCATATACCAACTATACAAGTAATATTAAAAAGTAATTTTATGGGTCGTAACACACCTATTGAATTAGAATTGAGAGACGATTGAATAATAAATAGAGAAGAAAGTATTATTGCTAAAGGAAAATGAAATTTATCCGAAGGAAAAATAAAATTTGATGTCAATATACAAACAGGAATAAGTTTAAAAGATAAAGATATAAATAAAAGTATTACTGTAAGGTATGAATTATTAAGAAGATTATTTATGTATAAAGGTAATCACCCTTTTACAATAACATATCAAATAAATTATGCACTTACTAATTCACATCACAGTATCACTTTTAAAACAGATAATAGAATTCACATAGATAAACTTTTTGAACCATTACTAAGACTTGAAACACCAAATTTATTTACAAAACATAAATATATTGAAAGAAGAAATTCAACATCTGAAATACAATCAGTATGGATACCAACAATTGAAAAACCAATTTCAGTAACAAATAGAGAATCTTCCAACACTAATGAAGAAATAAAAGAGATGAAGGAAATGATACGATCATTGAGTTTGAGAATATGAGCGATACAAAAATACAAATGTATAATAATCATAATAAATATTATAATCATTTTCTAAAATTCTTATATTCGCAAAGAAAAACTACGTTACGAGAAATAAAATTTGTTAGAAGTAAAATAAAAAGAAATAAAAAATTAATATATATTGGTTTTCAAAATATTGATATAAATTGGTATTTCAAAACATTAAAAAATAAGTTAAAAGAAAATGTGAAAGTAATACAAGAAGTTAGATCAAAATTAATTATTTGTTAATATGAGTCTTTATCAAGAGAAACTTCGAAAAGCAATTAATGAGCAAAAAGAGGTAGTCAAACAGTTTAAAATACATATTCAGGAAACTGAAATAGAATTAAAAAATGAAGTAAACACTTTTGAAAAAATACGACTTATCAAAAGATTGCGAGCACTTCGTAGCATAAAATTAATTTGTGAAGAAAATTTTAGACGTATTATAAAACAAATATATTAAATAAGATGAGTAAAACACTGAAAGAAAAGTTAAACCAAGAATTACAAATTATTAACACTGAAGCATGTGTTTATCAACTAGAATATATTAATCCAAATCATTACAATAAAGAAGAATTGGAACAACTATACGTTGCTATAATAAATAAAATAGAAAGTAATAATAATAAAGAATTCAATAAAGAAAGAAAAAGATTTCAAAATAAAATATGGCAACAACTAATCCAACTAAATACAAAAGAAAGTTTTGAGTCAAAATTAGATTTTGAAGACAATAATTCATATTTAGTTTTTAAGATATTATTTGAATATTATGAAAAAAGAACTAAACTAGCTACCACTAAGCTTACATGGGAGAATATATGGGAATATGAAGAAATTAATTCATTTGAAGTCATTTTTATACCACCATTTCCAAAAGAAATAAAAAATCCATTAGCTTTTATGATTTCAAGAATGAGAATTGTTGAATATTTAAATGAATATAGTCTAGATGCAACTGACGAAGAAGAATTGAAAAAACAATTTTTGGATTATAATAAAAGAATGGAAAAATATTATAAAAATGAGTCAGAAGAATTAGATGACTACTATGATGATAATGATTTCGATTATTTTGGAGAACCATACTACGAAACAGGTTAAGTCATCCTTTTACTACAAAAGTATTTCTATAAAAGGACAAAAATGAATAAAAATAAAAAATCAAGGGATAATCCAAATGCAACATTCAATGAAGTAACAATTGAAAATAAGAAAGTATTCACTTACGTAGATTCTAGAGTATCGATATGCTTTGGAAAGAGAAAAATATTAAAAAATTGGGAAAAATTAACTAAACCACAAAAAATAGTTATAGCAGACAAATCGGTACACAAAATATGGTATGTAGAAAGAATGGTACCTATATATATAAATAAAAGAAAGTTTATAACACCAACTATTTACATGCATGATTCAGGCATAGATTTAATAATTGGAAATAATTTTTTAAAGTTATACCAACCATTTACACAGACTGATAGATGTAACAATTCGCATTTTCAGATTTATTTCTATTCTCGAAAATTTTACTATTCACTTTTACTATTCATTTTCCCCGAAATTTTCCCGAAATTTGATTTTTGTTTCTTGGCCTCGAGTGATAAATCATTTCCATGGCAAATTAAAAGTTTGACACTTATCAGATCATTTTCGTGAAAGTTATTAAGGAATTACACGGAATTACACATTTTAGGGTAAAACGTCATTCAAAAATTCTACGCACAACGAAACTCGACCGCGTTAAGTGACCCCGCATCAGAAAAATGTTTAGTACTCTCATGATTAATTAGAGAATTAATCATGACTGAGAAAAACATGACCAAAATAAGCCTCGGCCGTGAAAAACTGGAATTTTCAGTTTTTAAGCGTTTTTACTCAGCCGTAACCCTAGCCTATACCTGCACCGCATTTATAAGACGACTTGAGTTTTCAACTTATTATAAAAAGTCAACATATTTTTTCCTCCTCCTTTGACCAAAAATCATTCATTTATTTTATAAGTCATTTCTTGATATTTAGGCTTACGGTTTTATGTCTAAAAGACATTTAATACCAACCGACACTAGACTGAGCCCAGCCTAAATATTATAAGTCATTTTAAGTCATTAGTATCCTATTAGAAAAGTTACATTTTACTTTTCTCAATTTTACGCAACTTTCGTACGTTTTACGTATTACGCGTTTTAGACCCGTGTTTCCAGTTTTAGCAGGGTTTGAGCAACCCAATAGAACCTACCACTCATTTTATATTTTATTATGGAGTATATTGACATGTTTAACCATACTTTCAAGTTTCATATTTTTTGGATACCCGGTTTTACGTTTCGTGACTTAACAACTTACGGTTAGCATTTTACGGAGTCGAAACTAACTACATTAGCTTGGATAATATCATCAAAAGTCCACACTTGTTCCCCAAGTATATGAACCGACCTAGGGGGAATTCAGCCCATAGGTGGCTTGATCTCATGCTAGGAGGCCTTAGATGCATACATGTGTACAACTTGGTCTCCAAGGGTTGACAAGTCAACATTGTAACCTCCTCATTTTTAGTATAAAAGAGAGCTCATTCTCTTCCTTTCTCGTTCAATACCAACGACCCAAAACCATCCAAATACACCATTTTGATCATTGATCTTGCTCATTCAATCCATCACAAGTTCAAGTCATAGTTCCTAGTTGATCCTTAACACCTTTCAACCATAAAACTCTATAAAATCACAACAAAAACTCATCAAATTTCCAAGTGTTCCTAGTGAAGATTTTTACTCAAGGTTGTTTTTATGTTAGATTAGTATTTATCAAAGGATTATATGATAGGGTTTTTGGTATGGAAGCATGGCTATGGTTGGAAAGGTTTTGGAAGATTAAGTAGTGGTTCTTGGTTTTGATCTTGGTTCTAGTTAGTTTCTTCACAAGTTGTAAGCAAACCCTAACATACTCCTTGCTTAATTATCATTTTCATACTCTTTGTGTTCCTTTCATGCTATATATGTTTTGTTATTGTGTTCATGATGTTTAAAAATGGATAAAACAAGTATTGGTATACATATGTTAACTTATGACAAGTAAACAAGCAAACTAGTGATTTTTATGGAGAACCATGACCAAAATATTATATAAAGGATATTAGACAGTTACATATTGTAGTAGAGGACTTAACAAGGAAAACATAGCAATTTGAATCACCCAAAACGAGTACCCGAGTCAAAAGTTATGACCATTTAAAGTTAGCAAAACCAAAACGGCAAAACTGCCTATACCTACTGTTTTTGCATTCTGCCATTTTGAAAGTCACCCTTCTGGTCCGATTCATCAAAAAGTTAAAACACCAAAGTTGTCTGGAACGACATTTTCGTTCAGGATCTAAAGAAGCTCGAGCCCTGAAAACGCTTTCCGAGTGATAATTTTCTTCAAATTCTTAACAGCCCATTTTAGACCAAAGTCACTATATTATAGTTATGATTTACTAAGACCAAGAGGTCTAATGACCTAAAGCCAAGACCACAACCATGGCTAAAGCCAAGGTTGAGTCTCAAGACCATGGAAAAATGACCAAGGTCACGGCGAAGCCATGACTAAATGACCATATAAACTTACTTAGGCGAAAACATGAAACAAGGAGTTGACGATAACTTGAACAAACAATTTGGATCTACTTCATCTAAAAGAACCATGAGATATTACAAAGAAATTGTCATACAAGACTTATGAAACTTACCCTAATAACAATCTTCATGTAAAAATAGACTTTCCTAAGTTTATTCAAATATTGGACATGTAACTTTTCGGATCAAAACTTATATATTTGTTATCAAATACTACAATAGTAGGGAGCCTCATGTGAGGAGTTCATTAAGTAAGCCGTCGAGATGAGTTGTGGATTTACGAATTAAAGTGTCCTGGCTCCTCGAACGTTTACTCCATGACTTCTGAATTATGTCGGCCCAAACGATAGTAAGAGATATACAACCTATACATGTTTCATAAACCATTTAAATTCAAAGACCTACACTATATACTAAGTACTACATCATGAACATTATGCAAGACATATATAGGCAATCCTTCGTATTCTTAGACGTTACTCCAAACCTAAGTCGCAACGTTCTATTATAGGCTGCTCTTAGTGACTTTCGCGATTCGACTACCACTTTCATTTCACATCACTTAAGCTTAAGGTGAGTCATAGCCCCTACTCTTTTCATACTTGTTTTAAACTCTTTTGGGGAGATACATGCTTAAACTACTTGCTTTCTCTTTTACTAAAGACAATTTTACTCATATGCTATGCTATACTTTTATACTCTTAAACATGATGTGTAGTTTTATTACGATATGTGCCTTAATGTGTTAAACCTATTTTATGCGCTATATTTTTTAACTACTGTTTAACTCCTGGATGGAACCGATGGAGAGGTATTGATAGTACTATCGGGCTGACGCCCCCACCATTGCCATATATTCCTGGCCTTGGGTGAATATAATCCACTATGAAGCATTTGTGCTTATTCTTATGAAGCATTTGTGCATATTCTTGTCAAGAGGTTCAGTAGGCAGTGATACTTTACATTAAGCGTGCATATATCGTATACACATATATCGAAATCATACTATATGTTAGCAGTGGGTTGTGAACACACAGGTTGCAAGTCTCTTATGGCGGGAATTGCAACTGAGTGGATTCACGATGCCTTTGTTGTGCGAATATTCTTTAAAGACTTTTCAACTGTTTTAAGACAAACTCTATGAACTCACCAACCATTGTGTTGACACTTTAGCATGTTTATCTCATGTATGTAAGGTGATAGCTGTTGCATGGAGCATAGAGTCGCTTGGCATGTTTTGAAGACTTATGCTTTTATCTTTACCATTCGATATGTTTTAAAACTCTTATGTATTGTATTATGGAACTCAAGTTTGTAACTCGGAACTTATTAATCGAATGGTAACTTTGCAAAACGTCTCATTTAGAGTTCGTTTTCTATACCTTGTACTTTGTATTATAAAGTGGCACCCCAATGACACAGTCTTCCGCAGCGATATTTTGGGGGTGTTACAGATTGGTACCAGAGCCTTGGTTATAGAGAGCTAGGTTGCATATACTACCTAGACTATAACTGCTATATACGTTAAGACTCTCCTCTTTATTTTGCCTTACATACACTTCATGCGCATATGCTTATTGCTAATTGTTTGTTTAGGAGAAACCCCAGACAATAGTCAAGTCATCAAAAATTTAGAGCTACGTAATAATTGTTTAATTAACTTAATCTTGTGACAGTTCTTGTTTGATAAGACATAAGATTAAGTTAAATAAAGGTTATTAGTTTCCTGTAGAGATTTGATGATTTGCCTTATACTTTCTTTATATGATCCTAATACCTAGAAGTGGTTCATATGTCCTAGTACGACATTCAAACCTTTCTACAAGTGCGGCTAGTCCATTTCGTCATATCACCTTCTCTAGATACCCAGACTACGTTACCCTTTCACAACTTAAGAGCAGATGATAGAAAGTCTACCCAATTATGTAGTATCAATTGTTGAGATATGTGTGCCTGGTAATATGTATACGTGTGAAAGGAAGCAATTATAATTATGGTGGCCAACATAATTATAAATGCGTCACGACTCACGTAGACATATGTGACCATGCTTACATTAATCAACGATTGACTCAAAATTGACAAGATTAAAGACTAAGTGGTCTAGGAATATCACCTCATATCTGACGTCGACAAAATGTCCCTCCTTGTAGATATCATGGCACCAAAGAGAGTAACTCGTAGCACCAGCCGAGGTGGTGCAACACCAAGAGGTGGAAGAACTGGTGGTCGTGGAGGTAGAGGAGCTGCTCACGACACTAGTAACCCTAGTAATGATAGTGGAAGAACTGGTGGACGTGGAGGTAGAGGAGATGCTCACGACACTAGTAACCCTAGTAACGATGGTGGAAATCCAGATGTCTCCACCATTATTGCCCAACAGCTACAAAACCTACTTCCCACTATAGTCACACAAGTTGGCAATCACTTGAACAATTCGGGAAACCACGGAAGCATAAATGACGCTACAAATGATGGAGGAAGGAATGGTAATAATAACAATAACAACCATAGGACTGGATGTACGTATAAGGAATTTACGTCATGCAAACCAATTGAGTTTAATGGTAAAGGAGGTGCATTGGCATATACACGATGGGTCGAGAAGATGGAGTTAGTGATTGATATCAGTAACTGTGCAATCCACCAGAGAGTGAAATATTCTGCATGCTTGCTATCAAAAAAGGCATTAACATGGTGGAACATGCAGATTCAAGCAAGGAGTAGAGAAGCAGCTGTAGGCATGACATGGGACGACTTTAAGGGACTACTGAAGGAAGAGTACTGCCCGGTTAATGAAATGCAAAAACTAGAGGACGAGTTTTGGCATCACTCTATGGTAGGGGCTGGTCATGCAACCTACACAAATCGGTTTCATGAACTAGCTAAACTAGTTCCTCATCTGGTTACCCCTGAATCCAAAAGGATTGAGAGGTACATCTATGGCCTTGTTCCTGAGATTCGTGGGACAGTAAAAACAACCGAGCCTTCCACAATTCAAAGTGCAATATTAAGAGCAGGGACCCTAACAGATGAGATGGTTAGGAATGGAACTTTGAAGAATAGTGATAAAAGGAAGGGAGCAGGTGAATCAGGCGAGCAAAAGGGTACAATGGTTGATAATAAGAGAGCAAGAGGATTTGCGGCAACAATTTATGATTAGAAAAAGTATGAAGGTCCACATCCTAAGTGTACTAAATGTGCTTATCATCATCAGAAGTCTGAGCCATGCCGAGTGTGTACAAAGTGCAAACAGTTGGGTCATTTTGCAAATAAGTGTAGAGCAACGATGAATGCGGGCAATATAGGAAATAACCAAAAGACATGCTATGAGTGCAACAGCCCAACCCACTTCTGATATAATTGTCCAAGGTTGAATGGGGCACAGGGACAAGTGTTGGATAACCCGACTCTAGCCGTAATGCTTGAAGAAAATAACCCGAACCGTGGATACAATGTTAGTCCACCTCGGGGTCGAGCATACTATCTGGGTGCTAAGGAAGCCCGCAATGCGTAACGGGTACGTACCTTATCCTATCATATTATTCTATTCTAAATCTAGCTTTATTATGCCGCTATTAAGATAAGAGACCGAGACACACTAAACTTCGGGACGAAGTTTCCTGAAGGGGTAGAGACTGTAACAATTCGCATTTTCAGATTTATTTCTATTCCCAAAAATTTTACTATTCACTTTTACTATTCATTTCCCCGAAATTTTCCCGAAATTTGATTTTTGTTTCTAGGCCTCGAGTGATAAATCATTTCCATGGAAAATTAAAAGTTTGACACTCATCAGATCATTTTCGTGAAAGTTATTAAGGAATTACACGGAATTACACGTTTTAGGGTAAAACGTCATTCAAAAATTCTACGCACAACGAAACTCGACCGCATTAAGTGACCCCGCATCAGAAAAATGTTTAGTACTCTCATGATTAATTAGAGAATTAATCATGACTGAGAAAAACATGACCAAAATAAGCCTCGGCCGTGAAAAACTGGAATTTTCAGTTTTTAAGCGTTTTTACTCAGCCGTAACCCTAGCCTATACCTGCACCGCGTTTCTAAGACGATTTGAGTTTTCAACTTATTATAAAAAGTCAACATATTTTTCCCTCCTCCTTTGACCAAAAATCATTCCTTGATTTTATAAGTCATTCCTTGATATTTAGGCTTACGGTTTTATGTCTAAAAGACATTTAATACCAACCGACACTAGACTGAGCCCAGCCTAAACATTATAAGTCATTTTAAGTCATTAGTATCCTATTAGAAAAGTTACATTTTACTTTTCTCAATTTTACGCAACTTTCGTACGTTTTACGTATTACGCGTTTTAGACCCGTGTTTCCAGTTTTAGCAGGGTTTGAGCAACCCAATAGAACCTACCACTCATTTTATATTTTATTATGGAGTATATTGACATGTTTAACCATACTTTCAAGTTTCATATTTTTTGGATACCCGGTTTTACGTTTCGTGACTTAACAACTTACGGTTAGCATTTTACGGAGTCGAAACTAACTACATAAGCTTGGATAATATCATCAAAAGTCCACACTTGTTCCCCAAGT
Source organism: Artemisia argyi (assembly GCA_030686995.1). Classification (NCBI taxonomy): domain Eukaryota; kingdom Viridiplantae; phylum Streptophyta; class Magnoliopsida; order Asterales; family Asteraceae; genus Artemisia; species Artemisia argyi. The sequence goes on along the minus strand of CM060688.1, from coordinate 108,669,942 downwards.
ATATGAACCGACCTAGGGGGGGAATTCAGCCCATAGGTGGCTTGATCTCATGCTAGGAGGCCTTAGATGCATACATGTGTACAACTTGGTCTCCAAGGGTTGACAAGTCAATATTGTAACCTCCTCATTTTTAGTATAAAAGAGAGCTCATTCTCTTCTTTTCTCCTTCAATACCAATGACACAAAACCATCTAAATACACCATTTTGATCATTGATCTTGCTCATTCAATCCATCACAAGTTCAAGTCATAGTTCCTAGTTGATCCTTAACACCTTTCAACCATAAAACTCTATAAAATCACCACAAAAACTCATCAAATTTCCAAGTGTTCCTAGTGAAGATTTTTACTCAAGGTTGTTTTTATGTTAGATTAGTATTTATCAAAGGATTATAAGATAGGGTTTTTGGTATGGAAGCATGGCTATGGTTGGAAAAGTTTTGGAAGATTAAGTAGTGGTTCTTGGTTTTGATCTTGGTTCTAGTTAGTTTCTTCACAAGTTGTAAGCAAACCCTAACATACTCCTTGCTTAATTATCATTTTCATACTCTTTGTGTTCCTTTCATGCTATATATGTTCTTGTTATTGTGTTCATGATGTTTAATAATGGATAAAACAAGTGTTGGTATACATATGTTAATTTATGACAAGTAAACAAGCAAACTAGTGATTTTTATGGAGAACCACGACCAAAACATTATATAAATGATATTAGACAGTTACATATTGTAGTAGAGGACTTAACAAGGAAAACATAGCAATTTGAATCACCCAAAACGAGTACCCAAGTCAAAAGTTATGACCATTTAAAGTTAGCAAAACCAAAACGGCAAAACTGCCTATACCTACTGTTTTTGCATTCTGCCATTTTGAAAGTCACCCTTCTGGTCCGATTCATCAAAAAGTTAAAACACGAAAGTTGTTTGGAACGACGTTTTCATTCAGGATTGAAGAAGCTCGAGCCCTGAAAACGCTTTCCGAGTGATAATTTTCTTCAAATTCTTAACAGCCCATTTTAGACCAAAGTCACTATATTATAGTTATGATTTACTAAGACCAAGAGGTCTAATGACCTAAAGCCAAGACCACAACCATGGCTAAAGCCAAGGTTGAGTCTCAAGACCATGGAAAAATGACCAAGGTCACGGCGAAGCCATGACTAAATGACCATATAAACTTACTTAGGCGAAAACATGAAACAAGGAGTTGACGATAACTTGAACAAACAATTTGGATCTACTTCATCTAAAAGAACCATGAGATATTACAAAGAAATTGTCATACAAGACTTATGAAACTTACCCTAATAAAAATCTTCATGTAAAAATAGACTTTCCTAAGTTTATTCAAATATTGGACATGTAACTTTTCGGATCAGAACTTATATATTTGTTATCAAATACTACAATAGTAGGGAGCCTCATGTGAGGAGTTCATTAAGTAAGCCGTCGAGACGAGTTGTGGATTTACGAATTAAAGTGTCCTGGCTCCTCGAACGTTTACTCCATGACTTCTGAATTATGTCAGCCCGAACGGTAGTAAGAGATATACAACCTATACATGTTTCATAAACCATTTATATTCAAAGACTTACACTATATACTAAGTACTACATCATGAACATTATGCAAGACATATATAGGCAATCCTTCGTATTCTTAGACGTTACTCCAAACCTAAGTCGCAACGTTCTATTATAGGCTGCTCTTAGTGACTTTCGCGATTCGACTACCACTTTCATTTCACATCACTTAAGCTTAAGGTGAGTCATAGCCCCTACTCTTTTCATACTTGTTTTAAACTCTTTTGGGGAGATACATGCTTAAACTACTTGCTTTCTCTTTTACTAAAGACAATTTTACTCATATGCTATGCTATACTTTTATACTCTTAAACATGATGTGTAGTTTTATTACGATATGTGCCTTAATGTGTTAAACCTATTTTACGCGCTATATTCTTTAACTATTGTTTAACTCCTGGATGGAGCCGATGGAGAGGTATTGATAGTACTATCGGGCTGACGCCCCCACCATTGCCATATATTCCTGGCCTTGGGTGAATATAATCCACTATGAAGCATTTGTGCTTATTCTTATGAAACATTTGTGCTTATTCTTGTCAAGAGGTTCAGTAGGCAGTGATACTTTACATTAAGCGTGCATATATCGTATACACATATATCGAAATCATACTATATGTTAGCAGTGGGTTGTGAACACACAGGTTGCAAGTCTCTTATGGCGGGAATTGCAACTGAGTGGATTCACGATGCCTTTGCTGTGCGAATATTCTTTAAAGACTTTTCAACTGTTTTAAGACAAACTCTATGAACTCACCAACCATTGTGTTGACACTTTAGCATGTTTATCTCAGGTCTGTAAGGTGATAGCTGTTGCATGGAGCATAGAGTCGCTTGGCATGTTTTGAAGACTTATGCTTTTATCTTTACCATTCGATATGTTTTAAAACTCTTATGTATTGTATTATGGAACTCAAGTTTGTAACTCGGAACTTATTAATCGAATGGTAACTTTTCAAAACGTCTCATTTAGAGTTCGTTTTCTATACCTTGTACTTTGTATTATGAAGTGGCACCCTAATAGAATACCATATACTATGAATGATGTTAAAGAATTCAAAGAAGAATGTCAACAATTATTAGAAAAAGGAATAATAAGAGAAAGTTCAAGTCCACATTCAGCACCAGCATTTTATGTTGGAAATAAAAATGAAATTAGAAGAGGAAAACGACGAATGGTTATAAATTATAAAAAATGAATGAAGCAACTATAGGAGATTCTTATAAATTACCGAGAAAGGATTATATTTTAGAAAAAATAAAAGGAAATACACATTTTAGTACATTCGATGCTAAATCAGGATATTGGCAACTAAGACTTGATGAATCAACTAAACTATTAACAGCATTTTCATGTCCTCCACAAAAACATTATGAGTGAAATGTATTACCTTTTGGTTTAAAACAAGCACCATCGATTTATCAACGTATTATGGATAATAATTTACAAGGATTAGAAAATATTTGTTTAGCATACATTGACGATATTATTATTTTTACAAAAGGAAATGAACAAGATCATATAAAGGCAGTATCAATTGTTTCACAAAGAATAAAAGAAAAATGTTTAATTTTATCACAAAAGAAGTCAAAATTACTTCAAAGTGAAGTAGAGTATTTGGGATTAAAAATTGCAAAAAATGGAATTATTTCTTTGACGAATAATACACAAGAAAAATTAAAACTTTTTCCAGATAAACTAGAAGATAGAAAACAAATTCAAAGATTTTTAGGATGTTTGAATTATATAGCAGAGCAAGGATTTTTGAAAAATCTAGCAAAAGAAAGAAGAGTTTTACAAAAGAAAATTTCTGAAAAAATCCGTTGGGAATGGACACCATCCGACACCCAACTTGTACAAAATATTAAAGCTAATGTACAATGTTTACCGGAATTATATAACCCAGAAACAAAAGTGTTTTTGATTATTGAAACAGATGCATCCGACGACACATCGGCAGGATGTATGAAAGCGATTCAGAATGGGAAAGAATTACTAGGATTAGACATTGATGGAATTCCAATCCTTCAATCTAATCTATCAAAAATACAAAGTATTGATGGAAGTCAAATTCCTCAATCTGATCAAAGACTATTACAGACAGAATCTGTTTTAAAAACAGAAAAATACAATTCTAAATTATGCAAATATATTTTTGGAACATTTTCAGAAACTGAGCAAAATTACAGTACTCATGAAAAAGAGACACTCACATGTCTAAAAACTTTGAAAAAATGGAAAATCGATCTTTTACAAACAAGATTTGAGTTATGAACAGACTCAAAATATGTAACAGGATTCTGGAGATACAAATTACAAGAAGACTATTGTAAAGGTCGACTAATCCGTTGGCAACTACAGCTACACCAATTCCATCCATACATCAAATACATCAAAAGCAACAATAACACTTTTGCAGATACCCTCACCAGAGAATGGAAGGATTACTGAAATCAGCTAGACATCAATTACAACAAAAAAGAGAACAACGTATCTCTTTAGAAAAACAACTAGTCATTATCAGACAAGAAGAAGAGAAACTAGCCAATACAGTAGAATATTTAGCTCAAACAGATAATTCAGAATCAACCACAGAATCCACACCTTCACCATCAAAACCATCCACTCCAGTAATATCAAAGCCATCCACTTCAAAAACCCAAACATCAGGTTTACCATCATCCAAAGCCGAATTCATAAAAATAGAAGAAGATGTTAGAAATCAAGCATTGGAAAAAAGAAATGGTACGTTATTTTCAATGGACAATTCAGAGGCATCTACACAGATTGGGCACTTGCAAGTCCAAACATCATAGGACAAAGTGTCAGTCACAAAAGTTACACTTCACAAGAAGAAGCACAGCAAGCATTAAAGGAAGCATACAAGACAGTTACAACAGAAGAAGTTCAGAGATCGAAGAGATTTATCTCTTTAAATCAAGGATTTCAGGAAAGACTACGAGAAAGAACACCCAAGATGGATCCAATCGATCTAATCAGAAAAATTCCAACTACAAAAGAAAGAGAAGAAATGAAGAAACCGACGGTCGAGAAATTTCAAAGACTTTGGGATAGTGTCATACACTATAATGAAGTCCAAGCTACCAAGTCATTCTATCCAAGTGACATACCAGTAGGACCAAAAATAATATTCCTACCAAGAGCAGCACCAACAGACATTCATGAACACTTTGTTCATCGACTAGTAGACACGATTTACACAGACGGAACAAGTATACGAGAATTTCAGCAATTTCCATCAGAAATACAAAGCATCATTGTAACACCCCCAAAATACCGCAGCGGTAGACTGTGTCATTGGGGTGCTACTTCATAATACAAAGTACAAGTTATAGAAAACGACCTCTAAATGAGATGTTTTGAAAAGTTACCATTCGATTAATGAATTCAAAGTTACAAACATGAGATTCCAAAGTATGATACATAAATGTATACAAAATGTTTTGAATGGTAAATGATAAAAGCGTAAGTCTTCAGAATATGCAGCTTGACTCTAAGTTCCACGCACTAGCTATCGCCTTACTAACCTGAGATAAACATGCTAAAGTGTCAACACAATGGTTGGTGAGTTCATAGAGTTTGTCTTAAAACAGTTGAAAAGCCTATAAAGAATGTTCACACAGCAAAGGCATTGTGAATCCACTCAGTTGCAAGTCCCGCCCATAACAACACTTGCAACCTGTGTGTTCACAACCCACTGCTAAAATATAGTATGATTAAGACATGTATAAGTTCATCACAACAGTTAAGCAATTAGTAGTGAGTCTACACTTCATCTCCGAAGACCTCACGTTTATAATGTATCCAACATTCGCAAATGTTAGGATGTATCAAAGCTAATGGTCATCCAACAACTTAATTTGGAGCCACTAGATAGCCTCAATGGTCATCCAACAACTTAATTTGGAGTCGCTGGAAGTCTCAATGGTCATCCAACAACTTAATTTGGAGCCACTGGAAGTCTCACAATTAAGTATAACGCAGTTAAGTATAACACAATCATGTATGTATGAAATCAAGTATAATGCAATCAAGTATAAGACAATCAAGTATAAAACAATCAAGTATAAGACAATCAAGTATAAAACAATCAAGTATAAATGTTTTGAGTATTTGAACAAGTAAGCTAATAGTTGAGCATGTATCTCCCCCAAAGAGTTAAAACAAGTATAAAAAGAGTAGTGGCTATGACTCACCTGATAATAACTGATAAATGGTACTAGAAAATTGGGTAGCGCTTCCGCATCTATATTCAAAAATCTATTTCCTAAACTATAAAAACCTCTAAAATCAACCCAATAGCTCCCATATTAAAAACCCATCCTTAGAATTAGCCAATCTATTCTTGCCAAAGTTTCAAGAAATTTTTGAGAACCACAGCTCCTATCCACCATTGTGTAGCTTTTAATCTAACCGCGGAAACACAAAATAAACTATATTTTGACGTAGAGAATACTTATGCCATCAACTTATATGTATAACTCGGAGCTTAAAAATCAAGTATGAAGGATGTATGGAGGGAGAAAGGTGGAGGAGGAGGAAAATGTGTGTTTTTCTGTGAAATAAAATGAACTAGTTTCCTTTCTATTTATAGTGAAAATTTATGAAAATATCTAGATATTTTGATTAATAGTGTTTAGATATTTTGATGAATATTGTTTAGATATTTATGTGAATAGTGTTTAGATATTTAAGAAGAGAATTTCAACTTGACTTCTCTTAATGAGATATTTTGTAAGATATTATCTAAATAATATTTAGTTGATGACTAGGTATATGATTAAGCAAGGTCATTTAAAATGTATTAGTTAAAAGGTGGTGCGGGTATCGGAGTGATTAGTAAAATTGAATAGTAATTTCTAGGAAAAAAATTCTAAGTTTCTATACTGACCCAAAATACGATGAATAGTAAAATGAATAGTAAAAAGTGAATAGTAATTTTTAGGAAAAAGTTCCAAGTTTCTATACTTACCCAAAATACGATGAATAGTAAAAATGAATAGTAAAAAGTGAATAGTAATACTGAATAGTAGAAATGAATAGTAATCCGAAAATGTGAGTTGTTACAATCATCAAGGCGTACAATGCTCATTTCGCCAAAACCAGACCATTGTATTTTAAGTCACACTCAAGCTATCCAATTTTCGACAGCAACAATCACAAACTCTTAGTGCCATCGATTACGTTAGCAGAATTAGGAGTCAGCAATCCTGAACATTACCCAGATAAGAAGGAGCAAGATGATTCACCACCAGCAATACCATCTACTAAAAATTTGGTAGATGCTCTTGCCGGAGTATTTTTTGCATCCTCAAAGCTAGGAACAGGAACGAGACAGAAGACAGACATTAAAATCAACCATTCTAACAACAACATGTTGATCTACTCGAACTATTCCAAGGGAGTGATCGACGATGTGCAATTGAGAACCTTAGAAGATTTTGAACAACCATTAAAATTCACCGGGCCACTCTTGGCACTACCTGAAGATTTCAAAATTGCACTATGTCAAAGATTATACTACGTATCAAAACATATGTGTGATTACTGTTCAAATGCACAAATACAGGAATGAAGACGAAGACACAAGCAGACAAAAAAGAAAAGACAAAAAATCAAGCATTATTGAAGACATGTGAATGCGCCACCTGTTTATCCACTATCTTTACTTTTTCAACTTTTTCTTTTAAAGTGGTGTGATGTAGTTTGTTTTTTAGTAATAATATAAAGGCAAATAATGTAAAGCCTATCGGCCACCTACAATAATGCACACTAGTGCGTTAGGTGTAAATTATTCGTGTAGTATTAGGTAAGCAATGACGTAGGTTGTATCCTTTACACCTACCTCCTCTTGTATAAATAAAGGTTAAACCACATGATATAAAGTGTGTGTTTTGAAGATTAAAACCAATGAGTTTTATTTGAGATTGAAATCTCAATTGTCTGTTGAAACGAAGAGTCGTTTCTGAATAGCAGATCACCTATCCCACTAACTAATCAATCACTAAAAGAAACCCACCAACAATAAATTAACCTTCCATTATCATCCACTATCGTTCATTTCAATTCAATTGAATTCAAATTCAACGAAACATGTTCAAAAGCAAAAGCAAACCACTATCCACCCTACTTTCCACCATGAAACTAATAGAATACCATTAGCAGAAATAAATGTACCTAATAGAATACCATATACTATGAATGACGTTAAAGAATTCAAAGAAGAATGTCAATAATTATTAGAAAAAGGAATAATAAGAGAAAGTTCAAGGCCACATTCAGCACCAGCATTTTATGTTGAAAATAAAAATGAAATTAAAAGAGGAAAACGACGAATGTTTATAAATTATAAAAAAAATGAATGAAGCAACTATAGGAGATTCTTATAAATTACCGAGAAAGGATTATATTTTAGAAAAATTAAAAGGAAATACACATTTTAGTACATTCGATGCTAAATCAGGATATTGGCAACTAAGACTTGATGAATCAACTAAACTATTAACAGCATTTTCATGTCCTCCACAAAAACATTATGAGTGGAATGTATTACCTTTAGGTTTAAAACAAGCACCATCGATTTATCAACGTTTTATTGATAATAATTTACAAGGATTAGAAAATATTTGTTTAGCATACATTGACGATATTATTATTTTTACAAAAGGAAATGAACAAGATCATATAAAGGCAGTATCAATTGTTTTACAAAGAATAAAAGAAAAAGGTTTAATTTTATCACAAAAGAAGTCAAAATCACTTCAAAGTGAAGTAGAGTATTTGGGAATAAAAATTGCAAAAAATGGAATTATTTCTTTGACAAATAATACACAAGAAAAATTAAAACTTTTTCCAGATAAACTAGAAGATAGAAAACAAATTCAAAGATTTTTAGGATTTTTGAATTATATAGCAGAGCAAGGATTTTTGAAAAATCTAGCAAAAGAAAGAAGAGTTTTACAAAAGAAAATTTCTGAAAAAATCCGTTGGGAATGGACACCATCCGACACCCAACTTGTGCGAAATATTAAAGCTAATGTACAATGTTTACCGTAATTATATAACCCGGAAACAAAAGATTTTTTGATTATTGAAACAGATGCATCCGACGACACATGGGCAGGATGTATGAAAGCGATTCAGAATAGGAAAGAATTACTAGGATTAGACATTGATGGAATTCCAATCCTTCAATCTAATCTATCAAAAATACAAAGTATTGATGGAAGTCAAATTCCTCAATCTGATCAAAGACTATTACAGACAGAATCTGTTTTAAAAACAGAAAAATACAATTCTAAATTATGCAAATATATTTCTGGAACATTATCAGAAACTGAGCAAAATTACAGTACTCATGAAAAAGAGACACTCGCGTGTCTAAAAACTTTGAAAAAATTGAAAATCGATCTTTTACAAACAAGATTTGAGTTACGAACAGACTCAAAATATGTAACAGGATTCTGGAGATACAAATTACAAGAAGACTATTGTAGGTGGCCGACAGGCCTTACATTATTAGTCTTTACATTATTACTAAAAAACAAACTACATCACACCACTTTAAAAGAAAGAGTTGAAAAAGTAAAGATAGTGGATAAACAGGTGGCGCATTCACATGTCTTCAATAATGCTTGATTTTCTGTCTTTTCTTTTTTGTCTGCTTGTGTCTTCGTCATCATTCCTGTATTTGTGCATTTGAACAGTAATCACACATATGTTTTGATACGTAGCATAATCTTTGACGTAGTGCAATTTTGAAATCTTCAGGTAGTGCTAAGAGTGGCCCGGTGAATTTTTCAAATGGTTGTTCAAAATCTTATAAGGTTCTCAATTGTACATCGTCGATCACTCCCTTGGAATAGTTCGAGTAGATCAACATGTTGTTGCTGGAATGGTTGATTTTAATGTCTGAATTCTGTCTCGTTCCTGTTCCTAGCTTTGAGGATGCAAAAAATACTCTTTGCTGGTGGCGAATCATCTTGCTCCTTCTTATCTGGGTAATGTTCAGGATTGCTGACTCCTAATTCTACTAACGTAATCGATGGCACTATGAGTTTGTGATTGTTGCTGTCGAAAATTGGATAGCTTGAGTGTAACTTAAAATGCAATGGTCTGCCTTTGGCGAAATGAGCATTGTACGCCTTGATGATGCTTTGTATTTCTGATGGAAATTACTGACATTCTCGTATACTTGTTCCGTCTATGTAAATCGTGTCTACTAGTCCATGAACAAAGTATTCATGAATGTCTGTTGGTGCTGCTCCTGGTAGGAATATTACTTTTGGTCTTACTGGTATGTCGCTTGGATAGAATGACTTGGTAGCTTGGACTTCATTATAGTGTATGACATTATCCCAAAGTCTTTGAAATTTCTCGACCGTCGGTTTCTTCATTTCTTCTCTTTCTTTTGTAGTTGGAATTTTTCTGATTAGATCGATTGGATCCATCTTGGGTGTTCTTTCTCGTAGTCTTTCTTGAAATCCTTGATTTAAAGAGAAAAATCTCTTCGATCTCTGAACTTCTTCTGTTGTAACTATCTTGTATGCTTCCTTTAATGCTTGCTGTGCTTCTTCTTGTGAAGTGTAACTTTTGTGACTGACACTTTGTCCTATGATGTGTGGACTTGCAAGTGCCCAATCTGTGTAGATGCCTCTGAATGGTCCATTGAAAATAACGTACCATTTCTTTTTTCCAATGCTTGATTTCTGAACTATTTCTTCAACATCTTCTTCTATTTTTATGAATTCGGCTTTGGCATATGGTAAACCTAATGTTTGGGTTTTTGAAGTGGATGGCTTTGATTTTACTGGGTCTCTTAATTCTAATTCAATAGGTGTGTTACAACCCATAAAAATAATTTTTAATATTACCTGTATAGTTGATATATCAACACCCATCACGGATACCCATTTGTTTTCTTTATCAAAACCCTTTACCGATTTGTTATTTCAACCCAAGAAAACTATAAATAAAACAAGTTGACTCGGTTGAGTCAACCCACGCGTGAAAACGTATTTTCTCACCTTCTTCATGTACAAATCGACAAGGAAAGAGTGGTGGTGATGTATATCGGCAGCGAACAATGAAAAAGAATTGATGTGGGTGGTTTTCTCGGCGCGTGTGGTAGCTAATAAGAAAGAGGAGATGATGGGGAGGAGTTTGGTGGTGGCGGTATGGTCGGAGGCGTGGCGGTGAGGCGGCGCCGGCGATGGCAGTAGGCGGCTAGGTTTGGGAGAGAAAAGGTGGAGTGGTAAAGGTGATAAGTGAGGGAGAAAGGGTAGGTTTAGGGTTATTATACCCGAAAATTACAAAATAGTCCCCCAAACATCAATAATGCACACTAATTCGTTGATTTACACCTAACGCACTAGTGTAACTCAATTGTCTGTTGAAACGAAGACTCGTTTCTGAATAGCAGATCACCTATCCCACTAACTAATCAATCACTAAAAGAAACCCACCAGCCACCAACAATAATGCACACTAGTGCGTTAGTTGTAAATTATTAGTGTAGTATTATGTAAGCAATGACGTAGGTTGTATCCTTTACACCTACCTCCTCATGTATAAATAGAGGTTAAACCTCATGAAATAAAGTGTGTGTTTTTGAAGATTAAAACCACTGAGTTTTATTTGAGATTGAAATCTCAATTGTCTGTTGAAACGAAGACTCGTTTCTGAATAGCAGATCACCTATCCCACTAACTAATCAATCACTAAAAGAAACCCACCACTGAGTTTTATTTGAGATTGAAATCTCAATTGTCTGTTGAAATGAAGACTCATTTCTGAATAGCAGATCACCTATCCCACTAACTAATCAATCACTAAAAGAAACCCACCAACAATAAATTAACCTTCCATTATCATCCACTATCGTTCATTTCAATTCAATTGAATTCAGATTCAACGAAACATGTTCAAAAGAAAAAGTTTAGTGGTTCATGGTGGAAAGTAGGGTGGATAGTGGTTTGCTTTTGCTTTTGAACATGTTTTGTTGAATTTGACTTCAATTGAATTGAAATGAACGATAGTGGATGATAATGGAAGGTTAATTTATTGTTGGTGGGTTTCTTTTAGTGATTGATTAGTTAGTGGGATAGGTGATCTGCTATTCAGAAACGAGTCTTCGTTTCAACAGACAATTGAGATTTCAATCTCAGATAAAACTCAGTGGTTTTAATCTTCAAAACACACACTTTATTTCATGAGGTTTAACCTCTATTTATACAAGAGGAGGTAGGTGTAAAGGATACAACCTACGTCATTGCTTACCTAATACTACACTAATAATTTACACCTAACGCACTAGTATGCATTATTGTATGAAATAAAGTGTGTGTTTTGAAGATTAAAACCACTGAGTTTTATTTGAGATTCAAATCTCAATTGTCTGTTGAAACGAAGACTCGTTTCTGAATAGCAGATCACCTATCCCACTAACTAATCAATCACTAAAAGAAACCCACCAACAATAAATTAACCTTCCATTATCATCCACTATCGTTCAAAACAATTCAATTGAATTCAAATTCAACGAAACATGTTCAAAAGCAAAAGCAAACTACTATCCACCCTACTTTCCACCATGAACCACTAACTATTATTTTCATGGAAAATGAATTATTTTCAGGTACAATCATCCGCGTTCATTCTGGTATCAAAGCTGATAGACGATTCAAAGACAATTAACCTCTTGTATAAATAGAGGTTAAACCTCATGAAATAAAGTGTGTGTTTTGAAGATTAAAACCACTGAGTTTTATTTGAGATTGAAATCTCAATTGTCTGTTGAAACGAAGACTCGTTTCTGAATAGCAGATCACCTATCCCACTAACTAATCAATCACTAAAAGAAACCCACCAACAATAAATTAACCTTCCATTATCATCCACTATCGTTCATTTCAATTCAATTGAATTCAAATTCAACGAAACATGTTCAAAAGCAAAAGCAAACCACTATCCACCCTACTTTCCACCATGAACCACTAACTATTGTTTTCATGCAAAATGAATTATTTTCAGGTACAATCATCCACGTTCATTCTGGTATCAGAGCTGATAGACGATTCAAAGACAATTAAAAGAACTTACAAATGATTCAAGAAGCAAGAAGACGATGCAAAAGAACAAGTAAAGCACGAACCATGTCAAAGACAATAATTACGAAGGCTTTTTAAGACTTCACAAATTACAAGCAGTCATCAAGAAGGTATAATTATTAAAACTTTAAACTATAATTTTTAAAGCTTAAGAATATATAGATTAAAATATGTCAGATTTACCAACTATAGATAAAGAAGATATATCTATTATCGAAGAAAAAGAAGATGAATCAGGATTTATTTTAGATACTATGATTAATAGAACAGCTATAAGAAGATCTAAATTTACGTTATCAGAAAAACATAATTTTGATTATTCACTGTCACTTAGAGAATTATTTTCAAGAAAAAATGTAATATATTTTGGAAAAATTATTGGAGAAGAACCAGTTCCTATTGAACAAACACAAGGAAATATTGTTATTCCTATAATTAATAGACAACAAATAAATAAAAGAATAAAACAAATGAATGAAAAAGATAGATGTAAAATAGCATATATTCATATATCAACTATACAAGTAATATTAAAAAGTACTTTTATGGGTTGTAACACACCTATTGAATTAGAATTAAGAGACGATTGAATAATAAATAGAGAAGAAAGTATTATTGCTAAAGGAAAAGGAAATTTATCCGAAGAAAAAATAAAATTTGATGTTAATATACAAACTGGAATATGTTTAAAAGATAAATATATAAATAAAAGTATTACTGTAAGGTATGAATTATTAAGTAGATCATTTATGTATAAAGGTAATCACCGTTTTACAATAACATATCAAATAAATTATGCACTTACTAATTCACATCACAGTATCACTTATAAAACAGATAATAGAATTCATATAGATAAACTTTTTGAACCATTATTAAGACTTGAAACACCAAATTTATTTACAAAACATAAATATATTGAAAGAAGAAATTCAACATCTGAAATACAATCAGTATGGATACCAACAATTGAAAAACCAATTTCAGTAACAAATGGAGAATCTTCCAACACTAATGAAGAAATAAAAGAGATGAAGGAAATGATACGATCATTGAGTTTGAGAATATGAGCGATACAAAAATACAAATGTATAATAATCATAATAAATATTATAATCATTTTCTAAAATTCTTATATTGGCAAAGAAAAACTACGTTACGAGAAATAAAATTTGTTAGAAGTTAAATAAAAAGAAATAAAAAATTAATATATATTGGTTTTCAAAATATTGATATAAATTGGTATTTCAAAACATTAAAAAATAAGTTAAAAGAAAATATGAAAGTAATACAAGAAGTTAGATCAAAATTAATTATTTGTTAATATGAGTCTTTATCAAGAGAAACTTCGAAAAGCAATTAATGAGCAAAAAGAGGTAGTCAAACAGTTTAAAATACATATTCAGGAAACTGAAATAGAATTAAAAAATGAAGTAAATATTTTTGAAAAAATACGACTTATGAAAAGATTGCGAGCACTTCGTAGCACAAAATTAATTTGTGAAGAAAATTTTAGACGTATTATAAAACAAATATATTAAATAAGATGAGTAAAACATTGAAAGAAAAGTTAAACCAAGAATTACAAATTATTAACACTGAAGCATGTGTTTATCAATTAGAATATATTAATCCAAATCATTACAATAAAGAAGAATTGGAACAACTATACGTTGCTATAACAAATAAAATAGAAAGTAATAAGAATAAAGAATTCAATAAAGAAAGAAAAAGATTTCAAAATAAAATATGGCAACAACTAATCCAACTAAATACAAAAGAAAGTTTTGAGTCAAAATTAGATTTTGAAGACAATAATTCATATTTAGTTTTTAAGATATTATTTGAATATTATGAAAAAAGAACTAAACTAGCTACCACTAAGCTTAAATGAGAGAATATATGGGAATACAAATAAATTAATTCATTTGAAGTCATTTTTATACCACCATTTCCAAAAGATATAAAAATCCATTAGCTTTTATGATTTCAAGAATGAGAATTGTTGAATATTTAAATGAATATAGTCTAGATGCAACTGACGAAGAAGAATTGAAAAAACAATTTTTGGATTATAATAAAAGAATGGAAAAATATTATAAAAATGAGTCAGAAGAATTAGATGACTACTATGATGATAATGATTTCGATTATTTTGGAGAACCATACTACGAAACAGATTAAGTCATCCTTTTACTACAAAAGTATTTCTATAAAAGGACAAAAATGAATAAAAATAAAAAATCAAGGAATAACCCAAATGCAACATTCATTGAAGTAACAATTAAAAATAAGAAAGTATTCGCATACGTAGATACTGGAGCATCGATATGCTTTGGAAAGAGAAAAATATTAAAAAATTGGGAAAAATTAACTAAACCACAAAAAATGGTTATAGCAGACAAATCGGTACACAAAATATGGTATGTAGGAAGAATGGTACCAATATATATAAATAAAAGAAAGTTTATAACACCAACTATTTACATGCATGATTCAGGCATAGATTTGATAATTGGAAATAATTTTTTAAAGTTATACCAACCATTTACACAGACTGATAGATCTGTCATTATAAAACATATTGAAACAGGAGAATTAGTAACAACACCAATTGTTACACGAATAGAATACATACGAATGATAACACGAAATATAAAATTTCAAGTGGAAGTATTATTGATAATGAAAAAAGAACATATAGAAAAAGCGTTAAAAGAAGTATGCAGTGAAAATCCATTAGACGATATAAACACTAACAATCAGTTAATTTCAATAAAATTAAAGGATCCATTAGCATAAATAAATGTACCTAATAGAATACCATATACTATGAATGACGTTAAAGAATTCAAAGAAGAATTTCAACAATTATTAGAAAAAGGAATAATAAGAGAAAGTTCAACTCCACATTCAGCACCAGTATTTTATGTTGAAAATAAAAATGAAATTAAAAGAGGAAAACGACAAATGGTTATAAATTATAAAAAAATGAATGAAGCAACTATAGGAGATTCTTATAAATTACCGAGAAAGGATTATATTTTAGAAAAATTAAAAGGAAATACACATTTTAGTACATTTGATGCTAAATCAGGATATTGACAACTAAGACTTGATGAATCAACTAAACTATTAACAGCATTTTCATGTCCTCCACAAAAACATTATGAGTGGAATGTATTACCTTTTGGTTTAAAACAAGCACCATCGATTTATCAACGTTTTATGGATAATAATTTACAAGGATTAGAAAATAATTGTTTAGCATACATTGACGATATTATTATTTTTACAAAAGGAAATGAACAAGGTCATATAAAGGCAGTATCAATTATTTTACAAAGAATAAAAGAAAAAAGGTTTAATTTTATCACAAAAGAAGTCAAAATTATTTCAAAGTGAAGTAGAGTATTTGGGATTAAAAATTGCAAAAAATAGAATTATTTCTTTGACGAATAATACACCAGAAAAATTAAAACTTTTTGTAGATAAACTAGAAGATAGAAAACAAATTCAAAGATTTTTAGGATGTTTGAATTATATAGCAGAGCAAGGATTTTTGAAAAATCTAGCAAAAGAAAGAAGAGTTTTACAAAAGAAAATTTCTGAAAAATCCGTTGGGAATGGACACCATCCGACACCCAACTTGTACAAAATATTAAAGCTAATGTACAATGTTTATTGGAATTATATAACCCGGAAACAAAAGATTTTTTGATTATTGAAACAGATGCATCCGACGACACATGGGCAGGATGTATGAAAGCGATTCAGAATGAGAAAGAATTACTAGGATTAGACATTGATGGAATTCCAATCCTTCAATCTAATCTATCAAAAATACAAAGTATTGATGGAAGTCAAATTTCTCAATCTGATCAAAGACAATTATAGACAGAATCTGTTCTAAAAACAAAAAAAATACAATTCTAAATTATGCAAATATATTTCTGGAACATTTTCAAAAACTGAGCAAAATTACAGTACTCATGAAAAAGAGACACTCGCGTGTCTAAAAACTTTGAAAAAAATGGAAAACCGATCTTTTACAAACAAGATTTGAGTTACGAACAGACTCAAAATATGTAACAGGATTCTGGAGATACAAATTACAAGAAGACTATTGTAGAGGTCGACTAATCCGTTGGCAACTACAGCAACACCAATTCCATCCATACATCAAATACATCAAAAGCAACAATAACACTTTTGTAGATACCCTCACTAGAGAATGGAAGGATTACTGAAATCAGCTAGACATCAATTACAACAAAAAAGAGAACAACGTATCTCTTTAGAAAAACAACTAGTCATTATCAGACAAGAAGAAGAGAAACTAGCCAATACAGTAGAATATTTAGCTCAAACAGATAATTTAGAATCAACCACAGAATCCACACCTTCACCATCAAAACCATCCACTCCAGTAAAATTGATTGAGCCTGAACCGTCAGATTATTATTGACCAAGGTCAATAAGTCAAAGACAGCCTAGAATCAATACTCCGGTGATAGTGTAGTGTTTCCCCGGGTCGTTATGTCCCGACGAGATTGAAATGGTGCTTTTGGAATCGTTTATGAGTGAGTGGGACTGAGGACAGTAGCCCAGATGATATGGAATTGATTTTGCTACTGTTATTTTGGTATTGGTACACAGATATAATATTCACAATAATCAGATACCAGATATATGCACAAATTCACAATTAAGATCACGTATCGGACTGAAAAAGTGGGTTTTTGGTAATTATCAAACTACAGGGGGTGCTTTTGACACTTTTCAAAACTTAAAATTAAAAATGAAAAAGAAATTATAAAAGTGATTAAAATAATATTAAACTATTATTTAATTAATTAAACTATTTAAAATCTAAATTAAAATCTAATTTAAATTAACTAAAAATGACAAATGATCTAAATTAAACTAAAAATTAACAAAAAAATTTTCTAAACCTAAATTAGAACTTGAAGAAAGTATAAAAAATTAAAAATAATATTTTTGTCTTTTTGTGGTTTTGGTATTAATTAAAAACTATTTAACTTAATTAAACTAATTAAATTACTTTTAATTTATATTAATACTAAATTAACTTATAAAATTAAGATAAAATTTATAAAATTACTTAACCATCACTGGAATCCTACAAAATTATAAAAACTCTAAAAATTATAATTTAAGATTCAACAACTAATTTTTTACCTTTTAATTAACTTAAGTCTATTTTAAACAAATAAAATAAGAAAAATAGAAAATGAACAGTAGAATTTCAAAATTTATTTTCTAAAAACTTATTATACTATATTAGAACTAGAAAAATTATAAAAACTAGATTTAACCTTATAAAAACTAATTAAGCTATTTAATATTTGATATTAATTAATAATAAAGAAAATTAAAATTAAATCTAATTAACACTAAATGACAAAATAAAAATCTGAGAAAATTATCAAAATTACTTTACTATATAAGGTATTTAATAAAAATATAAAAACACTAGTGACTTAATTAAAATATAAAAATGAAAATTAAAATTAACTTGAATTAAATAGAAACTATCACTTACTTTAACTTTGATTTTTTTGAATTTTTCTTTTTCAGAACTACTTAATACCTTAAAATGACAAACTTTTATGAAAACACTTTTAAAATTAGCTTATTAATAAGCTGTGACACCCCCTTAACTTATACAGTTGACTTTGGTTGACTGTTTGGTCAATCTGGGTCAAATGGCCTTGGGTGGGGTCCACTAGGGTAGAAATGAGTCTCAGCAAGTTTAATAATCACAAATAAGCAATAAGCACAAACACTAGATCACAAATAAGCTGTAAAGATTGAAATAAGCACTTGAGCACAATGAAAATTAACACAGACTGGGGACAAACTTGGTGAGCAATTGCAGGTGGGGTCCACTAGTCTAAGGGTCAAAGTATTGGTCAAAGGTGAGACTCTAGTAGGAGGGGGGTTGAAGAAACCTAACTAGAGGGTCTGGGACCCACTGAGGGGGTCACAAAACACCACCAAAGTGATGGTGGTGACTGGGTATCTGGGTGAGCAGGGCACACCTTTGCCCTGCAACTCACTTTGAGGGTCTGTGGGACCCACTTAAGCTTCCAAATAAATCAAGCAAAAAATCAAGCTTATAGATCAACTAGTAGATTTTAATCACACAAAGTTTCAACCCTTGACTTCCATTACACAGCTCACAATTAAATTTGGAAATTTGGTAAAAATCTGAGAGTGCAGCTTTTGACTTTTGACAAGAACTTGGAATTTTGACTTTGGTGAGATTCTAAGTGATCTAAACTATTGTTTATGATGTTTTAAGCTAATATAAGATTACTAAAAGCTAAATTAACAACTAATTATCAGATTATGAGCTTATGGATTCCAAATTCCTACACAGTTGACTGTGTGGGGAATTGGAGTATGATTTTGACTTTTTGCTCTATACTCACCCAATTTTATGACTTACTTAACTAACTTAGACCTAATATGACTTGTCTGATCCAGAAGTTACTACCAATTCATCCTTGAACACAATGAACACAGATTATCCAAACACATCCTTATATTTAGGTACTGATGATTTTCAAAGTAAATGATGGTTCTAATCCATGGAATTGATTCAGATGAGTATATTATGATAATACAAGACCAACTAAGTATGAAACAGCAAAAACACAAGTATAACACACACTTTTGTCAAAGATGAGTTTTTGACTGTGAGACTTTCAATTTAGTACCAAGTTAATCTAATTAACAAGTAAACTAGATTATACTATATTATGACTAATAGCACCAAATAAGCATAAAAGCAATCAAATAAGCATAAATAAGCTAAGCTATAGTAGATGAAGGAAATGACTTTTCAAAAAGCTTACAAGGTGCATTCCAGCTTATGCCAAGAACCAAGAACTGAGAACCATTCCTAATGAACCTCCACAGGTTCTCTAACCCAGGGACATCCAAATTGCTCCCTGCTCCAGCTTTGATCACCAAGAACACTGACTTTGACTTTCTTTGACTTTTTTGGTATTTTGAATTATTTTTATTTCTAAACTGTTTTAAGTTATTACTAATAGCTTCAATAAGCTACTTAGGAGCTTATATGTATCTAAGAGTCCAATACATAATACTAAAACAACAATTGAACAATGTGAGATATTGAAATATAATTAAAATTGCATAAGATGAAATAATAAAGGAAGCTTGAAATTAATAACTGAAATTAAGTTACAATACAATAAAAAAGAAGGTTACCACTGCTTAAGAGCTTGGGTGTACCCTAGAATTGAAAATTGCAATTAAACGACATGAACTAAAATTAAATTAACTAACTACGTCTTCCTTGTGCTTCCTCTTCTATTTATAGCTCCAAATTAGGGTTACCCTCTGCATTGCCATCATTTCCCACCACTTTGTTCAAGTTTTGGTCCACTCTCCATGTGCCACATATTTTGGCGGGAAAAACGTCATTTGCAATTAGGCTCTGATATACGCAAGGGGGGGGGGGGGGACAGCATTAATTGTGGTGTGAAAGGGTAGGTATAGGGAGGTGGTAGCATTAATTGTGGGGGGTAATTGCTTGTGATTGGTGGAGAGGGGAGGCTGCAAGTGGTGGTGTTTGTGGGGGATGTCTGAGAGGGAAGGAGGAAGGGGTGTGGTGTTTGACTGGGAGTTGACCCTGGAGTGGGCTGGTATAATTTTGGGCCCAAGTGGTGGACTGGATCTGGACCAGGCTTAGGTTTAGTGGTGTGGTTTTGGTTTATTTATTTATGGTCCGGATTTGGTTTAGTTTTACAAGGACCATTTTTGTAATTTTAGGAAAGTTGTGGGTTGTGTTTTGGCATCTTTTTAATTTGTTTCTTAAGGGTATAATATGCCAATGATGAATAGTATGAGGTTTTATTTTGAATTTTTCACTTTTAAAAACCCCAGGGACTAAATCTGTCAATTCCACAAACTTCAGGGACCAAACCTGTAATTTTCTGATTTTTGAAGGGTTTAATTTGTAACTTCTCAAAAGTTATCATAAGGACCAATTTTGTAATTTTAGAATAGTATAAGGTTTATTTTTCACATTTTCCATTTTTCAAAACCTTAGGGACTATTTTTGACACTTTTCAAGGTTGAGGGACCAAAGTTGTAAATATGTGATTTTAAACTTTAAAGGACTATTTCTTACAACTTATGAATCCCAAGGACCTTTTATGACATTTGTACAAGTTTTGATTTACCAGGGACTAGTTTTGCAAATTTATGAAACTTGAGGGACTGAAACTGCCAATTATGCAAACTTTGTACGTTTTTCATTTGTTTTTGCATATTTTGTGTTTGAAACATATAAAACACACCTCTAAGATATTTTAAGTATTTTGATACATATTTGGGTATTTTTGTATGTTTTGGCAGCTCAGATTGGTATAAAATGATGAGTATTTACACACTCATCAATCCCCCACACTAAAACATTGCTAGTCCCTAGCAATCTTTTGAGAAAAACTTAATGGATTTGAAACTCTTTACCAAAAGCCATCACTTCTGGAGTAGCCAGGTGTAAGAACTGTGGCACACCTGATAACCGTGTGATTTTGAGCAAACCACCAGCTGTCAACGGATTTGATTTGTCTTTACCAAAAGCCGTTTGCTTCTGGACTAGCCAGCATCTTGATGGACTAAGTCAACATCTTGGTGAGCTGAATACCAATTATGGATTTTCCACTGCCTTTACCACAAGCCATAATCTTGTGGGCTAGCCAACTCATTTGCTTATGAGGATGCGGGGGAGCTGAGGAACCATGCAATTTTTGGCAAACTGCCAGCCATCAACGGGTTTGAGATGTCTTTACCAAGAGCCGTTTGCTCCTGGACTAGCCAATCCTTTTGTCATTTAGACTTTGGCGGACTGATAACCACAAAAATTTTGGAATAAAGTGAAAAATTTTGAAAAATTTTGGCCTAAAATGGGGGTACTTGGAAAGTTTTGTGATAAAATTCGTAAGAATTTTCCCCCCCCCCACACTAGAACTGAATATTGTCCTCAATATTCAAAGTCCCGGCTATTATGCCGAATCTCTGAACGGGAAAAGCTAATATTTGATTCTAACTGTGGAAATTTCTATTTTTCACTTTATTTTATCTGTACATACATTTTTTTTTTTTTTTTTTTTTTTTTTTTTTTTTTTTTGAATCACTACCTCCCAGGCTTGTGTCAGGTTTACCACGCTAGCTAATCACTTGTGAATGATTAACTGTAATAAATTTGCCCTGACAGCCCGGGAGTTGAATGATAAAATATAATAAACATATACCTCCCAGGCTTGTGTCAGGTTTACCACGCTAGCTAATCACTTGTGAATGATTAACTGTAATAAATTTGCCCTGACAGCCCGGGAGTTGATATAATATACATACAAAACATGATTATTGAATTTTGAAACATATTTACTTTTGAAACGGTGGGGGATGGCCACTCCCCCACACTAGGGTGGTAGAAAGTAGAAAGAAGTCAGAAATACGGGTGAAAACCCATATATGCTGCTAATTTTTGTTCACCGAGTCACTAGCTTGACTCGATCCCCGAATTCATTGGTCCATGGGGAAAGTTTGGAGATCCGGGACAACCATGGGTGGTGTGTCCTCTCCAAAATAATGTTTCAATCTATGACCATTCACTTTGAAGTTGGGACCTTCGGGTTGAGATAACTCAACAGTCCCGTATGGATATACTTTAGCAATAGTGAATGGTCCGGTCCATCGGGTTTTTAATTTCCCCGAGAAGATCTTTAATCTTGAATTGAAAAGAAGGACTCTGTCACCGATGTTGAAAACTCGGTTCTTAATTTTAGAGTCGTGAATCTTCTTTGTCTTTTCTTTGTAGATCAAAGAGTTCTCGTAGGCTTGATCACGAAGTTCGTTTAATTCATTGATTTGAACCTTACGGTGATCACCCGCTTTATGAAGGTCGTAGTTAGCATGTTTCAAGGCCCAGTAGGCTTTGTGCTCGAGCTCGATCGGTAAATGACACGCCTTCCCGTATACAAGCTTGTATGGAGTACACCCGATGGGTGTTTTGTAAGCTGTACGGAAGGCCCAGAGTGCATCATCTAGTTTATCCGACCAGGAAGCACGGTTTTCACCTACTGTCCTCTCAAGAATCCGTTTTATACCACGGTTGGAAACCTCCACCTGCCCACTTGTTTGTGGGTGATACGCGGTAGAAAGACGATGAGTAACACCGTACTTAAGCATGACTTTTGCAAATTGATCATTGCAAAAGTGAGTACCGCGATCACTAATGATGGCACGTGGGGTTCCAAAACGAGCAAAGAGGGATTTCAAGAATTTCACAACAACTCGGGCATCATTAGTGGGTAAGGCCTTAGCCTCAACCCATTTTGACAAATAGTCAACAGCCACGAGTATGTATTTGTTTCCATGAGAAGATGGGAATGGCCCCATAAAGTCAATGCCCCAGACGTCAAAGATTTCACAAACTTGAATAGCATTTTGCGGCATTTCGTTCTTTTGTGAAATATTCCCGTGACGCTGACAAGCATCACAGGCTTTGACTAATTTGTGGGCATCCTTGTAGATTGTGGGCCAATAGAAACCGGAATCAAACACCTTTTTGGCGGTGTAGTTAGGACTATGGTGGCCCCCGGTGGGTCCAGCATGGCAAGCCTTGAGAATATCAGTGGCTTCCTGTCCGTATACACATCGCCTGATGACTTGATCGGCACAGATTTTGAAGAGGAAGGGGTCGTCCCAGAAGTAATGTTTAACGTCTTTGAAGAATTTTTTCTTTTGTTGGGACGTCAACCCCTTCACTATGAAGTTACCCGCATGGTAATTTGCAAAGTCGGCAAACCATGGGGTAGTAGAGTCACCACGAAAAGCAACCGCATTGAGTGTCTCGAGAGGAAATGTTTCATTTATTTCCTTTTTCTCGGACACATCTTGATGAGGGTTCTCTAATCGTGAGAGATGATCAGCAGCAAGGTTCTCGGCTCCTTTTTTATCACGGATAATGATATCAAATTCCTGAAGGAGGAGAACCCAACGGAGAAGCCTCGGCTTTGCATCTTGTTTTGCAAATAGGTATTTCAAAGCCGAGTGATCTGTGTACACTACGCATTTAGTCAAGATTAGGTATGGCCGGAATTTCTCGAAGGCATACACCACAGCTAGGAGTTCTTTTTCAGTGGTGGTGTAATGACCTTGAGCCTCAGTCATAGTTTTGCTTGCGTAGTGTATGGGCTGAAAGTATTTTGCTTTTCGTTGCCCCAAGACCGCACCTATGGCAAAATCACTAGCATCGCACATAAGCTCAAAAGGTTGGTCCCAATCGGGGGCAACAAGAATCGGTGCCTCGGTAAGCTTTTTCTTTAATGTTTCAAAAGCTTCGATGCACTCAGGAGAGAAGATGAAAGGAGCATCCTTCTCGAGGAGATGGGTCATAGGCCGGGCAATCTTAGAAAAATCTTGGATAAACCTACGGTAGAAGCCGGCATGACCCAAAAAGCTCCTAACACCTTTTACGGTGGTGGGATGAGGTAATTTGGCAATGACATCGATTTTAGCTCTGTCAACCTCGATCCCGTTTTTTGAAATTTTATGGTCGAGGACAATGCCCTCCTTGACCATAAAGTGGCTCTTCTCCCAGTTGAGACTTAGATTCGTTTCTTTGCAATGTTTAAGCATCTGTTCCAAGTGGGAGAGGCAAGTCTGAAATGAATCCCCGATGACCGAAAAGTCATCCATGAATACCTCCATAGTTTTCCCGATCATGTCGGAAAATATAGACATCATGCACCTCTGGAACGTGCCTGGTGCATTACATAAGCCGAAAGGCATACGTCTGTAAGCAAAAGTTCCGTAGGGGCATGTAAAGGTAGTCTTCTCTTGATCCTGGGGATCAATGGGGATTTGGAAGTAACCCGAGAAGCCATCGAGGAAGCAGTAGTATTCATTCCCCGCAAGTCTTTCGAGCATTTGGTCCATAAAAGGGAGAGGAAAATGGTCTTTACGGGTGGCTTCATTTAACTTTCGATAGTCAATACAAACACGCCAACCCGTGACCAAACGAGTTGGAATCAACTCGTTATCCTCGTTGGTGACAACGGTGATGTCACCCTTTTTGGGAACACAATGAATTGGGCTAACCCAAGGACTGTCAGATATAGGGTAAATCAATCCCGCATCAAGAAGTTTAAGAATTTCTTGTTTGATAACTTCGTGGATTTTGGGATTTACCCTTCTCTGATGTTGCACAACTGGCTTAAAGTCATCCTCCATTAAGATTTTATGAGTACAAAAGTTCGGGCTTATGCCCTTAATGTCGGAGAGTTTCCAAGCAATTGCTTGCTTGTTTGACTTAAGAACCTTTAGGAGTGCAGCCTTTTCCTCATCTTTTAAGTTTTTGGCAATAATGACGGGTAATTTATTGTCACCCTCCAGAAATGCATATTCTAGATGAGGAGGCAAGTCCTTGAGCTCAACCTCGGGAAAGTCTTCAGTTATTTCAACATTTTTGACTTCCGCTTTATGAAGTATTTGTGGAGACGGAGAGGGTGAAGGATCGTCATTTAACAATCTTTCAAGGAGAAGAATGTCCCCCTCCGGGTCAAGATAGTTTTCATCAACCCCATCGGGAATTGAGCTATCTTGAGCAAGAAAAGCCTCGAGCTCTTCCAAAAGGAAGTCACCTCCCTCAAACGGAGTGAGGGAAGGGGAAGAGTCAGAAATGATTGGATCAGTGGACGGAGTGGTACTGCCACTTGCTGAGAAACCAAGGACTTCTTGGGACGATTCCTCCGACGTAATATCGATGATGTCAATACGGCTAACCGTTTCAGCGTCATAATTGGAGGAATATCTTGAAGTCTGATCAAGATTGAATGTTATGGCTTCGCCATCAACACGTAGAGTGATTTCTTCTTCGAATACATCGATTAAAGCACGACCCGTTCTTAAGAATCCTCTCCCGAGAATGAGAGGGACTCGTGGGTCAGCGTCGAAATCAACAATCACGAAATCTGCCGGAAAATGGAACTTTCCTACTTTCACGAAGATATCTTCGGCAATGCCGAGAGGACGGGATATGGTACGGTCTGCAAGCTCGAGTGTCATGCAGGTCGGAGTGAGAGCAGAGAGTGAGAGTCTTTTCCAGACTGCGTAAGGCATCAGGTTAATGCTTGCGCCAAGATCGGCCAAGGCAAAGCATTCAACCATCCCAGGGAAAACACAAGGAATGAGAAATTTCCCGGGATCTCCAAGCTTTTCGGGAAGCTTTTTCAAGAGCACTGCTGAGCAATGCTCGTTAAGAGGAGTTTTTGCCATCTCACAAAGTTTTTCTTTGTTGCTTATCAGATTTTTGATTGTTGAAGCAAACTTAGGCATGAGAAGAAGAGCGTCCGCGAAGCTAATATCAAAGTGTAATTCTTGGAAAATTTGATAAAATTTTTCCATCTGATGGTTAGCTTTTTCGCGGTTCTTTTGTTCAGTCACTCGTGAAGGATATGGAATTGACGGCTTAGGATTATTCTTTGAGATTTCATCAGGACTCACAGGGGGATCAAATACAACTTTCAGCTTATGAGCCGGGACCGGGACAACTTGAGGGTGGACGTTGTTGGTACCTCCGTTATTAGTAGGAAGTACCTTGCCCGTAGTAACCTCAGGCTCACGTTCCGCTACCTTAGGAGGAGAAGAAGAGGTAGAAGGAATCGAGGGTCCATTGTATGATACCCCACTTCGGGTAGTGATCGCCTTGACATCGCCCCTCGGGTTAGCGATCGTGTTGCTCGGTAATGTACCCGGGCCCGAGGGTCGATCATTTAAAGACTTCTGAAGTTCAGAGATCGTCTTGATCAATAACCGATTCGTTTCCTCTTGTGCTTTCATGAATTGTTTAATCTCAGCATCGGAGGAAGACGGGGGTGGAACAACGTTTTGATTTTGAACAGGGGGATTTTGAACACGGTTGTTTTGAAAATTCCCTTGGTTTTGATTGTTGTTACCCTGAAAATTGTTTCTCTGATTGAAATTACCCTGATTGTAATTCCCTTGATTCTGGTTTCTTTGAAAATTTCCTTGAAAACCTTGGTTTTGATTGCCATTTTGAAAATTGTTTTGATTAAACTGGCCTTGATTTTGGTTCGGGTTTTGGAAATTTGAGTTTTGACCTTGGTTAAAATTCTGATTCGCGTTACGGTTTTGATTTTGGTTAAAACCGGGAGGTCCGAGAAAATTGTTGGAACGATAGCTTAAGAGATTACGGTCCCCTTGCGGTTGGTAAGAATTACCTCCCGTGTTGTAGGAACCGTTAGCAGCATAAACGTTCTCTTGAGGAAATTCAGCAGTAGCTGGACACTCGGAATACAGATGTGGGCCCCCACAAGTTTCACAACTTCGGGCCACGGCTTTTACTTGTTGATTTTGAACCTGATGTTGTATTGTTTGGTTCATTCTCAACACAGCCGTAGAAATATCATCCATCTTTTTGGTAAGAGCGATTATTTCAGGAGATGATGATGAGGGAGTAACGGAATTACATGACGCTTCCCTCTCCGCAGAGGAATCCCAAAAGTTATGATGGGCAGTCATGTTCTCGATTAAGTCATAGCACTCCTCGGGACGCCTTTTCATAAAGGTCCCACCAGCAGCGGCATTGAGAATGTCTCGGTGCCTCAATGTCAGACCATTATAGAAGGTATCTATGATGGTAACTTGTAACATATTGTGGTTAGGGCACCGATCAATGGCTAGCTTATAACGTTCCCAAGCCTCAAAAAGAGACTCATCAGGAAGTTGCCGGAAGTTGCTGATATCATTTCGTAACTTGGTAACCATGGATGGTGGAAAATATTTTGCTAGAAACTTGGTTACCATTTCATCAAAGGTTTGAATAGAATTCTTTGGAAGTCGGTCAAACCATGCAGTGGCATGATGAGCGAGAGAATAGGGGAAGAGGTACAGCCAAAGGGCATCATCGGTGACACCATGCTGTTTCATGCTTTGGGTGACCGTAAGATATTTGTCAAGATGCTTGTTGGCATCGTCACCCCGGTAATCCGTGAAATTGACACGAATTCTGGACTTGTTGGATCATGTGATGCTTGAGGCCAAAGTCCGCAGCCCCAATAGTGAGTGGTGCAATAGGCCCACCCCGCCCTTGCATGGTAGGTTGGCACAGCTCCTCCATCGTTCGGAGATCGGGAGCTGGCTCATCCCTAGGAGGGTCAGGGGGTGGTAATAGTGGTGGTGGTGGCCCAGCGGCCATTTTGGTTTCTGTATTAGAACGTAGCTCGGGTACGTCTTTCTGTTTTTTATTCTTTGCTTGAGACCGAGTGCGCATGCACTAAAAACAATTTTTCAACACAAGTTCGAGGCAAAACCACAGTGAACTTAAACCAATAATCACAAGTGAGCAGCTTCTTTGAAAAAGGTACACTACTCACAGGGATACAAAGGCAAGTTTTTATCTTAAGTTTGGGAATTTATTATGGGTTTATTAATTGATTTTTGAAAAACTGCTTTAGGCTTATGGGTGTGTGTGCAGAAAACTTGGGAAATATTTTTGGAACTGATTCGTTAACCGAAATCGTCCCTTTAAGATTACTCGCAGGCTGGCGGGAGGAAGTAAATAGGTTTCCTCTTCAGTTCGCAATTTAATGTCAGAACTTACCTTAAACCAACTGTTTCAGGTTGTATTCTTAAAGAACACGAAGTAATTTAACTTCACAGTTTGTTTTTGATTGTTTTTAATTTTTTTGGTGTTTTTCAACACTTCAGGAGAAGTGTTAATGAACGTTTTTGATATGATTATGTTTTTACAAAACTTTTTACAGGGAACGGCGCCAAATTTTGATTGAGCCTGAACCGTCAGATTATTATTGACCAAGGTCAATAAGTCAAAGACAGCCTAGAATCAATACTCCGGTGATAGTGTAGTGTTTCCCCGGGTCGTTATGTCCCGACGAGATTGAAATGGTGCTTTTGGAATCGTTTATGAGTGAGTGGGACTGAGGACAGTAGCCCAGATGATATGGAATTGATTTTGCTACTGTTATTTTGGTATTGGTACACAGATATAATATTCACAATAATCAGATACCAGATATATGCACAAATTCACAATTAAGATCACGTATCGGACTGAAAAAGTGGGTTTTTGGTAATTATCAAACTACAGGGGGTGCTTTTGACACTTTTCAAAACTTAAAATTAAAAATGAAAAAGAAATTATAAAAGTGATTAAAATAATATTAAACTATTATTTAATTAATTAAACTATTTAAAATCTAAATTAAAATCTAATTTAAATTAACTAAAAATGACAAATGATCTAAATTAAACTAAAAATTAACAAAAATATTTTCTAAACCTAAATTAGAACTTGAAGAAAGTATAAAAAATTAAAAATAATATTTTTGTCTTTTTGTGGTTTTGGTATTAATTAAAAACTATTTAACTTAATTAAACTAATTAAACTACTTTTAATTTATATTAATACTAAATTAACTTAGAAAATTAAGATAAAATTTATAAAATTACTTAACCATCACTGGAATCCTACAAAATTATAAAAACTCTAAAAGTTATATTTTAAGATTCAACAACTAATTTTTTACCTTTTAATTAACTTAAGTCTATTTTAAACAAATAAAATAAGAAAAATAGAAAATGAACAGTAGAATTTCAAAATTTATTTTCTAAAAACTTATTATACTATATTAGAACTAGGAAAATTATAAAAACTAGATTTAACCTTATAAAAACTAATTAAGCTATTTAATATTTGATATTAATTAATAATAAAGAAAATTAAAATTAAATCTAATTAACACTAAATGACAAAATAAAAATCTGAGAAAATTATCAAAATTACTTTACTATATAAGGTATTTAATAAAAATATAAAAACACTAGTGACTTTATTAAAATATAAAAATGAAAATTAAAATTAACTTGAATTAAATAGAAACTATCACTTACTTTAACTTTGATTTTTTTGAATTTTTCTTTTTCAGAACTACTTAATACCTTAAAATGACAAACTTTTATGAAAACACTTTTAAAATTAGCTTATTAATAAGCTGTGACACCCCCTTAACTTATACAGTTGACTTTGGTTGACTGTTTGGTCAATCTGGGTCAAATGGCCTTGGGTGGGGTCCACTAGGGTAGAAATGAGTCTCAGCAAGTTTAATAATCACAAATAAGCAATAAGCACAAACACTAGATCACAAATAAGCTGTAAAGATTGAAATAAGCACTTGAGCACAATGAAAATTAACACAGACTGGGGACAAACTTGGTGAGCAATTGCAGGTGGGGTCCACTAGTCTAAGGGTCAAAGTATTGGTCAAAGGTGAGACTCTGGTAGGAGGGGGGTTGAAGAAACCTAACTAGAGGGTCTGGGACCCACTGAGGGGGTCACAAAACACCACCAAAGTGATGGTGGTGACTGGGTATCTGGGTGAGCAGGGCACACCTTTGCCCTGCAACTCACTTTGAGGGTCTGTGGGACCCACTTAAGCTTCCAAATAAATCAAGCAAAAAATCAAGCTTATAGATCAACTGGTAGATTTTAATCACACAAAGTTTCAACCCTTGACTTCCATTACACAGCTCACAATTAAATTTGGAAATTTGGTAAAAATCTGAGAGTGCAGCTTTTGACTTTTGACAAGAACTTGGAATTTTGACTTTGGTGAGATTCTAAGTGATCTAAACTATTGTTTATGATGTTTTAAGCTAATATAAGATTACTAAAAGCTAAATTAACAACTAATTATCAGATTATGAGCTTATGGATTCCAAATTCCTACACAGTTGACTGTGTGGGGAATTAGAGTATGATTTTGACTTTTTGCTCTATACTCACCCAATTTTATGACTTACTTAACTAACTTAGACCTAATATGACTTGTCTGATCCAGAAGTTACTACCAATTCATCCTTGAACACAATGAACACAGATTATCCAAACACACCCTTATATTTAGGTACTGATGATTTTCAAAGTAAATGATAGTTCTAATCCATGGAATTGATTCAGATGAGTATATTATGATAATACAAGACCAACTAAGTATGAAACAGCAAAAACACAAGTATAACACACACTTTTGTCAAAGATGAGTTTTTGACTGTGAGACTTTCAATTTAGTACCAAGTTAATCTAATTAACAAGTAAACTAGATTATACTATATTATGACTAATAGCACCAAATAAGCATAAAAGCAATCAAATAAGCATAAATAAGCTAAGCTATAGTAGATGAAGGAAATGACTTTTCAAAAAGCTTACAAGGTGCATTCCAGCTTATGCCAAGAACCAAGAACTGAGAACCATTCCTAATGAACCTCCACAGGTTCTCTAACCCAGGGACATCCAAATTGCTCCCTGCTCCAGCTTTGATCACCAAGAACACTGACTTTGACTTTCTTTGACTTTTTTGGTATTTTGAATTTTTTTTATTTCTAAACTGTTTTAAGTTATTACTAATAGCTTCAATAAGCTACTTAGGAGCTTATATGTATCTAAGAGTCCAATACATAATACTAAAACAACAATTGAACAATGTGAGATATTGAAATATAATTAAAATTGCATAAGATGAAATAATAAAGGAAGCTTGAAATTAATAACTGAAATTAAGTTACAATACAATAAAAAAGAAGGTTACCACTGCTTAAGAGCTTGGGTGTACCCTAGAATTGAAAATTGCAATTAAACGACATGAACTAAAATTAAATTAGCTAACTACGTCTTCCTTGTGCTTCCTCTTCTATTTATAGCTCCAAATTAGGGTTACCCTCTGCATTGCCATCATTTCCCACCACTTTGTTCAAGTTTTGGTCCACTCTCCATGTGCCACGTATTTTGGCGGGAAAAACGTCATTTGCAATTAGGCTCTGATATACGCAAGGGGGGGGACAGCATTAATTGTGGTGTGAAAGGGTAGGTATAGGGAGGTGGTAGCATTAATTGTGGGGGGTAATTGCTTGTGATTGGTGGAGAGGGGAGGCTGCAAGTGGTGGTGTTTGTGGGGGATGTCTGAGAGGGAAGGAGGAAGGGGTGTGGTGTTTGACTGGGAGTTGACCCTGGAGTGGGCTGGTATAATTTTGGGCCCAAGTGGTGGACTGGATCTGGACCAGGCTTAGGTTTAGTGGTGTGGTTTTGGTTTATTTATTTATGGTCCGGATTTGGTTTAGTTTTACAAGGACCATTTTTGTAATTTTGGGAAAGTTGAGGGTTGTGTTTTGGCATCTTTTTAATTTGTTTCTTAAGGGTATAATATGCCAATGATGAATAGTATGAGGTTTTATTTTGAATTTTTCACTTTTAAAAACCCCAGGGACTAAATCTGTCAATTCCACAAACTCCAGGGACCAAACCTGTAATTTTCTGATTTTTGAAGGGTTTAATTTGTAACTTCTCAAAAGTTATCATAAGGACCAATTTTGTAATTTTAGAATAGTATAAGGTTTATTTTTCACATTTTCCATTTTTCAAAACCTTAGGGACTATTTTTGACACTTTTCAAGGTTGAGGGACCAAAGTTGTAAATATGTGATTTTAAACTTTAAAGGACTATTTCTTACAACTTATGAATCCCAAGGACCTTTTATGACATTTGTACAAGTTTTGATTTACCAGGGACTAGTTTTGCAAATTTATGAAACTTGAGGGACTGAAACTGCCAATTATGCAAACTTTGTACGTTTTTCATTTGTTTTAGCATATTTTGTGTTTGAAACATATAAAACACACCTCTAAGATATTTTAAGTATTTTGATACATATTTGGGTGTTTTTGTATGTTTTGGCAGCTCAGATTGGTATAAAATGATGAGTATTTACACACTCATCAAAAATCAAAGTCATCCACTTCAAAAATCCAAACATCAGGTTTACCATCATCCAAAGCCGAATTCATAAAAATAGAAGAAGATGTTGAAGAAATAGTTCAGAAATCAAGCATTGGAAAAAAGAAATGGTACGTTATTTTCAATGGACCATTCAAAGGCATCTACACAGATTGGGCACTTGCAAGTCCACACATCATAGGACAAAGTGTCAGTCACAAAAGTTACACTTCACAAGAAGAAGCACAGCAAGCATTAAAGGAAGCATACAAGACAGTTACAACAGAAGAAGTTCAGAGATCGAAGAGATTTGTCTCTTTAAATCAAGGATTTCAGGAAAGACTACGAGAAAGAACACCCAAGATGGATCCAATCGATCTAATCAGAAAAATTCCAACTACAAAAGAAAGAGAAGAAATGAAGAAACCGATGGTCGAGAAATTTCAAAGACTTTGGGATAGTGTCATACACTATAATGAAGTCCAAGCTACCAAGTCATTCTATCCAAGCGACATACCAGTAGGACCAAAAGTAATATTCCTAATAGGAGCAGCACCAACAGACATTCATGAATACATTGTTCATGGACTAGTAGACACGATTTACACAGACGGAACAAGTATACGAGAATTTCAGCAATTTCCATCAGAAATACAAAGCATCATCAAGGCGTACAATGCTCATTTCGCCAAAAGCAGACCATTGTATTTTAAGTTACACTCAAGCTATCCAATTTTCGACAGCAACAATCACAAACTCTTAGTGCCATCGATTACGTTAGTAGAATTAGGAGTCAGCAATCCTGAACATTACCCAGATAAAAAGGAGCAAGATGATTCACCACTAGCAATACCATCCACTAAAAATTTGGTAGACGCTCTTGCCAGAGTATTTTTTGCATCCTCAAAGCTAGGAACAGGAACGAGACAGAAGTCAGACATTAAAATCAACCATTCCAACAACAACATGTTGATCTACTCGAACTATTCCAAAGGAGTGATCGACGATGTACAATTGAGAACCTTAGAAGATTTTTAACAACCATTTGAAAAATTCACCGGGCCACTCTTGGCACTACCTGAAGATTTCAAAATTGCACTATGTCAAAGATTATACTACGTATCAAAACATATGTGTGATTACTGTTCAAATGCACAAATACAGGAATGAAGACGAAGACACAAGCAGACAAAAAAGAAAAGACAAAAAATCAAGCATTATTGAAGACATGTGAATGCGCCACCTGTTTATCCACTATCTTTACTTTTTCAACTTTTTCTTTTAAAGTGGTGTGATGTAGTTTTTTTTTTAGTAATAATGTAAAGGCTAATAATGTAAGGCCTGTCGGCCACCTACAATAATGCACACTAGTGCGTTAGGTGTAAATTATTAGTGTAGTATTAGGTAAGCAATGACGTAGGTTGTATCCTTTACACGTACCTCCTCTTGTATAAATAGAGGTTAAACCTCATGAAATAAAGTGTGTGTTTTGAAGATTAAAACCACTGAGTTTTATTTGAGATTGAAATCTCAATTTTCTGTTGAAACGAAGACTCGTTTCTGAATAGCAGATCACCTATCCCACTAACAAATCAATCACTAAAAGAAACCCACCAACAATAAATTAACCTTCCATTATCATCCACTATCGTTCATTTCAATTCAATTGAATTCAAATTCAACGAAACCTCCTCTTGTATAAATAGAGGTTAAACCTCATGAAATAAAGTGTGTGTTTTGAAAATTAAAACCACTGAGTTTTATTTGAGATTGAAATCTCAATTGTCTGTTGAAACGAAGACTCATTTCTGAATAGCAGATCACCTATCCCACTAACTAATCAATCACTAAAAGAAACCCACCAACAATAAATTAACTTCCATTATCATCCACTATTGTTCATTTCAATTCAATTGAATTCAAATTCAACGAAACATGTTCAATCAAAATTATGTTTTTCTGATAACGTAAATTTATATCTTCTTATAGCTGTTCTATTAATCATAGTATCTAAAATAAATCCTGAGTCATCTTCTTTTTCTTCGATAATAGATATATCTTCTTTATCTGTAGTTGTTAAATCTGACATATTTTAATCTATGCATTCTTAAGCTTTAAAAATTATAGTTTAAAGTTTTAATAATTATACCTTCTTGATGACTGCTTGTAATTTATGAAGTCTTAAAAAGCCTTCGTAATTATTGTCTTGGACATGGTTCGTGCTTTACTTCTTCTTTTGCATCGTCTTCTTGCTTCTTGAATCATATGTAAGTTCTTTTAATTGTTTTTGAATCGTCTATCAGCTCTGATACCAGAATGAACGCAGATGATTGTACCTGAAAATAATTCATTTTGCATGAAAACAATAGTTAGTGGTTCATTGTGGAAAGTAGGGTGGATAGTGGTTTGCTTTTGCTTTTGAACATATTTTGTTGAATTTGAATTCAATTGAATTGAAATGAACGATAGTGGATGATAATGGAAGGTTAATTTATTGTTGGTGGGTTTCTTTTAGTGATTGATTAGTTAGTGGGATAGGTGATCTGCTATTCAGAAACGAGTCTTCGTTTCAACAGACAATTGAGATTTCAATCTCAAATAAAACTCAGTGGTTTTAATCTTCAAAACACACACTTTATTTCATGAGGTTTAACCTCTATTTATACAAGATAAGAAGGAGCAAGATGATTCACCACCAGCAATACCATCCACTAAAAATTTGGTAGATGGTATTGCTGGTAGTGAATCATCTTGCTCCTTCTTATCTGGGTAATGTTCAGGATTGCTGACTCCTAATTCTGCTAACGTAATCGATGGCACTATGAGTTTGTGATTGTTGCTGTCGAAAATTGGATAGCTTGAGTGTAACTTAAAATACAATGGTGAAAGTGAGTTATCATGGTTGAAGCAAAAGGGTTGGTGGTTGGGTAAATAAAACTAAAATATGCACTATTACTTTCTTTTAAGAAAAAACAAATATTAACACACCCGAGTGTTATGCAACTTGAAACCTCAGTAAGGGGGTTGGCAGTGCATGCGAAGCGACATACCAGTAGGACCAAAAGCAATATTCCTACCAGGAGCAGCACCAACAGACATTCATGAATACTTTGTTCATGGACTAGTAGACATGATTTACACAGACGGAACAAGTATACGAGAATTTCAGCAATTTCCATCAGAAATACAAAGCATCATCAAGGCGTACAATGCTCATTTCGCCAAAAGCAGACCATTGTATTTTAAGTTACACTCAAGCTATCCAATTTTTGACAGAAACAATCACAAACTCTTAGTGCCATCGATTATGTTAGCAGAATTAGGAGTCAGCAATCCTGAACATTATCCAGATAAGAAGGAGCAAGATGATTCACCACCAGCAATACCATCCACTAAAAATTTGGGAGATGCTCTTGCCGGAGCATTTTTTGCATCCTCAAAGCTAGGAACAGGAACGAGACAGAAGTCAGACATTAAAATCAACCATTCCAACAACAACATGTTGATCTACTCGAACTATTCCAAGGGAGTGATCGACGATGTACAATTGAGAACCTTAGAAGATTTTGAACAACCATTTGAAAAATTCACCGGGCCACTCTTGGCACTATCTGAAGATTTCAAAATTGCACTATGTCAAAGATTATACTACGTATCAAAACATATGTGTGATTACTGTTCAAATGCACAAATACAGGAATGAAGATGAAGACACAAGCAGACCAAAAAGAAAAGACAAAAAATCAAGCATTATTGAAGACATGTGAATGCGCCACCTGTTTATCCACTATCTTTAATTTTTCAACTTTTTCTTTTAAAGTGGTGTGATGTAGTTTGTTTTTTAGTAATAATGTAAATGCTAATAATGTAAGGCCTGTCGGCCACCTACAATAATGCACACTAGTGCGTTAGGTGTAAATTATTAGTGTAGTAAATTATTCGTTTCAACAGACAATTGAGATTTCAATCTCAAATAAAACTCAGTGGTTTTAAACTTCAAAACACACACTTTATTTCATGAGGTTTAACCTCTATTTATACAAGAGGAGGTAAATTATTAGTGTAGTATTAGGTAAGCAATGACTTAGGTTGTATCCTTTACACCTACCTCCTCTTGTATAAATAGAGGTTAAACCTCATGAAATAAAGTGTGTGTTTTGAAGATTAAAACCACTGAGTTTTATTTGAGATTGAAATCTCAATTGTTTGTTGAAACGAAGACTCGTTTCTGAATAGCAGATCACCTATCCTGCTAACTAATCAATCACTAAAAGAAACCCACCAACAATAAATTAACCTTCCATTATCATCCACTATCGTTCTTCAATTGAATTCAAATTCAACGAAACCTCCTCTTGTATAAATAGAGGTTAAACCTCATGAAATAAAGTGTGTGTTTTGAAGATTAAAACCACTGAGTTTTATTTGAGATTGAATTCCCAATTGTCTGTTGAAACGAAGACTCGTTTCTGAATAGCAGATCACCTATCCCACTAACTAATCAATCACTAAAAGAAACCCACCAACAATAAATTAACCTTCCATTATCATCCAGTATCGTTCATTTCAATTCAATTGAATTCAAATTCAACGAAACCTCCTCTTGTATAAATAGAAGTTAAACCTCATGAAATAAAGTGTGTGTTTTGAAGATTAAAACCACTGAGTTTTATTTGAGATTGAAATCTCAATTGTCTTTTGAAACGAAGACTCATTTCTGAATAGCAGATCACCTATCCCACTAACTAATCAATCACTAAAAGAAACCTACCAACAATAAATTAACTTCCATTATCATCCACTATCGTTCATTTCAATTCAATTGAATTCAAATTCAATGAAACATGTTCAATCAAAATTATGTTTTTCTGATAACGTAAATTTATATCTTCTTATAGCTGTTCTATTAATCATAGTATCTAACATAAATCCTGATTCATCTTCTTTTTCTTCGATAATAGATATATCTTCTTTATCTATAGTTGGTAAATCTGACATATTTTAATCTATGCATTCTTAAGCTTTAAAAATTATAGTTTAAAGTTTTAATAATTATACCTTATTGATGACTGCTTGTAATTTATGAAGTCTTAAAAAGCCTTCGTAATTATTGTCTTTGACATGGTTCGTGCTTTACTTCTTCTTTTGCATCGTCTTCTTGCTTCTTGAATCATTTGTAAGTTCTTTTAATTGTCTTTGAATCGTCTATCAGCTCTGATACCAGAATGAACGCGGATGATTGTAATTGAAAATAATTCATTTTGCATGAAAACAATAGTTAGTAGTTCAGTGTGGAAAGTAGGGTGGATAGTGGTTTGCTTTTGCTTTTGAACATGTTTCGTTGAATTTGAATTCAATTGAATTGAAATAAACGATAGTGGATGATAATGGAAGGTTAATTTATTGTTAGTGGGTTTCTTTTAGTGATTGATTAGTTAGTGGGATAGGTGATCTGCTATTCAGAAACGAGTCTTCGTTTCAACAGACAATTGAGATTTCAATCTCAAATAAAACTCAGTGGTTTTAATCTTCAAAACACACACTTTATTTCATGAGGTTTAACCTCTATTTATACAAGATAAGAAGGAGCAAGATGATTCACCACCAGCAATACCATCTACTAAAAATTTGGTAGAAGGTATTGCTGGTAGTGAATCATCTTGCTCCTTCTTATCTGGGTAATGTTCAGGATTGCTGACTCCAAATTCTGCTAACGTAATCGATGGCACTATGAGTTTGTGATTGTTGCTGTCGAAAATTGGATAGCTTGAGTGTAACTTAAAATACAATGGTGAAAGTGAGTTATCATGGTTGAAGCAAAAGGGTTGGTGGTTGGGTAAATAAAACTAAAATATATACTATTACTTTCTTTTAAGAAAAAACAAATATTAACACACCCGAGTGTTATGCAACTTGAAACCTTAGTAAGGGGGTTGGCAGTGCATGCGAAGCGACAAACCAGTAGGACAAAATGTAATATACCTACCAGGAGCAGCACCAACAAACATTCGTGAATACTTTGTTCATGGACTAGTAGACACGATTTACACAGACGGAACAAGTATACGAGAATTTTAGCAATTTCCATCAGAAATACAAAGCATCATCAAGGCGTACAATGCTCTTTTCGCCAAAAGTAGACCATTGTATTTTAAGTTACACTCAAGCTATCCAATTTTCGACAGCAACAATCACAAACTCTTAGTGCCATCGATTATGTTAGCAGAATTAGGAGTCAGCAATCCTGAACATTACCCAGATAAGAAGGAGCAAGATGATTCACCACCAGCAATACCATCCACTAAAAATTTGGGAGATGCTCTTGCCGGAGTATTTTTTGCATCCTCAAAGCTAGGAACAGGAACGAGACAAAAGTCAGACATTAAAATCAACCATTCCAACAACAACATGTTGATCTACTCAAACTATTCCAAGGGAGTGATCGACGATGTACAATTGAGAACCTTAGAAGATTTTGAACAACCATTTGAAAAATTCACCGGGCCACTCTTGGCACTACCTGATGAATTCAAAATTGCACTATGTCAAAGATTATACTACGTATCAAAACATATGTGTGATTACTGTTCAAATGCACAAATACAGGAATGAAGATAAAGACACAAGCAGACAAAAAAGAAAAGACAAAAAATGAAGCATTATTGAAGACATGTGAATGCGCCACCTGTTTATCCACTATCTTTAATTTTTCAACTTTTTCTTTTAAAGTGGTGTGATGTAGTTTGTTTTTTAGTAATAATGTAAATGCTAATAATGTAAGGCCTGTCGGCCACCTACAATAATGCACACTAGTGCGTTAGGTGTAAATTATTAGTGTAGTAAATTATTCGTTTCAATAGACAATTGAGATTTCAATCTCAAATAAAACTCAGTGGTTTTAATCTTCAAAACACACACTTTATTTCATGAGGTTTAACCTCTATTTATACAAGAGGAGGTAAATTATTAGTGTAGTATTAGGTAAGCAATGACGTAGGTTGTATCCTTTACACCTACCTCCTCTTGTATAAATAGAGGTTAAACCTCATGAAATAAAGTGTGTGTTTTGAAGATTAAAACCACTGAGTTTTATTTGAGATTGAAATCTCAATTGTCTGTTGAAACGAAGACTCGTTTCTGAATAGCAGATCACCTATCCCACTAACTAATCAATCACTAAAAGAAACCCACCAACAATAAATTAACCTTCCATTATCATCCATTATCATTCATTTCAATTCAATTGAATTCAAATTCAACGAAACATGTTCAAAAGCAAAAGCAAACCACTATCCACCCTACTTTCCACCATGAACCACTAACTATTGTTTTCATGCAAAATGAATTATTTTCAGGTACAATCATCCGCGTTCATTCTGGTATCAGAGCTGATAGACGATTCAAAGACAATTAAAAGAACTTACAAATGATTCAAGAAGCAAGAAGACGATGCAAAAGAACAAGTAAAGCACGAACCATGTCAAAGACAATAATTACGAAGGCTTTTTAAGACTTCATAAATTACAAGCAGTCATCAAGAAGGTATAATTATTAAAACTTTAAACTATAATTTTTAAAGCTTAAGAATACATAGATTAAAATATGTCAGATTTACCAACTATAGATATAGAAGATATATCTATTATCAAAGAAAAAGAATATGAATCAGGATTTATGTTAGATACTATGATTAATAGAACAGCTATAAGAAGATCTAAATTTACGTTATCAGAAAAACATAATTTTTATTATTCACTGTCATTTAGAGAATTATTTTCAAGAAAAAATATAATATATTTTGGAAAAATTATTGGAGAAGAACCAGTTCCTATTGAACAAACACAAGGAAATATTGTTATTCCTATAATTAATAGACAACAAATAAACAAAAGAATATAACAAATGAATGAAAAAGATAGATGTAAAATAGCATATATTCATATATCAACTATACAAGTAATATTAAAAAGTACTTTTACGGGTTGTAACACACCTATTGAATTAGAATTAAGAGACGATAGAATAATAAATAGAGAAGAAAGTATTATTGCTAATGGAAAAGGAAATTTATCCGAAGAAAAAATAAAATTTGATGTTAATATACAAATAGGAATAAGTTTAAAAGATAAAGATATAAATAAAAGTATTAATGTAAGATATGAATTATTAAAAAGATCATTTATGTATAAAGGTAATCACCCTTTTACAATAACATATCAAATAAATTATGCACTTACTAATTCACATCATAGTATCACTTTTAAAACAGATAATAGAATTCACATAGATAAACTTTTTGAACCATTATTAAGACTTGAAACACCAAATTTATTTACAAAACATAAATATATTGAAAGAAGAAATTCAACATCTGAAATACAATCAGTATGGATACCAACAATTGAAAAACCAATTTCAGTAACAAATGGAGAATCTTCTAATACTCAAGAAGAAATAAAAGAGATGAAGGAAATGATACGATCATTGAGTTTGAGAATATAAACAATATAAAATTAAAAATAATATTAAACATATAATGGATTCAGGATTACAAAAAATATTATTACAGAAAAGATTAAGAGAGTTAGAAGAAGATATAAAAGAAATATCACGTACAATAGATCATTTACTAACTAGAATAAGTTTGAGAAATCCTTACGAAAGTCTAAAAGTAATGAATAGAACATTAGTATACGAAAGAAAAAGATTAGCATACACAGAAGAACTATTATTAAAAGAAAAAAGAAGTCCAACTATTTGTTGAAATAATGAATTATATTTCTGAAACTCTTTCTCATCAAAAAATAAATATTGAAAATAATAAAAATATTAATCGTTCGAACCATTCATACCATATGAACAAACTTTATTTAAAATACCACAAAA
Source organism: Artemisia argyi (assembly GCA_030686995.1). Classification (NCBI taxonomy): domain Eukaryota; kingdom Viridiplantae; phylum Streptophyta; class Magnoliopsida; order Asterales; family Asteraceae; genus Artemisia; species Artemisia argyi. The sequence goes on along the minus strand of CM060688.1, from coordinate 108,628,464 downwards.
TTTGCCAGAAGGAACATCATATAGTATTAATATAGTAAATAATGACAATACAAATCAATCTATTGGAGAAAAGATAGATATATTAAACTCAACACTTAATAATATAATTGAAATATTAAGTTTCTTAATACTAAGACAACTACCAGAATTATCTAAAATGATGCAAGAAAAAATAAATACTATACAAATATTATTAAATAAAAAGACAGAAGAACTTGAAAATTTGGAACAAAGTCAAATAAATATAGTTGAACAACTATCAAATATAATTAATACTCAAGAGCAAGATAAAGATACTACTATTACAAAAATAAAAGAAACATTATTGAAAAAATCAACTCTTAAAATCGTACCACCAATACGAATAACATAATGGAAAATCTTGAAGAACAAATTGAAACCCTCACAAAACTAATGGCATCATTAGATATACCATCCGAAGTAAATGAAGAAGATGCAGATATAGTACAAGATTATAGTTCAGACGAAAATCCATATGAAAATCAATATAAATATCCAGGAGAAAGTTCTTATACAAATTATAATTTTGCACAAAAAAGAAAAAAATCTTATATAGACGAAAATTTTCAAAGGCAATTTGATTATAGCCCTCCAACACCTACAGAAAGATATTTATATCAACAAGGAATGATTAGAAATAAGAAAGGAAAATGGGAACGTATACCCCCTCAATATATACCCAAAATATCGATAGTTAGAATGAATGACGAAATTTTAAACATCGACTGTGAAACAGAAATAGATGATAAGATTCAAGATTGGAGTAATAGGTTAAGTACTCAAATACAATTAACTGAAGAATTACGAGAATTACAACCAAGAGATTTACTCAATTTTATAATACATAAAACATTAGGAAATGTTTATAGATTTTTGGAATCTATAAATGAACTAGAATTATCAAGAATGGCAACAACTAATCCAACTAAATACAAAAGAAAGTTTTGAGTCAAAATTAGATTTTGAAGACGATAATTCATATTTTGTTTTTAAGATATTATTTGAATATTATGAAAAAAGAACTAAACTAGCTACCACTAAGCTTACATGAGAGAATATATGGGAATACGAAGAAATTAATTCATTTGAAGTCATTTTTATACCACCATTTCCAAAAAAAATAGAAAATCCATTATCTTTTATGATTTCAAGAATGAGAATTGTTGAATATTTAAATGAATATAGTCTAGATGCAACTGACGAAGAAGATTTGAAAAAACAATTTTTGGATTATAATAAAAGAATGGCAAAATATTATAAAAATGAGTCAGAAGAATTAGATGACTACTATGATGATAATGATTTCGATTATTTTGGAGAACCATACTGCGAAACAGATTAAGTCATCCTTTTACTACAAAAGTATTTCTATAAAAGGACAAAAATGAATAAAAATAAAAAATCAATGGATAATCTAAATGCAACATTCATTGAAGTAACAATTGAAAATAAGAAAGTATTCACATACGTAGATACTGGAGCATCGATATGCTTTGGAAAGGGAAAAATATTAAAAAATTGGGAAAAATTAACTAAACCACAAAAAATAGTTATAGCAGACAAATCGGTACACAAAATATGGTATGTAGGAAGAATGGTACCTATATATATAAATAAAAGAAAGTTTATAACACCAACTATTTACATGCATGATTCAGTCATATATTTAATAATTGGAAATAATTTTTTAAAGTTATACCAACCATTTACACAGACTGATAGATCTGTCATTATAAAACATATTGAAACAGGAGAATTAGTAACAACACCAATTGTTACACGAATAGAATACATACGAATGATAACACGAAATATAAAATTTCAAGTGGAAGTATTATTAATAATGAAAAAAGAACATATAGAAAAAGCGTTAAAAGAAGTATGCAGTGAAAATCCATTAGACGATATAAACACTAACAATAAGTTATTTTCAATAAAATTAAAGGATCCATTAACAGAAATAAATGTACCTAATAGAATACCATATACTATGAATGACGTTAAAGAATTCAAAGAAGAATGTCAACAATTATTAGAAAAAGGAATAATAAGAGAAAGTTCAAGTCCACATTCAGCACCAGCATTTTATGTTGAAAATAAAAATGAAATTAAAAGAGGAAAACGACGAATGGTTATAAATTATAAAAAAATGAATGAAGCAACTATAGGAGATTCTTATAAATTACCGAGAAAGGATTATATTTTAGAAAAATTAAAAGGAAATACACATTTTAGTACATTCGATGCTAAATCAGGATATTGGCAACTAAGACTTGATGAATCAACTAAACTATTAACAGCATTTTCATGTCCTCCGCAAAAACATTATGAGTGGAATGTATTACCTTTTGGTTTAAAACAAGCACCATCGATTTATCAACGTATTATGGATAATAATTTACAAGGATTAGAAAATATTTGTTTAGCATACATTGACGATATTATTATTTTTACAAAAGGAAATGAACAAGATCATATAAAGGCAGTATCAATTGTTTTACAAAGAATAAAAGAAAAAGGTTTAATTTTATCACAAAAGAAGTCAAAATTACTTCAAAGTGAAGTAGAGTATTTGGGATTAAAAATTGCAAAAAATGGAATTATTTCTTTGACGAATAATACACAAGAAAAATTAAAACTTTTTCCAGATAAACTAGAAGATAGAAAACAAATTCAATGATTTTTAGGATGTTTGAATTATATAGCAGAGCAAGGATTTTTGAAAAATCTAGCAAAAGAAAGAAGAGTTTTACAAAAGAAAATTTCTGAAAAAATCCGTTGGGAATGGACACCATCCGACACCCAACTTGTACAAAACATTAAAGCAAATGTACACTGTTTACCGGAATTATATAACCCGGAAACAAAAGATTTTTTGATTATTGAAACAGATGCATCCGACGACACATGGGCAGGATGTATGAAAGCGATTCAGAATGGGAAAGAATTACTAGGATTGGACATTGATGGAATTCCAATCCTTCAATCTAATCTATCAAAAATACAAAGTATTGATGGAAGTCAAATTCCTCAATCTGATCAAAGACTATTACAGACAGAATCTGTTTTAAAAACAGAAAAATACAATTCTAAATTATGCAAATATATTTCTGGAACATTTTCAGAAACTGAGCAAAATTACAGTACTCATGAAAAAGAGACACTCGTGTCTAAAAACTTTGAAAAAATGGAAAATCGATCTTTTACAAACAAGATTTGAGTTACGAACAGACTCAAAATATGTAACAGGATTCTGGAGATACAAATTACAAGAAGACTATTGTAGAGGTCGACTAATCCGTTGGCAACTACAGCTACACCAATTCCATCCATACATCAAATACATCAAAAGCAACAATAACACTTTTGCAGATACCCTCACCAGAGAATGGAAGGATTACTGAAATCAGCTAGACATCAATTACAACAAAAAAGAGAACAACGTATCTCTTTAGAAAAACAACTAGTCATTATCAGACAAGAAGAAGAGAAACTACCAATACGGTAGAATATTTAGCTCAAACAGATAATTCAGAATCAACCACAGAATCCACACCTTCACCATCAAAACCATCCACTCCAGTAAAATCAAAGCCATCCACTTCAAAAACCCAAACATCAGGTTTACCATCATCCAAAGCCGAATTCATAAAAATAGAAGAAGATGTTGAAGAAATAGTTCAGAAATCAAGCATTGGAAAAAAGAAATGGTACGTTATTTTCAATGGACCATTCAGAGGCATCTACATAGATTGGGCACTTGCAAGTCCACACATCATAGGACAAAGTGTCAGTCACAAAAGTTAAACTTCACAAGAAGAAGCACAACAAGCATTAAAGGAAGCATACAAGACAGTTACAACAGAAGAAGTTCAGAGATCGAAGAGATTTATCTCTTTAAATCAAGGATTTCAGGAAAGACTACGAGAAAGAACACCCAAGATGGATCCAATCGATCTAATCAGAAAAATTCGAACTACAAAAGAAAGAGAAGAAATGAAGAAACCGACGGTCGAGAAATTTCAAAGACTTTGGGATAGTGTCATACACTATAATGAAGTCCAAGCTACCAAGTCATTCTATCCAAGCGACATACCAGTAGGACCAAAAGTAATATTCCTACCAGGAGCAGCACCAACAGACATTCATGAATACTTTGTTCATGGACTACTAGACACGATTTACACAGACGGAACAAGTATACGAGAATTTCAGCAATTTCCATCAGAAATACAAAGCATCATCAAGGCGTACAATGCTCATTTCGCCAAAAGCAGACCATTGTATTTTAAGTTACACTCAAGCTATCCAATTTTCGACAGCAACAATCACAAACTCTTAGTGCCATCGATTAAGTTAGCAGAATTAGGAGTTAGCAATCCTGAACGTTACCCAGATAAGAAGGAGCAAGATGATTCATCACCAGCAATACCGTCTACTAAAAATTTGGTAGATGCTCTTACCGGGGTATTTTTTGCATCTTCAAAGCTAGGAACAGGAACGAGACAGAAGTCAGACATTAAAATCAACCATTCCAACAACAACATGTTGATCTACTCGAACTATTCCAAGGGAGTGATCGACGAAGTACAATTGAGAACCTTAGAAGATTTTGAACAACCATTTGAAAAATTCACCGGGCCACTCTTGGCACTACCTGAAGATTTCAAAATTGCACTATGTCAAAAATTATACTACGTATCAAAACATATGTGTGATTACTGTTCAAATGCACAAATACAGGAATGAAGACGAAGACACAAGTAGACAAAAAAGAAAAGACAATGTTGGAACCATAGTTTTACTATTTTATGAAGTCTCGGTCATTTGTAATAATGCTAGGTTGCTTAGTTATTATTTACTATCATTTACATATTGTATTAAGTTTACTAGGCTTAAGAATGAGGTCCATGGGCCTCAAGCCCATACGTTTCATGTAAGGGGAAGGAGTAGGAGTGTTGCCCTAGCTCCTTTCCTATAAATACTAGTCTTAGGCATTTGTAAACTTGGTTGGTTATTTGGAAACATTAAGGAAACTCTTGCATTTCACTTTCTCAAATTTCTCATAATCATCCCACTCTCATTCTCATCTCATTTCTCTTTATATCATACTTGTGTTTACTAAATGGTGACCTAACAAGTGGTATCATTCGCTAGAGGAAGGTGTAGTTCTTGTTTTTCATTGATTTATTTCTTTACAAATCGTTTTTATTATCGAATTGTTTGTAAAAGTTTAAATTTTTTGTTAGTTTCTTGGTTTTTCTCACATCTTTGCTTACAAACTTGTGTTTAAAATCAAAACAAACCAAAAAGTTCCAAACTTTTTACTAATTATTCGATTTTTTAGATAGTTGTACTTTTTTCGAGATCTTTACAAGTTTGAAATTTTTCATAAAGTTTTCTACTTTCCTTAAGATTTACACATTTTATACATAAAAGTACAAGTATCTTGAAAGAAAAACGAATTTAAGGATTGCTTTCTTTGAAAAACAAAACCTACAAGTTATCGAGATCTTCCTACTTGCCTATTTCGAGATCTTCTCAAAGAGCACTACCTCGTCTTCGTTTGTGTGGACTCGGTATTTTCTTTCTTGTATAAGAAAGTTAAGTACTTCGACTTTTGGGAAAGTTTTCGAAATTGTATAATTTCGAAAACTAAGTTTCGCAATTTTCGAAAATTATCGAGAAAATTATTTAGTTATCGAAATCTTATTTTTCGATAAACCTGATTAAGTATCGAAATCTAATTTTTTCGATAAACCTGCTTAAGTATCGCAATCTTATTTTTCTCGATAATCTGCCAAGTTTCTCGATAATCTGCCAAGTTTCTCGATAATCTGCCAAGTTTCTCGAAAATCTGCCAAGTTTCGAAAACTTATTATCGAAATCTCATTATCGAAATCTCATTTGAAGTTGGGCTAAGTTTCTCAATACTTGGTTAATTCTACACTTTCTACAAGATCCATTTCTACACAAGTGTTTTAAGATGTCTCAACCACCAAATCATTACTTCCCTCATATTCAGCAACCTCAACATCAGCAGTCTCAGCAACCTCAGCATCAGCAGTATCAGCAACAACAATACCTTCCGCACATAATGAATCAACAACCTCCTAAATACAATCCACTACAGAATTACCTAATGATGCAACATCAGCTCATTCCTCAACAACAATCATATCAAGTGCCACAACAAACCACTCAGTTTTCCTCCAAACAACCTCACTGGTTTGACAGAATGTGTGAAGTTATTACAACTCAACAATCCCGACACGAGGCAGGATCACTTGAGACACCTCCAATGCTTACACCTGGGAACTATGTTCAATGGTCAAGTCGATTCTTATGATTTGTTGAGCTTAAGAAACCTCATGGGAAATTCTTGAAGCAAGTGATACTTGAAGGACCATTTGAGTAGCCAACTAGATTTGAAGCTGGTGATCCACATGCTGATCCTCCACGTCCTCCTGGTGATAGACCCCTTCCAGAATCTGCACTCACTGAAGAACAGAAACTACATCGTGAAGCTGATCAGTACGCAATGGCTTACATACTTCAAGGCATACCTAATCCGATCTATCGAAGTGTCGATGCTCAGAAAACAGCCAAAGCTATGTGGGAACACGTTCTTCTCCTTATGGAAGGAACTCAATTGAACAAAGATGACATGGAATCCAAGCTATACATGGAATACACTGACATCACAATTGAACCTGGAGAGTCACTTGAATCCTACTATCATCGTTTCACAAATGTGGTTAATGATCTGGAACGTCACAAAATCACAGTACCAAGGATCGCTGTGAACTCCAAATTTGTTGGTAGTCTTGGCCCTGATTGGCATAAATATGTGACATTTGTTCGTCAAACAAAGAATTTGCATGATGCTCCATATGGTTTGTTGTATGATTTTCTGAAACATCATGAACCTGAAGTGGAAAAAGATCGAGCTCTACGAGGAGGATACACACCAACTTCTACACCAAATTCTTTGGCTCTCGTAGCTTAGTCTTCCTACGCTCCACCACCAATGTCTAATCATGCATATGTTCAAGAGCAGAACTACTTCAGTTATCCACAATCTTCCACCTCGAACCAAATGGTCCCTTATGATTCATCTCTACCGAATACTTCTACTCAACTTGTTCCGTTAAACAACAATGATTCTGTGTACTACTCCAATTCCAATGAAGATGATGATGATGACTTTCATACGTTGAATCAGGGACTTGCTCTTATTGCTCGTGCTTTCAGCAAATTCTCCAACAAAACAAACAACCGTCAACGGTCATCTTCAAATACAAGGAATCAAGCGGTTGTTCATGATGGAAGAGTGGAAATTCAGAATCGTAATTATGGTCGATTTGGTTCAGGAAGTTCTTCCGGAAATTATGGGAATGATCAGAGGTTCAGTAACAATACGGGGTTCAAGAACAACTCCGGATGTTCTCAACAAAGGTCTGACTCAGTTGCAACAAGGAACTCCAACTCAGGGAATGCAGTTTGGTGCTACAATTGTAATGAGCAAGGTCATATAGCTACAGCATGTCCCAAACCGAGAACTCGCGGTAGTAAGTTTCACAAGCAGGCGTTACTCATGGCTCTTCAAGATGAAAAAGACGGACATTTCCCTGAACAAGATAACAACTTCATGGCAAATGTGAACAATGATGATGACATGGAAGATCTGGAAGCTAATGCAGCTGTGATGCTTATGGCCAACATGCAGGAACTGAAGCTCAATGATTCAGGTCCAGTGTATGACACTGACGGCTTGTCTCAGGTACATGACCTCAATGAATGCTTTATTAATGAAATAGTCTCACCTTCTGCTTATGAATCAGATATGGCACAAGTTGTTCCATCTAAATCATCTTCATCATCTCAAAAAGATGAACAAATAAGCACAGTTGTCATATTCGATGATGACACAGTTGTTTCATTTGATGATCCTATTGAGTATAATGAACATGATAATTTAGAACAACATGAACCATCATTTGATCCAGACCCTGACCTAATATTGTTATCCAAACAACTGGATGCTCAACGAATGCAAATTATAAAATGCAACGAGATAAATAAATTTTTAAAAGAACAAAATGCGTCACTTGCAAAAGATATTGAATGTTATAAAATTCAACTTTCAAATCAGGACGAAAAAATTAAAAATGCAAAAAGTTTTGAAAATGCTTTTCAAGAATCTTACAATAAAGAACAAGATCTTCAACGCAAAATGCAAGATTTAATTGAATCAAACGGAAAGTTGATTTCGAAACTTGAAAGTGAAAAGTGTGAATTGAAAATGCAAGTTGAACGTCTTCAAACAGAACTTTCAAAAACAGAAACAGAATTGTCAAGTTGTCAAAAAGATTTTTGTGAACATAAAATACGAAAAAGAAAATACATCGATGACTTACTCGGTGATATTGTTGATCTTGAAAAACAACTCAAAGAATTTCGTCACATTGTTTACAAACACGGGAACTCTGTCACCACAATTCAGAAATTTACTTTAAAACCGAGACCCGATAAACGATTTGCACTTGGTGATTACAATTCAATGTTTCTTCACACGGCATTCAAAGATATTCCAAAAATTTACAGTATGGATTATTTGATGGATTATACGGTTGTGCGTGCTGTTGTTTTTGATACTGAGGAAGAAGAAGAACTTGAAGACGAGAGTCGGTCAAAAATGAGTAATGTTCAATATTGGACACCATATGACTATTCAAAAGCTCCTCCACTTTCAAAATCTTTTGTCACTCAAAAGGAATTACCGGAGAAATCATGGTTTATCGAAGAGTCATATGTTTCATCTCACAATGCAGCTCCTGTCCCACCTGTAGCACAAATAAATGGTCCTTTACCATCATCCGGTGAACTTACACGTTTACCAAAATGTCGTGTTTTAAATTATTTCAAAACCTTTGTGGAAGACATCGATATTTTGGAGGAAACAATTGAACGCAATTCTGAAATAAAAATTGAAACTTTTCAATCCGCTTACGAGCGAGAAAAGAGAGATATTTTTCAAAAACAAATAAAACCAATTGTTCAACACCTCCGTCTATGTGCTACACGTTGGGATCAGGAACTTCAAAAGGAGGTCAAAAATATGATAAACGTTTTTGATACTGCTGAAAATGAGATTTTGGTCCAAAAACTACAAACAAAAGTTTTCAAAAATGATGCTGATCGACTCTTGGAACAAGTTCTCTGTGCTGATATTATGTCTGTTATCATGAATGATCTCTATAAATCTGGTACTTCTATGCTTGTGGACGATCTCTGTGTTGACAATAATTCGTTGAATGTGGAATTAGAGACACTTAAAAATGAGAATGAAAATCTGAAGATAAAGAATGATGATGTGACAAAACAGTTTTCAAAAGAAATTTTTCAACTCAAACAAAAGCTTGATTGGTGTCAAGCTCAGAGTCTTAGTAAAGAATTGAAACTTCAAAGTCAAAGTGTTTCTAACTCTTGTCAGCTTTGCAAAAACATTGAGTCTTTCAAAAGTTTGTGTCTCAAATATGAGAAAGAAATTGCGGACTTAAAAATTGAAAACGTCGAATGGCAACAAAACCGCGATGACATCAAATATTGCAATGGTTTACTCGAGTCTGAAATTCAGGATAAAAATCACATCATCATCGACTTAAAAGAGAAAGTTAGGCTACTTCAAAAAGGAAAGATGGTTGACACCACGGTGATAGCACCAGGAATGTATAAAGTTGACAAAACAGAAAAAGGAAAGGTTGTTCATAATACTAATGTTGATACCTCCACTTCTACAGGACTAGTCTCCACTACTAGCGTTAGCAAATCCAAGCGGAAAAGTAAAAAGAAGAATAGGATCTTGCAACGTAAGAGAAGACACCTACAAGCTCAAGAAGTAGAAGACCAACTTAGGAATTTGAATAAAACTCATGTTGCATCAGATTTAGATTCTAATCTGGCAAATTGTAATCGAAATCTAAATGTAACGAATGATGAACCTTTGAATGTTTTGAATATTAATGCATCTTGTGTGTTTTGTCGTAAAAGCGTATCATCTGGTGATCATATAAAATGTTTAGCTAATTCTCTTCTAAATCGTCATAAGAAACGTAGGACACGCATTCCTTCTAGGCCCACTATTGCCTCTAAGTCTAACTTAGGAAAGCCATCTTCTACGGTTTCTAATGCAGCTGAATTTACCCCCATAGATGCCAAGAACAAATCTAGGATTGCGTCACCGACTAGTGCATTTAACATTAAGAAAGCAAATACTAGTTGGAATTGGCAACGTTGGTTACAACACAAACCAGATTTTCAATGGATTCCTAAATTATTGAATAAATGTGTTTCTAACCAACAGGAACCCGCACTATCTTTGGGTTCCACCCTTACTTCTGTTCCATCTGTGTCCTCTTCTTGTGCTGCAGGTGGTACAGATCATTCTCTGGATTGTTGATAGCGGATGCACCCGACATATGACAGGCAATCTCAAACTGTTGAAAAACTTTGTCTCAAAGTTCATTGGCACTGTCAGATTCGGGAATGATCATTACGCTTTAATCATGGGATATGGTGACTATGTAAGTGGGAACATCGAAATAAGCCGTGTTTATTATGTGGAAGGCCTTGGACACAACCTTTTCTCTGTTGGTCAATTCTGTGATGGGGATCTAGAAGTTGCATTTCGAGAGAAAACTTGCTTTGTTCGTGACTTACAAGGAAACGATCTTATGTCTGGCTCACGTGACTCCAATCTTTACACCATATCTATGTCAGATATGATTGCAACATCTCCGATATGTCTTCTCTCCAAAGCAGAGTCAACTAAATCTTGGTTATGGCACAAACATCTTTCGCACTTGAATTTCAAAACAATGACAGACCTTGCTCGATATAAACTTGTTGATGGATTTCCAAGATTCCGTTTCACCAAAGATCACTTATGTCCAGCCTGTGAACAAGGCAAGAGTACTCTTGCTCATTTTCCCTCAAAACCTGAACAAAGTACGAATCATGTCTTACAACTGCTACATATGGATTTGTGTGGACCGATGCGTGTTCAAAGTATCAACGGTAAACGCTACATACTAGTAATTGTGGATGACTTCTCCAGATGGACTTGGGTTTATTTTCTACGAAGTAAAGACCAAGCTCCTTCAATGATCATCACCTTTCTCACCAAAATTCAAGTTCAGCTTCGCAACACAGTACGAATCGTCAGAACTGACAATGGAACTGAATTTAAGAATCAGACACTTCGGTCTTATTATGAGAAAGTGGGAATTGAACATCAGACATCTATTCCTAGAAGCCCAGAACAGAATGGTGTGGTTGAAAGACGCAACAGGACGTTAGTGGAAGCTGCTAGAACTATGTTGATTAATGCTCAATTACCGGATTACTTGTGGGCAGAAGCTGTTTCAACTGCATGTTACACTCAAAACCGTTGTATGATCACAAAACGTCATCGCAAAACACCATATCAAATTGTTCACAAAAGGAAACCTAACATTGATTACTTTCATGTTTTTGGAGCACTCTGTTATCCGAAAAATGATCGTGATGATTTAGGTAAACTTAAAGCAAAGGCTGACATCGGAGTGTTCGTTGGATATTGTGAAAATTCTAAAGGTTTTCGAATTTGGAATCGTCGTACTCGAGAAATTCAAGAAACCATTCACGCTAATTTTGATGAACTCACCCAAATGGCTTCTGAGCAACACAGCTTAGGACCCGAATTTAACCGTCTCAACTCTTCGGCATCTTCAGCTGAACCTTTGCCACTTAACCGCAAAGAATTAGAAACCTTGTTTGCTCCACTATTTGATGACACAATTGAATACCGTCCTACTGAGGCCTCACCAAATTCCGCTGCTCAACCTGATCACATTCAAGTACCAGACTCACCTCAACAAACTACTACAAGTGTTGAGAGAGACGGTCCTCCAGTTGTATCACCATCTACAGCAGAACAAACTGGTTCTACTTCCCGCCTTTCAGCTGAAGATCCACAACAACTATCAGTTCCACAATCCGCAGAGCATGATCCTGATGCATTCTTTAATCCGTTTGCACCAGCTACTACAGTTCCTGATATAGCTGAGTCATCAACACGCAACTTAGATCCTGCCAACATGCGAGATACGTATCAACTACACCCGTCTACACACAAATGGACCCGTGACCATCCACTAGTTCATATTATTGGCCATCCAGATGCACCTGTTATGACAAGACAACGACTTCACACCGATGGAGAAACTTGCATCTACGCACTCACAATTTGTCATGAAGAACCCAAGAACATTAAAGATGCAATGACTTATGACAACTGGATTGAATCTATGCAAGAGGAATTTCAGCAATTCATAAGATTAGAAGTCTGGGAATTAGTTGAAAGACCTGACGGAGTCTTTGTCATCGGGTTAAAATGGATCTGGAAGAATAAGCTTGACGCAGAAGGGACAGTCATCCGCAACAAATCACGTCTGGTAGCGAAAGGATACTCTCAACTTGAAGGTCTTGACTTTGCTGAATCCTTTGCTCCAGTGGCAAGACATGAAACTGTTCGGATCTTTTTGGCTTATGCTGCTCATAGGAATATGGTGGTTTACCAGATGGATGTAAAAACAGCATTTCTGAATGGAGAACTCCGTGAAGAAGTTTATGTCAGTCAACCTGAAGGCTTCGTTGATCCTGAGCGTCCTAATCATGTCTACCGACTCAAAAAGGCTTTCTACGGACTCAAGCAAGCCCCACGGGCATGGTATGACAAATTGTCCACTTTCTTACTGGCCAATAAATTCCTTAAAGGATCGGTGGATCCAACACTATTTACAAAAACCTACGGGGAGGACTTACTTGTTGTTCAAATATATGTTGATGACATCATTTTTGCCTCAACAAAACGAAGTTATTCTAATGATTTTGCAAAATTAATGAAAGATAATTTTGAAATGTCCATGATGGGTGAACTTACGTTCTTTTTAGGACTACAAGTTCATCAATCACCCCGTGGAATTTTTGTACATCAGTCCAAATATGCTCTTGAAATTTTAAAGAAACATGGAATGATGACTTGTGATACTTATAATACACCAATGGGTTATACCACAAAACTAGATGCTGATTTACATGGGACTCCCGTTGACCCTACCAAATACCGAAGTATGATTGGGTCCCTCATGTATCTCACAGCTAGTAGACCTGATATAGTTTTTGCGGTCTTCATGTGCTCACGTTATCAGTCAAGACCAACTGAAAAACACCTCAATGAGGTCAAAAGAATCCTTCGATACATAAAGGGAACCATTAACTTGGGAATCTGGTATCCGAAGGATTCTGGTTTTGAACTAATTGCTTTTTCAGATGCTGATCATGCAGGATGTTTAGACACACGCAAAAGTACATCTGGTGGATTACAGTTTCTTGGAGACAAACTTGTGTCATGGCAATCTAAGAAGCAGGACTGCACGTCTTTATCATCTACAGAATCTGAATACGTAGCCATGTCGGCTTGTTGTGCTCAAGTCATCTGGATGAGATCACAACTTAAAGACTATGGCTACCTATTCAACAAGATTCCTATCTACTGTGATTCAAAGAGTGCGATTGCTATCTCCTGCAACACTGTGCATCATTGCAAATCCAAACACATTGATCTCCGTTATCATTTCATCAAAGAGCATGTGGAAAGGGGTACAGTTGAACTTTATTTCGTTGGAACTGAGTACCAATTGGCGGACTTACTTACCAAATCCTTGGCACCATCAAGGTTTGCTAGTCTAGTTCACCAAATTGGTATGAGATGTTTGACACCAGAGGATCTGGAAAAGTTTTTAAAATACCACTGATCGTCAAACATCAAAACTATCTCTGTATAATATTTGTCTTTCTTTCTTTACTATAACCTAATCAAAACCCAAAAAGATTTTTCACATTCTTTTCTTAAAAAAAAAAAAAAAAAAAAAAAAAAAAAAAAATGCAAGTATATCGCTTCCATTCAACACCTTGTTCTTTCTTTACAAGTGTTGAGGGGGAGTCACGCTTAAATCTTTTACCAATTAATTGGTATACTTGCATATTTCTCGTTTATTTATGGTTCGGAGAATGTGCGGGTGGTTTTATTTCTTCATAAGTTTACTTAACTAAGTCACATCTCAATATCCATAGACTTGCTAGTTACTTTAGGGTTCTAGTTAAAGTATTACATAATTAAGGGACTCATGTTGCCAAATACTTAAAGTTTCTAAAAACTTAGGACACTTGCTTGTTTTTTTTCTAAAGGACTAAAAGTGACAATGATCAAAACTTTTCAAAATAACTAATACAAACAAACCGTACTAACCAAAACCCCCACAATTTCAAAAACCCCTTAAACCCTTTCTACAAAACCAACGGCTCTCAATCACTCTTGCTAACCACAACCTTGATCTTTAAATTGTAAGTTCCTATGTTATCACTAGGACATTACAAACATAGGTTCTTGATTAATTGGTTTTTCAATGGTTAGATCTCATGTTATCATGAATTCGAGAACTAGGGTTTGGATTTCGCAATCATTCTTAACTTGTTGTGGTGTTTAATTCTCGATGGGGATTAGTTACTTGGCTTGTTACTAACACATTCCCACCATTTATTTAATCATCTCATCATGTTTTCGAATTTGTGATATTGTGTCGAATTGGGTTTACATGGTTCTATGATTATTTGTTTGAGGTTATTGGTGGGATTTGCTTATTTGGTCACTTATGTTCATAATCAATCAAGCTTGGATGTGTCTCACTGTTTCTACATGTATCTCGAAAAACTTGTTTGTTTCGATCGTGAAAATTATCGAAATAAACATGTCTCAAGTGTTGTCTATTGTGCAATATGTCTTGTTGTGCATCATAATTGTTGTTGTGATATTCTAGAACTCAGTAACTCACACAAGTCTCACCCTCATGAAGTTATCGAAATACAAAATGTTCATGATTAAACGAAATCTTTGTGTTTGCCTAAAGAATGTTTAATCTACCTTGGTGACAGGCCAATATCAGTGGAAACGTGATTTGTGAAGAATACGTAGGTGTAATCTCATGATCATTCGATTATATTCTTGTATAAGAATGTTTTCGAGAAATCTGTGTTTTATCGAAATCTTTCAAAATTATCGAGAAACTCAAGTTCTCGATAAAATTGGTCTTCTCAGTTTGTTTCGAAATTTGTTTTGTCGAAATCCTTCTTTGAGCTAAAATCTTTCGAAATCATCAGATTCTCGAAAGTTTTATCGCAAACTATGGTTTCTCGATAAAATAAAATTTCTCGATATTCTGAGGAAATTTTTTCGAGAAATCACTTTCTCGATAAAGTTTGATTTTTCAAAATCTTTCTGGGAACTACATTTTTCGAAATCTTTAGTTTCTCGAAATACTGGTTTATCGAAATTTATTTT
This sequence comes from Artemisia argyi, assembly GCA_030686995.1. Lineage (NCBI taxonomy): Eukaryota > Viridiplantae > Streptophyta > Magnoliopsida > Asterales > Asteraceae > Artemisia > Artemisia argyi. The sequence continues at coordinate 108,613,001 of CM060688.1, read as the reverse complement.
ATGTAGTTTCTCGATAACTTAATGTTTTGTCGCAAAAACTTATATAGGAAAGATCTCGACAACTTTTCTCGATAGAAGTCAATTTTTCTCGAAGATGACACTTTCTCGATAATGTTTCACCAGTTTCTCGATAAGTTGTTAAAAGCATTTTTTTATAACATCAATTTTTTCGAAAAGTATGAAATCTCGATAAATGGCAGTTATGTGGAATTTTTTCGAGAAAGTCACTTTCTCAATAAAGTTTCATTGGTGTGATTCATTATTGTTGTGTAATGTGATATAGTTGTGAACTATGCATGTCATGTTGTGCTTATTTGCCATATGCATTATTTGACTCATTACTAAATGACGCATTTGTGCTTAATTGTTTCAAGTAGATATCTGTATCCAAAATCTAAACTGTGCTAACTCATTACAAATTTGGATGTTTGGTTATGGTGATACTTTTCAGATTAACATGGCTGAACACACCGAGAACGTCGCAGAACAACCTCTTCCATTACTCACCTTGGATGACATCACTCCCGAGAACTACCATGTCACGCTTGGCAACAACAACCCCCGAGTTGACTTCAACAAGTTGAATATCACAGAGAAATCATGCATGATTGTGAAAGATATCCTACTGGCACATCCTTGCAAACCACTGCTCACCTGCTCTACCTCAGTTCCTCTATTCTACCTTCACCAGTTCTGGCTTACCGCTCAGGCCAACTTGGATGATGAGTCTTTCACTGTTACTTTGGATAGCCAAAAATACTCTGTGGATCATGACGTTCTTCGTACAGCCCTTCTCATGCCACAACCTGACACTGAATTTGCTCCCATACTACCTGACCTGGAACTTCTTGACTTCTTCATTGAACTAGGATATGAGGTTGATGATGATGTACCTCTTGTCAAACTTTCCAAATTCAATGTCAAGCATATCCCTCAGCCTTGGAGAACATTCTGTCTGTTGGTGGTAAGATCTATATCTGGAAGGAAAAGTGGTCATGAACATCCAAGACTCGAACACCTGCAAACATTCTGGGGAATGGTGACTCTGACACCAATTGACTTTGCCGTTCCTATCATGAATGATATCGTCCACAGTATTCAGACTGAACGTGCGAAGACTATGATACCTTTCACGAGATTCACCAAGCTTATCATCGAACATCTCTGCAAAAGTTCTCCAGAATTCATCAAAAGGATGGCTGATCCTAATGAGCCGAAGCACCTCTTCGAGGACGACTTCACCACCTCATTCATCAAATCGACCACTACCTCAACCAAGATCAAAGGAATGAGGATTCCCGAATACCTTCTGGATGACAATATTAAGAAAAGGGCGAACTTCAAGTTGTATGATCTGGCTTACAAAGGTGTACAGGAAGAAGCAACAATTAAGACTCGTAGCAAGGGAGGTGCACAGTCTGGAAGTACAACAAGCACCACTGGATCACCTCACACAAGATCTAAGTCTGCTCCAATGGCTAAACCCAAGACTGCTACCACACCTAAACCTACCTCCAAACCCAAACCTGCTACCAAGCCAAAGAAGAAGGTTACTCCTGAATACATTCTTCGTGATGAACCTACACCTCCACCTTCTGACACCGAATCCGAGTTCGATACGGAATCTGAAGAAGAAGAACCAGACTATGAATTGAGATACAGAGCACCTGATGAAAGCTTCCCTGCAACTGAGATTGCCATCCAACAAAGTTTAGAAACCTATGAAGAAGAGACAAGGAAAAGAAAAGGAGTCACTATCAATGAACCTCAGGATGATGAAGATGAACCAATCGTTGAACCATTGGTCGATAAACGTAAACTGAAGAGTATAGTTGTCGACACTCGAGCTGAAGAAAAGCAACTTAGGAAAGAACAAAGGAAAGCAACTCTTGAAAGCCGACTAATGTCTCAATCTTTCACTCCACCACCTATCGATCAGTCGGAACATGAAGGAACAACATGCAGCATGGTTCCTCCCATTGTGACCACAACGACTGAAACAGCTCCTCAACTTGATGACACCGTCATCATGACAGAGACTGCTAACATAGAGGAGAATGTTGGCGGCCAAGAACCATTTGTTACGGATCAGGAACACGTATACCTCATTACTCCAGAGTTTCTTGCACGAGAAGCAGAGGAAGCAGAAGAACGTCGCAGAAAAGAAAATGAAGAGAAGAACCAGTTCGACACCAATATATTTCTTAAGTCATCTTCTCAGCAGACTTCCTCAGCACAACCTCCACCTCCTCAAGACTCTCCACCAAAGGATCCGACTCCTCCCGCTTCTTCTTCAAACTCTCACAACGAATCATCGTCCGAATCATCACCTGAGCACTCATCCCCCACACCTTCTGAAACCGCATCTAAACAGCATTCGATCAATGAACCAAAACAACCAGTTGATCTTCAGGAGCAAGTGAACAAACTCACCAACATGGTTACCAATCTTACCAAACAAGTTGAGGACTTCCAGGAGTCAAAGCAGCTGATCGACAAGTTCTTGAACTCTGATTACGAAGGATTTATCAGAACTGCAACACATGATTTTCTCTCTGAAAATCTGGTTGATATGATCACTCCTACAGTAGCAAATCTTCTTGAACCAATCAATGACAAATTGGATCACAGAATCAGAAGTGTTACAAGGAAAATGTTGTCTACTACACCATTCACTCTTCACACCGCAAAACCTTCTACTGTGGCTCCAACCGTCCCGGAATTGTCCTTCAATGACATGCTTACCAAACTCTTTAACAGCATTGCCTCCAAAACCACACAGACTGCAGAAGAAAAAGCACTGCATGATGCTATGGTGGCTTACATATCAAAGGAGTCATGCAAAGAGGCTGCTGGAACCCGTAAACGGACAAGAAAAGATGACGATCCTGACCCAAACTCCAAAGGCAAGAAACCTAAGTCTGGAACAGGTCTCTCATCCTCTCTACAACCACAAAAGGACTCAACTCCTCCTGGAAATCAACAACAACCCTCAACTACTAGTAAAGGTCAAACCGAAGATGAAGAAATTTTCATGGAACACGCTGATGATTTCCAGGATCAACTTGACACCGATTACCGTGCTCCACCAACCCATGATTCTCGTGCTGGACCATCGTCACCGTCCAAAGCTAAAGACAAAGATGCTCCATCTAAGTCTAAGAAATCCAAGAAGAAAAGTCGTCACACATGGCTCGACAATGACGATACTCCTCTTAATGACTGGCTGACAGAAATGGTTCAAGCACAACCTCCTCTAGAAGATGAAGAACCTCTTCCAGGCAATACTCTACAGTTTACCCAAGTTATCATGAAGGATCTTCAAATCAACAAACTCACAAAGACGGAGCTAAGAAGAATCAACAAGGACGCACAAGATTTTCTCAAGAAAAGATCTGGGAACAAAGTCGAATACGAATTTCATCTGCAGAATATAGCCAGTGCAATGTCTGCCGAATTTGACTGGCTAAATCCTGAGATGAATATCGATTTCAGTTCAAAGAACCATGAAAAACCTTACTTCACCGACTGGACAAAACCATTGCCTTTGACAGGATTTCCAGATAAGCCCAAGTTACCTTACAGTTATTTCTTCAACAAAGATCTTCAGAATATCAAACTCACCCAAGTGAAAAACAAGAAGAAATATGCTTCATCACTCACAATCTCCGTACCAGCCGCCAGATACGAGATCCCTGCCATCGAAGAAACAACTCGTGTATTCAGCAACTCCATCGTAGCTTACGACAGAGATGCCTTACATGGTATTCAACACTGGCCAGACCGTCGTCGTCTCGGGTACACCAGCAGATTGGAAGAGAAATCTTTGGAAAATGTAAAGCATAAATCTAAGATCATCGCCATCTTGGAGATCCACGAGTCGCAACGATTTAACTACAAATTCATGCATGAAATTGTTGTTAAACGACAAGATGAAAAGAAGTACAAGTTCTCTGAAGCAGACTTTCCTGACCAGTATCTGAATGACATCGAAGATATGTATCTCGAAAAGGTTAAAGGAAGAATGCGGGGTTTCGACAGAGATGTACAGTACAACTTTATGGCATCACTACTTCTCTACATCTGACGACTTATAGTTCAAGAAAGGGTGGAAGATCTTCAACTGGGTGTGGAAAGTTATCAACAGAAGATAAATTTGACTAAGCCACAATTCACGTTTGATGGGATTTATCAAACGTCACAGTTTTCTCTCAACCAAGATCCTTTTGGTTTCACCTACATCAACAGCAAACAGCTACAAAGTTTCATGCGATTCGATGAGGTACACAAATTCTGTGATGTTACACTCAAATCTGTTCGTGATGGGCTGGTCAAAAGGTTGAATGATGATCGACGAAAGATAGCTAAGGGGGAACAACCTAGATGGAAATCCAGCACGCGAAGACAAGTTCGGAATTTTGTCTTAAAGACTGAGGAAAGGTTATTTCGACGGGAACAGATCAGACGACCGGAAAGTTACATCGGCGTCAGACCATCATTTCCTGTCAGAAACTTCGAAAGACCTGAACCAAAGTTCACTAACTTTGATGCTCCACTTCCGGACGAAGAGTAACTTGGTATATTTGATTATTTCATTTGATTGAATGATTTTTCATAATGGCTTGTGCACGCATTACAGTGCACAACCCGAACTTGTAAAGAAAGGACCCTGAGGTACGCATCAGTGCCTCAATCCTAAATATAAGGAGCGAAGGCTTCTTACTTTTGAGTAGAATTAATCAAACATTCATGATTTTTCATAATTCTGCTCAAAAGGACAAGTATTTCACCTCAATAAGACCTAATCACTTGTTGAGGGGGAGCACTTGTCAAAACAAAATACTTTGCTCTAAATCAAAAGTTCTTGGTGAATCTCCCCATAAGACTCAAAAGGCATATTTTAATCTAAATGTTTGTCAAAAACACCATTCTATATGCTATTTTTGAGGGGGAGAAAATGAAAAAAAGTGATTAAAATACACGAAATCAAAGCTTTAAGTTGTATCATGTGCGAGCTAGACTCAGTATTGACCCAGGAATTGACGAGATAATACAAGTTAGTAACATCGAAAGGACTTATCCTCGACGGGTAATAACATCAAGTTAGTTACTAGAGCTAGTTGTCACCTAAAAGCTGACAATGCATCTCTTTAACTAACCACGTAAGCGTGTCTCGAAAAGGATATGTCTTAGTAGAAATGTACAGTCTCGAGAAGCTTTCTGTGAACTTGATCAGGCCGGGTAATAACTTCAAGCTAGTCTAACTAGTGATATAAGCGTGTCTCGAATCGGTCGTGTTCACGGAAAGTGGATCAATTCAAAAGTGCTTGCTCCTCCCGCATGTGCAAATTTATTAAACACTTATGAGCACATGTGCAGGGGGAGCCCTTCAAAAGTGTAAACAAAACTCTCAAAGTGTTAACCAAATTATTTTGATTATCACAAACACTTTGAGAGATTTTCAATCAAAGGTTTCTTGGCTACTGTCGGAGTTATAAGGTGATTAAGATAGGAATATCAGTCCTATGATCCGCCAGAGCCGGAGGGATCTACCCAAGGACATCTCCCATAGGTAGAATTAGAAGTCCTTAGGTATGATACGAAAAAAGGAGAAATGAATGAAAGGGAAAGAAGGAGTTGAAGAATTAAAAAGAAAAGTAAAGTAAAGGGTGAAAAGAAATAGCCCTCCATATGTTCAACCTTAGGGCAGACACCGGGTTCAATACGTATGCTACTGGTTGTTGCAAGAGGCGACACCGGTATTGAAGATTAAGTCGTCATGGACCCAGTGACGCAATGCACTAAACCTTCTTACCCACTCAAGTTCTCTTAAAAGGATTTGTTTCATTCTCACGGGGAACCCGCATAACCTATCGACCTGTCTCTTAGAGACGGTTGATATTGAAGCAAGAGACACCTCCCCAGTCTCCGCATAGGAAACCTAGGTGTGCACTTATAGAGTCTAGAGCCATGAGATACATCAAAGATCTCTTAGGAACACTTAGTATTTCTACAACTGGTGTTCTACATCAATGGGCATCAGTTGTAAACTATCGAGTCCTTCGCAGATCTTAGCAATCTGCCGAGAACGTTTATGAGAGGATTACATAAGTATTTCTCAATGATTGAACGGAAATCCTGCCAGGGTCAACATCAACCAGCCCTGACAGCAGGTCACTTCGGTAACCCCACAAGGGTTACGCTTAGTGTTTGCGGTGGTTCCATTACGGTCTACAGTCGTGGAGTGATCCCCAGCGACTCACCCAGTCATTGAGCTACATAGTAGGTCTAGTAAGCTCCCTCGGGAGTATCTGATATGGGAACGGCCTGGATAAGGATTAGAAGGAGTCTTCACACTATGCTGTTGATGAGCTCTAATTCCTTATCCGTAAGTACCGGTTGATTTATTGCTAACTGTTTACTCGCAGGTACCTCACTTCCATGATGGCAGATTCCAACATGCTCATACATACATCTTGAAGTCAAAGAAAGCTCCCCCAAAGATCTTAGCAACACAAAGTTCAAAGAACGATTCTACACCATTAAGGAATCTACAAAGAATAAAGACAAAGATCTCTAAGTGTGAAAAGGAACTTCTTGTACGTGAAAGTCTAAGTCCAAAGATGTATGAGTATGTTGGAATGGCGGACAACCACCACAGACGCTGGAGTGACGAACGGCAGACAACTTCATAACACTATCACTACATCATCACCAAAGAACAAAGACAAAGAGCAAAGTACATCCATTATTATTCTAATCATTTCTGAAGACGTCTGAAACTATGAAAGTCAAAGATTACAACAAAGACGTCAAGCAACCATGATGACCGATCCTTAGGGGGAGATTGTTGGAACCATAGTTTTACTATTTTATGAAGTCTCGGTCATTTGTAATAATGCTAGGTTGCTTAGTTATTATTTACTATCATTTACATATTGTATTAAGTTTACTAGGCTTAAGAATGAGGTCCATGGGCCTCAAGCCCATACGTTTCATGTAAGGGGAAGGAGTAGGAGTGTTGCCCTAGCTCCTTTCCTATAAATACTAGTCTTAGGCATTTGTAAACTTGGTTGGTTATTTGGAAACATTAAGGAAACTCTTGCATTTCACTTTCTCAAATTTCTCATAATCATCCCACTCTCATTCTCATCTCATTTCTCTTTATATCATACTTGTGTTTACTAAATGGTGACCTAACAGACAAAAAATCAAGCATTATTGAAGACATGTGAATTCGCCACCTGTTTATCCACTATCTTTAATTTTTCAACTTTTTCTTTTAAAGTGGTGTGATGTAGTTTGTTTTTTAGTAATAATGTAAAGGCTAATAATGTAAGGCCTGTCGGCCACCTACAATAATGCACACTAGTGCGTTAGGTGTAAATTATTAGTGTAGTATTAGGTAAGCAATGACGTAGGTTGTATCCTTTACACGTACCTCCTCTTGTATAAATAGAGGTTAACCCTCATGAAATAAAGTGTGTGTTTTGAAGATTAAAACCACTGAGTTTTATTTGAGATTGAAATCTCAATTGTCTGTTGAAACGAAGACTCGTTTCTGAATAGCAGATCACCTATCCCACTAACTAATCAATCACTAAAAGAAACCCACCAACAATAAATTAACCTTCCATTATCATCCACTATCGTTCATTTCAATTCAACTGAATTCAAATTCAACGAAACATGTTCAAAAGCAAAAGTAAACCACTATCCACCCTACTTTCCACCATGAACCACTAACTATTGTTTTCATGCAAAATGAATTATTCGGATGATTGTACCTGAAAATAATTCATTTTGCATGAAAACAATAGTTAGTGGTTCAGGGTGGAAAGTAGGGTGGATAGTGGTTTGCTTTTGCTTTTGAACATGTTTCGTTGAATTTGAATTCAATTGAATTGAAATGAACGATAGTGGATGATAATGGAAGGTTAATTTATTGTTGGTGGGTTTCTTTTAGTGATTGATTAGTTAGTGGGATAGGTGATCTGCTATTCACAAACGAGTCTTCGTTTCAACAGACAATTGAGATTTCAATCTCAAATAAAACTCAGTGGTTTTAATCTTCAAAACACACACTTTATTTCATGAGGTTTAACCTCTATTTATACAAGAGGAGGTAGGTGTAAAGGATACAACCTACGTCATTGCTTACCTAATACTACACTAATAATTTACACCTAACGCACTAGTATGCATTATTGTAGGTGGCCGACAGGCCTTACATTATTACTAAAAAACAAACTACATCACACCACTTTAAAATAAAAAGTTGAAAAAGTAAAGATAGTGGATAAACAGGTGGCGCATTCACATGTCTTCAATAATGCTTGATTTTTTGTCTTTTCTTTTTTGTTTGCTTGTGTCTTCGTCTTCATTCCTGTATTTGTGCATTTGAACAGTAATCACACATATGTTTTGATACGTAGTATAATCTTTGACATAGTGCAATTTTGAAATCTTCAGGTAGTGCCAAGAGTGGTCCGGTGAATTTTTCAAATGGTTGTTCAAAATCTTCTAAGTTTCTCAATTGTACATCGTCGATCACTCCCTTGGAATAGTTCGAGTAGATCAACATGTTATTGTTGGAATGGTTGATTTTAATGTCTGACTTCTGTCTAGTTCCTGTTCCTAGCTTTGAGGATGCAAAAAATACTCCGGCAAGAGCATCTACCAAATTTTTAGTGGATGGTATTGCTGGTGGTGAATCATCTTGCTCCTTCTTATCTGGGTAATGTTCAGGATTGCTGACTCTTAATTTTGCTAACGTAATCGACGGCACTAAGAGTTTGTGATTGTTGCTGTTGAAAATTGGATAGCTTGAGTGTAACTTAAAATACAATGGTCTGTATTTGGCGAAATGAGCATTGTACGCCTTGATGATGCTTTGTATTTTTGATGGAAATTGCTGAAATTCTCGTATACTTGTTCCGTCTGTGTAAATCGTGTCTACTAGTCCATAAACAAAGTATTCATGAATGTCTGTTGGTGCTGCTCCTGGTAGGAATATTACTTTTGGTCCTACTGGTATGTCGCTTGGATAGAATGACTTGGTAGCTTGGACTTCATTATAGTGTATGACACTATCCCAAAGTCTTTGAAATTTCTCGACTGTCGGTTTCTTCATTTCTTCTCTTTCTTTTGTAGTTGGAATTTCTCTGATTAGATTGATTGGATCCATCTTGGGTGTTCTTTCTCGTAGTCTTTCCTGAAATCCTTGATTTAAAGAGATAAATCTCTTCGATCTCTGAACTTCTTTTGTTGTAACTGTCTTGTATGCTTCCTTTAATGCTTGCTGTGCTTCTTCTTGTGAAGTGTAACTTTTGTGACTGACACTTTGTCCTATGATGTGTGGACTTGCAAGTGCCCAATCTGTGTTGATGCCTCTGAATGGTCCATTGAAAATAACGTACCATTTCTTTTTTCCAATGCTTGATTTCTGAACTATTTCTTCAACATCTTCTTCTGTTTTTATGAATTTGGCTTTGGATGATGGTAAACCTGATGTTTGGGTTTTTGAAGTGGATGGCTTTGATTTTACTGGAGTGGATGGTTTTGATGGTGAAGGTGTGGATTCTGTGGTTGATTCTGAATTATCTGTTTGAGCTAAATATTCTACTGTATTGGCTAGTTTCTCTTCTTCTTGTCTGATAATGACTAGTTGTTTTTCTAAAGAGATACGTTGTTCTCTTTTTTGTTGTAATTGATGTCTAGCTGATTTCAGTAATCCTTCCATTCTCTGGTGAGGTATCTGCAAAAGTGTTATTGTTGCTTTTGATGTATTTGATGTATGGATGGAATTGGTGTAGCTGTAGTTGCCAACGGATTAGTCGACCTCTACAATAGTCTCTTGTAATTTGTATCTCCAGAATCCTGTTACATATTTTGAGTCTGTTCGTAACTCAAATCTTGTTTGTAAAAGATCGATTTTCGATTTTTTCAAAGTTTTTAGACACGCGAGTGTCTCTTTTTCATAAGTACTGTAATTTTGCTCAGTTTCTGAAAATGTTCCAAAAATATATTTGCATAATTTAGAATTGTATTTTTCTGTTTTTAAACCAGATTCTGTCTGTATTAGTCTTTAATCAGATTGAGGAATTTGACTTCCATCAATAATTTGTATTTTTGATAGATTAGATTGAAGGATTGGAATTCCATCAATGTCTAATCCTAGTAATTCTTTCCCATTCTTAATCGCTTTCATACATCCTGCCCATGTGTCGTCGGATGCATCTGTTTCAATAATCAAAAAATCTTTTGTTTCCGGGTTATATAATTCCGGTAAACATTGTACATTAGCTTTAATATTTTGTACAAGTTGGGTGTCGGATGGTGTCCATTCCCAACGGATTTTCTCATAAATTTTCTTTTGTAAAACCCTTCTTTCTTTTGCTAGATTTTCAAAAATCTTTGTAAATTATTCATAAAATGTTGATAAATTGATTTATTTATAATCACTAGAATAATCACTAGTATCTGTATATGCATATATTTCAATATCTGAATCGGTATCTGAATCTTCTATAGGTTCGTATCCAAGACTATATGCTATTTTTAATACTTCTGGTTCTTTCTTTTCTCCTTTTTAGGACATTTATTAGCATAATGACCTTCTTCGAGACATAGCCAACATCTGCAATCTTTCTTATTAGATGGACAATATTTTGAATTATCTTGCTTTTTATATTTTTGGCGATGTTGTTTTCGGTTTCTAAAATAATTCTGCCTTGAATTCTTTTTATAAAAATTTCTATACTTGGGATTATATATCTTTTTCTTCCATACTTTCTTTCATTTTTTATATGGTTTTTGCGAACATCCATAATCACCTATTTTGTCGGATTGTTTTTCACAACAAAGTTCAATTCGTGCTTCTTTTTTAGCTATTTCTTGTAAACATTGTTTTCTAACCCATGCTTTTACTGTAGTGATTCGTGCTCCTAGAGTGTCTTCTATTATTTTAGTATTATCCTGTAGTATTGTTGAGTATGAATTTTTTAACTCTGTTGCTATAGATTCAGGGAGTTTATTAAAAAACATTTCTAAGGCTGATTTTTGCCTTGTAGTATCTAATTTATAATATTGATATGAAAATTCACATATGAATGAATTTAAATAACACATGTCACATATCTTAAGATTAATTATTCTCCAATATGCATGTTCTCTAAATGCTTCATTCGATTCTTCTTTTCCTAAAATTCTTCCTGTGAATTCTTGTACTATACATGCTACAATGTTTTTAAAGGTTATTATTGCATCAGTTGTTGCTATTCTTGATAATTCTAGTTCATTTATAGATTCCAAAAATCTATAAACATTTCCTGATGTTTTATGTATTATAAAATTGAGTAAATCTCTTGGTTGTAATTCTCGTAATTCTTCAGTTAATTGTATTTGAGTACTTAACCTATTACTCCAATCTTGAATCTTATCATCTATTTCTGTTTCACAGTCGATGTTTAAAATTTCGTCATTCATTCTAAATATCGGTATTTTGGGTATATATTGAGGGGGTATACGTTCCCATTTTCCTTTCTTATTTCTAATTATTCCTTGTTGATATAAATATCTTTCTGTAGGTGTTGGAGGGCTATAATCAAATTGTCTTTGAAAATCTTCGTCTATATAATATTTTTTTCTTTTTTGTGCAAAATTATAATTTGTATAAGAACTTTCTCCTGGATATTTATATTGATTTTCATATGGATTTTCGTCTGAACTATAATCTTGTACTATATCTGCATCTTCTTCATTTACTTTGGATGGTATATCTAATGATGCCATTAGTTTTTTGAGGGTTTCAATTTGTTCTTCCAGATTTTCCATTATGTTATTCGTATTGGTGGTACGATTTTAAGAGTTGATTTTTTCAATAATGTTTCTTTTATTTTTGTAATAGTAGTATCTTTATCTAGCTCTTGAGTATTAATTATATTTGATAGTTGTTCAACTATATTTATTTGACTTTGTTCCAAATTTTGAAGTTCTTCTGTCTTTTTATTTAATAATATTTGTATAGTATTTATTTTTTCTTGCATCATTTTAGATAATTCTGGTAGTTGTCTTAGTATTAAGAAACTTAATGTTTCAATTATATTATTAAGTGTTGAGTTTAATATATCTATCTTTTCTCCAATAGATTGATTTGTATTGTCATTATTTACTATATTAATACTATATGATGTTCCTTCTGGCAAATTTTGTGGTATTTTAAATAAAGTTTGTTCATATGGTATGAATGGTTCGATCGATTTAATATTTTTATTATTTTCAATATTTATTTTTTGATCAGAAAGAGTTTTAGAAGTATAATTCATTATTTTAACAAATTGTTGGACGTCTTTTTTCTTTTAATAATAGTTCTTCTGTGTATGCTAATCTTTTTCTTTCGTATACTAATGTTCTATTCATTACTTTTAGACTTTTGTAAGGATTTCTCAAACTTATTCTACTTAGTAAATGATCTATTATATGTGATATTTCTTTTATATCTTCTTCTAACTCTCTTAATCTTTTCTGTAATAATCTTTTATGTAATCCTAAATCCATTATATGTTTAATATTATTTTTAATTTTATATTGTTTATATTCTCAAACTCAATGATCGTATCATTTCCTTCATCTCTTTTATTTCTTCTTGAGTATTAGAAGATTCTTCATTTGTTACTGAAATTGGTTTTTCAATTGTTGGTATCCATACTGATTGTATTTCAGATGTTGAATTTCTTCTTTCAATATATTTATGTTTTGTAAATAAATTTGGTGTTTCAAGTCTTAATACTGGTTCAAAAAGTTCATATATATGAATTCTATTATCTGTTTTAAAAGTGATACTGTGATGTGAATTAGTGAGTGCGTAATTTATTTGATATGTCATTGTAAAAGGGTGATTACATTTATACATAAATTATCTTCTTAATAATTTATATCTTACAGTAATACTTTTATTTATATCTTTATCTTTTAAACTTATTCCTGTTTGTATATTAACATCAAATTTTATTTTTTCTTCGGATAAATTTCCTTTTCCTTTAGCAATAATATTTTCTCCTCTATTTATTATTCTATCGTCTCTTAATTCTAATTCAATAGGTGAGTTACAACCCATAAAAGTACTTTTTAATATTACTTGTATAGTTGATATATGAATATATGCTATTTTACATCTATCTTTTTCATTCATTTGTTTTATTCTTTTGTTTATTTGTTGTCTATTAATTATAGGAATAACAATATTTCCTTGTGTTTGTTCAATAGGAACTGGTTCTTCTCCAATAATTTTTCCAAAATATATTAGTCTTTCTTGAAAATAATTCTCTAAATGACAGTGAGTAATCAAAATTATGTTTTTCTGATAACGTAAATTTAGATCTTCTTATAGCTGTTCTATTAATCATAGTATCTAACATAAATCCTGATTCATCTTATTTTTCTTCGAGAATAGATATATCTTCTTTATCTAGAGTTGGTAAATCTGACATATTTTAATCTATGTCTTCTTAAGCTTTAAAAATTATAGTTTAAAGTTTTAATAATTATACCTTCTTGATGACTGCTTGTAATTTATGAAGTCTTAAAAAGCTTTCGTAATTATTGTCTTTGACATGGTTCGTGCTTTACTTGTTCTTTTGCATCGTCTTCTTGCTTCTTGAATCATTTGTAAGTTCTCTTTAATTGTCTTTGAATCGTCTATCAGCTCTGATACCAGAATGAACGCGGATGATTGTACCTGAAAATAATTCATTTTGCATGAAAACAATAGTTAGTGGTTCATGGTGGATGTAGTTTGTTTTTTTATTAATATTGTAAAGGCTAATAATGTAAGGCCTGTCGGCCACCAACAATAATGCACACTAGTGCGTTAGGTGTAAATTATTTGTGTAGTATTAGGTAAGCAATGACGTAGGTTGTATCCTTTACACCTGCCTCCTCTTTTATAAATAGAGGTTAAACCTCATGAAATAAAGTGTGTGTTTTGAAGATTAAAACCACTGAGTTTTATTTGAGATTGAAATCTCAATTGTTTGTTAAAACGAAGACTCGTTTCTGAATAGCAGATCACCTATCCCACTAACTAATCAATCACTAAAAGAAACCCACCAACAATAAATTAACCTTCCATTATCATCCACTATCGTTCATTTCAATTCAATTGAATTCAAATTCAACGAAACATGTTCAAAAGCAAAAGCAAACCACTATCCACTCAACATTTTATGAATAATTTACAAAGATTTTTGAAAAATCTAGCAAAAGAAAGAAGTGTTTTACAAAAGAAAATTTCTGAGAAAATCCGTTGGGAATGGACACCATCCGACACCCAACTTGTACAAAATATTAAAGTTAATGTACAATGTTTACCGGAATTATATAACCCGGAAACAAAAGATTTTTTGATTGTTGAAACAGATGCATCCGACGACACATGGGCAGGATGTATGAAAGCGATTCAGAATGGGAAAGAATTACTAGGATTAGACATTGATGGAATTCCAATCCTTCAATCTAATCTATCAAAAATACAAAGTATTGATGGAAGTCAAATTCCTCAATCTGATCAAAGACTATTACAGACAGAATCTATTTTGAAAACAGAAAAATACAATTCTAAATTATGCAAATATATTTCTGGAACATTTTCAGAAACTGAGCAAAATTACAGTACTCATGAAAAAGAGACACTCGCGTGTCTAAAAACTTTGAAAAAATGGAAAATCGATCTTTTACAAACAAGATTTGAGTTACGAACAGACTCAAAATATGTAACAGGATTCTGGAGATACAAATTACAAGAAAACAATTGTAGAGGTCGACTAATCCGTTGGCAACTACAGCTACACCAATTCCATCCATACATCAAATACATCAAAAGCAACAATAACAGTTTTGCAGATACCCTCACCAGAGAATAGAAGGATTACTGAAATCAGCTAGACATCAATTACAACAAAAAAGAGAACAACGTATCTCTTTAGAAAAACAACTAGTCATTATTAGACAAGAAGAAGAGAAACTAGCCAATACAGTAGAATATTTAGCTCAAACAGATAATTCAGAACCAACCACAGAATCCACACCTTCACCATCAAAACCATCCACTCCAGTAAAATCAAAGCCATCCACTTCAAAAACCCAAACATCAGGTTTACCATCATCCAAAGCCGAATTCATAAAAATAGAAGAAGATGTTGAAGAAATAGTTCAGAAATCAAGCATTGGAAAAAAGAAAAGGTACGTTATTTTCAATGGACCATTCAGAGGCATCTACACAGATTGGGCACTTGCAAGTCCACACATCATAGGACAAAGTGTCAGTCACAAAAGTTACACTTCACAAGAAGAAGTACAGCAAGCATTAAAGGAAGCATACAAGACAGTTACAACAGAAGAAGTTCAGAGATCGAAGAGATTTATCTCTTTAAATCAAGGATTTCAGGAAAGACTACGAGAAAGAACACCCAAGATGGATCCAATCGATCTAATCAGAAAAATTCCAACTACAAAAGAAAGAGAAGAAATGAAGAAACTGACGGTCGAGAAATTTCAAAGACTTTGGGATAGTGTCATACATTATAATGAAGTCCAAGCTACCAAGTCATTCTATCCAAGCGACATACCAGTAGGACCAAAAGTAATATTCCTACCAGGAGCAGCACCAACAGACATTCATGAATACTTTGTTCATGGACTAGTAGACACGATTTACACAGACGGAACAAGTATACGAGAATTTCAGCAATTTCCATCAGAAATACAAAGCATCATCAAGGCGTACAATGCTCATTTCGCCTAAAGCAGACCATTGTATTTTAAGTTACACTCAAGCTATCCAATTTTCGACAACAATCACAAACTCTTAGTGCCATCGATTACGTTAGCAGAATTAGGAGTCAGCAATCCTGAACATTACCCAGATAAGAAGGAGCAAGATGATTCACCACCAGCAATACCATCCACTAAAAATTTGGTAGATGCTCTTGCCGGAGTATTTTTTGCATCCTCAAAGCTAGGAACAGGAACGAGACAGAAGTCAGACATTAAAATCAACCATTCCAACAACAACATGTTGATCTACTCGAACTATTCCAAGGGAGTGATCGACGATGTACAATTGAGAACCTTAGAAGATTTTGAACAACCATCTGAAAAATTCACCGGGCCACTCTTGGCACTACCTGAAGATTTCAAAATTGCACTATTTCAAAGATTATACTACGTATCGAAACAAATGTGTGATTACTGTTCAAATGCACAAATACAGGAATGAAGACGAAGACACAAGCAGTCAAAAAAGAAAAGACAAAAAATCAAGCATTATTGAAGACATGTGAATGCGCCACCTGTTTATCCACTATCTTTACTTTTTCAACTTTTTCTTTTAAAGTGGTGTGTTGTAGTTTTTTTTAGTAATAATGTAAAGGCTAATAATGTAAGGCCTGTCGGCCACCTACAATAATGCACACTAGTGCGTTAGGTGTAAATTATTTGTGTAGTATTAGGTAAGCAATGACGTAGGTTGTATCCTTTACACCTGCCTCCTCTTTTATAAATAGAGGTTAAACCTCATGAAATAAAGTGTGTGTTTTGAAGATTAAAACCACTGAGTTTTATTTGAGATTGAAATCTCAATTGTCTGTTGAAACGAAGACTCGTTTCTGAATAGCAGATCACCTATCCCACTAACTAATCAATCACTAAAAGAAACCCACCAACATTAAATTAACCTTCCATTATCATCCACTATCGTTCATTTCAATTCAATTGAATTCAAATTCAACGAAACATGTTCAAAAGCAAAAGCAAACCACTATCCACCGTACTTTCCACCATGAACCACTAACTATTGTTTTCATGCAAAATGAATTATTTTTAGGTACAATCATCCGCGTTCATTCAGGTATCAGAGCTGATAGACGATTCAAAGACAATTAAAAGAACTTACAAATGATTCAAGAAGCAAGAAGACGATGCAAAAGAACAAGTAAAGCGCGAACCATGTCAAAGACAATAATTACGAAGGCTTTTTAAGACTTCATAAATTACAAGCAGTCATCAAGAAGGTATAATTATTAAAACTTTAAACTAAAATTTTTAAAGTTTAAGAATACATAGATTAAAATATGTCAGATTTACCAATTATAGATAAAGAAGATATATCTATTATCGAACAAAAAGAAGATGAATCATAATTTATGTTAGATACTATGATTAATAGAACAGCTATAAGAAGATCTAAATTTACATTATCAAAAAAACATAATTTTGATTATTCACTGTCATTTAGAGAATTATTTTCAAGAAAAAATATAATATATTTTGGAAAAATTATTGGAGAAGAACTAGTTCCTATTGAACAAACACAAAGAAATATTGTTATTCCTATAATTAATAGACAACAAATAAACAAAAGAATAAAACAAATGAATGAAAAAGATAGATGTAAAATAGCATATATTCATATATCAACTATACAAGTAATATTAAAAAGTACTTTTATGGGTTGTAACACACCTATTGAATTAGAATTAAGAGACGATAGAATAATAAATAGAGAAGAAAGTATTATTGCTAAAGGAAAAGGAAATTTATCCGAAGGAAAAATAAAATTTGATGTTAATATACAAACAGGAATAAGTTTAAAAGATAAAGATATAAATAAAAGTATTACTGTAAGGTATGTATTATTAAGAAGATCATTTATGTATAAAGGTAATCACCCTTTTACAATAACATATCAAATAAATTATGCACTTACTAATTCATATCACAGTTTCACTTTTAAAACAGATAATAGAATTCACATAGATAAACTTTTTGAACCATTATTAAGACTTGAAACACCAAATTTATTTACAAAACATAAATATATTGAAAGAAGAAATTCAACATCTGAAATACAATCAGTATGGATACCAACAATTGAAAAACCAATTTCAGTAACAAATGGAGATTCTTCTAATACTCAAGAAGAAATAAAAGAGATAAAGGAAATGATACGATCATTGAGTTTGAGAATATAAACAATATAAAATTAAAAATAATATTAAACATATAATGGATTCAGGATTACAAAAAAGATTATTACAGAAAAGATTAAGAGAGTTAGAAGAAGATATAAAAGAAATATCATATATAATAGATCATTTACTAACTAGAATAAGTTTGAGAAATCCTTACGAAAGTCTTAAAGTAATGAATAGAACATTAGTATACGAAAGAAAAAGATTAGCATACACAGAAGAACTATTATTAAAAGAAAAAAGAAGTCCAACAATTTGTTAAAATAATGAATTATATTTTTGAAACTCTTTATGATCAAAAAATAAATATTGAAAATAATAAAAGTATTAAATCGTTCGAACCATTCATACCATATGAACAAACTTTATTTAAAATACCACAAAATTTGCCAGAAGGAATATCATATAGTATTAATATAGTAAATAATGACAATACAAATCAATCTATTGGAGAAAAGATAGATATATTAAACCCAACACTTAATAATATAATTGAAACATTAAGTTTCTTAATACTAAGACAACTACCAGAATTATCTAAAATGATGCAAGAAAAAATAAATACTATACAAATATTATTAAATAAAAAGACAGAAGAACTTGAAAATTTGGAACAAAGTCAAATAAATATAGTTGAACAACTATCAAATATAATTAATACTCAAGAGCAAGATAAAGATACTACTATTACAAAAATAAAAGAAACATTATTGAAAAAATCAACTCTTAAAATCGTACCACCAATACGAATAACATAATGGAAAATCTTGAAGAACAAATTGAAACCCTCACAAAACTAATGGCATCATTAGATATACCATCCGAAGTAAATGAAGAAGATGCAGATATAGTACAAGATTATAGTTCAGAAGAAAATCCATATGAAAATCAATATAAATATCCAGGAGAAAGTTCTTATACAAATTATAATTTTGCACAAAAAAGAAAAAAATCTTATATAGACGAAGATTTTCAAAGACAATTTGATTATAGCCCTCCAACACCTACAGAAAGATATTTATATCAACAAGGAATGATTAGAAATAAGAAAGGAAAATGGGAACGTATACCCCCTCAATATATACCCAAAATACCGATAGTTAGAATGAATGACGAAATTTTAAACATCGACTGTGAAACAGAAATAGATGATAAGATTCAAGATTGGAGTAATAGGTTAAGTACTCGAATACAATTAACTGAAGAATTACAAGAATTACAACCAAGAGATTTACTCAATTTTATAATACATAAAACATCAGGAAATGTTTATAGATTTTTGGAATATATAAATGAACTAGAATTATCAAGAATAGCAACAACTGATGCAATAATAACCTTTAAAAACATTGTAGCATGTATAGTACAAGAATTCACAGGAAGAATTTTAGGAAAAGAAGAATTGAATGAAGCATTTAGAGAACATGCATATTGGAGAATAATTAATCTTAAGATATGTGACATGTGTTATTTAAATTCATTCATATGTGAATTTTCAGATCAATATTATAAATTAGATACTACAAGGCAAAAATCAGCCTTAGAAATGTTTTTTAATAAACTCCCTGAATCTATAGCAACAGAGTTAAAAAATTCATACTCAACAATACTACAGGATAATACTAAAATAATAGAAGACACTCTAGGAGCACGAATCACTACAGTAAAAGCATGGGTTAGAAAACAATGTTTACAAGAAATAGCTAAAAAAGAAGCACGAATTGAACTTTGTTGTGAAAAACAATCCGACAAAATAGGTGATTATGGATGTTCGCAAAAACCATATAAAGAATGAAAGAAAGTATGGAAGAAAAAGATATATAATCCCAAGTATAGAAATTTTTATAAAAAGAATTCAAGGCAAAATTATTTTAGAAACCGAAAACAACATCGCCAAAAATATAAAAAGCAAGATAATTCAAAATATTGTCCATCTAATAAGAAAGATTGCAGATGTTGGCTATGTCTCGAAGAAGGTCATTATGCTAATAAATGTCCTAAAAAGGAGAAAAGAAAGAACCAGAAGTATTAAAAATAGCATATAGTCTTGGATACGAACCTATAGAAGATTCAGATACCGATTCAGATATTGAAATATATGCATATACAGATACTAGTGATTATTCTAGTGATTATAAATAAATCAATTTATCAACATTTTATGAATAATTTACAAAGATTTTTGAAAAATCTAGCAAAAGAAAGAAGGGTTTTACAAAAGATAATTTCTGAGAAAATCCGTTGGGAATGGACACCATCCGACACCCAACTTGTACAAAATATTAAACCTAATGTACAACAAACCATTCATACCATATGAACAAACTTTATTTAAAATACCACAAAATTTGCCAGAAGGAACATCATATAGTATTAAGTATTATCCTGTAGTATTGTTGCGTATGAATTTTTTAACTCTGTTGCTATAGATTCAGGGAGTTTATTAAAAAACATTTCTAAGGCTGATTTTTGCCTTGTAGTATCTAATTTATAATATTGATCTGAAAATTCACATATGAATGAATTTAAATAACACATGTCACATATCTTAAGATTAATTATTCCACCGCCACGCCTCTGACCATACCGCCACCACCAAACTCCTCCCCATCATCTCCTCTTTCTTATTTGCTACCACACGCGCTGAGAAAACCACCCACATCAATTCTTTTTCATTGTTCGCTGCCGGTATACATCACCACCACTCTTTCCTTGTCAATTTGTACATGAAGAAGGTGAGAAAACACGTTTTCACGCGTGGGTTGACTCAACCCAGTCAACTCGTTTTATTTATAGTTTTCTTGGGTTGAAATAAAAAATCGGTAAAGGGTTTTGATAAAGAAAACAAATGGGTATCCGTGATGGGTGTTGATACGAGCAAGTTTGAGCTCGGGTTGTGTTTGATTTGTTGTTTTATTTGTTTTGTTCTTGTTGGTAATGTTGTTGAGGATGGCCGAAACCCTAGGGGTTCGTAAGACTTGATTGGCTTGGTTTTGTGAGAGCCGTGACCTCAAGGGTCCATTTGGTTGTGTTTGTGGCTCGGTAAGAGCTAGCCGAGACCCAAATGGGTCCTCGCATTTTGTTGTGGCTCGTATAAGGTTAGTTGAGTGCCGTAGATGGCCTCGAGTTGTTGATGTTGTAATAAAGTGGATTAAGACTTGGAATTGGTCGATGAGATTATTGGTTATTATTTGAGACGAATTGATATATTGTGATTTTCAGCGAAGTCGATGTCACCTTGACTTATTAGTCAATGGTTGACTTCGACAGACGCCATGACATTGGACTTAGATTAATAAGCCGGGACGTGATTACTCAGACTTGTGACTCGAATAAATAATAACTCAATAAATATATAACCGCAAACTAACTTATGTATATATATATATATATATATATATATATATATATATATATATATATATATATATAAAACAGGATGCGTACGACGTCATTTATCCGCCATGTCCAGTAATCAGGCTGAAACGCCATGTCATATGCTCATGTCATCAGCATGCCTTCATTATTTTGTTTTTAAATTTATTTCATATCCCATGTCATACTTATTTAAATTCCATGTCATTAATTAGTTTTCCACGTGTGCAATATTTGTTATTTATTTATTTATTTATTTTTTGTTTTTTTTAAACTTCGGTTTAAATCACGAATTAAAAATGTCATTGGCAAGATTCGAACCTTGGATCTGTTAGTTTACTGATAAGGATCTTTTAGAGTAGACCATTTTATTTTTTGAGATATATCATCCTAAACTATATATATAATCTTCAAAGGAATTCGTATACCATGTATTTAAAAATTTTCGTTTATTTTATGGAAGATATCTTTTAGAAGATAATTTTTTGGTTTTTGAATATTAGGGATATATAACAACCCACAAACACCCATTACTATCATTCCCATTACAAATACCTATAGTAGGTATTTCACAGGTAAATTTTTGCTTTTTATATACATAATTACTTGTGTGACTCACTAGACTTACTCACGTATCTACACAAGCCAAATAACTCAACACTCACATCCTATAAACCCCAGGTATGTCAAGCATAAACTCATAACAACACCATAATAAGTAATATACCAATCTAAAACACTAAACATAACATAAAACCCTAATAAACCCTAAACTAAAACTTAAGTAGGATTATGTGCTTATCTGAACCTATATGCTTAGTTAAACTAGTAAGAATGTGTTCAAGGCTTAAGTAAGTGTATCTTTAGGTATATTAGGATATATTAGGACTATTAGGTTATAGAATAGAACCCTTAGAACTTAGATATAAACCCCCTAAGCCCTAAACCATAACTAGGTCATAGATAACTAGAATTAGGTCTAAACCCACCCAAAACTTCCCCATAGGTCACTACCACTTAGTATAAGCCTTTATGAACTTACCAATAGTTATTAGATACCTTTAGAACACTAACTTAGGCACAAAACCATAGGATAAACCCTAGTCTCTCACTAAACCCACTTAGGTCATTTAGGTTATAAAACTAGGTTAAACCTTCCCAAAACTTCCCCATAGGTTACCTACACTTAGTATAAACCCTTTAGGTCTTAGGATTAGTCATTAGATACACTTAGGAACTTAATTTAGGCACTAAACCTTAGGTAAAACCTTTAACACATAGTAAGTAGAAACTAGGTTTAAACTTAACTAAAACTTAGTAAAACCTAAACATAAGCACCTTAAACACCTCAACCTAACACCCTAACACCTTAGTCATACCCAAGCACACACCCTAACACCTCTAAGCACACACACAAGTAGGTGCATCACCTACTTGACTAATCCACCACTAGTCACCACTAATCCACCCTAAACCTTCCCTAATCCACCACTAAACAACCCCTAATCACCCCTAATCACCCTAAACCACCCTTAAACCCACCAAGCAGCATACAAGCACCTCCAAGCACCCAAGCAAGGAGGTACATCACCTACTTGTAAGCTCCTTGTCACCCTCCTTCCGTAAACCGCCTCTATGGCCCATTCTCCACCACAACCGTCCTACGCCAGCCCCTAGCTACTCCTAGCTGCTCCTCATCACCACCTAGACTTGCCACAACCCCTCCTAGCTCTGCTCACTCAGCTCTCCCCCTCCGTGACACCTAGGCAGCTATTTCACCCAAACCGCCTATGTTGCGGGTATAAATACCCCCCATCCCTCATTTCTTCTCCACACCTCTCCCCCTCCTCTCTACCTCACATTTCTGTAGTACTAAGCCCTTAGGAGCTGTTAAGAACGAATAGCTAGGCCTTGGTCGAGTTGTGTTGTGGTTTGAAATCGTACGAGCCCTAGAAAACCCTAACCCTAGTTCTAACCCACGTAAACCCCCCCACCCCTAGCCAAGTAACTCTTACTTTTAGTTAGTATAGCTTTAATATAGTCTTAGGATAGATTTAGGATGCCTTAGATAGCTTAGATAACCTTGCATGAGCCGAGAACCATTCTACTTGCTAGTTTATGTTTTAAAACCCTAGATCGAGTCATTACTTGCATGCATGCTATAAGTAGTTAAATTAGGTCATACACTAGTTAAACATAACTTAAATAACTTAAAATAAGTAAAACATAGGTTAGAAAACTTAAATACTAGATAAAATATAAGTTACATGCATATTAGGACTAGTTTTGCAATAGTTTACATGCATAGGGGTATATATCATAAATTCCTGAAATTATAAAGTCTAGGGACTGTTTTTGACCTTTCCTAGAAGTTATAAGTAGTAAGGATTAGTTTTTCATAATATTAAAACTCTAGGATAGATAATAACATAAGTATAAACTAAAAAGGACTAAAAACGTAAATTGTATAAAGTTAAAGGTCTAAAATAGTAAATATAGAAAACTTAGGAGTATTAGGTTAATATAAAAGTCTAGGGACTAGTTGTGTCAAGTATAGATAGTTATTAGTATAAGTAATATAAGTAATATAAAACTTAGGGTAGAAAACGTAAATATATAAACTATAAGGGTAAAAAGTGAAAATACCATATAAGTATAAAACCTAAATAAAGTGTTAAGAATACAAATATTCCTGTAAAAGTCTCGGTCACCTGATTATTGTAATAGCATTAAGTTAGCTCGCAGTTAGTTTATTTATAAGTTAGTTAGTATTAATGTAAGTAACACCGTGGAAGAAGGACGGGTTTTCACCCACCGTATGCCTGATCCACAGCCTGGGTGTGGGCGTTTATGTTGTAAGTATAAATACCCCTCTCCACATGTGGAGAGGGTTGGACCTTCACTTAATCTTAATCTAACATTCTCTTTTCTCTCAAGGTTCCACACTCCCTCTCTTTCTTTTAATTCCAACGCCACACACAAACCACAAGGAATCATGTTTCCATCTTAATTAGTATTCTACAATTGGTATCAAGAGCCAAGGTTTCATCTTAGGGCCTTGTAGAATCGGATTTGATGTGGTTTTCTGTAGTTTTGTGAGTTTGGAGTAACTTTCTTGTTAAAACTCTTGGTTTGATCTTTCTAGTGTTGTTAAACATGTTAGTGATGTACTTTTATGTTCATTGGTGTTTGTAGAACATTGTGTTTTAGTTGGTTATACCATATCTTTAATCTATTTGAAGTTTGGTTTAGGTTTTAGGCGTATTTCACTGTTGCGATTAAGTCCACTGTTTCATTGCTTGTTTGCGGTTAGTTTCTGATCTCTGTGGTTAGTTTGACTGCGATTACCATTTTGGGAATACAAACAAATCGCAAGGAAAGTGACAGTTTTGGGTTTTTGTTTCTGCGATTAGCTTCTGCGGTTAAGTAGTCTGCGGTTAGTTCATTGCGTTTAGCTTCTGCGGTTAAGTGCTCTGCGTTTAGCTCACTGTGCTTAGCTTTCTGCGGTTAAGTGGTTTGCGACTAGTTCCTTGCGGTTTGAATACTCTGCGGTTTGGTTAATTTGCGGTTGGATTACTCTGCGGTTTGTTACACTCTGTGGTTAGTGTCTTGCGGTCATCGTTCATTGTGGTTAACCTATCTGCGGTTCATTACTCCTGCGGTTTGGTCTAATTGCGGTTAACTATCTCTGTGACTTGTGCACTTTATTGCGAGTATCTCCTATTCTGTGGTTTGGTAGTTTCTATTTTGTGATGTCGACATCCTCTGATGACATTCAAGCTGCTGGGTCCGACACCCGACCTCCGATGTTGGACAGAACTGACTATGAATCATGGGCACAAAGGATTCGTCTCTATTGTCTGGGTAAGGAAAATGGAGTCAACATTTTGAAGTCCATCGATGAGGGACCCTTTCAAATGGGTACTACTAGAGACACGGTCGCAACAACTGATCAACAACCGGTTGTAATTGGTCCTGATAGACCTCGCACTTACAATGAGCTGTCAGATGAAGAAAAGAAACGCTATGATGCCGACATCAGAGCATCGAATATTGTTATTCAAGGGCTTCCCAAAGATGTCTACAAACTTATCAACTACAACACTGAAGCCAAGGCTGTCTGGGATAATGTGAAAATGCTTCTTGCAGGGTCTGAGTTAACTAAAGAAGATCGAGAGTCTCAGCTATACGGTGAATTTTAGCATTTCAAAATGAACCCAGGTGAAAGCATCACTGACTATTACGTCAGATTTCACAAGTTGGTCAATGATATGAGAGCCATCAAGATGACAATGCCCAATATACAGCTTAATTCCAAATTCGTGAATAACATGGCACCAGAATGGGATAGGTTTGTCACAGCTGTTAAGCTCAACAAAGGTCTCAGGCATACCAATCATGAACAACTCTATGCATATCTCCAACAACATGAGAAACATGCTGCTTATGATCGGTTAATGCGAGAAAAGCTTAATCCGTCAACATCAAATGAATCTCTTGCTTTTGTCTCTAATGTTCAACAACTTAACCAAACTTCAAATGATCAATCACAACCATCTTCCAGGTCTACCCCAACCAATGGTCAATCATCAACTTCCTTATTGAATACACAACTGGATTTTGGGTATTCTCACACTGACATGATGATTGATAATCTCTCCAACCAAGTTTCTGTACTGGTCCAATTGTTCAGAGCTGTACTTCCATCTACTAATAACCAACTTAGGACCTCGTCTAATCCACAAAATTAGGCAGTCATTGAGGATGGTAGAGTGGTGGTGCAGAATGTGCAGGGAAGACAAAATTTCAATCAAAGAAATGCTGGTAGAGATAATGGGCAGTACAGAGTTGGTAATGCTCTTCAAGCACAAGCTAAGCAGCCTAAATGTTATAACTGCGGAGGGTTGGGCCATATAGCTAGGAATTGCACTCTCCCAAAACGTCCTCAAAACTCTGAGTATTTCAAGGACAGGATGTTGCTGATGCAGGCGCAAGAGAATGGTACGGTGTTGGATGAAGAAGCTCTGCTCTTTCTGGCTGGTAATTATGGGAACACCTTTGATGCTGATGTGGATGATTAGCCTGTTTAGGATATGGCTCTAAATGACCCAAATATCTTTCAAGTTGAAAAGTGTGATGCATTTGACTCAGACGTAGATGATGAATGATGAGGCGAAAAATGATCCGTTTTTAGGGGGTCATTTAAGCCCGAATCCGAATTTATTTGATCAAATATTGCCCTAAATCGTTCCTTTTGTGATTTTAGGTGTTTGGAGAGTGAATTCTGGAAAAGAAGCCATTTTGGACGTTTTTGGAGCATAAAAGTGAAGAAAACGGCAAAGTACCAAATTTCCATGCTGAAGATACAAGGTGACGGCGTCAGACATGAAGAATTAAACACCGAAGGTGGTGACGGCGTCAGAAGGCTTCATGACGGCGTCAAAGTGGCAAGAATAAAATACCATGGGTGATGACGGCGTCACATAGGCCGTCATAAGTGGATCAAGGCCGTCCGAGGAAGTATATGGCGGCGAGGTGACGGCGTCACATGCAACTCTTGACGCCGTCAGCCTACTTTTCCTATATATAGTTTTCTAGTTTTTTCATTAAAAAAGAGAGAAGTTTTGGTGAAACCCTAAAGACGATTTTAGTGCCTCTTTTACAGGTTTTTCAAGGGTTCCAAACCCTTGAGACCTTGTATTGTAATTGAGATAAGTGTACTTTCAATTCAATCAATATGTCTATGTGTTGGTTGTTTATCTCTTGTTCTTGTCTCAATTCTACTATGCTAGGCTAGATCTCTTTTGTGTTTGCTTAGATCTAATGAAACCTAGATGTTGATTATGTGTTGATTACTTGTCTATTCTTGTTTTGGATGAATGATATTATATGTTAGGCTTAAGAAAACTGGCAGAATTCCAAATGGTAACATGCTTGAACGTCTTAAAAACATGAACCGAGGCGTACTAGGTCTTTATTGGTTGTATTTAATGCATGAGCCACTGTTTACAATCCCTATAGTTGTGCTGGGTCATGGTGTAGGAGGAGATAAGAGCTCATAGAGTTGGGGAGTTATGTATGCCACCCCACGAATGGTATTAAGGAATACAATCCGTCATCCATACAAGTGTAACAAGTAATTAACGTGTAAAAGATATCTAGGGAGTAGTGAAGTCTAAGTAAACACAATTTCTCCAACCACTGCTCACAACCTTAGTATAATTTAGTTTATTTTCATTTTTATTATTTTATTTTGATTGCATCTTAGTTTTGGGTTAGTTGAATAGCAACTAATTCCGCCCACTTCTTCAAAACCCGAGATTTTACTTGCTTTCATATAATATAAAAATACAAAAATAATTATCTTTCATCTTTAGAACTATTAATTAGGTTTTCTAATCCTAGCGACACTATTCCTAAGCTGAACGATCAATCCCCCAGTACTTGTCACTATACTATACTACAACGATCAGGTACACTGCCTGGTGGGGGTTGTAAGCTTCTCGAGATCCCTCGAGAGGTAAAGCAAGGTGCGATTCCCACGCATCAATGAACCTATTGCTCAAACCATTTTCATGGCTAATCTGTCTGCAGCTGCATCCTCTTCACAGCATCCTGATTCATCCATCACATCTGCTATCTCTGAGGTACCAACATCTCTTAATCCTGATCTGAATAATCCTACAACATTACAGGGGGCGTGTGACTCGGTACAACTCAAGAATATTGTCAATACAAACGTCACTGATATGGGAAATACCAATAATATCCCGTATGAAATGTATGTGAATGACAATGGACCGCCTGTTGTACCAAGTGACATGCCGTCTATTGACTCTAGTGAACATGAGGTACATGAGCACACAATATACAACCCTGATGATTCCTTGATTACTAGAATTAACACCTTTAAGGATCAAGTGAATATTTATGAGCAGCGTGCAAAATTTGAGCTGAGTGAACGTGAGCAGAAAATGGAATGGCAAATGCGTACTTACATATCTGAAAACAATTCAAAACAAGAAACATTGAAAAGGGAGTTAGTTTCTTTAAAAAAACCAATTGGATCAAACCGTCAAACAAAAACAAGAGTTTCAAAAAAGTTTGACTTCAATCAAACTCGAATACAAAGATAAAGAAACTAAACTTCTAAATGATTTCTCAAAATTCAAAATGTTGAAAAATAAATTGGAAGATAAGTTGTACACACAGGGCCAAACCATTCAATCTGCTCAAATGATGCAAAACCATAGGAAACTAAGTGATGAATTTAGTGAACAGGATGCCTCTAAGCCCAAAGCAAGATGCCTTAGAATTGGTTTAGGTGCACAACCTGCATTATATGATGCAAACACTATACTTGAACCTAACCATGCCCCTCCTGATATGAGATCCTATGACGAAATTAATGAGGCGGAGGATAGAATTAGGGTAAAACTTGCTGAATGATTAAAGGATCCTAAGTGCATTGCTAAGAATATTGTGTTTCACTATGATTATGCGAATGATAATCACTCTGCCATTTTTGTTCCTCAAAAGAGAATTCTTCCTGACAAAGTGTTTTGGAATATAGACATTGAGAAAATGCAAGCTGAAAGAGTTGTAAGTAACACACGCACTATCTTTAGAATTGCTGACCCAACCATTTACCCCCTGAACACACCCAGGCACCTCGTACCATTTACTCTTCCCACACAGTGTAACACTCTAATTGGGTTGTATGTTCTAGGTCAATTGTTTAATGACTTTGAGAAAACCTATAAATTAAGAATTACACCTACAGGGATTACAGAAGGGGAAAGGGGTTTTGAGCAAACAAAACAGTGTTACCTAACTGAAGTTATGCCATTTTTTAAACTTCTCAAAGAACATTTTGAGGGCCTTAAAAACACCATTAATGATGATGTAACTCAAATGAAAAAGGTTTTTGATGAAGTGGAAAGTGAGGGTAACCAATTAGCTATTGATCTCAAATACAGTGAAATTGACAGGAAAAACATTCTCATTATGAATGAAAATTTGATTGCAAATTGCATTGCAAAAGATGTGTTTTATACTGTTACCGACTCAACATTATCTGCTTGACAATTTCATGAAATGTCGGTTACTTTGAATGTCTTCCAGAATCGTGTAGTTGAGCTTGAGGGGGAGAATTACAAACTTACTGAAAAAATTTAAAACGACGACCATGATAACATGGCCAGGAATTTCTCAAAACTAGAAGTTGATAATCTGAACCTACAATTAAAATATCAACATCTAGAAGAAAGCATAAAAATATCAAATGCCAAGACATCTTCGGATGCTCCTGAGTTTGACACATGTTTTGAATTAGCCAAAAAGGATGAAGTAATTCAAGCTCACTCAAACACGATTCGGAAATTGAAGGTCCAAATTGCACAGTTAAAATCGAACAAAAGCGATGTGACCAATACCAATTACCAGAAGTCGATAGATTCTCAAAACTTTCAGAAACAGGGCATTATCAATTAATTACAACAAGAAAATGAGTGGCTTTGTGTTGAAATGTCAAACGCTAAACAACGTTACAAAGAATTGTTTGAGTCTATTAAAATAACACGTGACCAAAACAATGAAAGAGTCACTTCTTTGTTAAATGAAATTGAGAATCTAAAGACTATGGTGAAGGGTAAAATGCCCGTCGTTTCATGTGATTATGCAATTTCCAATGTACATGCTTGTAAGAAATATGCGTGCGATGCTGTGAATGTCTCTCTTCCCCTTAGGAACAATAAGTTAGTTCATAACAACTATCTTAGAAATCTTAAAGATTGTCTGGCCATACTTAGAGAAACCATTGAAGATGAGAGGATACCTAAACCACATGATGATGTTATTATTGGTGCTTGCTTCCTCACTAATAGAGCCCAGGAATTATTAGAATATGCTATAGGATCATGCCCCAAGAATGACAACAAGTCGGATAGGTCATTTGCGTCACACTCTAACAGTGGCAACAAACATGTTACATTTGATTATCCCCAAACCATGTCACAATCCACCATCATGATCACCGGTAAACAAGTAGCAACTAATCATACTAATGTTCCCGTCATTGCTTCTACAGGAGTAAAAGGTGTATCTAATGCTAGCAAGTCACAGCCTAGGTGCAATACAAAGAATGATAGGACTTTGCCGGCTAAGAGTACACTTATGAAGGAGGTAGAAGAATCATCTAGGAACAATAAAGTTATGCTTAATGAAAGGAATCGAGTTGATTCAAACATTTGTGTTAACAATGATGTAATTAATTCGAATTTTGGTGCTATTTGTAAGACTTGTAACAAATGTTTATTTTATGGTAATCATGATGCTTGTGTTGTGTCCTTTCTAAAATCCACTATGAAATCTCCAGTTATGAATGTCTCGAGTGTTAAACGGGTAAAACAAGTATGGAATAAAACAGGAAAAGTGTTCACTAATGTTGGTTATCAATGGAGACCTACTGGAAGGAAATTCACCCTAAGGGAAAAGTGCCCAATGACTAGGATCACTAACTCCAAAGTTGTGCCTATTAAGAAGTGAAGACCTACTGGTAGATTGTTCCCAATAGAAACAATTAGTATCACTCCTAGTTCTAGTGCATCAAAATGTGAAAATTCCAGTGAGATATCTGTAACATATGATAATCCAATATTTGTGTGTGCTAACCAAACGGACCCCAACTTTTTGTGGGGCTCCAGCTTTTTCAGTTATCCACCATTGTCTGGTTTCAAATGCAGGTCGTACAAATCGTCCTTTGGTATTTGGACTCAGGCTGCTCAAAACATATGACTGGAGATCGCTCGCGGCTCAAGAATTTCGTGGAAAAGTTTATTGGTACGGTTAGATTTGGGAACGACCATTTTGGATCTATAATGGGTTATGGTGATTACGTCTTTGGAGACAGTGTGATATACAGAGTTTACTACGTGGAAGGACTTGGGCACAATCTATTTTCTGTGGGTCAATTCTGTGATTCAGATCTTGAAGTTGCTTTCAGAAAGCACACCTGTTTTGTTAGAGAATTAGATGGTGTTGATCTTCTCAAGGGGAGTCGGGGTACTAATCTTTATACCATCTCTATCGAAGACATGCTACGGTCCTCTCCAATTTGCTTGCTCTCTAAAGCCTCCAAGAACAAATCATGGTTGTGGCATCGTCGTTTAAACCATTTGAACTTCGGTACCATTAATGAACTTACACGTAAGGATCTTGTTCGAGGCTTGCCCAGACTTAAGTATGAAAAAGACCATTTGTGTTCCGCATGTCAAATGGGCAAGAGCAAAAAGCACGCCCATAAACCCAAGACTGTCAATTCTATCATGGAAGTTCTACATACTCTTCACATGGATCTCTGTGGACCAATGAGGATTCAAAGTATCAATGGAAAGAAATATGTGCTTGTTGTTGTTGATGATTACTCTCGATTCACGTAGGTAAAGTTTCTGCGATCTAAAGACGAAACTCCGGAAACCATCATCAAACTCATCAAGATGTTACAAGTTCGTCTCAACAAAACAGTTAGATTCATTCGTACTGATAATGGAACGGAGTTTGTGAACAAACAACTTACTCAATTTTATGAAGGTGTCGGAATTAGTCATCAAAAGAGCATTCCACGTACTCCTCTACAAAATGGAGTCGTTGAAAGACGGAATCGCACTTTAGTTGAA
The DNA here is from genome assembly GCA_030686995.1 of Artemisia argyi. Taxonomy (NCBI): domain Eukaryota; kingdom Viridiplantae; phylum Streptophyta; class Magnoliopsida; order Asterales; family Asteraceae; genus Artemisia; species Artemisia argyi. Next base: position 108,580,921 of record CM060688.1, on the reverse strand, counting down.
GCAGCAAGAACTATGCTCATCTTCTCCAAAGCTCCTATGTTTCTTTGGGTTGAGGCAATCGCAACTGCATGCTACACACAGAACCGATCCTTGATACATCCTCTCCACTGCAAGACTCCATATGAACTGGTTCATGGCAGAAAACCAGACCTTTCATTTCTTCGAGTATTTGGTGCACTGTGCTATCCAACTAATGACAGTGCAGACCTTGGGAAGCTCAAGGCCAAGGCCGACATTGGTTTCTTCGTTTGCTATGCTCCAGAGCGAAAGGGGTACCGAATCTACAACAAACGTACCAGAGACATAATGGAAACGATCTACGTTACTTTCGATGAGCTGACTAAGCAACCTATTCCTGGACAATCAAGTTCTGGACCCGTACTGATTGATGTTAAACCACCAACTTATATTAACCAGGGAATGGTCAACAAAGTCAAATAGCCTAGATCAATACTCTGGGTAATATAAGGTATCACCAGGTCGTTAAGTCCCGTTGAAGTGTGAATTGTAACTTTAGCGTATTCGTGATCGGGTGATTATTCACAGAAAAGGGTTATGATCAGAATTATTTGGAAATTATTAACAAATATAGCTTAGGAAAGCTACGTGATTGATTACGGGAATTAAGATTACAAAGATTTGAGCTAAAACCTAAAAACGTACGTTTTAATTAAAAACGTACACAGACGAACGAAACGAAAAGTACAACTGATGGACAGAAAGGGTTACAAGTGTAAAATTAATATTTTTACAATCCTAACAATTAAAGAAAATTTTAAGAAAAATAAAAACTATTTTTACACTATTTAATTATTTATTATTAATTAATTACTAATTATCTATTTATTACTTAATTAAATTAATTAGAAATATTAAAAATACTAAAATGGCTTAGAAAATTAAGAAAAATTTTACAAATCTAACTAACCATCATGGGAATCCTATAAAATTATAAAAAGTTTATTTTATGTATTTTTAAGCTAATTAACTAATTATTAATCTAATTACTTATTAATTTCTAATTAAACTAATTATATTATAAAAAATAGAAAATGAACAGTAAAAATTCTAGAAAAATTTATAAAAATGTTTTAACTTAAATAAAAGCTAGAAAAATTATAAAAACTAGGTTGTACTTTATAAAATCTAATTATGCTATTTAATTACTTAATATTAATTAAAACTTAATTAAACTAAAATTAATTATAAAAACCACTAAAAGACAAAATAAAAATCTGGAAAAATTTCTAAAATTACTTTAACCTAAAATAGAATTTCTAAAAATATAAAAACTGATATATTGCTTTTAAATATGCTAAAAAGAAAAATAAAACGACAAATCCTATTAAATAGAAGCTATCACTATAATTAAAGTTGGTTTTTTTTTTGGTTTTTTCTTTTTCCAAACTAATTAACCACTAAAAACAAAAACTTTTTCTGAAAACACTTTTAATATAACCCAATAATAAGCACTTTTGAGTGCTTATTCACCTAACAGTTGACTTTTGTTGACTGTGAAGGTAATTAGGCTCAAATCAAAGAAGGTGGGGTCCACAATGATGAAATTAGGTTTCTCTGAGATGGTTGAGCAATGATAAGCAAGATTTAAGCAATTAAGTGGCTTGGATAAGCCAATAATCACAAATAAGCTGTTGCTTATTGGATTCTGTCACAGATTGGGGACAAGGTTTAGGTGCTAATCCAGGTGGGGTCCACTAGTCTAGAGGTCAAAGCAATGGTCAATCTTCACTCCCTGGTAGGAGGGGGGTTGGGAGAACCCAAGGTTAAGGTGTGGGACCCACTGGGGTACCCACAAAATACCATTAAAGTTAGGTGAGTGGACTGAGCTGCTGAGACAGGGCAATATCCTTGCCCTGCAGTCAACTTTGAAGGTCAATTTGGTCCAAGTAAAAAATTCACAAAATTATGAAACTTGTGGAAATCTAAAGTTCAGGTGGTAGAGCCTAAACACAAGAAATTTCAGATTCTAATTCACAACACACAAATCATGAAAAATCATGCCATTTTGGCAAAAATCCAGAGGTATGCACTTTTGACTTTTTCAATGAACTAGCTTATTTGACTTTGATAAAATTTAACTGACTTCTAGCAACTTATTATGATATAATAAGTTAAAGTGAGATGATATTGAGTTATATTGACTAATTATCTACTATTTTAACACAAACTTGGACTAAAGCACCTAACAGTTAACAGATTATGAAATGGTTAAAGGAAATTTGACTTTTTATAGAAAGACCACTTGATTTTATACTATACCTAACATATTTATACCTATTATTACTTATTAAAGTAGAAACTAACCACAAACACACCCTGGAACTCAGGGTAAAACCTTATCCCAAACACCCCTTAATGTGATATCTGTTTTCAATTTGCAAAGAATGCATAATTTACCCCATAACTTTACCAAATAAACATACATATGGATGTGTTATACCTATTTAAACTCACAGATACCAGATTAATCAGCCAAAAACAAACAAATCCATAAGGCTCAATAAATGGTAAAGTTTAGGCAGTGGGGGATTGATGTGATCCCAATACTTTCAAAACTACAACTTTGGTAATAAACTGATTCTAAAAGACTATTAGTACCACAACTAAGCAATGTCAAACAGATATAAAGCTACAACTAGCAAGGCTGCAATGAAAATCACAAAAATTGGAATTTTTTCTTACAAGTAGTCCAAAGCAACACCAAGGCTGAACTAGAACCAAAACTAGTGACCTAATGCTCCCATGAGCTCTATTCCCAGGTCCATCCAAGATTTAACCTGCTCCTATGCTTCATTCTTGCTTTTCTTCTATTTTTTTTTTTATTTTCTGTTTATTTTTATTTTTTTTTATGTTTATTATTTGATGAGACTGGAAATGCAAAACACAACTTAAATTTCTGAAACAACACTTTTATTAATACTGAAAAAGAAATTACAACTGATAATTTGATTGAGATTAAAAGTACAATACTAAAAAAAATTACATTAAAAATTACTAAAAAGCTAGGTAGCTGCTCCACTCTCTCTATCTCTTTTATAATGCCCATTTAGGGTTCACATGAGTCCTTGTCATCTTTCCCAGCAGCAATTGTAGCCATAGGATCACTAGGGTTAATCTTGGCCATTCAAAAGTATTGGCGCCAAAATGGTTTTGGCCGTTTCTTGAGATACTTGGTGCCAGTGGGGATTCTTTGGAGTTTAGCTATTGGCTTGGAGTACCAAGGGGGGGAGGTTGAGTATTGCAGAGGTGAATAGGGGTGATGATGAGGGGGGTTTTGGTTTGTAGCAGGGTGAAGTGGTGATGTGGAGATGGTGGGGGTTGACCGGGTCAACGTTGGGGGTGGTTATAATATTAAACGGGGGTGAGTGGTGGATTGGGCTAGAGGTGGGTATGGGCCAAGGGAAGAGGTGATGGAGTGGGCTGGAAGGTGAGTGGGTTTAGAATTGGTTTTGGGTTTAAAATAATTAAGGGTCCGGTTGGTGTGGTAATATAGCACAAGGACCATATTTGCAATTTAATCAAAACCAAGGGGCTGAAAGTGTAATTTGCCAAAAGTAACCATAAGGATCAAACCTGCCAATCACCAATATATCAAAAACCATTTTTTTTTTTTTCATTTTTCAAATTTTCCCGGGGACCAAATTTGTAAATTTCCAAACCTCGGGGACTAAACTTGCAATTTTCTGAAAATTTCACCCAAGGACCATTTATGATACATTTTGATTTTCCAAGGGCAAAAAATGATTTTCCATCCAAAAATATCCCACCGGGGACCAAATCTGCCAAAATCTGAAGTTCAGGGGCCTTTTATGTCAATTTTGGATTTTGAGGGGTAAAAGTGTAATTTTCTCAAACTTTTTCACCCAAGGACTTATTTTGACAATTTTGACTTTTCTTTGCCTTGGGTTGACTTTTCTTTCATTTTAAACTTCCAAGGACTAGTTTTGCCAAATTTTGAAACTTGAGGGACTGAAACTGCCAATTGTGCAAACTTTGTTCATTTTTCATTTGTTTTTAAACATTTTGCATCTAAAACATATAAAACACACTTTTGGGATAAATTGTGTATTTTGATGCATTTTTGGGTGTTTTGGCAGTCCAGATACGATAAAAATGATGAGTGTTTGAGCACTCATCAATCCCCCACACTAAACTATTGCTACTCCCTAGCAATCTTTTGAGAAAAAGTTGATGGATTTGAAACTCTTTACCAAAAGCCATCACTTCTGGAGTAGCCAGGTGTAAGAACTGTGGCACACCTGATAACCGTGTGATTTTGAGCAAACCACCAGCTGTCAACGGATTTGATTTGTCTTTACCAAGAGCCGTTTGCTCCTGGACTAGCCAACTCTTGATGGAATAGTCAACATCTTGGTGAGCTGATTACCAATTATGGTTTTTCCACGGGCTTTACCACAAGCCATAATCTTGTGGGCTAGCCAACTCATTTGTTTTCGGGGAGTTGAGGAACCATACAATTTTGGGCAAATTGCAAGCCGTAAACGGATTTGAGATATCTTTACCAAGAGCCGTTTGCTCCTGGATTAGCCAATCCCTTTTGTCGTTTAGACACGGCGGACTGATTACCACAAAAATTTTGAAATAAAGTGAAAAAAAATTTGAAAAATTTGGGCCAAAATGGGGGTACTTGAAAGTATTTTGCGATAAAATTCGCTAGAATTTCCCCCCCCCCCCCCCCCACACTTAGAAATGAATATTGTCCTCAATATTCAAAGTCCCGGCTATTATGCCGAATCTATGAACGTAAAAAGATAATATTCGAAGCTAACTGCGGAAATATTGTTTTGTATTTTTCACTTTATTTATCTGTACATACAATCACATTTTTTTTTTTTTTATTTTCTTATTATTTTTTTTTGAACTTATATACATATATACATTTTCAAATTAGCGGGGGGTTGGCCATTCCCCCACACTAGGGTAGTAGAAAATAGAAAGAAGTCAGAAATACGGGTGAAAACCCATATATGTTGCTAATTTTTGTTCATCGAGTCGCTAGCTTGACTCGATCCCCGAATTTAATTGTCCTTGGGGAAGGTTTGGAGATCCGGGACAACCATGGATGGTATATCCTCTCCAAAGTAGTGCTTTAAACGATGTCCATTCACTTTGAAATTGGGGCCATCTTTTTGAGATAACTCGACGGTGCCATAAGGATAAACCTTAGCGATAGTGAATGGACCAGTCCATCGGGTTTTGAGCATTCCCGAGAAGATTTTGAGTCTGGAGTTGAAAAGAAGGACTCGATCACCAACGTTGAAAACGCGGTTTTTGATTTTGGAGTCACGAATCTTCTTTGTCTTTTCTTTATAGATCAAAGAGTTCTCGTAAGCTTGATCACGAAGTTCATTTAATTCATTCAGTTGAACTTTCCGATGATCACCCGCAGTTTTGAGGTCAAAATTTGCATGCTTGAGAGCCCAATAGGCTTTATGCTCAAGCTCGATCGGAAGATGGCACGCTTTCCCGTACACAAGTTTGTAAGGCGTACAAACAATGGGTGTTTTATACGCCGTACGGAAAGCCCAAAGTGCATCATCTAATTTATCCGACCAAGATGCACGATTTTCCCCAACGGTTCTTTCCAATATTCTCTTGATGCCTCGATTGGAAACTTCTACTTGTCCACTTGTTTGAGGGTGGTACGCTGTAGAAAGACGGTGAGTTACACCATACTTTTGCATGGCTTTATCGAATTTGTCATTGCAAAAATGCGTACCACGATCACTAATTATAGCACGTGGAGTTCCAAATCGAGCAAAGAGAGCTTTCAAAAATTTCACGACTACTCGGGCATCATTAGTGGTAAAGCTTTTGCTTCAACCCATTTTGACAAATAGTCAACAGCCACGAGTATATACTTGTTTCCATGAGATGATGGAAATGGCCCCATAAAATCGATGCCCCACACGTCAAATATTTCACAAACTTGGATTGCATTTTGTGGCATTTCATTCTTTTGTGAAATATTCCCGTGACGTTGACAAGCGTCACAGGATTTGACCAATTCTTGGGCATCCTTGTAAATCGTGGGCCAAAAGAATCCGGAGTCAAACACCTTTTTGGCGGTGTAATTTGGATTGTGGTGGCCCCCCGTGGGACCAGCATGGCAAGCCTTAAGAATTTCAGTGGCTTCTTGACCATATACACACCGCCGGATGACTTGATCCGCACATATTTTGAACAAGTAGGGGTCGTCCCAGAAATAATGTTTTACATCTTTAAAGAATTTATTTTTCTATTGGGACGACATCCCTTTCACAATGAAGTTACCCGCAAGATAGTTTGCAAAGTCGGCAAACCATGGGGTAATCGAGTCTCCACGAAATGAAACCACATTGAGGGTTTCGAGAGGAAATGTTTCATTTATTTCCTTTTTCTCGAAAGCATCTTGGTGGGGGTTTTCAAGACGGGAGAGATGATCAGCAGCTAGGTTCTCAGCTCCTTTTTTATCACGAATAATGATATCAAATTCCTGAAGGAGGAGAACCCAACGAAGAAGTCTCGGCTTTGCATCTTGTTTTGCAAAAAGGTACTTCAAAGCCGAGTGATCCGTATACACTATGCTTTTGGTCAGTATCAAGTATGGCCAGAATTTTTCAAAAGCATACACCACAGCTAATAATTCTTTTTCGGTGGTGGTGTAATGGCTTTGAGCCTCGGTCATAGTTTTGCTGGCATAGTGTATAGGCTGAAAATGTTTTGTTTTTCGTTGCCCCAAGACTGCCCCTATAGCATAATCACTAGCATCACACATGAGTTCGAAGGGCAAGTCCCAATCGGGGGCAACAAGGATCGGTGCCTCGGTAAGCCTTTTCTTTAATGTTTCAAAGGCTTCGATGCACTCGGGGGAGAAGATAAAAGGAGCATCCTTTTCGAGGAGATGGGTCATAGGCCGGGCGATTTTAGAAAAATCTTGAATAAACCTACGATAGAAACCGGCGTGACCCAAAAAGCTCCTAATACCTTTGACAGTAGTGGGATGAGGTAATTTTGCAATGACATCCACTTTGGCTCTGTCAACCTCAATCCCGTTTTTTGAAATTTTATGGCCGAGGACAATGCCCTCTTTGACCATAAAGTGACTCTTCTCCCAATTTAGACATAACTTTGTGTCTTCACAACGTTTTAGCATGTCATCTAAATGGGAGAGGCATGACTGAAACGAATCCCCAATGACCGAAAAATCGTCCATGAAGACCTCCATAGTTTTTCCGATCATGTCGAAAAAAATGGCCATCATACATCTTTGAAACGTGCCCGGAGCATTACATAAGCCAAATGGCATACGTTTATATGCGAAAGTTCCATAGGGGCACGTGAACGTGGTCTTTTCTTGATCTTGCGGATCAATGGGAATCTGAAAGTAACCCGAGAAACCATCGAGGAAGCAATAATACTCATTCCCCGCTAATCTCTCGAGCATCTGATCCATAAAGGGCAGAGGAAAATGATCCTTACGGGTGACGTCATTTAACTTACGATAATCAATACAGACACGCCATCCCGTAACCAAACGAGTTGGAATTAACTCATTCTCCTCATTTGTGACAACAGTAATGCCACCCTTTTTTGGAACACAATGAATTGGGCTGACCCAAGGACTGTCCGAGATAGGGTAAATCAATCCGGCATCAAGAAGTTTTAAAACCTCTTGTTTGATAACCTCGTGAATTTTTGGATTCACCCTTCTTTGTTGTTGGACTGCAGGTTTGAAGTCGTCTTCCATTAAAATTTTATGAGTACAGAATTCAGGGCCAATGCCCTTGATGTCGGAGAGTCGCCAAGCAATTGCTTGTTTATGAGACTTCAAAACCTTTATGAGAGCAGCCTTTTCCTCATCACTTAAGTCTTTGGCAATTATGACGGGTAATTTATCATCACCCTCCAGAAATGCATATTCAAGATGAGGCGGCAAGTCCTTAAGTTCAACCTCGGGAAAGTCATCAGTTTTCTCAACATTTTTTACCTCCTCTTTATGAAGTTGTTGTGGTAGAACAGGAAGAGGAGAGGGATCTTCGTTTAACAATTTTTCAAGTATGAGAATATCCCTCTCGAGGTCGATCTCTTGGTTATCGACTCCATCGGGAATCGAATCACTTTTGAGAAACGCCTCCATTTCTTCTAAGATGAAGTCACTTCCCTCAAACGGAGTGAGGGAAGGAGAAGAATTGGCAATGATGGGGTGAGAAGGTTGAGTGAGATTTTCACTCGAAGAATCATCAATGAAACCTAAAATCTCTTGAGCATACTCCTCAGCAGCAACATCGATGACATCTATTTTGTTCACCGACTCACAGTCATAATTGGAGGAGTATCTCGAAGTTTGATTTAGGTTGAAGGTTATGGCTTCCATTCCAACACGTAATGTGATCTCATGCTCAAATACATCGATAAGAGCTCGCCCAGTTCTAAGAAATCCCCGCCCAAGAATGAGAGGGACCCTAGAATCGGCATCAAAGTCAACAATCACAAAATCTGCCGGAAAATGGAACTTCCCCACTTTAACAAATACGTCCTCGGCAATGCCAATGGGACGAGAAATCGAACGATCGGCAAGCTCTAAAGTCATGCACGTGGGGGTAAGTTCGGGGAGAGAGAGTTTCTTCCACGCAGAATATGGCATTAGGTTAATGCTAGCACCTAGATCGGCCAAGGCGAAGCAATCAACCATACCCGGGAAAGTACAAGGAATTAGAAATTTCCCGGGATCTCCAAGCTTTTCAGGAAGCTTTTTCAAAAGAACTGCAGAGCAGTTCTCATTCAGAGGAGTTTTTGCCATCTCAAAGAGTTTCTCTTTATTACTCAACAGATTTTTGATTGTCGATGCAAACTTGGGCATCAAGAGAATAGCATCCGCGAAGCTAATGTCAAAGTGCAAATCTTGGAAGATTTGGAAAAACTTATCCATTTGGTGATTAGCTTTTTCGCGGAGCTTTTGTTCACTGAGACGTGACGGATAGGGAATAGAAGTTTTGGATTTAGGGTTGTCCACTGGAGTTTCTGGTAGTTCAAAGACAACTCCAGGCTTACATCTGGTTTCAGGAATAACCTGAGGTTGGACGTGTGCTGTACTTCGTGAGCTAGGATTTTGCACTTTGTCCTTTGTCACCTCAGGTTCACGATTCACTACCTTTGGAGGAGAGGAAAAAGAGGTAGTAGGAATTGCGAGTTCATCATATGAAGCACCACTTCGTGTTGTGATCGCCTTAGCATCGCCCCTCGGGTTAGCGATCGTGTTGCTCGGTAAAGTAGTACCTGAGCCCGAGGGTCGATCATTTAAAGACTTCTTGATGTCAGAAATCTGGCTGACCAACAACTTGTTCAACTCTTCTTGGGACTTCATGAATTGTTTCAACAACTCGTCAGATGAAGGCCCAGTTAGAACAATGGCTTGATTCGGATTAGGAATATTTGGAGCTCGATTGTTCGGATTGGGACCTTGATTTTGAAAATTGCCCTGATTAGGGTTGTTGTTTCCATGAAAATATCCCTGATTGAAATTACCCTGACCTTGGTTCTGATTAAAGTTTCCTTGATTTGGTTGTTGGAAACCTTGATTTTGGAACCCTTGGTTTTGATTGTGAAAACCGTGACCCTGATTGAAGTTACCTTGGTTTTGATAACCTTGGTTCGCTCTATTTTGATTTTGGCCACGGTTTTGGACATTTTGGTTTTGATTAAAACCAGGAGGTCCAGGATAATGATGTTGAGGACGATAGCTAGGGTCCATAGGAGGGCGATATTGATTGCCTCCTTGATTTTGGGACCTGGCTACAGCATGAGCTTCGTATGGAGTACCATCAATAGCTGTGCAATTGTAGTAGGCATGCGGCCCACCACAAGTCACACAGACTTCCACTTTTTTAACCTCAGCAGGTGGAGGAGGTTGTGGAAATGAAACTTTCTTTGTTTGGGCGAGAACCAAAGCTTGGATCGCTTCAGTGAGCTTGTCAATCTTAGCATCCGTGCTAGATTGACTCACAGAAGATGAAGTGGAAGGACCCGCATTAATTTGAGAAACAATCGGTTTGCTTCGTGTAGAGCGGACCTTAGACTTTTTTTCTATGATTTGCAAAGCTTCTTTTGTGGTTCTACTCAAAAAGTTACCTCCCGTGGAGGCATTGAGAGAATCCTGATCAGCTTAGCTCATGCCATTGTAAAAAGTATCGAGTTGCATCAACTCAGAGAAACCATGATGTGGATACTTGCGAAGTAATTCTTTGAAACGATCCCACGCTTCACCAAAAGATTCATCATATTTTTGAGTGAACTTGGTGATTTCGTTCTTAAGACTCGTGGTCTTGGAAGGTGGGAAGAATTCATTCACAAACTTTTTGACAAGATCTTCCCAAGTCTCAATAGATCGTGGAGGTTGTTTTTCAAGCCAAATCCGGGCTTGTCCCTCCAAGGAGAATGGGAAGAGAAGAAGTTTTATTGCTTCACATGGGACATTCTTGTACTTGATAGTTGATGTGATTTTATTGAACCATCGAATATGAGCATGAGGATCGTCCCTCTCAAAACCGTAGAATTGACTTGAGGTTACAAGATTGAGTAACCCGGTTTTGAGCTCAAAACTATCAGCCACGATGGCTGGGACAATAATGGCATCTCCGTAACCCTCGATGGGTGATTCGAGAAGCTCACACATGGGGCGGTCTTCCGCCATGGTGACAGTGGGTGTGGCAACAGTACGGATCTCAGATCCGACTGTTGGTGCTGAACGTCTACGAGGTCTTCTAGGTTTTCGTACAAGCTCACGTAATGGGCTAGTAGACCTAGAAGAACGAGTGCGCATGCACTAGGAACAAAAACCAATCAAAACAAAATCGAGGCAAATCAACAGTGAACTTAAACCAATAATCACGAGTGAATGGCTTCTTTAAGAAAGGTACACCACTCACAAGGATACAAAGGCAAGTTTTTATCTTTCGTTTGGGAACTTATTATGTTTACACCCCCAGTTGGTAGGTGTTCTGTCTTGGTTTGCGACGGTTGGTTTTTATGTAGAATTATTATTCACAAGAAAAGACGGATGTTTTTGGGTTTTGTGTATGGGTTTAAAAACTTTTGGAAAATATTTTTGGTATCGTCTCGTAATCTAAAATCGTTTTTCTTTAAGAATCACCTTAAAAGATAACCGATTCAGAAAACGTTACGATCTGTTTTGTTGTTTTTAATTTTTTTGGTGTTTTAACACTTTAGGAAAAGTGTTAATGACTTTTTTGTGTTTTGATTTAAAATTTACAATAGTGGTGGTATTTGTACAGTGAATGAGGTGAAGTAACACTAATCTCAAATAACGTTAAAGAAACGTGCACACTTCCCCGGCAGCGGCGCCAAAAATTGATTGATGTTAAACCACCAACTTATATTAACCAGGGAATGGTCAACAAAGTCAAATAGCCTAGATCAATACTCCGGGTAATATAAGGTATCACCAGGTCGTTAAGTCCCGTTGAAGTGTGAATTGTAACTTTAGCGTATTCGTGATCGGGTGATTATTCACAGAAAAGGGTTATGATCAGAATTATTTGGAAATTATTAACAAATATAGCTTAGGAAAGCTACGTGATTGATTACGGGAATTAAGATTACAAAGATTTGAGCTAAAACCTAAAAACGTACGTTTTAATTAAAAACGTACACAGACGAACGAAACGAAAAGTACAACTGATGGACAGAAAGGGTTACAAGTGTAAAATTAATATTTTTACAATCCTAACAATTAAAGAAAATTTTAAGAAAAATAAAAACTATTTTTACACTATTTAATTATTTATTATTAATTAATTACTAATTATCTATTTATTACTTAATTAAACTAATTAGAAATATTAAAAATACTAAAAAGGCTTAGAAAATTAAGAAAAATTTTACAAATCTAATTAACCATCATGGGAATCCTAAAAAATTATAAAAAGTTTATTTTATGTATTTTTAAGCTAATTAACTAATTATTAATCTAATTACTTATTAATTTCTAATTAAACTAATTATATTATAAAAAATAGAAAATGAACAGTAAAAATTCTAGAAAAATTTATAAAAATGTTTTAACTTAAATAAAAGCTAGAAAAATTATAAAAACTAGGTTGTACTTTATAAAATGGGCAAATGGCACAAAAAGGCATAAAAGTTAGGGTCCATTTCCAATCAAAGTATCCAACTTTTTTTCTTGCATAAAATCGTTCTCAACTTTTTTTTTGGCGGATTTGGGTTTTTTCCTAACTTTCGTTAACTCACTTCGTTAGAAAATTACATGTTTGGTCCTTGCATATGTATAACCATTTCATGCACAGTCCATACCCAAAAAAAAATTCCAAAAAAATATTTTCGAAAAAAAATAGGAAAAAAAAATTTTAAAAAATAGAAAATCAAAAAAATCAGAAAATAAAAAAAAAATCCAAATTTTTTTTTAAAAATTAGAAAATAAAATTTTTAAAAAAATTCAAAATTTTTTTTTCGAAAATAATTTTTGAATTTTTTTTTTTGTTATTTTCTAATTATTTTTCGAAAAAATTTTTGAAAATAAAAAAAAAAAAAAAAAAAAAAAAAAAAAAAACTCGAAAAAATTTTTGAAAATAAAAAATTTCCAATTTTTTTTAAAAAAAATTAGAAAATAAAAATTTTTTAAAAAATTCAAAATTTTTATTTTCGAAAATTTTTTCTGTTTCTGCTGATCGTTATTTCATTTCTGCTGATAAGCTTAGTGACAGTTTAGCAACAGATCAGTGACAGAAAAAGTGTCGCTAATCAGTTCTGTGACAGATTTTGCAACAGTTGAAGAGTGTCACAAAACTGTTGCAAGGACCAAACACAAATGTTAAGTTCCATCCAATTCAGTTAACAGTTTAACACCTTCACGCTTTCATCAATATTTGCATAAAAATCCAATTTCATCTCAAAATCACAAATTTTAACAAAATCTATACAAACATCACCTCATTAATCATCACAACAGCAAAATCCCCAATCTTAATAACCTAATTTTTTAATTAAAGAGCTCATTTGGGGGAGCCATATCACCTGCCAAATGATGCATAAACATCCTTATTGGCATTCGGGGGAGCCATATCACCGGCCTTAAACCGCTTCACTTCACTCTTCCCATATCACCGGTGGTTTTGACAATGCCGTAATCCGGCAAGATACGACCATTGAGGGTAAAGTATTAGGATGATGTTAGGGTTGATGCGTATGATTTATTTTTGAAGAATAATTGCTTGAGATCGTGGATTGTGAAATTGGGAGCTAGGGTTAGGGTTTGAATTGGGATTTGAAAATCTGGGTCTTGTATGAAGATTTGTGAATTATGGGTATTGCAATTCATGGTCTTATAGAAATAGGTTTTGAATGGATTTGATTATTAAGTATTGAATTAAGAGATTGTGAAAGTTTGATGTATATATATACGATCGATGATTTTTTTTATAATTATTTTAAAAAAAAGTGAATATTGTTTTTGATACTGGAACCCCAAGTGGTGATGACGCAGGAGGTTTGAGGATGTTTATGTTGAAATGTGTATACAAACGAGGACCAAACATGTAAGTTACAAACAAAGTGAGTTAACGAACGTTAGTAAAAAACCCAAATCCGCCAAAAAAATTAGTTGGGTACCTTTTTATGCAAGAAAAAAAGAATAGTACCTTGATTGTATATTGATCCTAAGTTTGATACCTTTTTGTGCCATTTGCCCTTATAAAATCTAATTATGCTATTTAATTACTTAATATTAATTAAAACTTAATTAAACTAAAATTAATTATAAAAACCACTAAAAGACAAAATAAAAATCTGGAAAATTTTCTAAAATTACATTAACCTAAAATAGAATTTCTAAAAATATAAAAAATGATATATTGCTTTTAAATAAGCTAAAAAGAAAAATAAAATGATAAATCCTATTAAATAGAAGCTATCACTATAATTAAAGTTGGTTTTTTTTTAGTTTTTTCTTTTTCCAAACTAATTAACCACTAAAAACAAAAACTTTTTCTGAAAACACTTTTAATATAACCCAATAATAAGCACTTTTGAGTGCTTATTCACCTAACAGTTGACTTTTGTTGACTGTGAAGGTAATTAGGCTCAAATCAAAGAAGGTGGGGTCCACAATGATGAAATTAGGTTTCTCTGAGATGGTTGAGCAATGATAAGCAAGATTTAAGCAATTAAGTGGCTTGGATAAGCCAATAATCACAAATAAGCTGTTGCTTATTGGATTCTGTCACAGATTGGGGACAAGGTTTAGGTGCTAATCCAGGTGGGGTCCACTAGTCTAGAGGTCAAAGCAATGGTCAATCTTCACTCCCTGGTAGGAGGAGGGTTGGGAGAACCCAAGGTTAAGGTGTGGGACCCACTGGGGTACCCTCAAAATACCACTAAAGTTAGGTGAGTGGACTGAGCTGCTGAGACAGGGCAATATCCTTGCCTTGCAGTCAACTTTGAAGGTCAATTTGGTCCAAGTAAAAAATTCACAAAATTATGAAACTTGTGGAAATCTAAAGTTCAGGTGGTAGAGTCTAAACACAAGAAATTTCAGATTCTAATTCACAACACACAAATCATGAAAAATCATGCCATTTTTGCAAAAATCCAGAGGTATGCACTTTTGACTTTTTCAATGAACTAGCTTATTTGAATTTGATGAAATTTAACTGACTTCTAGCAACTTATTATGATATAATAAGTTAAAGTGAGATGATATTGAGTTATATTGACTAATTATCTACTATTTTAACACAAACTTGGACTAAAGCACCTAACAGTTAACAGATTATGAAATGGTTAAAGGAAATTTGACTTTTTATAGAAAGACCACTTGATTTTATACTATACCTAACATATTTATACCTATTATTACTTATTAAAGCAGAAACTAACCACAAACACACCCTGGAACTCAGGGTAAAACCTTATCCCAAACACCCCTTAATATGATATCTGTTTTCAATTTGCAAAGAGAATGCATAATTTACCCCATAACTTTACCAAATAAACATACATACGGATGTGTTATACCTATTTAAACTCACAGATACAGATTAATCAGCCAAAAACAAACAAATCCATAAGGCTCAATAAATGGTAAAGTTTAGGCAGTGGGGGATTGATGTGATCCCAATACTTTCAAAACTACAACTTTGGTAATAAACTGATTCTAAAAGACTATTAGTACCACAACTAAGCAATGTCAAACAGATATAAAGCTACAACTAGCAAGGCTGCAATGAAAATCACAAAAATTGGAATGTTTTCTTACAAGTAGTCCAAAGCAACACCAAGGCTAAACTAGAACCAAAACCAGTGACCTAATGCTCCCATGAGCTCTATTCCCAGGTCCATCCAAGATTTAACCTGCTCCTATGCTTCATTCTTGCTTTTCTTCTATTTTTTTTTTATTTTCTGTTTATTATATTTTTTTTTATGTTTATTATTTGATGAGACTGGAAATGCAAAACACAACTTAAATTTCTGAAACAACACTTTTATTAATACTGAAAAAGAAATTACAACTGATAATTTGATTGAGATTAAAAGTACAATACTAAAAAAAATTACATTAAAAATTACTAAAAAGCTAGGTAGCTGCTCCACTCTCTCTATCTCTTTTATAATGCCCATTTAGGGTTCACATGAGTCCTTGTCATCTTTCCCAGCAGCAATTGTAGCCATAGGATCACTAGGGTTAATCTTGGCCATTCAAAAGTATTGGCGCCAAAATGGTTTTGGCCGTTTCTTGAGATACTTGGTGCCAGTGGGGATTCTTTGGAGTTTAGCTATTGGCTTGGAGTACCAAGGGGGGGGGGAGGTTGAGTATTGCAGAGGTGAATAGGGGTGATGATGAGGGGGGTTTTGGTTTGTAGCAGGGTGAAGTGGTGATGTGGAGATGGTGGGGGTTGACCGGGTCAACGTTGTGGGTGGTTATAATATTAAACGGGGGTGAGTGGTGGATTGGGCTAGAGGTGGGTATGGGCCAAGGGAAGAGGTGATGGAGTGGGCTGGAAGGTGAGTGGGTTTGGAATTGGTTTTGGGTTTTAAATAATTAAGGGTCCGGTTGGTGTGGTAATATAGCACAAGGACCATATTTGCAATTTAATCAAAACCAAGGGGCTGAAAGTGTAATTTGCCAAAAGTAACCATAAGGATCAAACCTGCCAATCACCAATATATCAAAAACCATTTTTTTTTTTCATTTTTCAAATTTTCCCGGGGACCAAATTTGTAAATTTCCAAACCTCGGGGACTAAACTTGCAATTTTCTGAAAATTTCACCCAAGGACTATTTATGATACATTTTGATTTTCCAAGGGCAAAAAATGATTTTCCATCCAAAAATATCCCACCAGGGACCAAATATGCCAAAATCTGAAGTTCAGGGGCCTTTTATGTCAATTTTGGATTTTGAGGGGTAAAAGTGTAATTTTCTCAAACTTTTTCACCCAAGGACTTATTTTGACAATTTTGACTTTTCTTTGCCTTGGGTTGACTTTTCTTTCATTTTAAACTTCCAGGGACTAGTTTTACCAAATTTTGAAACTTGAGGGACTGAAACTGCCAATTGTGCAAACTTTGTTCATTTTTCATTTGTTTTTAAACATTTTGCATCTAAAACATATAAAACACACTTTTGGGATAAATTGAGTATTTTGATGCGTTTTTGGGTGTTTATGGATGTTTTGGCAGTCCAGATACGATAAAAATGATGAGTGTTTGAGCACTCATCACGTACCTAATCTTTTGTCTCCTGGACCTATAAGCTCCAGGCTTGTACAGAATCCCACTCCTGCTACTCCTTTTGTACCACCTACAAGTGAAGATTGGAAGCAACTGTTTGACCCTATGTTTGATGAATTCTTTGAACCTCAACATGTGGATGCTCCAGAAGCCGCAGTGGCACAACAAATAGCTGAGGTAGAAAACGTCCCAGTTGATAATGATGGGCCATCCACTTCGTTGTCATGGGATCCTGAAGCCCCCACCATCAGTCGCTCAGTTACCACTTCTAATGACCAACCTTCATTTGTACAACGAGTAGCAACTGTGGATAATTCGTCTGAAGTTAATCCTTTCGCTCCACCTGATAATGAGCCATTTGTCAACATCTTTGCACCTGAATCATCAAATGATGCTACATCCTCCGATGAATCTAACACGGCAAGCTCAGTTCCCTATTCTCAACCCCATGAACACCTTCAGAAATGGACAAATGATCACCCAATAGACAACATTATTGGAAATCCTTCGCGTCCGGTATCTATCCTTAAACAACTTGCAACCGACGCATTGTGGTGCTTCTTCAATTCTGTCCTTTCTAAAGTTGAACCAAAAGACTTCAAGGATGCAATGTCTAAACACTCATGGTTCACTGCAATGGTGGACGAGATTCATGAGTTTGACCGACTGGATGTGTGGGAATTAGTACCACCTCCCGATTGTGCTATGATCATTGCTCTTAAATGGATATTTAAAGTTAAACTTGATGAGCATGGTGACGTATTGAAGAACAAAGCTAGGCTTGTGGTAAAAGGATACCGTCAAGAAGAAGGTATAGACTTTGAAGAATCCTTCGCACCTGTTGCTAGAATTGAAGCCATAAGAATTTTCCTCGCAAATGCTGCAAGTCAGAACATGGTGGTTTATCAAATGGATGTCAAGACTGCGTTCTTAAATGGTGATCTAAAAGAGGTGGTGTATGTAAGCCAACCCGAAGGTTTTGTGGATCCAGATCGACCTAATCATGTGTATCGTTTGAAGAAGGCTCTCTATGGGCTTAAGCAAGCGCCTAGGGCGTGGTACGACACCTTGTCTAAATTCCTTCTTGCTAACAAATTTTCCAAAGGCGCTGTTGATCCTACACTCTTTACCAGAAAAACGAGCAAAAACCTTCTTCATGTACAAATCTATGTTGATGACATCATATATTGCCTCCTCAGATCCCAAAGAGTGTGATCGTTTCTCCCAAGAGATGAGTTCTGAATTCCAGATGTCTATGATGGGACAAATGTCCTTCTTTCTAGGATTGCAAATATCTCAAAATCCCAATGGCATCTTCATCAACCAATCCAAGTATGCCAATGAAATTTTGAAGAAATTTGGATTCGACTCCTGTGATTCAGTTGATACTCCTATGATTGAAAGATCAAAACTAGATGAAGATGATGTGGGAATCCCGGTCGAACAAACCATGTATCGAAGCATGATTGGCTCCTTAATGTATCTTACCGCTAGCAGACCAGATCTTCTATTTACAGTTTGCATGTGTGCTCGGTATCAATCCAAACCCACCAAGAAACATCTGGAAGCTGTCAAGAGAGTATTTCGGTACCTTAAAGGAACAATCCACATGGGCCTTTGGTACCCTAAGGAAACTTCTATGGCTCTCACAACATACTCTGATGCTGACCATGCGGGATGTCAAGACACTCGTCGCAGTATATCTGGGGGTGCTCAGTTTTTGGGTAATAAGTTAGTCAGTTGGTCGTCAAAGAAACAAATGAGTACATCTATCTCCTCCACAGGAGCTGAATACATTGCCATGTCCTCATGCTGTGCTCAAATCTTATGGATGCGATCTCAACTTTCAGACTATGGCTTCATATGCAACAAGATTCCCATGTACTGTGACAACAAAAGTGCAATTGCACTCTGGTGCAACAATGTCCAGCATTCAAGGACTAAGCACATTGACATTCGACATCACTTCATCAGGGAGCAAGTTGAGAAAGGAATTGTGGAACTTTACTTCGTGAGGACTGAGTTCCAGCTAGCTGATATCTTCACCAAAGCACTTTCTAGGGACCGATTTCATTTCATCCTCCCACGCCTTGGTATAAAGAGTCTCACGCCTGAGGATCTCATTAATCTTCAGGAAGATCAGGATGAGTAAAGGGGTTGCTTCACATATCCTTTGTACATAATATTAACACAAAAAGATAATAGAAAAATATAAAACCTATAAAAACCATAAAAAATCTGAAAAATCATAAAAAATCCAAAAATACTCTTCTTTCGATATGTCTATTGTGTAATCAATATTATGTACGTTTCTAGAAATGTCATTCAACAATGACACGGAATCATACATATGCTTGAGCAAGAGTTTTTCGGTTTCAAATAATGTTTTTTCTAAAACATGTCGTTTCTCAAAACATTCTTAAAAATATGGCTTACAGTTACTTCAGACTGTAACCCGGACTTCAAAAATTTGGTTTGCTATTACTTCAGATAGCAACCCGCTTTTCAAAATGGGGAAAACACGTCGCCAAAAAGACAGTTGTTCCTTTTACCGGGTGAAGTTCACCTGGGCATGGATTACTTTATATCCATGTTTCCTCGATCTAATGTACGTTTCAGTGCATTATTTCTTGATAAAGAAGAGAAGTCTTCTGTTTATCGCCAAATACTTTCCCTTCTATGATTTTTCCAGAAAGTATTTGTGCAAAACTTGGTGGTACCATGAGATTTTGATTGAAAATCAAATTGAACTCAAAATTTTGATAAAATTTTTCACTCAATCAATGACTTTAATATTTTATGAAAATATTTCAGTTTTAACATCCGTCATTGATTGAGGGGGAGAGTGAATTTCTCAAAATTTTATGTATCATCAAAACTCCCCACACTTTGTACAAAACAAAAGCAACAAAACGATTTGTGATGGTTATGTGTCAGAATGAGTAAATTTTCAAAGAGTTTTCGTTAAAACTTCGAATCTTTTGCAAACTCTTCAACTCTGACACATAACAACCTCCCTCACAGTTTGAGGGGGAGCTAGAAAAAGTTCCTTTTATCAGAAAATATTAAAATTGACCGCATTTCTCTCCCAAAAACGTTTTCTAAATTATTTAAATCAATTGAGATCAAAAATCTCGAAAGATTTGAAATTTTTGATCGGGGGAGAGAATGTGATTTAAATATGAAATCTAATAATCAAAAGTGATCTTTTGTACTCAATAATAGGCTCCTGCATATGTGCTAAACACTTTTGAATATCGATGCACATATTGAGGGGGAGCAAAAGGCGTTTGTGGAAGTAATACCTAAGACCGACCATTTATCTTTATTCATGGAGTTAGTAGGACGGTTAAGGTTAGGTATAAGTTCTCATGATCCACCAGAACCGGAAGGATCTTCCCAGGGACAATCCATAGATAGAATAGAAGTCCTTAGGAATGATTGGAAAAAAGGAGAAAAGTGAGAAAGGGAAGAGTGCGGACTGAGATAGAGCTAGGACTGGAACAAACCGAACAAGGTTCTAGTGGTGAAGTCTCGGTAAGCACTGAAGGGGTTGAAGAATTAAAAAGAATTGAAATGAGAAAGAGTGAAAAGAAATAGCCCTCCAAATATTCAACCTTAGGGCAGAAACCGGGTTCAATTCATAATCTACTAGCGGTTACTAAGGTAACACTAGTATTGAAGACAAGACGTCATGGACCCAGTGACGTACTGCACTAAACTTCCCAACCACTCAAGTTCTCTTAAAAGAGCTTGTTCATTCTCACGGGGAACCCTGTGCAATGTATCGACCGCTCATTGCGAGCTATGTTGATACCTAAACAGGAGACACCTCCCCAGTCTCCAGGAGCGGATCAAAACGCACTATTGAGTCTAGAGCCATGAGATCATCCATAAATCTCGATAGGACACATTCCAAATATACTTATTGTTTCATATAATGTGGAAAATAAGATAAAATATTTAGAGTCCTACGCATTATCCTTGTGGTATTGCCAGAACATCCAAGTGATATGATAATATTCACAATGACGATGGAAATCCTTCTAGAGCGTTTCAAGCTCTTGGTAGGTGACATGTGAGATCCATCTTGGATCAATGATCAAGTGACAACTGGAAAGCAACAATGGTGCGATTCAATATTGAATCAAACTTGTTCCAGGATATAGATTGACGGACACTTTTGCAAAAACCTTTCAATGTGCTCACTAACTAATTTTTGAGCACATTGATTGTGTACAATATTTCAAACAAAAGTATTTTTGATGGAAATGTGATTCAAAGTATAAAACTCTCGTCGTGTCTCAAAAAATGTTTATCATAGGACACGCGAGTGATTTCTATAAATCTATTTCTCATCAATCCGTGAATATTTATTCACCAATTCACTCTATCGTGCTGTCTGCTTTGAGACATTCCGGTATGAGAACATGCTAAGTATGAAGATTCCAAAGTGGATTCTTTGGAAAATTCATTACTACAAGCTGGAAATTCCTGTCAAGGAGAGTCTTCTTTAAAAGAGACTCTACCTGATCACAGGTCGGTTTTCACAAAACCGGAGGGTTGTCTGTCCTCGCAGAATGAATGACAAAGCCATATTCGTTCTCTATCTTTATTGCTAACTGTTTTATTTCAGGGACACATATAAGGATGGCGTTGATGGCTCTAGTTTCCAGCTGAATCGGGTCAATCCATACCTCATGCTTACACATCCTCCACACTATCAATTAAGATGAGAGACTTGCTACAATAAATGTTAAGAGACTACCAACAACGTTTCCGCAACTCTGATGAAAAAGTCTCCTGATCCACAACTCTAATGAAACATCTCCAGATACAGAAGGGTGTGAGCATGATGGTCCTTAGTCACTACATCACATGAAGGCAATACAACTATGGATGAGCTTGGAGATTTACTTTGGCTGATGATCTCAAAGATGCAACATCTCCAGATATAGAAGGGTGTGAGCATGATGGTCCTTAGTCACTACATCACATGAAGGCAATACAACTATGGACGAGCTTGGAGATTTACTTTGGCTGATGATCTTAAAGAAGCTCAAAGATCGCACATCACAAAGGAATTCAAATCACAAGTTCGCTTGCTTGAAGTACAAAGTGTGAAGTAAAGTGAAGAATCAGATCCTACGAGCTACAGAGACGAAAGAATGCTTAAAGACCAAAGAACTTAATTTCAAAGGTGACCTCACTTAGGGGGAGATTGTTAGGAATACAAATATTCCTGTAAAAGTCTCGGTCACCTGATTATTGTAATAGCATTAAGTTAGCTCGCAGTTAGTTTATTTATAAGTTAGTTAGTATTAGTGTAAGTAACACCGTGGAAGAAGGACGGGTCTTCACCCACTGTATGCCTGATCCACAGCCCGGGTGTGGGCATTTATGTTGTAAGTATAAATACCCCTCTCCACATGTAGAGAGGGTTGGATCTTCACTTAATCTTAATCTAACATTCTCTTTTCTCTCAAGGTTCCACACTCCCTCTCTTTCTTTTAATTCCAACGCCACACACAAACCACAAGGAATCATGTTTCCAACTTAATTAGCATTCTACATAAAGTTAGAAGCATAACACAATACTAGGGAGCTTCATGCGAGGAGCACTATGTGGATATTTCGTTTTTGGCGAGTTTGTTGGGTTTACGAATTAAAGTGCCCTGACTCCTCGAACGATTATTGCATATACTTCTGAGATATGATGGCCCGAACGGTGATATAATTATAACTAAACCCTAATAACAACATAACTCAATAATAGGGAGCTTTGTGTGAGGAGTATTAACTTTTGAATTATGATGGCCCGAACGGTAATATGTTGATAACATAATACAATAGTAGGGAGCTTCATGTGAGGAGTCATATACTTCTGAATTACAATGGCCTGAACGGTGTTAATTAAAAGCTTGACATACGTACAAAACCAACAACAACACACTAGGATACGTGAGTAAGGCGGTCTAGTTCCCAAGTCACTATTTGCATTACTTAGATTACTCTACACCCAGGTGAGTCTTCATCGCCTTACATCTTCTTAAACTTTCTCTCTAAATGCTTTTACAAACCCTGTAAGGGGGATACATGCTAAATGCTTTACTTAAAACCGAATACAAGTCTTTTTCTTTGGTTGTTTGCACGAGTAAACTAACTGCCGCCACTACGTAAACAAAATTCATGAATCTAATCGTTTGAAAGGTTTTATCCAATCGAACGCGAATATAGTTGATAGATCTATTGGAGTTTGACCACTCCCGTTGGTATTAACACCCCTCTAGGTGGTACCAATAAGTACTATATTTGAATCCACTCAAGGTATAAGTTTGGCAAGTTATCCTTCTATCCCCTCATGTTGGGACAGCAGCCCACATGACCCGGATCGTTAAGGTGTGATTCATGAGCTTACTGCAACCTACTAAACTCCTGATAATTGTGCATGCATCTCAATTATAACAAAAACTTGCATTTTCCCAGATGTGTGTAACAACTGAACCCAGGGAACTTGTATTCACTAACCCCTAAACCTGTTATTCTCACTCAACACCTAGTGTTGACTATTTAAGCATGTATTCAAGGTTTATTACTTCTATGGACCTATGGCGGAAGGAGGTACTGAACTCGGAGAATTTCTCATGGTTATCATTCAAACACCACCAACCTAACTTTTAGATTTTTGGGACCTCAACAAAATAAAAGTATATCTTTTATAATTAAAACTCTGATAATTATGAATGATAATTAAATTTTCAAAACGTCTCTTTTCTAGTCGTTTTCTATTACTGTATCTGTGATTCTATGAAGTAATACCTCAAACACTTTATCCGCTGCGATCAGTGAAAAATGGGGGTGTTACAGATTGGCATCAGAGGTTCAGTTGTAGAGAACAAGGTCAAAACCTAAACCACAACAATTTTTCCTAAATCCGAGGAAGTCTTCAGTACCTCTGCCATCCTCCATAACCATATGTGCAAAGGTAAGTATAATAATTGCCTGCTTAACTGCTAAATGATTTACAGTATTTTCTTTATTATATAGTTATGTCTACTCCCCTATACTCAACCCTTACCTCATCTAGTCCACATCCGGAGAATGATCTTTCCTCTCCGAATGTACTAGATTACTCCCCTAAACCCTATAACTTAGAAGACTCTAGGAATAGCCTAGATAACCCTAATTTAAAACACATAAGAGATTTATATGCTAAGACATCACCCCTACCTCCCCTAAACCCTATTATACATCTACTTTTTCCTACCTATAAACCAGAACCCCATGGTTTCTTTCTCCCGAGGGAACCATATATACCTAAACACCCTATCCCCACCTATACCCCTAGATTTGACTTTAGGAAACCCTATACCTTAAACCCTACACCTTACATAATAAACCCTCTCATTCCATCTTGGAAAGATGAAATTGGAGAAAAACCTCTAGGTTGACTCTAGAAGATGAGGAAAACCAATTAGAGGAGATTTCAAATAACTTAGATGAAATTTTTCTTGATCTCCTTGAGAAGATAGAAAAAGGTCATAATAATAATAACTTAGATAATCAACCTGACTATAGTAGTTTAAGAGAGAATTTACAAGAAAACTGTTTTAAAATAGCTAAAATACAGAAAAGCCAAATGAAACATCACCATAAAATAGCTTTTGCCCGCTTTAGGATTTGCACTTTAAAAAAGATGATAGATAATGACGAGGAAAACTTAGAAAACACTAACACATGGAATTAGGTAATTAGGAAACTTTTGAAAACTTAGGTAGATAAATAACCCTAGGAAACATGCCTTAGAATAGTTAGAGCCTGTAGGATAAGTAGAATAGGAAATAAATAAAATAAGTTAGGATTTAGAAACTACCTGGTACCCCTCAATTAGGATAGATTAGATAAATAGACTTAGGATTACCCTTCACCTTAGAAAACCCTTAGGAAAAACCTTAACCCTTACCCTTA
Source organism: Artemisia argyi (assembly GCA_030686995.1). Lineage (NCBI taxonomy): Eukaryota > Viridiplantae > Streptophyta > Magnoliopsida > Asterales > Asteraceae > Artemisia > Artemisia argyi. The sequence goes on along the minus strand of CM060688.1, from coordinate 108,556,165 downwards.
ACTCTTACTCTTAACCCTTACCCTCAACCCTTACCCTTAACCTACCCCGATGTCTTAGGTAAATAGAATCTCTAAACTGTTTTAAATTTCTCTTACTCTAACCCTTTTCAACTCTTTTTCCCCTTTACCGATGGTGAGAATCCTCATTCTTCGCCATAGAGATCCGAATTCTTTCTCCTCTGATCTCTAAACCTTCACTTCTTTCCATGGCTTTCTTAAGCTATCTTCGTTCTAGTTAGAGATATACCCCTAACTATTCCATATGCAAGTATATGATCCTCATATATAAGCATATTCCTCTTAGATTACTATGATACCCGAGCTAATTTTCCCCAATCCCCTTTAGTAAACCCCAAAACCTTAGTTAGGATTTCCATACTTGAGGTTAGATAGACCATTAGGATTTAGGCCATTAGGACTTAGACCATTTGGGATTAGAAAACCTTAGGATTAGGAAACCTTAGACCCTTAGGATTAGAAAACCTTAGGATTAGAAAACCTTAGACCATTAGGATTAGAAAACCTTAGACCATTAGGATTAGAAAACCTTAGGCCATTAAGATTAGAAACCAAAAACTCCTACCCCAATAAACCTAGGATAAGACTTTAGGATTAGAATATAGATTAGGAAAATCCTAGGATTAGATAACCCTCACCCTAAACCTTTAGAACCTTAGTTTAGGATAGACACACTTACCCCATAGGAATAAGTAGATTTAGGTCATAGACTACCACTGGTACAAAAAGTTGTATTGGTCACGCCAAAAATGTGTGACGATATGCATATAGTCACACACGTTTTTTTCGTTGTGTGTCACAATAGGTCCCGCCACCGTAGGTGGCATATGGTCACATTGTTGAGTTCGTGGCCTTTTCCGTCAAAAAAGAGTGACCAAAACCCCGAATATGTGTGACAAATTAGGCACAAGTTTTGTTGGATTAGTCATTATCAGTGACCTTTAACACTTTATAGTCACGCGAATGTTTTTTGAGAGTAACTATTTTTCAACCTTTGGCTACATAAATATATAATATATGTGACATTTGAGATGATTCTTTCTAGTAAATGTGTATTTTGTGTGACTATTTCCCATCCTGTGGCCACATGAATATACAATATATGTGACGTTTGTGATGATTTAGTCACACAATGGGTGTTGTTTTTTTAGAGTTAGTCACATACAATTTAACACAAAGTGGCCAAAAGTGTTAATAAGTGTGACCATATGTTGTTTAAAGTGAAGAAATGTGTATTTTGTGTGACTATTGATCATTCAATGGTCACATGAAGTTTAAGTTTACGTGGCCTTTTGTAATATTTAGTCACTCAAAGCATGTTTGTTTTGGGTATTTAGTCACATACCATTAAGCAAACAGTGGCCAAAAGTGTTAATAAATGTGACAATATGCTGTTTAAAGTGAAGAAATGTGTATTTTGTGTGACTATTGATCATCCAATGGCCACATGAATTTTATGTTTGTGTGGCCTTTTGTAATATTTAGTCACATAAAGCATGTTTGTTTTGGGTATTTAGTCACATACCATTAAGCAAACAGTGGCCAAAAGTGTTAATAAGTGTGACCATATGTTGTTTAAAGTGAAGAAATGTGTATTTTGTGTGACTATTGATCATCCAATGGCCACATGAATTTTATGTTTGTGTGGCCTTCTGTAATATTTAGTCACATAATGAACTAAGCAAACAGTGACCAAAGTGTTAATAAGTTTGACTATATGCATCTTTTAATCACATTTAAAAAATCAATATATATCAAAACAATTCAAATATATATCAATACAAATTCAAATACAATAAAATTGGAATGTATATAACTGAACCAAATATAAAATTGGACATCCTTTTATACACCAAGGAGTCCTAGTCGGCTTACAATAGTTTCCTAAGTATCTATAATCTTCTCCATAAGCAACTAGCAACTTCGAGTGGTCTTAATCTCTGAGCAGTACCAACTTTCACTAGCAGTAGTAACTTTTGTACTAGCAGTAGTAATTACTTTTGCACATCTTTGAAGTTCATGAGTAGAACTAAATCCATCTAAGCAATATTAACACAAACATGATCAGCAGTAATTCAAACAACATCATGAAGACTTTTAATCCAAAATAATGAACATAATAATAAAATTTGTAGTTAAACTTACAAGTTTTTCTCCCATTGATCTAATCTCATCATCTGGATATAAAAGCCTTGAAAACGTAGGCTGCTGCATATCAACAATAACCACATCAGGATTAGAGCAGAACTAGAACTTGTCAAAGCTCATAACAGAACTAGATGAGCATACTGGAATAAAGTTCTTGATTAGATGCTAGAAAACCTTCCTCTATAAAAAGTGTGTGGTTTTATATATTGTTGACGGGTGCATCTATTTCTTGACATTTGACAGACACACTATTGCCTTGTCTTTTGTCAAGTGCATCTAGTTTGTTAGACACCACTAGTTCAAATATCTGCTATTTTTGTGGTTTTGAGTCGCTTGATTCGCCACTGGTTCAACTATCTGCTTTGGTGGTTTTGAGTCGCTTGTTGCGCCACTGGTTCAACTATCTGCTTTGGTGGTTTTGAGTCGCTTGATGCACCCTGGTTCAACTATCTGCATAAACACGATAGGAATAAAACGCATATCAGATCTTGTAACTTTGTCCCAACCACCCAATTAAAAATAAGGTATAGATTAAACTCTAGGAATGGTTTAAAAAGGTACAAGTAACTTTGTCCCAACCACCTAATTAAAAATGGAAAAGATAAGCCAAAAAATTCAAATAGACCAACGCGACTACTTGATTAGAAACAGCTATATTTTTTGATAATCTGATCTTGTTCTATTTCCGATTTTAGGCTTTCTTACAATCGATTCTGCATCTTTTATTTGTAACTTTTATTCAACCTTCCAAAGCTATATACATTTCAGATTATTTTTTTCAAACTAGAAAAAAGTAAAGATTCCGAGGTAGCATTTGCTTTTGGCCAGTTTAGTTATGGTCAATCTAGTTTTTAAATCAGTCCCCGCATAATGGGTGCTTAAAAACATCTAAAAGATGATTTCAAGGATAAAAAACATTTCAGATGTGAATGCACTTTCAAAAATAATAAAAGATAATACCACATAAAAATGGCGAGCTGGGTAACATGTCATGAAAGACATTTCGAGTTGTTTTGCAACCTGATGATGTATTAATAAATTAAGGACTAAGATATGCACCAGATAAAGATGCCTGAATGCATCAGAAGTGTATAATCAGGTATACCACAAAAAATCTTGGCATTATAAGATAGCAAGGCGGTATATGAACCTTGAGATTGTTTCAAAGCTTCTTTGACAGCATCATCAACCCGATTTAATATCTGCACACATTACATATAGCTTTAGTGAAATCAAAATCAAGGAGCTTGAACCACGTAGCTCAATAACCATGTAAAAGCAAAGTACCAATCAAGAACAGGGCAAGGTTAGAGTGTTCCTCGCCAGTAATTAGGATCAACCAAACCGGTGAGTTGAATACCGAGCCGGACTGGACCGCCAAACATAGTGAGCTGAATACCGAGCCGGACTGGACCGCCAAACATGTCATTGGATCGGGTCTTAACGGTGGTCTTGGTGCGAGTGTGGTGGTGGTTCGAGTGGTGGCGTTGGTGAGGAGAGTATTGAGGAGATAGAAGAAGACCAGATCTAGATTTTGTGGATATTAATTGGGAACGAGTATTGGAAAACATGGGCAGGTCAATGAAATATTTGGGTGGAGGGCAATTTAAATTTGGGGAAAACTTTAAGCGGGTTGGGGAAAAGTTAAAATTTGGGATGGAGTATTCAAGCTCAAGCCTATCAAATGAAGTTAAATATTTAATGAGTTGAGCTCAACCTTATAAAAGTTCAACTCGAGTTATTGTTGAGTTTTCGAACTTGTAAATGATATATCATATATGTTTTTCTTATATATTTTGTATATGTAAGCGTACTAAGTGTAAATAGCTAATTATAAATGTATCGAGCATGGTAGTCAGGATCCCGATCCTGATCTTAGGATCTTACGATTTTACGATACTGCAAAGCAAAAACGATCCGGATCTTATGTAGGATCTTTGAAAGCTTAAGATCGTATAGGAACCCGATCCTTACCATAGGATCTTAGGATCTAATCTGATCCGATCTTACTTTTCTCGAACTAGCAAACTAAAAAACTACAAATTTATGAATTGTGTTTTGTAAAATTGAAAAAACAACATGTTATAATCTTCTTATACATTTCATAACCATAATTTAGGACAACATTTGTATGAAACATTTATATAATTTTGTGTTTATGTATATAATAATTTATAAATTTGTATAATATTGCAAAGGATACTTAAAAAATGCATTATGGTATGATCTTAAGATCCCGATCCGATCTTACGATCTCAATATTGCAAAGACAAAATCGATGCTTAGTAGGATATGATCCCGATCTTGAAAACCTTGGTATCGAGATTTTCGAGCCGAAGGTGAACCGAGTTCGATTATTAGATTATATTTCAATTTTAATTTGTGTAAGACAACACACCTTTACAAATAAACCGAGCTTTTCGAGTGATCAAACTCAAACCGAGTTCAAACTTTCTCGATCCCGGATAACATGATCGAGAGGTCCTTGCATACTTGCTTCTTATTAGTTTACGTGACAAACGGTATACACCTACCAAGCCGATGTTACCCATGCACGACCGCCTTTAATAACTTCAAATACAATTCATATAACATTCAATTCAGACTATACTATACACCTACCAAGCCAGTGCAACCCATGCATGACCGGTTATAATGGCTAATTCACATGGGTCATGGGTCATATGCAGGTTATCACTGGTCACATTCAATAATGGGTATTTGACATCATATTGGTCATATGCATTAGGTTATCACTGGTCACATCCATGACTGTTGATCATTAGGTAATTAACATGGGTAACGGGTCATGTGCATTAATATTGGGTTGTAGTGACATGTCATATATGTTATCGACCAATACATGATTGGTGATCGACAATGGGTAATTAACATGGGTCATGGATCATGTGCATTGGATTTTGTTAAATAAGACAAATAATATACAACATTTTATACGTTTTGTATTTTTTTACGTTTTAATCCGTTTGTAATGTTTTTCGTCCCTTTTTGACCGTTTTCAATCGATTTTGATCAATGTCGCTAGTTTTCGACCGACGTTGACAATTTTTGACAGATTTCGACGGCTTTAGACCATTTTAGTCCGACTTCGACCGATTGCGACCCTTTTCGACCGATTTCATCCATTTTGAATGTTTTCGGCAATTTTCGCTCGTTTTCATATGTTCTAAGCTTTTCTGAATGTTTTCCTCTGTATTCAAACATTATGAAACGTTTATTACGTTTTTGTACATTTTTGTACGATTTTTTCATTTCCATACGTCCTTCTCCTTTTTATTCTGGTGATTCGGGTAAACCCGAGTAACCCAAATACTAAATAGGGTCGCTTATCGGGTTGAAAATATTTGGCTAACTCTGGTACGGGGTCGGCCCGATTGACCCGAATAAGGATTAATGGCCGTCAATTTTTGATCTTCAGTTATACATACGGCTAATGATTTGTACACTCAAAAAAGTTATTTGCACACTCAATGTACAAGCGGTTGAAGCAGAGTGTTTAATACTGTACAAGTATTTAATGCACAGATGGAGTGTCCCAATCAATTTATAAAGTGTGCAAATCAATTCCCTCTCACATAAACCCTAATTTAACACACTCTAAAAAATCATAACAAATCCCAAATTAAAATCAAACTAACTCATGTCGTCTTATCTTTGTGAAGATTACTGCAAATGTGACAGGCCAGCAATGGTGGTAACATCTTGGACACCATCCAACCCTGCTCGACGTTTCATTTGTTACCAAAATCGATGGGTAAGTTATCACATACGTTTAGTTTAAAGATTATTAAGTTTAATGTTTAATACTTGGTTTAAAATTGCGTTTTGCGATCCAATGCGCTAAAGGTTCCAAAAGCCAATGCGTGATGCGCGATGCGAATGCGAGCGCAATTTAGACGCATTGCGTTTAGTATTAAAAAAAGTACGAAATTATTTATACGTAGTATATTCTTTCAAGAACCAACTAAATGCAATAAACTTACGAAATAAGTTACTAGGATATTGAAATTAAGCCAATAATTCATTTGTAAAATAAATAATTTGAAAATGCAAGATACTATATTTTCGTTATTATGTTTTATTTGTACGTCTTTTAACAAGTTCTATATTTAAAATCCCATTTAAATACTTAGATCTCTTTTATATGGTTTCTTTTTTACAAAAATGATCTAAATTCTAGATTGCGACAATTGCGGCCATTGCTAGCATTAGACAAATGCGGTAAATTGCGGTCTAATGCGACTGCAATTTAGAATGCCCTTGCATTAGGCCTCATAATGCGAAATTTCAAATGCAATGCAACAATGCGTGCAATTTGCGCAATGATGCGCGCATTTTTAAACCAAGGTTTAATATACTACATTTTTTTGATTTTAGAAATCGGGTACGAAGAAATGTGAACAATTTGATTGGTATGATCCAGAGGAGGAATGTGCTTGGTATAAGATGCATTTGTTTGAGATGTATAGCAAATTGAATCCCAATCAAAGGCGTGATGTTCAAATTGAAGTTAATCATCAAAGAAGGATTGAAGAATTGGAGGCAGAGTTGACAAATGCCTTAAAGAAAGTCAGTTTTTGGAAGTCAACACTTTGTGTTTTTGTAGTTGTGGTTTCTTTGGTACTTGCACTGAAGTAGTATAGTGTTTATGACTAGATTGTATTGTTTGTAGTGGCTCATGTACCCCATCTGTATGGTGAATGGTTAAGTGTTTGATTGTAAATTTAACTGATCTTGATCTTTTTGCTACTCGATATCTTTTGGCAGTAATTACCCAAAATGACACAATTTGACTATCATGTTTGACCTTATGCAAATGAATGTACAGGCACAAAACTACCAAAAATTACCCAAAGTGACAATCATGATTGGCTATTAGTTATCTTTTGATAGTAATTACCCAGAATTGCCCAAATTCACTTGGAGACTCTTTGACTTTTGCAAATGACAATCTTTGTTTGACTTTTAACAAAGCATCATAACATAGTCAAAAAAGCAACATAACATAATTAATCAACAAAAAGATAACTTGATCATATAGTAATCGATAACTTGATTAACAAAGAAACATAACATAAGTTTTCTTTGAACACAAAAACATTAAACTTCAAAGAAACATAACATAAGTTTTCTTCGAGTCACGGTCAAACATTTATTCCCTCGGGTCAAAACCCGATCCCAAATCATTGTTGGAAATATTGAGTTTGGAAGTTTATTATTTATAAAGCATGAGATACAAGTAGTTATTGCATCAACTCATTGTACTTGGTAAGTCAATACTTGGTAAAAGGAAAGTGGAGACTTTTGCGTACCACACTCAATTCCTTATCTTTAGGAACAGTTTTAAAATATCTTCAATTCACAGTATGATATAGGCGCCTTTGGTCGATCCCTTTTCCCGCCAAAACTCTTGGGAGCCGTTCATATACCTCTCCAGCCTATTTATACCTCTCTATTGTATATATACCAAATAATACACACAAACACATATATCACTTTCAAAGAAAACTTCAACAATGGCAGCAAATGGTAACTTTCAAAATGATGCAGAAGAGTACGAGTGGGTATTAAACAACAGTTTGCTATGGGACGCAGTGTTTAATCATTTCAGGTATGATCCCGTTTACGAATATGGGTCGTATAGGCAGGTAGATACGTGGATGAGGTCAATAATTTTGAAATGGCTGCATAGACAAGGCTTTTACTGGGATGAGCGTTGGGGACTGAATGATGTGGATGTGGAGGAAGAAGATGAAGAGGATGAGGAGGATCAACAGGATGCGCAGCAAAATGTGGTGGAGCAGCAAAATGATGAGGATGCGCAGCAAAATGTGGTGGAGCGACAAAATGAAGAGGATCAGCAGCAAAATGTGATGGAGCATCAAAATGTGGTGGAGCATCAAAACCAAGGGGGTCAACAAGATGGGTTTGCATTTGCAGACCCGTTAAATCTAGAAAACAGGATTACCTATCTTGAAATTAAGTTTCAATATCTCCTGGAAAAGAAAAGGATGCAACGTAGGGAGTAGAGCGCTCTGGTTTTAACAAGTTGGTGTGAAATGGAGTGCAACAGTTTTTAATGATGATGTTTTTATGTTTCTAGTATCTTTAGTATTTAGGTAGGATTAGGGCTGTAAACGAACTGAACGTTCAGTGAACATTTCATGAACCGTTCGATAAAAAATCCGTTTATGTTCGTTCGTTTATTAAATTAACGAACATGAACAATATTTTACGTTCATTTAGTTAAATGAACGAACATGAACAAAAGTCTCGTTCGTTCATTTATGTTCATGAACGTCCGATTAGGCATTCGTTAAAGTTCGTTTATGTTTATTTATCTATTTATGTTCATATATCATATCTTTTAATTTTATAATTTTAAAAATTGGTTTGTTTAAACAATACAGCACTTCTAAAACAATATATTGTAAAAAATTCAATAAAGTTTATGTTTGTTTGTCTATTTTCATTTATTTTCGATCGTTTATGTTCGTTTAGCGTTCGTTTAATGTCTTAATGAACGAACATAAACGAATATGAACAATTCATTTTCTTAATAAACGAACATGAACAAAAAAATTCTTCCGTTTAAGCGTTTATTTGTCCAGTTAAAATTAAATGAACGAACGTTGAACAGAGCTCCATTCGTGTTCGTCCGGTTTGTTTACAGCCCTAGGTAGGATAATTAATTATATTTATGTTTGCAGCTTTTATGAATGGTTGTATCTTTTAAAAAATATCAATGAAAATTTTGAGACCTTGTATGGTTGCTTGTGATGTCAAACTGTCAAAGGTGTGTTTGATTTCTTGGATAAAAGCAGTATGTCAAATTGTTAAAATCCATAAATGATGTGTTAATGTTGCTAGTTATAAATAGTATTGCTAAGTGTAATTGATGATGTGATTATTGTGATTCGGGTAATGAGTTAGGTTTTGTGTTTTTGGGACTAATATTTCGCAGGATAAGCTGAGAAAAGTGTTGGAGTCCTGAAAAATAAGTCTTTTCGAGTGGAAACTGACTTAGTGTTGCTAGGCATATTTTAGTGCTGCTAAGCCTAACTTAGTCCGGCTAAGGGTTGTTCTACTATTTTTGAGAGTGCAAGGTGCTGTTTTAGAAATATGAACGGTTAAGGGTTTGTATACTTCAATCATACACAGTTTCACAAAAATGTTTTTATCTGATCAAGACTCTATCAAACATAAAACCACTGCTTGATTTTATCAATTAATTGTAATTCCCAGCAAAACCCTAAACAAATTTTCAAATTTGACAGTTTCGATTCTGTCTTTTTCCAACAAGCATAACATGATTGCATTCTTGCAACAGCCCACCAAGGAGAATGAAGAGTTCACTGAAGTTGTTGATTTTCTCAATGCTACTCATATTAGGTATGCATTAACAGTTAACTCTACTGTATATGTTTCCAACATCAAACAGTTTTGGGCTACTGCAAAGGTCAAAACTATTGATGAGGAAGTATAGATTCATGCCCGTGTGGATGGGCAGAAGATTATTGTTACAGAGGCATCTATTAGAGAAGTTCTTCATCTAGGAGATGTTAATGGAATTGAGAATCTTCCAGACTCCACAATTTTTGAAAACCTTCAAGAGATGAGGTATGTAAGAAAAAATGATTCTTTGAAATTTAATAAAGGTGGCTTTCACCCACAGTGGAAATTCTTAATTCACACTTTGTTACAGTGTCTTAGCCCAAAGACTACTGGTTGGAATGAGTTTAGTAGTAACATGGCTTCTGCCCTTATATGTTTGGCAAAAAATAAAGAAAAATTCAATTTTTCAAAATTAATTTTTGATCATGTGGTTAAAGCCTTGGATAATTCTTCAAACCAACATTACTTATATCCAAGATTTTTGCAACTTCTTATGGACAAACAGATTACAAATAAGAAAGTCTACGACAAGGTTTATCCTGTTCACTCTCATATTAAAAAGGTATTTTCTAACATGAAGAGAAAGGGTAAGGACTTTCCTGTCATAGTTAAACCATTGTTTCAAGCAATGTTGGAACTAGGTCAACATAAGAAGGGTGAAGGTTCAAGAACTTATAATGAATCAAGTTCCAATGGAACTGATTCAGGTCAAGGAAACCGCAGGTGCCAAGAAACCAAGGGGGACAATGCAAGTGATGAGGATAAAAGTGGTGAGGAAGAGATGGAACTTGTTAAAGAATTGATGGTTAAATATACCAAACTTAAAGAAGAGGTTCTTGGCCTACAACAAATCACAGATACTCAGGGGGATGTAATTACAGGTTTGAAGCTGAGGGTTAAGCAATTGGGAGGTCAGAAGGGGTCAAGAACAAGGTCATTCAAAAGACTGAAAAAAGTGGGCACAAGACAAAGGATTAGTTCATCTGAAAGCATAAGTTTGGGGGAGGATGATCCCAAACAGGGGAGGAATGAAACCAAGGATTCAGGGGAAGCTATGGAATATTTTGATAGTGCTGCTGCTGGTGATGACATTGGTGTGGATATGGATGTGAATTCTGGTGAGAATGATGATGAGTATATGGTTGCTGATAATCAAGGTAATGAGGTTGTTATGGAATCAAAGGCATGCGAGATTCTACTACTGGTGCAAGTGCAGAAATGGCCAAGAAGGATACTACTGCTGAGGAAAATGTTCCTATTGCTAGTGATGATGATGAAACTTTGGCCGAAGCAATGATTCTATTGAAGACACGATTTGAACAAGCAGTGCCACAATCACCACTACCAACAGAACAATCACAACCACCACCACAACAACCAAGAGTACCTGTCAAAGGTGTGGTGATTAGAGAACCAACTCAACAAATCAAGAAGAGTGTACAAGAGCCAAGTTATAAGGGCAAAGGCAAAGGTATTATGGTTGAAGAGCCTAAGCACGATCCTTTAAAGGATCTTCCTTTTGTGTACTAGCCCAAACACAAGCAACTTGAAGTAGATGGAGTTGCTGCAAGAAAATTGGCTGCTTCATTTGCAGAGGAGAATCAGATGGTACTTGAACAAAGAAGGAAACACGCTGAAGCTGAGGCCAAAACAAAAGCACTCTTGGATTCTTGGGATGAAGAAAGGATTAAAGGTGATGCTGATATTGCACTGATGAAACAAATAAAAGAAGAAATGCAAGAGTACACTCAAGAACAAAAAGATGAATGGAAGAAGAATTATGAAGCTGAAAGGAAGAAATTTTATCTCAATCAAAGAAAGAAGAGAAAAGTGCTCAGTCGTCCAACAGTTAAGCAAAAGAGGAAGTACTATAAGTACTATCTAAACAATATGAAGGGTTGGAAGCTTGTTCAATTAAAGTGATACTCAGATGATGAGATCTTCAAAATGTATGAAAGAGCCAAAAACTCAATGTAACTAATATATATCAATGTTAATGATAACTGACTTCACGTTTTGCTATAAATAATAGTCACACGAATATTTCACAATGCGACTATTTTGAATGTATTGGTCACATATAATACCCTTATAATGTGGCCATAAACATCATTTAGATACACATTTCTGATATGGTGTGACTATTGTAAAGCCTATAGTTACAATGTGACTATTTATTTATTTATTTATTTATTTATTTATTTATTTTATTTTATTTTTATGTTTTTTTGTAAAGCCTATAGTCACATGATCGTGCTTCAATTAAGTGTGACTATACACATTAGGATTTGGCAAGCAAACACATACTAAAATTTAGACACACATATTAACTTACGTGACCATATGTATCGAATTTTCGTTACACTTAATCATGTTTCTATGGTTTAGTGTGACCATATATGACATTTGGTCACACTCGTCAAGTGTGTGACATATATTTGTCACTATTAAATGCATATCGTGACTAACGCTTCAAACTTACTTTTCCGTTGTCACACATTTCAAACGCTATGTGGCTAAATATTCAGCAAAGAATAGCAGTCACGTTTAAATAATGTGTGACAAACTCATTTGTATCTATCACACGTACCAAATTATAAGTGACTAAATATCCAAAAAAAAAATTCCAGTTACCTCTAGTCACATAAATATTCAAATGTGTGACAATAGAATTCCGAAATGGTCACACAAGTCAGATCAAGTGTGGCTGTTTATTTTATTCTGGTACATTTAGTCACGTATAAATGTTATAGTGTGACATTTCAAAATCGACCATGCGTGACCAACAGAACTTTTTGTAATAGTGTACCCATACCTAGCCCTTAGGATAACCATACTTATACACTTGAGGATTTTAGATTATACCTTAGGACTTGACAATTTTTAGAATACCCATTAGGAAATTTCACTTAGGAGACACTATGGATAGTGCCTTAGCTGGTTTCAAATCCCTCGGAATAGTAATACTCATAATAATAGTAATAATGGTAATAATAGACAACCTAAAACAAATAGAGAAAACCTGAAACAACACCTAAAAATAAGGATATACCTAGTCAACCCTTAGGAAAGAAAACACTTAAACCTAATCCCTCTTTAGAACCCTCTACCTCAATGGAACTAAACACCTCACCCTTAGAAATTAGGATTAGTTAGAAGAACCTTAGGGGGAAAACAAAACTCTGGGAACGATATATAGTAAATCTAAAACTCCGATAGGATATTCTCCTTCAGGTATCCTATCTCCTTCAGGTATCCTATACTCTTACTCTTCCGTTTAATATCATCTTTTCATTTCTCTCCTTCTACCTTTTAAATCTTTTCCTCTCATTTCTTCCTACTCTTTAAAATCCCATTTTCCCGCCTTTTTCCCCACTCCACAAATTAAAACCATACTTTTCCATTTTCCCCACTCCTATACTTTTCCCCACTCAACCCACTCCAAACTTCTTTTGCCTTTTCCATTTCCCCTACTTTACCCATTCATCCTTTTTCCTTTTTCACTCCACTCCACTCCCATAAATCCTTCACTCCATTTTCCTTCATTTTTAATTCTCCGTCATTTTACACTCTATGTTCTTCTCTCTATATTCTCTCCCTACCTCATCCTGCAATGCTCTACTAGTTAGAACTTGCATTTCTCGTCATAACGCAAGTTTCTATTAATTAGAACTTGTAAAAATATCTACATCGAACTGTAATCCTCATTATGTTCGACTACGATACTAAATCTCGCTTTGCAAGAAATTGTAAAAATGAGATCTTCTACGTCCGTCATTCTAGTCTTAACATGGGAATCTACCATGTGACAAGTTGCTAAACCGGAGAACATTAGAACTTGTCTCTATCATGACTAGAACTAGTCTCTATCATGACTAGAACTTGTCTCTATCATGACTAGAACTTGTCTCTATTTGACTAGAATATCCCTCTACCGCTTCTAGAACTTGTCTTCTCTGATATGACAACTATCAGTTGAAACTTGTCTCTAAAAATTTCCTTACCATATATCTTTAAATATGGTAAAACTCTCTTCATTTTCCACCGATACTACTTAAGGATGATTTATATTGACTATCCTCTTAAAATGAACTAGGATGTTCCTACATTTTAATGAGAAAGTTATAAGTCAAATAGGTTAAGAGTTTATACGCTCTTGTTTTCAAATATTGGGACGCCTTTATTTGCAAATAATGAGATATAAAAACCTAAGTATCTGGTATCTGTATAAGCAATTCTTACTCCGTTTGTGCAAAATCTTCTTCCTTTTCACATCATCTTCCTCTTCTTTCTCTACTTTCTCGACTTATTCTCTCCCCTACTCCTATAATCGTCAAAATCTCGGGACGAGATTTTCTCTAAGGGGGTAAGACTATAACAACCCACAAACACCCATTACTATCATTCCCATTACAAATACCTATAATAGGTATTTCACAGGTAAATTTTTGCTTTTTATATACATAATTACTTGTATGACTCACTAGACCTACTCACGTATCTACACAAGCCAAATAACTCAACACTCACATCCTATAAACCCTAGGTATGTCAAACATAAACTCATAACAACACCATAATAAGTAATACACCAATCTAAAACACTAAACATAACATAAAACCCTAATAAACCCTAAACTAAAACATAAGTAGGATTATGTGCTTATCTGAACCTATATGCTTAGTTAAACTAGTAAGAATGTGTTCAAGGCTTAAGTAAGAGTATCTTTAGGTATATTAGGATATATTGGGACTATTAGGTTATAGAATAGAACCCTTAGAACTTAGATATAAACCCCCTAAGCCCTAAACCATAACTAGGTCATAGATAACTAGAATTAGGTCTAAACCCACCCAAAACTTCCCCACAGGTCACTACCACTTAGTATAAGCCTTTAGGAACTTAGGAATATTTATTAGATACCTTTAGGACACTAACTTAGGCACAAAACCATAGGATAAACCCTAGTCTCTCACTAAACCCTCTTAGGTCATTTAGGTTATAAAACTAGGTCAAACCTTCCCAAAACTTCCCCATAGGTTACCCACACTTAGTATAAACCCTTTAGGTCTTAGGATTAGTCATTAGATACACTTAGGAAGTTAATTTAGGCACTAAACCTTAGGTAAAACCTTAAACACATAGTAAGTAGAAACCAGGTCTAAACTTAACTAAAACTTAGTAAAACCTAAACATAAGCACCTTAAACACCTCAACCTAGCACCCTAACACCTTAGTCATACCCAAGCACACACCCTAACACCTCTAAGAACATACACAAGTAGGTGCATCACCTACTTGACTAATCCACCACTAATCACCACTAATCCACCCTAAACCTTCCCTAATCCACCACTAAACCACCCCTAATCACCCTAAACCACCCTTAAACCCACCAAGCAGATTACAAGCACCTCCAAGCATCCAAGCAAGGAGGTTCATCACCTACTTGTATGCTCCTTGTCACCCTCCTTCCCTAAACCGCCTCTCCAGTCCATTCTCCACCACAACCGTCCTACGCCAGCCCCCTAGCTACTCCTAGCTGCTCCTCATCACCACCTAAACTTGCCACAACCCCTCCTAGCTCTGCTTACTCAGCCCTCCCCCTCCGTGACACCTAGGCAGCCGTTTCACCCAAACCGCCTATGTCGCGGGTATAAATACCCCCCAGCCCTCATTTCTTCTCCATACCTTTCCCCCTCCTCTCTACCTCACATTTCTATAGTACTAAGCCCTTAGGAGCTGTTAGGAACAAATAGCAAGGCCTTGGTCGATTTATGTTGTGGTTTGATGTCGTATGAGCCCTAGAAAACCCTAACCCTAGTTCTAACCCACGTAAACCCCCCCTAGCTAAGTAAGTCTTACTTTTAGTTAGTATAGCTTTAATATAGTCTTAGGATAGATTTAGGATGCCTTAGATAGCTTAGATAACCTTGCATGAGCCTAGAACCATTCTACTTGCTAGTTTATGTTTTAAAACCCTAGATCGAGTCATATACTTGCATGCATGCTATAAGTAGTTAAATTAGGTCATACACTAGTTAAATATAACTTAAATAACTTAAAATAAGTAAAACATAGGTTAGAAAACTTAAATACTAGATAAAATGTAAGTTACATGTATATTAGGACTAGTTTTGCAATAGTTTACATGCATAGGGGCATATATCGTAAATTCCTGAAATTATAAAGTCTAGGGACTATTTTTGACTTTTCCTAGAAGTTATAAGTAGTAAGGATTAGTTTTGCATAATATTAAAACCCTAGGATAGATAATAACATAAGTATAAACTAAAAGGACTAAAAACGTAAATAGTATAAAGTTAAAGGTCTAAAATGGTAAATATAGAAAACTTAGGAGTCTTAGGTTAATATAAAAGTCTAGGGACTAGTTGTGTCAAGTATAGATAGTTATTAGTATAAGTAATATAAGTAATATAAAACTTAGGGTAGAAAACGTAAATATATAAACTATAAGGGTAAAAAGTGAAAATACCATATAAGTATAAAACCTAAATAAAGTTAGAAGCATAACACAATACTAGGGAGCTTCATGCGAGGAGTACTATGTGGATATTTTGTTTTTGACGAGTTTGTTGGGTTTACGAATTAAAGTGCCCTGACTCCTCGAACAATTATTGCATATACTTCTGAGATATGATGGCCCGAACGGTGATATAATTATAACTAAACCCTAATAGCAACATAACTCAATAATAGAGAGCTTTGTGTGAGGAGTATTAATTTCTGAATTATGATGGCCCGAATGGTATTATGTTTTTTTTTTGGGTAAAAGGGTTAATTCACCCCGGTAAAATGCATTACTCCAAAAAATGTTAAGGTACATAGGATATGGGTGATATCCCTCATCTTAGTCCCTTAGGACACTTACAGATTCAAATATAAGAATGACACACCATTCCTATAACTTGCAATAAAATGAACCTACAAATAATGACAAAAATACATAAAACATGACAATACTACTCAATAAAAGCACTTGAGCCTTCTAAATCACTATGGCAGTCCACCTTAACTTTCATGAAGAATCCACTTATAAACATCCATGCGATCTTCAACATATAATATTCCATGAACCAAAAACCACAATAGCAAGAATCAATGCAACATTAACTTGAAATCCAAAGCACCATGAATCTGCCATCGAACAGTAATAGCTACTATCCATCATCAGTTGTAATGCATGAACTAACCCAGATGAATAGAAGCAAACCAACAATAGGGTTTCGACCCTAACTTCCATTAACAAACATCACAAGACAGCAGGTCTTTGACACAATCCAATCGCTAGAGTTTGAGAAACGAACTCTAAACATGATATACCAGCAACAACCCTAGCTTAAGTGTACTTCGATCAGCAGCAGCACGAGGACGTAACAACCCACCAATCAAATCGATAATAGGGTCTAAAATCCATGAAGAATGTATTAGTTAAACCCTAACTTCCAGTAGCAACAATCACTTTCCCTCCCTCTCAAAACCCACGTACAATCAACTTTCAGCAGCAAACCAAACGCACTTGAATAATTACAAACCCTAAAACGGGTTACATCAATCAGGATATACCAAACCCAAATCGAGTTTAGATTCTTCAATAAGCACAAGAATATTAACAATGCGTTCAGATGAACGGTATTATGTTGATAACATAATACAATAGTAGGGAACTTCATGTGAGGAGTCATATACTTCTGAATTACAATGGCTTGAACGGTGTTATGTTATATCTAAAACATTAACAAACCTAAAAACAATAACTTAAGAAACATAAAACATGATAATTAAAAGCTTGACATACGTACAAAACCAACAACAACACACTAGGATACGTGAGTAAGGCGGTCTAGTTCCTGAGTCACTATTTACATTACTTAGATTACTCTATACCCAGGTGAGTCTTTATAGCCTTACATCTTTTTAAACTTTCTCTCTAAATGCTTTTACAAACCTTATAAGGGGGATACATGCTAAATGCTTTACTTAAAACCGAATACAAGTCTTTTTCTTTGGTCGTTTGCACGAGTAAACTAACTGCCACCACTACATAAACAAAATTCATGAATCTAATCGTTTAGAAGGTTTTATCCAATCGAACGAGAATATAGTTGATAGATCTATTGGAGTTTGACAACTCCCGTTGGTATTAACACCCCACTAGGTGGTACTAATAAGTACTATATTTGAATCCACTCAAGGTATAACTTTAGCAAGTTATCCTTCTATCCCCTCGTGTTGGGTCTGCAGCCCACATGACCCGAACCGTTAAGGTGTGATTCATGAGATTAGTGCAACCTACTAAACTCCTGATAATTGTGCATGTATCACAATTATCACAAAAACTTTCATTTTTCCAGTTGGGTGTAACAACTGAACCCAGGGAACTTGTATTCACTAACCCATAAACCTATGATTCTCACTCGACACCTAGTGTTGACTTTTTAAGCATGTATTCTAGGTTTATTACTTATATGGACCTATGGCGGAAGGAGGTACTGAACTCGGAGGACTTCTCATGGTTATCATTCAAACACCACCAACCTAACTCTTAGATTTTTGGGACCTCAACAAAATAAAAGTATATCTTTTATAATTAAAACTCTGATAATTATGAATGATGACTAAATTTTCAAAACGTCTCTTTTCGAGTCGTTTTCTATTACTGTATATGTGATTCTATGAAGTAATACCCCAAACACTTTATCCGCTGCGATCAGTGAAAAATGAGGGTGTTACAGGATAAATATCTATTCTTTAAATATAGCTTGGTTAATTATAAGGTACGCTTCTTTTACAAAACCCTAAATCAACATCAAAACCTTTTTGTTCATTTATATTCTGCAAAAAGGTAATTTTTTCTCTTGAATTAGATTAAATAATGGTTCTTTTAATGATATGCTATGAAACATATGAAGCTTATGGGTTTAGTCCTTAATTTACGTGTGGGTTGCATGCAGGTTTTTTTGTATGATCGTGTATTGTTTCTGATCGGCTTAGGGTTTTTTAGTCAAACAACACACATGACATGGATCTTCAACAATATCATGGTTATTAATTTTTTATTTTATTCAACTGTATTGTATAAATTACATGATGATAATATGTTTGTGTATTTGTAGGGGGAGTTCACATCAACAGAAAAACAATGGAAGCTCTGTGTTTGCTATAATAAGTTATGCTCTAGGTTTTTTAACCATGTTTAATCTGTTATACGTTCTTTTGCATTGTTATCAAGTATATGTTTTTAAAAATTTAGCGTGATTAGTTATGAGAAAGCTAACAATGTCTCTCATTAAAGAAATCAGCCCAATTTTGTTCATAATATGGAATTTTATCATACTATATTATAATGGAGGAAGGCCTACTATTAATAGAAATACTTAAAATTAAGCAATACAACTTCTAAAGCTATAAGTACAACAACCAATGCTACTCATAGAAATTCCCCTCATATTTAATTCTAACATACAATTAATACTAACATTAATACAATAAATAAATCATTATATACATTAAATACAATTAATTAACTAGTCAATAAATACAATTAATGCACTTATTAAAACACCCTTACATAAGAAATACAAATTATCAAGCATATTATACAACCAACTTAAACACAATTCCTGCATTAAATGTCACTAATACAAATAATAAAGCATATTATACAAATATTCAAGCCCGAACGGGCAATGGGCCAAATGGGCTTGAGCCCGAACGGGCACGGGTCAAACGGGCTCGAGCCCGCACGGACACTAGCCAACGAGCTCGAGCCTGAACGAACACGAGCTAAACGAAATTTTTGATATCCATAAATTTATTGTCAAAAAGAACATAATAAACTAAAATATGTTCACATATTGTACAAACCAAGCAAACTACTAAACAAAAAAATAAATAAATAAAATAATACAAACTAAGCAAAATTTCATCAAACTTTTGCTTTAAAAAACTAATCAGTAAAACTATTTCCAAAAATGTACAAATAAAATAAATTATCAGCCGAAAAAATTAAATTACAGGGTGCCCGCAGCTGCATCTCGCGGGGACCCTGCTAGTGTTTATGAATGCATATAACAATCTAATGAATTGTTTATAACTAATCATTGTACGTTAATCAAAATAGGCTAACTATGACAATGTTCAAGTTATCATGAAGCTATATTCAAAAGAATAAATCACACTATGCAGCCTAAAAGACACTATGCAAGGCTTGCAAGAGCATCCGAGAAGAAAAACACCAATACACCTTTGGAAGGTACGATTTTAACAAATAATTGATTCATTGGATTGTTATATTGTTATTGTTGTGGTTGTTATTGTTCTTTGTTATTAATAATTTAATTATGAATGTTTATGATTTTGTAGCTTGTAAAGCTTCACAAGCTTTGCCTACAAATACCAATCAATCCATGTTTGAAAGTGATAGACCAGGTAGAATAACTGTGAACCATGTTTAGTATATACTGTGTTTAGGTTATACTGATTTATTATGATTATATATTCTAAATTGTGGTAAGCATAACCTTCGATGTCGAATCTAAAGTTTTCTATAAACATCTATTAACATCGTGATATACATTCATTTGTATAAGAAGTTATGCTCCAGGTTTTTGTACCATGTTCAAATTTGTTATATGTTCTTTTGCATTGTTATCAAGTATATGTTTTTATAAATTTAGCCAGATTGGTTATGAGAAAGCAAACAATGTCTCTCATTAAAGACATAAGCCCAATTTTTTTTCATAATATGGAATTTTATGTTTACGAATGAACATAACAATCTAATGCACTGTTTACGATTATAAACAAGTATATACTAATCGTTGTACATTAATCAAAATAGGCTGACTATGACAATTTTCAAGTTTTGGAATACGATTCTGTGTTCAGATGATGAGTTAGAAAAACAATCTGATGATATGAATGAGGTATTTTACACTATATTTATCTAAATGTTTTATATGAACATGGTTATTAATTTTTTAATTTATTCATTTGTATTGTATTCGTTACAAATTTCATCCCTGTGTTCGCTATAAGAAGTTATGCTCCAGGTTTTTTTTACCATGTTTAATTTGTTATACGTTCTTTTGGATTGTTATCAAGTATATGTTTTTTTTTTAAATTTACCGTGATTAGTTATGAGAAAGCTAACAATGTCTCTCTTTAAAGATATCAGCTCAATTTTGTTCATAATATGGAATCTTATGTTTATGAAAGAATATAACAATCTACTGAATTGTTTATGTTTATAAACAAATATATACTAATCGTTGTACATTAACTAAAATAGGCTGACTATGACAATGTTCAACTTTTGAAATACGATTCTTTGTGTTCAGATGATGAGTTAGAAAAACAATCTAATGATATGAATGAGGTATTCTACATTATATTTAACTAAATGTTTTATATGAACATGGTTATCAATTTTTTATTTTATTCAATTGTATTGTATAAATTACATGGTGATAATATGTTTGTGTATTTGTAGGAGGGAGTTCACATCAACAGAAAAACAATGGAAGCCATGTGTTCGCTATAAGAAGTTATGCTCCAGGTTTTTTGACCATTTTTAATTTGTTATACGTTCTTTTGAATTGTTATCGAGTATATGTTTTTAAAAATTTATCGTGATTAGTTATGAGAAACCTAACAATGTCTCTTAGTAAAGATATCAGCCCAATTTTTCTCATAATATGGAATCTTATGTTTCTGAATGCATATAGCAATCTAATGAACTCTTTATGTTTATAAACAAATATATACTAATCGTTGTACGTTAATCAAAATAGGCTAACTATGACAATGTTCAAGGTTTGGAATATGATTCTGTGTGTTCAGATGGTGAGTTAGAAAAACAATCTGATGATACGAACGAGGTATTCTACATTATATTTTTAAACGTATACAATCTTTACATTTTTTCCTTTGGCAAAATGTAACAGGAATCAACAAAGGTTATTATGGTTGCATTCAAAGATAAAACACATGATAGTCCAGCCGCATGTTTTAATGCTACAAATAATACTTTAAATCCATTGAATGATGCAGACTATGAGACATTGGAGGATGAATCACCAAAAGATGACCATAATAAACTTAGTTAGCACAAAGATAATGGATGTTAATTTTATTTTTTAAGATATATTTGAACAATTCATTTACAATTTCTCATTTAACAGGTTTATCAACATTCCATTTACGTGTTATTCATATACTTCCTATTTTTATAAATATAAATGGCTACTAAAAAATAATAGATGTCAGTTCTATTTTATTTATTTATTTTATTTTTTTTGAATGGCTGGTTAGTTTGTTAGTTGTTGGCTCGAGTTAGTGTCGCATCCTCGGGCAGAGATACCAACCGCGAGCCTCTTCTTATGGGATAACCCCACTCCTATTCCCGATTCGCCTAAGGGGAAAATCTCAAATTCTAGTCCCTTGCGGGATTCGAACCTGGGCAACAACCCCTCCCAAGCTCCAAAGTGAAGCCCGGTGGCCAACTGCTCTAGAGCAATTGGTTATGTCAGTTCTAATTTTGTATGGTTATTTATCCTCATTTAATATTTTACATCTGGGAATGATTCGGTAATTTTAACTTTTGGCTGAGTTTCCTTTTGTAAAATAGTGGGTAACATGAATCTTGCAAATCTTGGCATCGCAATTACTATACTATCAAAAAGATGGTATTTCTACCGATAATATATATTGGTCAACTTTGTCGAATAATGAAAGTGATGGAGAAAGAAATCGTAAGTAACGAACAACAAATATTGAAATGTAAAGAGTCAATTGATCAGCGGAGGAGAAAAGAATTAGGGTATCAAGAGAGGATAAACGATGTTAAAAAAACAAATTGATGGTCATGATTGTTTGTAGTTTCTTTCATACGTAGTCGAATTTCCTAATACTTTTTATAACGTTTAATGTTGGTAGATTTGTGATTACATCCATAGGATTATCTTTTACGTTTGAAACTATTATTGATTTATTGCTTTGCATCAAATGTATGTGTTAAATGGTCACATGGTTTTATTTATTTTAGTTGCTTAATATGTAAAAATTACATCTGTTTAATTAAATGTTTAAGACATCTTTTAACCACGAATTATAAAATAAATAATAAACATGATATAATTTTAAAAATAAAATGATATTTACTATTTGTATTAAGAAAATATTTACAATATTTCTTTATAAAAAATTATATTCGTATTTAATGCATATGCATAAACAGATTAATAGGAACTATGAATTTGGAAGCAAATCAACTTTCCAAGTCAATCCAAGCGTGGGAATTAATTTTAATAAAACGAACACATGCTTGCTAACTACATTTTTGGAACCGTTGCAACTTTTAATGCCCTACAAATATAAACCCCTATAAATACAAACCATTCACAAACGAATTTTATCATATTCTCATTGTACATACTACATTTCTATCAAAAATCCTATGGCATCATCATCTTCAACTTCTCCTTCAAAACCAACAAAACGATCGAGGGATACTTCTATTCCCCCATGCCTGAAAAATATAAAAATTTTGACATACCACAAGATGTTTGGGAAAAATTCCATGATGGAAAATATGGAATCGAGAAATTCTTGGTGGAGTCCCTCAACAAGCGGATCAAGTTGCTGGAAGAGAGGACCAAAAAAGACCAAGAAGTCATATTGGAATATCAACAAAGAATTGAAGATCGAACAAAGAAAATTGAAGAAATAAGGGGATAGATTGTTGGTGTTTATGAAAGCATTGAGAAAAGTTTACATACTTCTTAATGTTTCATATATGTAATATCATATTTAACAATATGTAATCTTTCAAATATGATTATATTAAATAATATATTATCTTTGATATATTCTATGCAACAAAACCACCAATGCTTCTCTATTATGCAATTCATAATTTTGTATTTCTGATGCACTATCTGACATCGGTACTTTTACTATGGTTCCAATAAAAAACCATCTGTAATGACTTTTAATTATAATAGTTATAGATGTTCACGATAGTTGTAATGTGTTAATCATATGATTATTGGCTTAAAAATACTTTTAATTTGCATAAAAAATACTAAATATATATACATTGCAATATTAAATAAAATGTTTTCCATCAACTTAATGTTTGTTATTCACAAATCTTAAAAAAATTTAATAAGATATCTTAACAAGACGGAAACACGTAAACGATATATGTGATACCAATTAACTACCTACTAGAAATATGTAAAAAAGTTTATATTTAAATTAAATAAAAATAATACGTTTCTTATTTATCCTATGCTAATATTTGTTCATTGGGTAGTTATATTCTTATCGATATGGTTGTAAAATTCGAAACTCTAAATCCCATTCACATAGTATTGTGTTCATATATAAATTTACATGCATTTTCCATTGATCTTAATATTTGAAACATCTAAGTTTGTGAATTTGTGATAGGTAAACCGGAACAAACATTATCTAAACATATCCAAAAAAAAATGTTTAAAAGTGATACACCAGGCAGAAGATCTAGCCATATGTATATCATGTTTCATTATATGATAATAAATTTATAATGATTTTGCAACTTATAAAAGGATAATTTTGGAAACGATTTTGTGATATATTTTATATCCCTTTAAATAGTTATAGATGTCAACGATTCTCATTTTTATTTAAATTCGGTTTTAATATTAAAAACCTTTTACAAAAATATTTTTATTTAATGTTTTTACACCTAAAACTCGTGTGGATATTTCTTGTTTTCGTTTGGCCTCGACTCGGTACGAACTCACCGAGTCAATTCGTGACTCGGT
Organism: Artemisia argyi; assembly: GCA_030686995.1. Classification (NCBI taxonomy): domain Eukaryota; kingdom Viridiplantae; phylum Streptophyta; class Magnoliopsida; order Asterales; family Asteraceae; genus Artemisia; species Artemisia argyi. The sequence continues at coordinate 108,531,745 of CM060688.1, read as the reverse complement.
GAGGGTTTGGGTTTATTTTGATTGTGTGATCGAAGTGGTGATGAGAGGAGTATAATTTTTTGTTTGGATTTGATATTGAGGGTCCGTTTGGTTGTGTCGTGCCTCGACAGCCGGCAGCCACCACCACCGAGGCTTAGGGTGGTGGTGGGGATGATGTTATTATTATTTTCGTTGTTGTTTTGGTTGTTTGGATTGGTTTGGGTTCGATTTGGATCGGATTTGGATGGTTTTGGTTGAGCCGAGATGGAGTAAGGCTCGGTTTGGTTTTGGCTTGGTTTCGGGTTATTTAGTTTTGACTTGGGTTGATTTTGGAATTATTAAAATTTTTGTGGTGATTATTTTTGGGTATTGATTAATAGTCTCGGGATATATTATTTTTATAGAAACGGTAACTAATGATAAAACGGTTAATAATATATACGAAATATAAAATAAATTGTTATAGTTTAGTGGACTTGTTATCGGACATGTTTCCGTATTATGACATTGTGAGCTTGAATTGGACGTATTCGATTTACGGCCTTGGTTATTTGGATGTTATGGACCCTTTGGTACACGAGACGGTAGGGTACGTTAGGCCCGTAAAGATCTTAACGTACTTGGAACCCGAACAAATACAAAATGATCGATAAAACCTAAACAACTAATGGACTACGCGAATGATATATCCAATCATATTTACTTATATATATATATATATATATATATATATATATATATATATAGGGGGGGTTATTATAAAAAGGGCCTTATAATAAAAAGTGTAAGAAGGATTGTGGGAGTGACATGTGTCACCCCCTTGCCACATCATATGACACGTGTCACCCCACCCCCACCCCCCCCCCCCCTCCCCGCCGAAAAAAAATTTTTCCCGCCAAAAAAAAATTTTTTTTGGGGGCAAAATTTTTTTTTTTTTTTTCCCGCCAAAATTTTTTAGTGCATCACAGTTATAAAGTTACTGCATCACGGTTATAAAGTTACTGCATCACAATTATGATTTTACTGCATCACGGTTACTGCATTCATGGTTTTAATGTTACTGCATTATGGTTATAAAGTTATTGCATCATGGTTATAAAGAAACTGAATTATCATAAGTTTTATGCATCATATATGTATGTAACTGCATCACAATTAAAATACGATTCTTTTTAAAGTTTTGGTGCATCTTTATTATAAGTTACTGCATCATAGTTAATAGTTTAGTGCATCAGCTATGTTGCAGTAACTTATAACCTTAATGCACTAAAATTTAAAACTGTGATGCAGTAACTTTTATAATTGTGATGCAGTAACTTTATAATTGTGATGCACTAAAATTTTTTGGCGGGAAAAAAAAATTTTTTGCCCCCAAATTTTTTTTTTTTGGCGGGAAAAAAAAAATTTTTGCGGGGGGGGGGGGGGGGGGGGGGGGGGGTGGTGACATGTGTCATATGATGTGTCATATGATGTGACATAGGGGTGACACATGTCGCCCTCACAATCCTTCTTACACTTTTTATTATAAGGCTCTTTTTATTTTAACCCATACCTATATATATATATATATATATATATATATATATATATATATATATATATATATATATATATATATATATATATATATATATATGTTAATATTGTTTAAAAATAAAGAGTCGTTGACTCGGGAAATGTTAAATAAACGGGCAGGTCATGCCGAAATTTTACAAAATTCTTTATAAACATAAATTATTTTACCAAACATTATTATTATTTCAAAACCTTTTATTTCAACATTATTTTGGGGAAAACGGGTAAAATCCGAGACTTATTGTTACGTGTTATTATTTATTTTTATTTGAGTGAGTTCTTCTATTTTTATTTCATTTCTTTTCGACGACTTTCTTCGAGGAGTTCTTCCATCTTTCTTTTGCATTTGGTTGATTCGTCGACTTATTTCTTTTCTAAACTTTCTTGTCTCCCACACGAGACTTTACGAAATCTATTTCTTTCAAATGCCATTGTATTTACAAAACTTTTACTCAAGCATTGTTTATGGAAATATTCGAGTTTAGTTCTGAGTTATGCCATTTATATTGATTAGGTTGTGCTGAGGTCCCTTTTGCTGTGATGCATTATTGATTGATTGCTATATCTCGTTTCCTGCTGCTATTGTTAAGGTGTGATTCATAGCCCCGCTTTTTATATTTTAATTGTTTATAAACCCATGGGGTGAGACACATGCTTTAAATGTTTTCTGAGCACAAGTATTTTTGGTATGCTTTTCCTGAATGATATATATTTATTTCCAGACGATGTACTAAGTAGCTTGTCTTGCCGAAAAGACCCTCAGACCATAAGCCATTAGTCACCTGCGGGTGAGCGCAAACTTAGTTTATAGGCCTAAAGGATTGACCATCCCATTCGTAGTTGTCAAGTGCTTGACATGCGGGTGTAATATTTTTCGTTTTACTGGGTATTGGCAAGTACCTGGCCTTGGGGGCACTTTATATTATGAAATTCCGTGGTTATTGCTTATGTCAGTACAGCGTTACTGTTGATTGGTTTGGTTAACGTCTTGCGTGTCATGAGCTTAGTATCATCAACCGTATGTATGCACGTGTTGCCTCGACATATTGGGTGTTACCTTGATTACCCTGGTATTTGCATTTGTTGCTTATATCATATGATTAAAACCCTTGTGCTCAACTTTATTATTTTAAACTTATGGATTTCACTCAACCTTTGTGTTGACTTTTAAGCATATGTTTCTCAGGTACTGCTACAAATTAAGTTTTGGAGCTTTATGATCTTGGGCGTGGTGGAGTGGCTGGACGAAGGAAGTTTTCTGTCAAGGCAGCTTATTTCATTTCTACTATCTTTATTTTTCATGTCATTCATAAAACCTTGGTGTGTCTTTAATATTTTTCCGCTGCTAAACTTATTTACTTTCCGCTGCTAAACTTTGTATTTCTACTACTACACTTGGTTTTTCCGCTGCTAAACTTTGTCATTTTCCGCTGCAAACTTTTATTTTTATTCCGCTGCTATTTGTTAAAGAGCCTATGTGCTCTAAAATGGTTTGTAAAATGAATGATGTGTTTTGAGGCACTTTTAAACGTCCCGTGTTGTGGTCGTTAGCTATAAAGATTCCTGGTTTCGATTCGCGTAGTGCCCCCAGCATGTCAGCTGCCGTATTTTGAGTTGGGGGTGCTACAGAATGGTATCAGAGCCAGGTTTATAGAGAACGAGCTCGCACTCGACTATAAACTTTTTCCTGGAGTCAAAACGATATGAGACAGAAAGCAGACAGCCTTCCATGCCACTTCGCGCCCTGGTATTCCTTTTAAACTTTACATATATATATGTTTTATATTGAGATTGGTTTGGACATTTTCCACTATCATGCTTAGGCTTATAAAATGGTTTCCGCGAAAATTTGGCTAGTATTTTTTATGTTTCCTTATACTCTTGTAGAGTATCATATCTTCCCAGTTCCCCGTGATCAGGTTCCGGTCCCACCCGTTGTTGACCCATTGCCTTTAGGAGATGATGTTGAGTTGGATGTTGATGTTGAGTTGGGTGTTGATGTTGGTTTAGATGATGAGGTAGGTTTAGAGGATGATGTTGATATTGAGGATGATGGAGATGAGGAGATGGATGACGATGATGATGACGAGGAGGATGATGCTGAGGAGTTTATGGAGGAGGATCAGGATGTTCCCCCGCCGCCTTCGCCTGTTGTGTCGGATGTGACTTATGAGTCGGATACGTCTGAGGCATTAGGATATGCGCTTGAGGCTGAGGTTACTTCTACGCACGAGCTTGGTGAGTCATCGGCAGCAGCCCGTGTTACTCCGTCAGAGCTTAGAGCTGCTATGAGTCGTCTGAGGCAGGATGTAGAGTGGTGTAAAAATAGTCATAAGAGTATCAGTAGGTGTATGAGTGATAGGCAGTTTGAGGTTGCAGGATTGAGGAGAGAGGTTCAGGATGATAGAAGAGCTGCAGGGGAGATGTATATGGAGCTTCAGAGGCAGGTGGAGAGGTTGAGTTTGTTGGAGCGGATGAGTGTTGCATTTCAGGAGCGTATGGATTCGCTAGATAGGAAGATGGTTGAGTTGGAGAAGATGGTTGATAAGTTGACCATGAAGGAGGTGTTCTTGGACATTGATAGTCGACACTATCGTACTAGTATCAGCGAGTTATGAAGTGAGTTGCATGAGATGCAGAGACAGGCCTATGCAGAGAGGATGACCCGCCTTAGGTCTTATGATAGCATTGATGTGATGGCTATGTATGGAGATCGTTCAGGAGATCAGTGATTGGATCATTTATAGTAGTTGGTATCTTAATGGTAGTTTACCTAGTATATCCTAAACTGAATTCTTCAGTTGGTAGATTTTATTCGAAACTTGTACTTGTTTTGCATATCTTGTAAGACCAATGTCAAGTATGAAATCTATAATGTACTATGGTGATGTACTATTATTGATGTTGACTTATGCTATATGATGATTTTATTCATGTGACGATGCTTTATCTTGTGCTATAATTCTGACACGTTAATCGAATACTTACAAGTGTTGTGCTTTGTATTGATTGATAGAATTATGCCTCCTAGGAAGATGACCGCTGCTGCTATTCAGCAGATGATTGATGAGGGTGTTGCAGCAGCGCTTGCCAGGCAATCAGGTGTTCCTCATAATGTTGGACCGGCTAGAGCTCAAGCGGTTCCCAACAACCATTTCTGCACTTTTAAGGAATTCATGGATTGTAAACCCATTACCTTCAAGGGAACTGAAGGAGCTGTTGGATTGACTCAATGGTTTAAGAAAGTGGAATCGGTGTTTCATAGGAGTAATTGTACTGAGAACAATAGGGTGAAGTATGCGACATGCACATTGTTGGAGCATGACTTGTCTTGGTAGAATGCTTACGTTCAGGAAAAGGGAATGGAGGATGCTTATAGTACTTCATGGGAAGATTTCAAGAAAGCTATGGTTAAGAAGTACTGTTCTTGTAGTGATTTGAGGAAGTTGGATACTGAGTTCTATTATTTGGCTGTGAAGGGTTCTGATCTTGTTACTTATGTGCGACATTTCCAAGAGTTGAAGGTGTTTTGTGCTCACATGGTGCCCGATAATGAGAAGTTGCTAGAGAAGTTTATTGGTGGATTGCCTGCGAGTATTCAAGGGAATGTGACGTCATACAATGTTGAGACTTTAGATGATACTATTAGCATGGCTGAATGCCTTATGGATCAGGTGACTAAGCATGGTGCTGTTCAGAAAAGTAATCACTTTGACAACAAGAGAAAATGGGAGGATAACAGAAGGAACAACAACTATAACAACCCCAAAAACCGCTACAACAACAATCGGTATCGTAACAACAATCACCATCACCAATAGAATAGGAGACAGGAGACTGTTAAGGCATTTGTGGCTGCACAAGGAGGAGCGAATGTTGGACAGCAAACTCTTTGTGGGAAGTGCCACCAGCATCATACTGGACCATGTACTGTGAGATATACGAAGTGTCAGAAGGTTGGTCATATTACGAGGTTTTGTAGGAGCAAGGTTGTGGCGACAGGAGCAAATGCCCAGCCTGTGGTTACATGTTTTGGATGTGGAGAGCGTGGACATTATAGGGGATAATGCTCGAAGAATGCTGGACAAGGAAATGTAGGTGCTCGAGGTAGAGTGTACGTGATGGGAAATAGAGAGCCGCATCAAGATTCGAATGTTGTCACTGGTACGTTTCTTCTCAACAACCTTTGTGTTAAAGTTTTGTTTGATTAAGGTGCCGATATGAGTTTTGCGTCTTCTAAGATTGTGCCGCTACTTCGACTTACCCCTACCTTATTAGACGTTAGCTATAGCATTGAGTTAGCTGATGGTAACCTAGATACCCGCACCATGATCCGTGGTTGTACACTTAATCTTTTAGATCACCCGTTTAGTATCGATTTGATGCCAATCGAGCTTGGAAGCTTCGATGTGATAGTTGGAATGGATTGGTTATCCAAGAATCGAGCGAGCATTGTTTGTGGAGAACGAGTTGTTCATATCCCTCTCAATGATGAGATTTTGATTGTTAGAGGCGATAGGAGTGGAACTCGCCTGAATGTCATATCATGTATCAAAACCATGAAATATCTTGAGAAAGGATGTCACGCATTCCTAGCACATGTGGCTAAGAAGGAGTCGGGAGAGAAGCGACTCGAGGATGTTCCTGTAGTGTGTGAGTTTCCTGAAGTATTTTCTGAAGATTTGCCGGGACTTCCGCCATCCCGAAAAGTGGAGTTTTGCATCAACTTAGTTCCAGGAGCTGCACCTGTTGCGCGTGCACCGTATCGTTTAGCGCCATCGGAAATGGAGGAGTTATGTAAGCAATTGCAAGAGTTGTTGGATAAAGGATTTATTCGACCGAGTTCTTCGCCCTGGGGAGCTCCAGTGTTATTTGTGAAGAAGAAGGATGGATCGTTTAGGATGTGCATCGACTATCGAGGATTGAATAAGTTAACCGTGAAGAACCGCTACCCGTTACCGAGGATTGATGATTTGTTTGATCAGTTGCAAGGATCGAGTTACAATTCTAAGATTGAATTGAGGTCTGGTTATCACCAACTTAGGGTTCAGGAAGAGAATATTCCCAAAACGGCATTTAGAACCCGTTATGGTCATTATGAGTTTCAAGTTATGCCCTTTGGTTTGACCAATGCGCCTGCAGTGTTCATGGACCTCATGAACCGAGTGTGCAAGCCTTATCTAGATAAGTTTGTGATAGTCATTATCGACGATATTTTGATCTACTCAAAGAGCGAGGAAGAGCACAAACAGCATTTGGCTACGATTCTTGAGTTGCTCAAGGACGAGCAATTATACGCAAAGTTCTCTAAGTGTGAGTTTTGGATTCGGAAAGTTCAATTTTTGGGTCATGTGATTGATAGTGAAGAATTACATGTGGATCCCGCTAAGATTGAGGCGATTGAGAAATGGGCAACGCCGGTTAACGCCACAGAAATTCGTCAAATTCTAGGATTGGCTGGGTATTATAGGAGATTCATCGAGGGATTCTCCAAGATATCTAAACCGTTAACCGCATTGACTCACAAGGATAAGGAGTATGAATGGGAAGAGGAAGAAGAGAAGGCATTTCAGACCTTGAAGCAGAAGCTTTGTAGTGCACTGATATTGGCTTTGCCAGATGGAGTTGAAGATTTTGTGGTTTATTGTGATGCCTCGTATCAAGGGTTAGGAGCAGTTTTGATGCAACGAGGGAAGGTTATGGCATATGCTTACCGACAGCTTAAGACTCATGAAGAGAAGTATACCACCCATGATTTGGAGTTAGGAGCCGTGGTTTTTGCCCTCAAGTTGTGGAGACATTACCTTTATGGTACTAAGTGTGTTGTCTTTACCGACCACAAGAGTTTACAGTATATATTGGATCAGAAGGAGTTGAATATGCGACAACGACGATGGTTGGAGACGTTGAGCGATTATGATTGCGAGATACGATACCACCCTGGAAAGGCAAATGTTGTGGTTGATGCTTTGAGTTGCAAGGAACGTTTGAAACCGTTACGCGTTCGAGCTTTAGTTTTGACGATTAACTCGAATTTACCCGCTCAGATTCTGCAAGCACAAGAAGAAGTCATGAAAAGAGGAGAGCTTAAGAAGGAGAAAGTTGATGGGATGATTAGAAAGGAGAAACTTGAGAAACGTTCAGATGGAACTTTATGTTACAAAGGAAGAAGTTGGGTGCCTTTGTTTGGAGGACTGAGAGACTTGATTATGCTCGAGTCTCATAAGTCAAAGTATTCTATTCACCCAGGATCTGACAAGATGTATCAGGATGTGACGAAGTTATATTGGTGGCCCAATATGAAAGCTGCGATTGCCGATTATGTCCGTAAGTGTCTTCCGTGCGCCAAGGTTAAGGCTGAACATCAGAAACCGTCTGGTTTACTAGAACAACCTGAGATCCCAGAATGGAAATGGGAAAGAATAACAATGGATTTTGTCACCAAGCTACCAAGGACTTCGACAGGATTCGATGCTATTTGGGTAATAGTCGATCGATTGACTAAATCCGCACACTTTTTGCCAATCAAAGAGAACTACAGCATGGATAAGTTAACCAGGCTCTACGTGAAAGAGATAGTATCTCGACATGGAGCGCCAGTGTCTATTATCTCAGATCGAGACGGCAGGTTTACTTCGAACTTTTGGAAGTCACTTCAAGATTCGTTTGGCACGAACCTTGACATGAGTACTGCTTACCATCCACAGACCGATGGTTAAAGCGAGAGAACCATCCAGACTTTGGAAGATATGTTACGAGCATGTGTGATTGATTTCGGGAATCGATGGGATGTCCATTTGCCCTTGATTGAGTTTTCCTACAACAATAGTTACCACGCGAGTATTAAGGCCGCACCATTTGAAGCACTCTATGGTCGGAAGTGCCGATCACCTATATGCTGGGATGAAGTGAGAGAAGCACAGCTTATTGGACCAGATTTAGTTCGTGAGACGACCGAGAAGATTGCTCAAATTAAAGACCGATTAAAAGTTGCTCGTGACTGACAAAAGAGTTACGCAGATGTGAGACGTAAACACTTGGAATTTCAGGTAGGAGATAGGGTTATGTTGAAGGTATCGCCTTGGAAAGGTGTGATCAGGTTTGGTAAGAGAGGAAAGTTGAACCCCGTTACATATGGCCATTTAAGATTGTGAAGAGGATTGGTCCTGTGGCATATAAGCTAGAATTGCCAACGGAGCTCAATAGAGTTCACCCTACTTTCCACGTGTCGAATTTGAAGAAGTGTTTGACCGATGAGACCGCTGTAATTCCGCTTGAGGATATTGAGATTGATGAGCAACTGCATTTTGTTGAGGAGCCCGTTGAAATCATGGATCGCAAGGTTAAGCGATTGAAGAAGAGTCGTATTCCTCTTGTGAAGGTTCGTTGGAATTCCAAGAGAGGACCAGAGTATACTTGAGAACGCGAGGACGAGTTTAAACGCAAGTACCCAAATCTTTTCAAAGCCGGGACTGGCAACTCAAACTAAATCCGGGTCGGATTTCTAAATAAGATGTATGTGATGTAACCCCCGGTACTTTTTCTAAACCTATTACTAGCCAAAATATTTATTTTCGTACCTGAGATACATTAAAACTTTTATTTGTGATTATTTGGGCTTGAGAAACGTGAGATATATTGGAAACGAGAACGTTATTCCTTGATTGACTCAGCACAACCTAGAACACTCGAATTGTATTGCATTTGCCAAATTATTTGAATTGTTTTGAGTTTTGGAAAAACTCTGAAGTTTATGCTTGATTTTATTGGAAAAATTATTTCGTGAACAATGGCGCAAGTTTCGTAAATTTTTGAGTCCGTTTGCTATGTCGTTCGAGCCACGGAGCGTTTAACGTTAGAAGTTTACTTCATTGGCGATATTGGTCCTTAGAGTATCACCCTTCACTTACCCCATACTTTCATTAATTTCAAAACTTACCCTATACTTATTACATCATATATATACCCCAACTCACCCCATTTTCTCATTTTATTTATTTAAAAAACACACACACCTCACAACTTTCCTCTCTCTCTCTCTCTCTCTCTCTCTCTCTCTCTCTCTCTCTCTCTCTCTCTCTCTCTCTCTCTCTCTCTCTCTCTCTTTCGTATCTCCCACCGCCGGCCGCCGCCCCTTCGCCAGAACACCAGCAGAAACCGGCGCCGCCGCCGGAAAATTTTTCGGCCATCTCACCTTCTTACACCATCTTGTAGATCGGGACTCCCCCGTCACTCCCATATCACCCACACCCCTCGTAACCCTCGTACGCACCTCCACGCGCCACCCCACCTGCTGCCGACCACCACCGAGACCACCACCAACCTCCTACCGCCGGTATAACACCACCCCGCCACTTCTTTTTATTATTTTTTTATTTTAATCAAAACCCTAGTTTTTATTTTTATTTAAATTCGGTTTTAATATTAAAAACCTTTTACAAAAATGTTTTTATTTAATGTTTTTACACCTAAAACTCATGTGGATCTTTCTTGTTTTCGTTTGGCCTCGACTCGATATGAACTCACCGAGTCAACTCGTGACTCGGTGAGGGTTTGGGTTTATTTTGATTGTGTGATCAAATTGGTGACGAGAGGAGTATAATTTTGTGTTTGGATTTGATATTGAGGGTCCGTTTGGTTGTGTCGTGCCCCGACAGCCGGCAGCCACCACCACCGAGGCTTAGGGTGGTGGTGGGGATGACGTTATTATTATTGTTGTTGTTGTTGTTTTGGTTGTTTGGATTGGTTTGGGTTCGATTTGGATCGGATTTGGATGGTTTTGGTTGAGCCGAGATGGAGTAAGGCTCGGTTTGGTTTTGGCTTGGTTTCGGGTTATTCAGTTTTGACTTGGGTTGATTTTGGAATTATTAAAATTGTTGTGGTGATTATTTTGGGTATTGATTAATAGTCTCGGGATATATTATTTTTATAGAAACGGTAACTAATGATAAAACGGTTAATAATATATATGAAATATAAAATAAATTGTTATAGTTTAGTGGACTTGTTATCGGATATGTTTCCGTATTATGACATTGTGAGCTTGAATTGGACGTATTGGATTTACGGCTTGGTTATTTGGATGTTATGGACCCTTTGGTACACGAGATGGTAGGGTACGTTAGCCCCGTAAAGATCTTAACGTACCTGGAACCCGAACAAATACAAAATGGTCGATAAAATAAAGAGTCGTTGACTCGGGAAATGTTTTATAAACGGGCAGGTCATGCCGAAATTTTACAAAATTCCTTTATAAACTTAAATTATTTTACCAAACATTATCATTATTTAAAAACCTTTTATTTCAACATCATTTTGGGGAAAACGGGTAAAATCCGAGACTTATTGTTACGTGTTATTATTTATTTTTATTTGAGTGAGTTCTTCTATTTTTGTTTCTTTTCTTTTCATTTCTTTTCGACGACTTTCTTCGAGGAGTTCTTCCATCTTTCTTTTGCATTTGGTTGATTTGCCGACTTATTTCTTTTCTAAACTTTCTTGTCTCCCACATGAGATTTTACGAAATCTATTTCTTTCAAATGTCATTTGATGCGTGGGAATTGCACTAGGCTTTACCTCTCGAGGGATCTCGAGAAGCTTACAACCCTCACCAGCCAGTGTACCTGATCGTTGTAGTATAGTATAGTGACAAGTACTGGGGGATTGATCGTTCAACTTAGGAATAGTGTCACTAGGATTACAAAGCCTAAGAACTAGGTCTAGAGGTGAAGCATGATTCTTTTTCTATTTTTTATGTTTTATAAAAGCAAATAAAAATCTCGGTTGTTGGAAGCGTGGGCGGAATTAGTTGCTAGTCAACTAACCCAATTACTAAAGATGCAATCAAAATAAAATAATAAAAAAGAAAATAAACTAAATTAAACTAGTGGTGTGAGCAATATATGGGAGAATTGTGTTTACTTAGATTTCACTACTCCCTAGATATCTTTTACAGGTTAATTACTTGTTACAGTTGCGTGGATGACGGATTGTATTCCTTAATACCATTCATGGGGTGGCGTACTTAATTCCCCAATCCTATAAGCTCCTACTTCGCTCCTATGTCGAGCCGGCTAAGAAGCTCCTAACATGGGATCACTAGAATTCGCTCATGCATTAAATACAATCATAAAAACCTAGTACACATCGGTTCATGTTTCTTAAGACGTTCAAGCAAGTTACACAATGGAGATCTGCCAGTTTTCTTAAGCCTAACATTGAACTCATTCATCCATTACAACTATAAACAAGCAATCAACCTATAATTAACATCTAGGTTTCATTACATCTAAGCAAACACATGAAATATCTAGCCTAGCATGTTATAATCAAGAAAAGCATAAGATATATTCAAACAACACATAGACATATTGAATGGATTGAAAGACGACTTATCTTAATTGAACATGAAAGGTTTCTAGGAGTGAAAACCCTTGAAAATACTGTTACAAACGACCTAGGGTTTATTAGTTTCGGCCCTAGTATTCTCCACAGAAGTTCCTCTCTTAATGAATGAAAAATAGAAAAGTATATATAGATTTTGTGAGGTGACAGCGTCAAGAGTAAATTTCTGACGCCGTCATCTCGCCACCAATAAAGTTCTCAGACTGCCTAGATCTGGGTCTGACGCTGTCATGTGTAATCCTGCTCCAGGCCGTCACCAAAATAACTCTTGACGCCCTTCTTCTGACGCCGTCACGTTTTCTCAGGGTCGTCATGCATTTTTGATCTTGACGCCGTCATATTTTCCTTCTTGACGCCGTCAGGTACTGTTCCCAACATGGAAAATTAAGTCTTTGCCGTTTTCTTTTCTTTTATGCTCCAAAAAAGTCCAAAATGCTTCCTTTTCCAGAATTCACTCCCAAAGTACCTAAAATCACAAAAGGAACGATTTAGGGCAATATTTGATCAAATAAATTCAATTCCGGGCTTAAATGACCCCCTGAAAACGGTTCATTTTTCGCCTCATCATATACCCTTACACTTGAGATTTGCTTGTCCTCAAGCAAATGCGCTTTTATTCTAATCAAAATACAAGTTAGGGGTCATTTAACACTAATATAAAAGTAATTACAACAAATAATCATTCCACTAAAGACCAAAGACAAGCACGGAGGTCATACACTAGCACGTCACAAATAGTGTGTAGATACTCACATCTCTCGGGTGTAATAAAGTAATATCACTATATGGAAATGGAAAACATCTCTCACTACCTGTCATAGCAAAATAGATTACCATAGGCTTGGGAAAGGATCAAACCTCCACCACATGGCGTAAGCACCTAGGATAAACTATCAAAGAGGTCTTTTTAAGGGTTGTAACGTTAGGTATAGGGATATGAAATACACGGTTTTGTTGGATATAGGCAATCTTTAATGGTGGCGAGTTAATAATCTTGGTTAGTTACATGTACAATATGGCGTTGCTAAGCCAAGACTAGACTCGACTTAAGCTAATAAATGAAAAATAACAAAAATATAAAATAAACATAGAATGAAATGGGATGGTAGTCCGTATGTTTTTTCTTTTCTTTTTCTATTTTTTTTTTCTTTCTTTCTTTTTCTTTCTTTTTTCTTGATTTTTCGATTTTTTTTTATTTTTTTTTATTATTATTTTTTTTTTTGCATACACTCTTACCCTACCATCCAAAATATTACATCATAGGGAATGTACATTCCCCTTACACTTGAACTTTTACATACTTTACAATGAATTACTCTAATGACTCGAATCAAGATAAAGAAAACACTTGGAGTACTTTTAAGATTAACGTACATATGGGGTAATAATATGATATTCTTCCCCATTACTCCATAACATTAGTACTTTACCCATGAGTCCCAATCGTCCCAAAACAATATGTACAAGATATGACTCGACTTAGCAACCATGTAATCAATTAGATAATTAACTAAAGGTTTAAACAAATAACAATAATGCACTAAAGATGAGTGCATACACGGAAGGCTAAGGCGATTTGGTTGTACATTTAAGTGGGGTGTAACAAATTCTTCCTTTAAGTAAGATGCTTAAAGTTAGAAACGAAAAGGTAGGCTCGGAGGGGTATACTAGGGGTTTCGTGTACTAAAAATGAGTACAACGCTAAGGTGTGGGAAAAATTAGTTGACTTAACTAGCCAAATAATATGACTTAAATGGTCAAGTAATTATGATACGGGTTTAACACAAGGGTGATCCTAATGCCTCTTATCATGTAGTAAATCCTACTACACGAATGTAGTCTCACTAGCGGTCTCGGGATGCATCACTAACGCAAGTTCAAAATCTAAATGCTACCGTTACACTCATAAGCACTAATAGTGAATGCTTTTCCTATCAAATCTAAAGACGAACCTCACATATTTGGGTGGAAATTTTTTCTGAATGGTACGGTTTTGTGCTAGTCATACAATCTCCTATCCATGAGACGCTTGCTATGGCTAAAGTTTCACTGCTAAATGTTGTAAAAATTTTTAAATTTGAAGCTAAAATTACACTAACAAGTATTTCTCATAGTTTTATTACACACCTACCATCAAACAAACAAACTCAAGCGAAAGTGTATCTGTAAGGTATCATCATTTTACCCTCCCCTTACACTTAGGATGAACATTGTCCCCAATGTTCAATTAAAGAACCTAAAAGTGAAATAGGTAAAAGAATGAAATCAAATACTCCCCTGATTCGCTCGGTATGGATAATATGGTAACGATCTTCCTCCAAGAAAATGAACAATCAAAGCTTCCCTTCCAGAATATAAATCATCTTCTTGTCAAATATAACCTGTTAAACCTGAGAAAACAGACAAGGCAACCTCGCATAAAATCAGCGGCAATCTATATATGCTAACAAATCCTAGAAAACAAAATAAGATATAATGGTTGTTGAATGATGTTTACAGATCTCCTGGAGATTATAAAACTAAAGATTCAACAAAAACTTTAAGACTCCGTTAGAAAAACAAAACTGGTAAAATTTCCAGAATTTTACACATGACGCCGTCAGGAATTTCTTCCTGACGCCATCAGAAGTGACCTACAGAAATTCTTATGTTAAGTTTCCGGAAAATTTCTGGAAAAACTTCGTCCTACTTCCTGAAAAATCCTGCAAAACATCATTATGACTCGATACAAGCATTTGACTCTAACAAATACAAATATACATGTTCACTTAATATTGTGGAGAATCATGATCAATTTTGTTTCTTAAAAACATATTTGGGGTTTCCCCTTACACTTATATTTTGCGAAATACCTTTGGATGAAGTTAAGACTAAGCCAAACAACAAAGTAAAGTATCTTCACCATTTTAGTTTGAAACATGATCTACCAACAATAAAAATAAAGCATGCCTACGGAAGCAAATAACAATCAAACAAAAATAAAAATCACACAAAAAGAAGAATGAAACCATAAGCAAACCATAACATTGCTAATTAACATGAACATAAAAATAAAAATTATCCATGGCCAACAGAGGCCATAACCTAAACTATTACAATCCAGATTGTTTCAAATTACATCACCATGAATAAATTGTTCAAACATCAAGACAAATCATTGGGGAGGGGGACCATAACGGTAGTCATAACCAGGTGGGAGGTGCCCAGTGTACCCATAGGGAGGGTAGTCCATCTCAAGACCGGGGAATGGGTCGATCTGTAGCTGGGGCTCGATTTGATCATGGGTGGAGAGGTGTTGCATCTGGTGGAGGGTATGATCATACATCCAATCAAAGCGCTGGTCAGTGGTGGTCCGCCATGCGTCCACCTGACCCATCCAAGCCCCCTGGTGTGCCTGCCAGTCTCCCCGACTTATATGTCGGTAATAATCTGCAGACCCAACCTCATAATCCCTGAACTGAGGCTGCTGGGGCGCTCCCTCATCATCATCATCATCATCCTCAACACCATCAGGTCCTCCCGCAATGTACCAGGTATAGGACCCATCCCCCAGCTCCATAACGATGCTCATCTGCTTGAGGGATTTAGCCCTCACCACCCTACAAGCCCCACAGTCGCTCAGGTACCCCATGATCTCAGGAACAAGTAGCCCATAAGATCGAGCCAACCGGGTCACGAACATCCCCCCATACACCTTGTCAATATCCCTCTCCCCCACACTGGTCTTTAAATAGCTTGCTACCCAAAATGGGATGTTACAGTAAACATCCGCTGAAAACATGGTGTACAGGTAGAAAAGATCTGAAGCAGTGACACGGTGAGTGGTGCCATGACGCCCCAACAAGCAGTAAGTGATGCACCAGTGGGCTAACCTAATCATGGGGTCCCTTATTGAGGCCGCCCCAGTAGTCGAGGTGTACACCCCGTTCCCAATACTCGGCCAAAAAGTGGCACACCTCATCTCGTTCCTCACAGTCTCCCCATGCAACAACCTCTGCATAAAACCCCCCTCAACAGCCTCATCCCTAGTGTACAAACCAATCCTCCATCCAAACTCAGTAACCGAACATGATCGAATCTCTCCCCCCAATCTGAAGTAAATGGTGGTACCCCCCATGTCTGTCCTGGCCTCAGCTAGATCAAAACGAAAAGTCGCAAAGAATTCCCTAACCAACACACTGTAAACAGTCTCTCTCATCCTGAACAATCTCTCCCATTGAGGACCCATGAATCCATCAGTTTGGATCCTCCCCAAGAACTCACCCTCTAGACCTTGGGATCTCAGAAACTCCCAATCAATCACAGCACCAGCATCAATGCGGTGATAAACAAGCTCCGCGTACTTAGTTGTAGCGGCATCATTGTCAAACTCACTCCAACTGTGGACCATGTCCCCATAGTTAACTCGTTGGGACCTTGACGAGCTACCTCGGTGTTGTCGTGATTGTTTGCTCATTTTCCTGGAAAAAGATAGAGTGGAACGAAAATGATTAGAATGAGAATTTTACGAGTTCATGCTATCAGACACATCTGATGCCATCAGGAAGGAGAACCTGACGCCGTCAGACCCAGCAGAAATCCATCCATGCAATTACAAGGGAAAAATCAATTTTCAAACTCTAAATCCATGACCCAAACACTCCTTTATGCAGAAAACATGGGTGGGGGGTCAAAAAATCCGTGGTGTGAAAGATTTTTCCTCAATTAACGCATGATTCGAGTAGAACAATATCATCTAATGGTAACCTCATGAGTACAAAACATCTAAGGAGAGACATTATGATTTATCAAAGATGGGTCAAAGATAGGGTTTCGAACGATGGGGGTTTTCAAAATTGGTAGGCCCTAAGGATAATTGAACGAAAAAGAGTAAAGAAAAACTACTTACCAAGTGGAGATTTGTCACGGAAGATGTCGGATTGGATGATGGAGACTTGGAGGTGGAGCAGCAATTTGGGTGTGATTTGTGGGGTATGAGTTGAAAGTGATGGAGTTTGGGTTATTATTGTTGAGATAGCTAGGTGACGGCGTCAAGAGTTAAGATCTGACGCCGTCAGATGCCCGTATTAGGAACAAAAAGTTGTATTTCCAAATTCAGTCCCTGCACTAATGTAAATAGCTAAACATAGGTAAAAACTAAGAGTAGCGATCCCGTTAGTAAAGTCCACCAGGGTCAAACATTTCATTACTGTCACGGAGAGAGATGTTGTTGTAAAAAGGGGTGGGTGAGGTTTCAGTTAAGTTGTAACCTTCGCATTGGTCAACGGTGGGTACAAAGAGGAATTGTTCCATAGAGGGTCTCAAAGCTGTGGTGTTTTTGAGGTGCAACCTCTTCACACCAGGTTTAAAACCAAAGGAGCGTCTCTTGCACAGATTGGGGAGCGTGGTTTTCAAGCATCCAATGAAGATGTTATGAAATTGCGAGTTCTTCTCCTCCTGAGGATGCTCACGAAAGCAGGGAGTGATTGACGGTGAAGCATTTGAAAAGGATTTCTCATTATCCTCTTGGTCACACACCAAAGGAGTTGGAACTTCAAAGATTTTTTCGATTTTTCTTGGTGCGGATTTTTCCTTAATCTTCTCTTTAATCCTTGATATGAATTTGTCTGCTAAATCCATAAAAGCATTACGAGTGCTTTCCATGCGTGCTTCTAAGTGCCGAATTTGTTTTTCCTGATTGTTCATGAAGGTTACCATTATCCCTTCGAACTCCCCTTGTCGTGAACGTTCAAGAAAATTATGTTTGTCAATCGCACTCACACGTATATTAGGACTCCTTGCGGTTTCAGCAGCAGGCATTTCAGCTCTCATTAATTCCTTTACCTGATTCTCGATATTTCCCAATAATTGTTCTTGGGTAGCGTTTACGTAATCAAGTTTCCCTTTACTTGAAAACATCAGGTCCTCCCATCCTTCTTCTTCGTATTGTGCTAACCCCTCAAGAACTCTCCAGCATTCATCAATGCTAAGTCTGTTTAGCCTGCCATTGGTGGCGTAATCTATAGCCCTTCTCGTTTGGTGATTAACTTTATCGTAAAAGATTTGAATCTGGAACCATGGTTCAATGCCATGATGAGGGATTTTTCGGAGTAGGTCTTTGTATCGAGTCCATGCTTCGTAAAAGGTTTCACCTTGACATTGTTGGAACATCAAGATATCAATTCTAAGCTTGGTAGTTCTCCCTGGTGGGAAAAATTGAGCAAGGAAACGAGTGGTGAGATCATCCCATGAGGTGATGGATCCCGCGGGTAAACGCTCAAGCCATTGACTAGCTTGATCACGTAGAGAGAATTGGAATAGGCATAATCGGGTTGACTCTCTAGTTGTAGCATCAAGGTCTATAGAATCTACAATTTTGAGGAAGTCCTTGAGATGTTGGTTAGGATCTTCGGAACGAAGTCCATGGAATGCACATCCGCTTTGCACCAACCGGATGGTGTCGGATCGCAAGGGAGACACATTGGCTCCTTGGGTAAGCTCAATGGTGTTTAGGTAGCCTTGGTGGCTAGGTCAGGAGTACTCTCCTAGGGTTCGGGGCCTAAGAGGTTGGTTATCTAGTGATGGGTTTTGTGGGTGGTCTTGTTGTGGTGGGTTGATGTTATGGTAAAGATTACGAAAAAAAACACGAAGAAACAAGATAGATTAAAGAGAACCTAAAAAATAAAAATAAAATCTTACTAGAAAGGAATCTAGCAAGTAGACCTAATAAAAAGAAATCCTAACCTAGACAATAACTATTCCCCGGGTTGCGGTGCCAAAAACTTGATGCGTGGGAATTGCACCAGGCTTTACCTCTCGAAGGATCTCGAGAAGCTTACAACCCCCACCAGGCAGTGTACCTGACCGTTGTAGTATAGTATAGTGACAAGTACCGGGGGATTGATCGTTCAACTTAGGAATAGTGTCGCTAGGATTAGAAAGCCTAAGAACTAGGTCTAGAGGTGAAGGATGATTCTTTTTGTATTTTTTATGTTTTATAAAAGCAAATAAAAATCTCGGTTGTTGGAAGAGTGGGCGGAATTAGTTGCTAGTCAACTAACCCAATTACTAAAGATGCAACCAAAATAAAATAATAAAAATGAAAATAAACTAAATTAAACTAGTGGTGTGAGCAATATATGGGAGAATTGTGTTTACTTAGATTTCACTACTCCCTAGATATCTTTTACAGGTTAATTACTTGTTACAGTTGCGTGGATGACGGATTGTATTCCTTAATACCATTCATGGGGTGGCGTACTTAATTCCCCAATCCTATAAGCTCCTACTTCACTCCTATGTCAAGCCGGCTAAGAAGCTTCTAACATGGGATCACAAGAATTCGCTCATGCATTAAATACAATCATAAAAACCTAGTACACATCGGTTCATGTTTCTTAAGACGTTCAAGCAAGTTACACAATGGAGATCTGCCAGTTTTCTTAAGCCTAACATTGAAATCATTCATCCATTACAACTATAAACAAGCAATCAACCTATAATTAACATCTAGGTTTCATTACATCTAAGCAAACACATGAAAGATCTAGCCTAGCATGTTATAATCAAGACAAGCATAAGATATATTCAAACAACACATAGACATATTGAATGGATTGAAAGAAGACTTATCTTAATTGAACATGAAAGGTTTCAAGGGTGAAAACCCTTGAAAATACTGTTACAAACGACCTAGGATTTATTAGGTTCGGCCCTAGTATTCTCCACGCCAGTTCCTCTCTTAATGAATGAAAAATAGAAAAGTATATATAGATTTTGTGAGGTGACGGCGTCAAGAGTAAATTTCTGACGCCGTCATCTCGCCGCCAAGAAAGTTCTCGGACTGCCTAGATCTGGGTCTGACGCCGTCATGTGTAATCCTACTCCAGGCCGTCACCAAAATACTCTTGACACCCTTCTTCTAACGCCGTCACATTTTCTCTGGGTCGTCATGCATTTTCGCTCTTGACGCCTTCATATTTTCCTTCTTGACGCCGTCAGGTACTGCTCCCAGCATGGAAAATTAAGTCTTTGCCGTTTTCTTCACTTTTATGCTTCAAAAACGTCCAAAATGCTTCCTTTTCCATAATTCACTCCCAAAGTACCTAAAATCACAAAAGGAACGATTTAGGGCAATATTTGATCAGATAAATTCAATTCTGGGCTTAAATGACCCCCTAAAAACGGTTCATTTTTCGCCTCATCACCATTGTATTTACAAAACTTTTACTCAAGCATTTTTTATGGAAATATTCGAGTTTAGTTATGAGTTATGCCATTTATATTGATTAGGTTGTGTTGAGGTCCCTTTTGCTGTGACGCATTATTGATTGATTGCTATATCTCGTTTCCTACTGCTATTGTTAAGGTGTGATTCATAGCCCTGCTTTTTATATTTTAATTGTTTATAAACCCATGGGGTGAGACACATGCTTTAAATGTTTTCTGAGCACAAGTATTTTTGGTATGCTTTTCCTGAATGATATATATTTATTTCCTGACGATGTACTAAGTAGCTTGTCTTGCCGGAAAGACCCTCAGATCATGAGCCATTAGTCACCTGCAGGTGAGCGCGAACTTAGTTTATAGGCCTATAGGATTGACCATCCCATTCGTAGTTGTCAAGGGCTTGACATGCGGGTGTATTATTTTTCGTTTGGCCGGGTATTGGAAAGTACCTGGCCTTGGGGGCACTTTATATTATGAAATTCCGCGATTATTGTTTATGTCAGTACAGCGTTACTGTCGATTGGTATGGTTAACGTCTTGCGTGTCATGAGCTTAGTATCATCAACCATATGTATGCACGTGTTGCCTCTACATATTGGGTGTTACCTTGATTACCCTGGTATTTGCATTTGTTGCTTATATCATATGATTAAAACCCTTGTGCTCAACTTTATTATTTTAAACCTATGGATTACACTCAACCTTTGTGTTGACTTTTAAGCATGTGTTTCTCAGGTATTACTATACACAGTTTATGATAATCATGTTATGATTCATGTTTGTTGATTACTTTTCAGCATCTAAGCAACAAGAACAACCTACAACACAGGAAAACAAAAACTTAAAAAGATGTTCAACTGGTATATGTATTATTAAATATTTTTGATACATATTTTGATATGTTAGTTATTTAGCATATATATTTTTTACTTTTACATCATTGAAAGGTAAAAGAAAGCAGAGTTCACAAATGGAGACACCCATTATCGAATATGAGATACCAAAAAAATGTGCGCAAGGTATTAGGGTTTGTTTTTCATAGTGAATGTATTAGTGATTGATGATATTGCTATTTAACAAGTTTGACAGTTATGTATTAAATTATTAGTAGATTAGTGATTGATGCTATTGCTATTTAACAAGTTATAGTAATATTTTAGTTAGATCCATTATATATGGTGTTTATACTATGTTACTTAATTTATAACTTTTAAATCAGCGTCAGCACCAAATAGAAGTTCATCAAAGTCAAAAAAAACCCTCATCAAATTCAAAAAGAGACCAAGTGGATGTGAAGTGTTTTCTACCAATACGATATATTGCTCAGTTTAGGCGGCAAATAACAGTTATGGAAGAAGAAATTGTAAGCGGCGAACAAATGGTATTGGAATGTAAAGAGACAATTGATCAGCGAAGGGAAAAAATATTAGAGTATAAAGAGACGATAAAGAATGTTAAAAAACAAATGGATAATTATAATTATTTATAGTCTCTTTAATATTATGCACTGTTGATATTGTATCAACATCCATTAATAGTAACAATATTGTTACCATCCTTTGATGTAATGAATCTTAAAACAACACGCAGGTCTCTTTAAAACTTATAATAATTTTACATGATTTATTCTTTTTTACGATATAAGATTTGCATTCTGGATTTTGGGTTTAGGAGAGGAAAGATTGACAAAACTTTGTTTCTCAAAAGGCACAAGGATGATATTTTGCTGGTACAAGTCTATGTTGATGACATCATCTTTGGTTCTACAAACAAAGCTATGTGTGTTGAGTTTGAGAAGCTTATGAAGGATAAGTTTGCTATGAGTTTAATGGGGAACTCACCTTCTTCTTAGGTCTGCAAGTTATACAGAAGGAAGATGGCATATTTATTAGTCAGGATAAGTATGTTAATGACATTTTGAAGAAGTTTGGATTTGAAGATGCTAAGCCTGCTAAGACAACCATGGAATCCAATAAACCATTGTTGAAGGATGAAAATGGAAAAGAAGTAGATGTTCACTTGTACAGATCAATGATTGGTTCATTGATGTACCTTACAGATTCAAGGCCTGACATTATGTTTGTTGTATGTGCCTGTGCAAGATTCCAAGTATGTCCCAAAGAATCACATCTCAATGCAGTGAAGAGAATTTTTAGGTATCTGAGGCATCAACCTAAATTGTGCCTCTGGTATCCTAAGGATTCACCTTTTGATTTGGTAGCATACTCAGATAGTGACTATGCTGGAGCTTGCTTGGATAGAAAGTCTACAACAGAGGTTGTCAATTTCTAGGAAACAGATTGGTGTCATGGCAATGCAAGAAACAAACAGTGGTTGCAAATTCTACAACTGAAGCTGAGTATGTAGCTGCTTCAAGTTGTTGTGGTCAAGTGCTTTGGATGCAAAATCAACTACTGGATTATGGGTATAATTTCATGAGCACCATTATTCATATTGATAACAACAGCATACTTTGTATCGTTAAAAACATTGTTTTTCATTCTAAAACAAAACATATTGAGATAAGACATCACTTTATAAGAGATTGTTATGAAAAGAAGTTAATTCAAATTGTAAAGATGCATACTGATAACAATGTTGTTGATCTACTCACAAAGCATTTTGATGTGGGGAGGTTTCAATTTTTAATTGCAAACATTGGTATGATCAATCTTTGAAAACTTATCTCCTTATGCTTTTGTAAAGTTTTGTAATGTAATTGTGCTGCTGTTTAAGATGTTTATGTTGCTTCTTATGAGGTATATTGCTAGTTGGATTTTACTCTGCTGCTCCAAGCTATTCTACTGCTTAGTATCACTAGTACATTTGCAACATATGTTTGTATGTTTTGTGGTTTTTAGACTAACATTTTGCAGGATAAGTTCAAATGAATGATTGTTGTTGTTTATACACAAGTCTAAAGATATTCAAAACAGAACAGAGTCATTCATTCCATTGATAGAGGCAAATGATTACAGAAAGATGTTTCAACCACAAAAGACTACCCAAGATTACAAAAGATTGCTACATCAATAGATTACATCAAAAGACAATTATCAAAACCTACATCAACGCCTAGGGCATGGAAGCCCAATAACCACTTCTCTTGTCTTTGGCAGAGAAGGGTTTGATCTTCTTGTTCTGGGTGGTGGCCTTGGTCTTGATGATTATGGTCTTTCAAGAGTAGCAGGAGAATTGTTCTATGGCTCATCCTCATCTGATGATGTACAAAGAAAGGGAGAAACAAGTTCTCTTGGAGATGGTGGTTGGATAGGGATCCAGGCATTTGGATCCTCTGATGATTCTGATGAATATGGAGACTTGGGGGCATCACATCTTTACCCCTTGATGAGCTTGGAGTTTGGTTAAGGTTCAAGAGATCCTTGAACACAGGAAGATCATGTTTTCTCTTCCTTGCTTGTTCTTTCGTCCTACATCCATCATGAGGAGGACGAAATGGTGGAACGTATGGGGGAAGTGGTATTTCATCATCCGATGAAGAATCGGAAGAGATATTGATGATTTTGAGCATGGATTTCATCTTAATTGCAATTTGATTTGTGGATTGATGATTTTGGAAGATATTAGGGTTCGCGTGTGCTGAATTAGGGAAAGATTTGTTCCTTTTTATAGTGATCAAAGCGTATACCGAGCATTTAATGATAAGGATCTTTTGACTTTTTGACCATGATTTAATTTTGACTAGTCAACTTTGCTGCTAGCCAAATCACTCTGTTGCTAGTTGTTTTAAGGACCTGTTGAAACGTTGTAGCTCGAGGTTGTTTAGACCTCATAGTATCTAGGAACAATAACATTGAATATATGTACAGCAGAATAATAAATATGAACATCAATATTATGAACAAGGTTTTTCTTTAATAACACTCCAAGCCTCAAATATTATTTGATCAGAATAATACGGTTACACCTAATCTGTAACAGGAATCAAGAGATACTTGAGGCTACGAACTTCTAACCCTAGACGTTCTACCCTACATCTAGGTTATACACACATACCTTTAGTCGACTACATACTGAAAGACTTATTAAAAAACTATTCCCTGTATTCTCTTTATATAATACAGAATTAGGGTTACAAGAATACTACGAAGGACTAAAATATAAATCTTCTTTTGCAAGCAAGTCCTTCTCCATCTTTTGTAGAATTCCTTCTTGTCTTATTAAGTCCCTATTGTTTCATTCTTGGTCGTTTTGTCTCATCAAATTAATAAACCCAACAATCTTCCCCTATTTGATGATGACAAAACAAACAAAGTCGTGTACGAACTTCCCTAGACAAAGTAGAGAAATTTAGATAATTAAATCTCGCCATGAATGAAACAATCTTGTGTTCCCCTTAAGCCATGCCATGCCATGCCACCACAATATCTCTTCCCTTTTTTGTTATAATCAAATAGGGAATTTATGCAGTAAAAACTTCCCCATGAATGGTGCATGTACATCAAATGATTAAACACATAAAAATATAATTATCAAAACCTACATCAACGCCTAGGGCATGGAAGCCCAATAACCACTTCTCTTGTCTTTGGCAGAGGAGGGTTTGATCTTCTTGTTCTGGGTGGTGGCCTTGGTCTTGATGATTGTGGTCTTTCAGGAGTAGCAGGAGGATTGTTCTGTGGCTCATCCTCATCTGATGATGTACAAAGAAAGGGAGAAACAAGTTCTCTTGGAGATGGTGGTTGGATAGGGATCCATGGATTTGGATCCTCTGATGATTCTGATGAAGATGGAGACTTGGGGGGCATCACATCTTTACCCCTTGATGAGCTTGGAGTTTGGTTAAGGTTCAAGAGATCCTTGAACATAGGAAGATCATGTTTTCTCTTCCTTGCTTGTTGTTTCATCCTACATCCATCATGAGGAGGACGAAATGGTGGAACGTATGGGGGAAGTGGTGTTTCATCATCTGATGAAGAATCAGAAGAGATGTTTATGATTTCGGGCGTGGATTTCATCTTAATTGCAATTTGATTTGGTGGATTGATGATTTTGGAAGATATTAGGGTTTGCGTGTACTGAATTAGGGAAAGATTAGTTCCTTTTTATAGTGATCAAAGCGTATACAGAGCATTTAATGATAAGGATCTTTTGACTTTTTGACCAAGATTTAATTTTGACTAGTCAACTTTGCTGCTGGCCAAATCACTCTGCTGCTAGTTGTTTTAATCTGCTGCTAGTTCTGCTGATATCAAGGTTGTACTGCTATGGTTGAAAGTGTGAGGGTGTTTGTGTAACTTACAAAAACAAGTTTAAAACCTAATTGCCACTCACAATTGGTTTTTACGTGCTCCAAATTAAAGTTCTCTCAAACCCTAACACTCTATTATTCTCAAAGTCAAAAATCCCCAATTCTTAAAACCCTAATTCATGGAATCAACACGTACCTGGGTTGAAAGTCACAATAATGTTGCTTTATTGGATGAAGAGATGGTTCATGAAGGTTTCACAGATATGGTTAAGTTCTTGAATGCTACTTCTCTTAGGTATGCATTAATTGTGAATCCTACTATATATATTTCCTACATCAAACAGTTTTTGCTTACTGCTAAAGTCAAAACTAGGAATGGGGAAAAACATATTAAGGCCATGGTAGATGGTCAACAAGTGCGTGTCACTGAATCTTCTATAAGAGAAATTCTTCTCTTAGATGATGAAACAGAGACTACGTGTCTTGCTAACTCTGCCATTTTTGAGGGTTTAAATGATTTGGAATATGAGGGCTAACATACTAATTTAAAATTTCAAAAAGGGCTTCTCTGTTCTCAATATCAATTTTTGGTTCACAATCCTCTTCATTGTTTGAGTTCTAAAACTTCTGGGTGGAATGAGTTTAGTGCTACCATAGCATCTGCTATGATATGCCTACGCAAAGGAAACTCATTTAATTTTTCAAACATGATTTTGGAAGGGATTGCAAAAAGCATCAAAGAGTCTGGTTCTTACTTACTATATCCAAGATTTATACAACTCTTTGTGGAAAACCAAATTTCAAAAGTAAGAACACATAAAGCCACTTATGTATCTCCTAAGTTGGTTCCAAAAATGTTTACTTTCTTACTTAAAAATGGAAAAGGATTTTCAGGCACACTTACACCACTTACACCTTATATGCTGCAAATTGTGCAAAATATTCAGGGTGAAGAGGAACTCCCACTGATTCCCATCACATACCCAATTTTACTACACTGTCACACAACCTATAATACTCTAAACCCACAGGAAAGCCACAAAGAACATTGAGCTACCTCAGGCTAGTGTTAGGATGTCTGTACCAGATGAGGCTGTCCTAGGTGATGGAGGGGACATGTTGGTGAGGGCTGTCACTACTGCTTCTAGCTTAGAAGCAGAGCAGGACAGTGATAACATAAGTAAGACCCAAACCAAGGCAACATCTAGTGAGGAGGGTTCTGATGAATCGGATTCCAATGATGGTAACCCTAGCCAAATGGCAAATGCAGGGGGCTCAGATGATCAAACTAGGTTTGATGCTGGGTTTAAGTCCCAAGATTCACCTCTCGGACCAGGTTACATAGGTCGAAGCGATGAGGACAGATCAGTGACTAATGAATTGATGGATGATACTGTACAAAATGACAATGTCAATGATTCACCTCTCGGACCAGGTCACACAGGTCGAAGTGATGAGACTAGTATGCAACTTATTAAGAAATTGATGGCTACTTGTACCAACCTGGAGCTTAAATGTGATACTTTGGAGGAGAAGATTCTTGGTCTTTCAACTATTTCTAATGCTCAAGCTAAAAAGATCAGAAGATTACAAAGGAAGATAAAGAATTTAAGAAAATCAAGATCTTCAACCTCCTTCAAAAGATTGAAGAAAGTGGGCACATCACAGGTGGTTAGTTCTTCTGAACACTCTGTTCCTTTGGAAGAGGATGCTTCCAAGCAGGGGAGGAATGATGAGCAGAATGTGGCAATGGGTTCAGGGGAGGTAAATTTGATGAAAGTTGATGGTGCTCAAGATGTGGATACTGGAATAGTTTCAGGGGAGGTTCAAATGAATGATGATATGGAGGTGGAAAGTCCTCAGGATATGGATGGTTTTGTGGTTATAGATAAGCAGGGAAATGAAGCTGTTATGGAAGAATTGGTTTGTGTATAAGAAAATGTGGTAGAGAAACTCAAGACTTTGGGGCCTGAGCAATTAGTAAAGGCAACAGGGTTGATGGGTGAAGCTTTGATGACTTTGGGTGATTATATGGCTAAAGATGTGGATACTGCTGCTATTACTAACAAGATAGGTGACTCTGCTACTGCACATAACTCTGGTGCTCAGGATTTTGCTGATCCTGCTGCTAGTGAGAAATTCAATTCTGCTGATGCACAAGGTTCTACTGCTGGATCTAGTGACAAAGCTGCTGCTGAGGCAATGGTATTGTTAAGTAAGAAGACAATAGATGTTCTACCCAAATCACCATCTCAACCAACAACACAGCCAAATCAATCACAATCACAACAACCAACATCCACAATAACATCTCCATTACCAAGAATACTTCAAAAAGGAGTAGTAATCAGAGAACCTACTACTTCAAGAAAATATTCAACTTCAATTTCATCATCTACTAATAAGGGAAAGCGAAAGGTGATTGAAGAACAGATGATAATGTTTAAAGGGATAAACTCCTCGCAGATTCCTTTTCATTATTGGCCCATAGAGTTAAAAATTGAGCATGATGCAGCTTTTGCAAGAAAGGAACAAGAACAAATTGATTTTGAAGATCAACAAATGCTGCAACAAGAAAAAGAAAGGGCTGATAAGGAAACTGAAGATTTAAAGAGGTATGAGGAATGGGTAAATGAGAAGATAAGAATGGATGCTGATATTGAATTATCCAAGCTGGTTAAAATTGAAGAGCAAGAGACTCCAGAATTTGATGTTAAAGCTTGGGTGCAAGAATTCACAGCAAAGAAAAGGAAAGAAGCTGCTGCTGAAAGAAAGAAAAAGGAAAATTCTCAGGGGGCCAACTCCACTTCAACAGAGAAGAGAGCAAGAAAGATACCTTAAGAATATGAAGGGCTGGAGATTGGTGCAATTGAAACACAAGTCTAATCAAGAAGTGTTTGATTTGTATCAACAAGCTAAAAGGGAAATGGATACCTTCTATCCTATGGGTTGTGCAGAAGATGAAGAACAAATTGCTCAAATGAATAAGAAGTTGGTGCTTGAGAAATCAGATAAAGTAGAGCTTATTGAGGTAGAGCAGGTAAAAGAGATAGAGATTCAAATTCCTCCTGGTCAAAGTGTTAAAAGAAAAAGTGTTGGTCACAAGACCTTTGCTAGGAAGAAGAAAAAGATCACTGATGAAAGCAGTAGTGACTTGGATAAGGCAGAACAAGTTGCAGAAGAAAAGGAGCAAGAGACAACTCTGGCTGTTTGGTCTGAACTAGAAGAACCAGATGTTATCAAGGAAAAGCCTTTAGCTGCAAAACATCCTATCATCTCATATACTTTCAAGATAAGAGGTGGAAGTGAAGGATATTGGGAATTCATGAGATCAAATCATGAAGTTCAAGGTTTTATTGAAATTTCATAGATATTTGATAAGATGGATAGGGATGATGTGGTAGCTATATGGAGATTGTATAAAGAGAAGTATGATGGAAAGGAAATGAATACTGCTCTTGATATGAATCTTGCATTTGAAAAGATTATGTATCGCAGCTTGAAGACTATGTTTGATCCTCAGCCAGGTGAGAGTGAATGGAATGAAATGGATTCGGCAAGGTACATAAATGGTTTTTATATCAATCTTGTGGGGTTCATGAATTAAGAATTGGTGTAGTTACTTTATTTTTATTGGTGGAGAAGGACTATCCTAGTCTGAATAAGTGTAAGGAGATACTTAGGCATATGGTTAGACCTGGATTTCTCAAGTGTCAACAACATTATATGTTTGATCACCAAGCAGAAGTATGAAAAGATCTTGGATCCAACTATCAGAAAAAGCATTCAAAGAGATCAGAAGATGTAAGTGTTTAGAAGCATCCTCCTGGTGATTATCTAAGCTTTGAAGAAGCTTAATCATTTAGAAATAAATATTAAGTTTAGGGGAGGATTGTTGGGTTTAGAGATTCTGCTGCTCAGAATTTCACTAAGTGTCAAACTGCTGCTAAGATGAATATGTTGCTAAGGATAATGATTCTGCTGCTAGAGTAATCAAACTGCTGTTATGTGAAAGTGCTGCTGGTGAACCTGCTGCTATAGAGATAGACTTGTATACACGAGTGGATAATTATAGAATAGATTGGGTGTATATCTTATACGTTTAGAATATTCTTATCTTGTGTAGAAAGTCATTGTAAACCTAATAGGACTCCTTGGCCTATAAAAGGAGGTGCCTAGGGTTCGATTAGGTACGTATTAGTTTGTTTTCGTTTACACTTCAAGGTTGTAAAACCCTAGCATTATCGAGTGCTCGTATTATTAATATATTGAAGTGTTGATAGGGAATAACTGTTTTTCTTAAGTTAGGCTTTAATATTCCGCGTTTTAGCTTAAGTATTAACTCAAGTCAACTTCTATTTAAGATCGTTTGCTCAACTGGGATCAACAGTAAACTACAGCTCTGCGAATATTTTACAAATAACGAATGACTTCCTTATTACTCTATGAACTATTTCACAAACCATCACGCGGATTATTGTATAAACTGTTTTGTTGTCTTGCTGATCTAGCACAAGTTTAACTTTGGTTTTGTTATCATTTTCGATCACTCTATAAACTGTCCTACAAGCTGTTTTATGAACTATTTTACAAATTATGTTATAAGTCGTTGAATGAATTGAGTTGCTATTTTGTTGATACAAATCACAAATTTGACTATGATTTCATCATTATTTTATAAATGATAAGTCGATCTCTATTATTTTATAAGTTGTTCTACAAGCTATTTTATAAAGTATTTTGTAATCATTAGGTGAACCAATTACTTCTATGAAAAGTGCTTTCATACTATTATTTCATATAACCGATAATTACCCCCTTTTGAAAATAAATCAACCCTTAGAAGTGGATCCCGCACCTGTGCCTCATCACTGAATAAGTTACCCCACTCGTTCCGTGCGATTAGAATCTCTGATTGGAATGTAAACATCGAACTAGGTTGTCAATACCCTCGCACTTATGATATATTACCTTCTAGAAGAACTAGGCGACACAGACTCAACACCCGTTTCTTTTATGTGACTCGACTTCTGCACCAGAATACCAAGAGAACTTAGCCTGTTTGGCGACTATTGATGCTCGACCTCACGTTGTAAACAAGAAAGGACTCCTCTCAACGTAGTGTTGGATTTGATTCAAGCCTCTCGGGTCATTAGTGCAACCGTTTACGTCATGATACCACTTAGCATTGAGTTACTCTTTTCAGCCCACCAGTACCACAATTTCTATCAGGATACCTTTTAGCACCATTTAAGCAAGTTGGAATCTTACACCTTTAAGCTTTGCCAACTAAACATTGAACCCCGCTTAGCATTGGCAACTAGATCCCCCTCTTGGATGTTTAGAAGCATAGGTGAACATTCATGCTCGACTACCCTTCCCCTTTGATGTCCAAACTTGTAAGGTTTTCCAAAAATGCTTTCATATCAACTTGAAACTCGTGACAACATTTTCTAAAATACCTATTTTGAGGATAAAAATTTTCTGGTCAAAATTTTTTTATCAAACTTTTGATTGAGAAATGTCAAACGTCAACTTTTGCGAAATTAATCTTACCACGATCGGAAACACGATTCTTACAAACTTATAAAATCTTTTAAAAATGTGTCATCTTACGTAATTACTAATTCCCAGCAAAGAAATTTGTAATATTTGGAAAGTTATATTGGTCAAATTCGTACGAACGTTAACCCAAATAGAGTTTTCAAACAAAATTTTATCCATTCCTCTGGGGAGGGAAAACATGTAATTTCAAAAAAAAATCTTGAAGGTTAGTCACCCCGCCATTTTCTTTATAGCCTCACGTGTATCGAATTAGGATTTTTGTGTCATTAGAGTATAGACCTTATATTGAGTTCAGACAGTGAGAAATCTAAGAAGAGGACCCATTAACAAAATTGTGAAAATATCGCGTAGTCAAGACTTAAACTGTTTCCCCTTATTAAGCTCACCTCGAGAACCGCTGTGCCTCACCAAAACAATAGAAGGAGACAACTTGTAGCAGACCACTTATGGCAGATCACCTAAATACCCTTTCGCAAGCAAAAAGGAACCTTTAGAGCAACCTAGGGAGACCTAAATCCGCTGCTAGTTCCACCATCTTTTCAACAACATTATTCCGACCTATAACTTGGTCCTAATCGCGAGGACGCAATTCCGTTTAGGGGTATGTGCTGTAACACCCGGTACTTTTCCTAAACCTATTTTACGAGCCAAAAACATTTACTTTTGATTTTCGTCAACTCTTGAACTTCTTTGCACTTGTTTGGGTTAGAAAAACTATGAATATCTTTCTTAACGTGAGCGTTGTTCCTTTATCAAGCCGGCACAACCTAGAAAACTCGAATCGTATTGCATTTGCCAAATTTATTGAATTATTTTGAGTTTGAGAAAAACTCTGAATTTATGCTTGATTTTATTCGAAAAATTATTTCGTGAACAATGGCGCAAGTTTCGTACTTTTTCGAGTTCGTTTACTATGTCGTTTGGACCCCGAAGCATTTTAGTGATAAGTTACACTATGTTGGCAGTTTTGGTCCCTTATTTTACTTTTCATTTCACACCCTAGACTTTCATTAATAACTAAACTACCCTACACTTTTATTTAATATATATACCCCCACAACTACCATTTTCTCATTTTATTTATATAAACACACACACACACACCCCACTAACTCTCTCTCTCTCTCTCTCTCTCTCTCTCTCTCTCTCTCTCTCTCTCTCTCTCTCTCTCTCTCTCTCTCTCTCTCTCTCTCTCTCTTTGAATATCCGACCGCCGCCCCTTGCTGGAGTAGTAGCAGTTTCCAGCGACCGCCACCGGAAAATTTTTCGGCGATACACCTTTTCACACCAACTTGTAGATCGGGACATCCCCAACACCATCGTACCATCCCCGCAACCCCAATCACCTCGTACATACCCCCACACGCCTCCTCACCCAACTGCCACCATCACCGAGAGCCACTACCGCCACTCTCTTGTGTTTTCCGACGGTAAAATCATCACCACGTGCCATCCTTTTTATTTTTAAACTTATATTTCTAAAAACCCTAGTTTTGATTTTTATTAAATCCAAAGTTTAAATACTTTTCTTTTATAAAACTTGTTTAAAACTTTATAAAAACAACTCGTGTGGATTTTTCTTGACCCGTTTGGCCGCGACTCAGTTGACTCACTGAGTCAACTCGGTTGACTCGGTGAGGGTTTTGATGTTTTTGTTGTGGTTTGACTCATAGTGACGAATGGAGTATATATATTTGGGTTTGGATTTAATTTTTGAGGGTCCGTTTGGTTGTTTGTGTCTCGACAGCCGGCAACCACCACCACCGAGACTCGGGTGGTAGTGGGGATGATGTTATATATTTTGTTGTTGTTTTGAGTGTTTGGATTGGATTGGGTAGTGTTTGGTTCGGATTTGGATAAGTTTGGATTAAGCCAAAGGGTTATGGTTCGGTTTTGGTTTCAGATTAGTTTTGGTTTTGATTTTTGGATTGGGTTGATATTATTGAGTGGTTGTTATTGTTGTATTTTGAGTGTTTTGTCTTGGGATTTTGATAACTTGGTCTCGAGATTATTGTGATTATTAGTTTAGAAACGGTAAAAATAATAAAACTGATAATAATAAATATGAAATCTAAAATCTATTTGTTATAGTTAAGTGGATTTGGTTATCGGACTTGGATCCGGGATTGTGATGTCTAGTAATAATAAGAGATTTTGACGATATTTAATAATTATTCAAGAGTAGTTGACTCGGGAAAATATTTTATAAACGGGCAGGTCATGCCGAAATTTCGTAAAATTCTTTATAAACTTTAAATTATTTTACCAAACTTTATTATTTCAAAACCCTTTTCATTTCAATGTTACTTTGGGAAAATGGGTAAAGCCGAAATCATCTATCAATGTTTTCTTTTTTTTTTTTGTCATATCTTATTTTCTTTCTTTTCTCGTTTGAGGTTTCTATTTATTTTATGCGTGAGTTATTATTTTATACATTTCACGAATTTTACGCGAGAGCGTTTCACTCTTTTCTTCATCCTCTTCTATTTGTTTGATTTCATTTCTTCGACCCTTATCGTCTTAATATCCCTCTAACGTCCACACAAGATTTCAAATGTTTACTTCCTTTAACGACATTGAAAACTAAACCTTTTCATAATAACATGGATATTCGACGAATGTTACTTTATATATTACTTGAGTATTATTTCTGATATGCGTTACCCGTTAGGTTGTGCCGATCCAGTACCGTTGCACTTATATTTTCTTGATGCCGTTGTGCCTACACTATTGATGAGGCGAAAAATGAACCATTTTTAGGGGGTCATTTAAGCCCGAAATTGAATTTATTTGATCAAATATTGCCTCAAATCATTCCTTTTGTGATTTTAGGTACTTTGGGAGTGAATTCTGGAAAAGGAAGCATTTTGGACATTTTTGGAGCATAAAAGTGAAGAAAACGGCAAAGACTTAATTTTCCATGCTGGGAATAGTACCTGACGGCGTCAAGAAGGAAAATATGACGGCGTCAAGAGCAAAATCCATGACGACCCAGAGAAAACCTGAAGGCGTCAGAAGAAGGGCGTCAAGAGTTATTTTGGTGACGGCCTGAAGAAGGATTACAAGTGACGGCGTCAAACCCAGATCTAGGCAGTCCGAGAACTTTATTGGCGGCGAGATGACGGCGTCAAAAATTTACTCTTGACGCCGTCACCTCACAAAATCTATATATACTTTCTATTTTTCATTCATTAAAACAGGAACTTCTGTGAAGAATACTAGGGCCGAACCTAATAAACCCTAGGTCGTTTGTAACAGTATTTTCAAGGGTTTTCACCCCTTGAAACCTTTCATGTTCAATTAAGATAAGTCTTCTTTCAATTCATTCAATATGTCTATGTGTTGTTTGAATATATCTTATGCTTGTCTTGATTATAACATGCTAGGCTAGATCTTTCATGTGTTTGCTTAGATGTAATGAAACCTAGATGTTGATTATAGGTTGATTGCTTGTTTATAGTTGTAATGGATAAATGATTTCAATGTTAGGCTTAAGAAAACTGGCAGATCTCCATTGTGTAACTTGCTTGAACGTGTTAAGAAACATGAACCAATGTGTACTAGGTTTTTATGATTGTATTTAATGCATGAGCGAATTCTAGTGATCCCATGTTAGGAGCTTCTTAGCCGGCTCGACATAGGAGTGAAGTAGGAGCTTATAGGATTGGGGAAGTAAGTACGCCACCCCATGAATGGTATTAAGGAATACAATCCGTCATCCACACAACTGTAACAAGTAATTAACCTGTAAAAGATATCTAGGGAGTAGTGAAATCTAAGTAAACACAATTCTGCCATATATTGCTCACACCACTAGTATAATTTAGTTTATTTTCATTTTTGTTATTTTATTTTGATTGCATCTTAGTCATTGGGTTAGTTGATTAGCAACTAATTCCGCCCACTCTTCCAATAGCTGAGATTTTTATTTGCTTTTCTAAAATAAAAAAAAAAAAAAATACAAGAAGAATCATCCCTCACCTCTAGACCTAGTTTTTAGGCTTTCTAATCCAAGCGACACTATTCCTAAGTTGAACGATCAATCCCCCGGTACTTGTCACTATACTATACTACAACGATCAGGTACACTACCTGGTGGGGGTGTAAGCTTCTCGAGATCCCTCGAGAGGTAAAGCCTGGTGCAATTCCCACGCATCAAGTTTTTGGCGCCGCAGCCCGGGGAATAGTTATTGTCTAGGTTAGAATTTATTTTTATTAGGTCTACTTGCTAGATTCCTTTCTAGTAAGATTTTATTTTTATTTTTAGGTTCTCTTTAGTCTATCTTTTTCTTCGTGCCTCTGTTAGTAAAATAAATTCATTGACTATTCTATGGACCATTATGGAAAACGCGAATCGACCCCTTTCCCCTAGAGAAGTGGCTTTGTTACGTGAACAAATTGAGAGTGAGATTAGGGAACTTAGGGAGCTTAATAGGTTGATTAAGGTTGAGCTCGACCATGCATTTAGTGACCTAGCGACCGCCTTGTATTCAAATAAGGACCTAGGGGCTAAAGATTTTGAGGATGTAGTTGAGGAACTTGAAGAAGGGGAGATTGATCCAAAGCTAGATGATTATTTTAATCTATACCCCACTAAGGAGGAGATTGCGTACTATAATAATCTTATTGATAACCCTCGACCTCCTTTTACTAGAATCGAACCTAAGATAAAGAGAGGCGATCCTAAGAATGCTAAGATACCATGTATGATTGGGTATAGACATATTGACAATGCTTACATTGATTTTAAATCCCCAATCAACATTATGTCCTCAAGTGTCTATAATGATATAGTGAAAACAAGACTTGGACCTAGAAGAGATCCCAAATACCCCTGTGGAGTTTGTAACTTTTTTGGGAGAATTAAAGGTCTACATATCTTTGTTGGGAATTTTACGTATATCACTGACTTTATGGTTGTTGAAGATCTTGCTAATGTTATTGATTGTCGCCTATCCAATGTTGTGTTTGGTAAACCGTTTGTTGAAGAGTCCAAGTTAGAATATGATGAGATAGAAGGGACAATCCGATTTGCGAGTAACACCGATAGGATCACTTATAGGATGCCTAATAGAATGAAAGAATTTCATTTTGTGCCCCGATTTGACATGGATAACATTGGTGCTTTTGAGGACATCAATGAAGAGGATAAGAAAAAGGGCATGGATTATGTATGGGAAAAGAAGAGTCTTTTCTACAAAGATTGCTTGACTCTAGGACCGAAGTATAAAGTCGATAAGGAATTTGCCCATAGGATTATAGGAGCGATTGAGAAAAAGGTGATTCGTTTCTATAAAGAACATTTACAATCAGAGAGTGAAACCAACGATGAGGTCACGTAGTAACCCATGACCTTGAGTCTAGCAACAAGACTCGTAAATAAAGAAAAGCGCTTCTTGGGAGGCAACCCATGTTTTGTGTGATTTTTATTTTGTTTGATTGTTATTTGCTTCCGTATGCATGCTTTATTTTTATTGTTGGTAGATCATGTTTCAAAACTAAAATGGTGAAAATACTTTATTTTGTTGTTTGGCTAGTCTTAACTTCATCCAAAGGTATTTCACAAAAGATAAGTGTAAGGGGAAACCCCAAATATGTTTTTAAGAAACAAACTCAATCATGATTCTCCACAATATTAAGTGAACATGTATATTCGTATTTGTTAGAGTCAAATGCTTGTATCGAGTCATAATGATGTTTTGCAGGATTTTTCAGGAAGTAGGACGAAGTTTTTCCAGAAATTTTCCGGAAACTTAACATAAGAATTTCTGCAGGTCACTTCTGACGGCGTCAGGAAGAAATTCCTGACGGCGTCATGTGTAAAATTCAGGAAATTTTACCAGTTTTGTTTTTCTAACGGAGTCTTAAAAGTTTTTGTTGAATCTTTAGTTTTATAATCTCCAGGAAATCTGCAAACATCATTCCACAAGCATTATATCTTATTTTGTTTTCTAGGATTTGTTAGCATATATAGATTGCCGCCGATTTTACGCGAGGTTGCCTTGTCTATTTTCTCAGGTTTAACAGGTTATATATGACAAGAAGATGATTTATATTCTGGAAGGGAAGCTTTGATTGTTCATTTTCTTGGAGGAAGATCTAACCTGGTTACCATATTATCCATACCGAGCGAATCAGGGGAGTATTTGATTTCATTCTTTTACCTGTTTTACTTTTACATTCTTTACTTGAACATTGGGGACAATGTTCATCCTAAGTGTAAGGGGAGGGTAAAATGATGATACCTTACAGATACACTTTCGCTTGAGTTTGTTTGTTTGATGGTAGGTGTGTAATAAAACTATAAGAAATACTTGTTAGTGTAATTTTAGCGCCAAATTTAAAATTTTTTACAACATTTAGGAGTGAAACTTTAGCCATAGCAAGCGTCTCATGGATAGGAGATTGTATGACTAGCACGAAACCGTACCATTCAGAAAAATTTTCCACCCAAATATGTGAGGTTCACCTTTAGATTTGATAAGAAAAACATTTACTATTAGTGCTTATGAGTGTACCGGTAGCATTTAGATTCTAGAACTTGTGTTAGTGATGCATCCCGAGACCGCTAGTGAGACTACATTCGTGTAGTAGGATTTACTACATGATAAGAGGCATTAGGATCACCCTTGTGTTAAACCCGTATCATAATTACTTGACCAATTAAGTCATATTACTTAGCTAGTTAAGTCAACTAATTTTTCCCACACCTTAGCGTTGTACTCATTTTAGTACACGAAACCCCTAGTACACCCCTCCGAGCCTATCTTTTCATTTCTAACTTTAAGCATCTTACTTAAAGGAAGAATTTGTTACACCCCACTTAAATGTACAACCAAATCGCCTTAGCCTTCCGTGTATGCACTCATCTTTAGTGCATTATTGTTATTTGTTTAAACCCTTAGTTAATTATCTAATTGATTACATGGTTGCTAAGTCGAGTCATATCCTTGTACATATTGTTTCGGGACGATTGGGACTCATGGGTAAAGTACTTATTTTATGGAGTAATGGGGAAAAACATAATATTATTACCCCTATATGTACGTTAATCTTAAAAGTACTCAAAGTGTTTTGATTATCTTGATTCGAGTCATTAGATTAGTTATTTGTAAAGGATGTAAAACTTCAAGTGTAAGGGGAATGTACATTCCCTATGATGTATTATTTTGGATGGTAGGGTAAGAGTGTATGCCAAAAAAAAAAAAAAAAAAAAAAAAAAAAAAAAAAAAAAAAAAAAAATCGAAAAATCGAAAAATCAAGAAAAAGAAAAAAAAAATATAGAAAAAGAAAAAAGAGAAAAACATACGGACTACCATCCCGTTTCATTCTGTGTTTATTTTATGTTTTTGTTATTTTTCATTTATTAGCTTAAGTCGAGTCTAGTTTTGGCTTAGCGATGCATATTGTACATGTAATTAACTAAGATTATTAACTCGCCACCAGTAAAGATTGCTTATATCCAACAAAACCGTGTATTTCATATCTCTATACCTAACGTTACAACCCTTTAAAAAGACCTCTTTGATAGTTTATCCTAGGTGCTTACGCCATGTGGTGGAGGTTTGATCCTTTCCCAAGCCTATGGTAATCTATTTTCTTATGACAGGTAGTGAGAGATGTTTTCCATTTCCATATTGTGATATCACTTTATTACACCCGAGAGATGTGAGTATCTAAACACTATTTGTGAGGTGCTAGTGTATAACCTCCGTGCTTGTCTTTGGTCTTTAGTGGAACGATTATTTGTTGTAATTACTTTTATATTAGTGTTAAATGACCCCTAACTTGTATTTTGATTAGAATAAAAGCGCATTTGCTTGAGGACAAGCAAATCTCAAGTGTAAGGGTATATGATGAGGCGAAAAATGAACCGTTTTTAGGGGGTCATTTAAGCCCGGAATTGAATTTATTTGATCAAATATTGCCCTAAATCGTTCCTTTTGTGATTTTAGGTACTTTGGGAGTCAATTCTGGAAAAGGAAGCATTTTGGACGTTTTTGGAGCATAAAAGTGAAGAAAACGGCAAAGACTTAATTTTTCATGCTGGGAACAGTACCTGACGGCGTCAAGAAGGAAAATATGACGGCGTCAAGAGCAAAATCCACGATGACCCAGAGAAAACCTGAAGGCGTCAGAAGAAGGGCGTCAAGAGTTATTTTGGTGACGGCCTGAAGAAGGATTACACGTGACGGCGTCAAACCCAGATCTAGGCAGTCCGAGAACTTTATTGGCGGCGAGATGACGGCGTCAGAAATTTACTCTTGACGCCGTCACCTCACAAAATCTATATATACTTTTCTATTTTTCATTCATTAAAAGAGGAACTTCTGTGGAGAATACTAGGGCCGAACCTAATAAACCCTAGGTCGTTTGTAACAGTATTTTCAAGGGTTTTCACCCCTTGAAACCTTTCATGGTCAATTAAGATAAGTCTTCTTTCAATTCATTCAATATGTCTATGTGTTGTTTGAATATATCTTATGCTTGTCTTGATTATAACATGCTAGGATAGATCTTTCATGTGTTTGCTTAGATGTAATGAAACCTAGATGTTGATTATAGGTTGATTGCTTGTTTATAGTTGTAATGGATGAATGATTTCAATGTTAGGCTTAAGAAAACTGGCAGATCTCCATTGTGTAACTTGCTTGAACGTCTTAAGAAACATGAACCGATGTGTACTAGGTTTTTATGATTGTATTTAATGCATGAGCGAATTCTAGTGATCCCATGTTAGGAGCTTCTTAGCTGGCTCATCATAGGAGTGAAGTAGGAGCTTATAGGATTGGGGAAGTAAGTACGCCACCCCATGAATAGTATTAAGGAATACAATCCGTCATCCACACAACTGTAACAAGTAATTAACCTGTAAAAGATATCTAGGGAGTAGTGAAATCTAAGTAAACACAATTCTCCCATATATTGCTCACACCACTAGTATAATTTAGTTTATTTTCATTTTTGTTATTTTATTTTGATTGCATCTTAGTCATTGGGTTAGTTGATTAGCAACTAATTCCGCCCACTCTTCCAATAGCCGAGATTTTTATTTGCTTTTCTAAAATATAAAAAAAAAATACAAAAAGAATCATCCCTCACCTCTAAACCTAGTTTTTAGGCTTTCTAATCCTAGCGACACTATTCCTAAGTTGAACGATCAATCCCCTGGTACTTGTCACTATACTATACTACAACGATCAGGTACACTGCCTGGTGGGGGTTGTAAGCTTCTCGAGATCCCTCGAGAGGTAAAGCCTGGTGCAATTCCCACGCATCAACTATTGATGCCATTGTGTTTGCTAGTTGATACTAGCTGTGATATCTTGCATTGCAACATACTCGGGTGAGTTCATAGCCCCACTTTTATCTATTTTAACTATACATGCTTTGGTTTTACTATGATCACAATGGTTTGAAAACTATTTATGGAACTAAAAAATTATATTTTTCCTGGTACTGTGAGTGAAGTAGTAGCCATTTTGATAAGCACTAAGTATGATTTTTGCTACTATTAAGTCCCTCAGATCATGAGCCATTAATCACTTGCGAGTGAGCGCGAATATAGGGATATTGGCCTATAGGAATTGACCCTCCCACTCCTTTTGGTGGATAGGCAATTTGAGGTGTACTATATTCGGGGTTTGCTGGTTACTTGGCAGGTGCCCGACGTTGGGGGCATCTGTTATATTATGAAATTCCGCGGTTATTGTCGACTTATGGTGTTTGTTAACGCTTTGGTCTCATGAGCTTAGTGGAGTGGGCCTATAACAACGTAGCCCCGTGGTATTTTTCGGGCGTATAACAACGTAGCCCCTTTATCTTAAAATTTTGGAATATTGTGATCAACTACTTTACTTTAAACCTATGGATTCACTCAACCTTTGTGTTGACTTTTAACATGTTTACCTCAGGTGTTAGATACTGCCGCTGCATATTTTACTTGGAAGAGCTTGGCAAAGGGCATGGCTTGGTAATAGAAGACTCCGAAAACCGTTTGGGACTGTTTTAAATCTATTTTTGAACTATAGCTTCCGCACTATTTTAATTGATGTAAATTGAATATTTTCAATTATGAAATTTTCTTCTAAAATGGTTTATGCTAAACCGCTCTTTGTATCTCTTGTCTTGATAACAATCGAGTAGCACCCCCAGACTTGTAGGCTTCCGCTGATCCGGTTTTTGGGGTGTCACAGAGTTGATTTTGAATAATTATATATAACATCTTCTTTTATATATGAAATGAATCACATGGTGGCAAGCTTCTCCGTACGGACTGTTTTAAAAGAAATTCAGTTATTTAGATTTAGTTGTACAAGTTGCAATCTTTACTTGATGGAGTGCTACGTGGACTTTGCTACTACAATGAGTAGTACCAGAATTCTGTACCAACCCTAAACATGCTCATCTTGATAATTCTTCATGTCAAACTTCTATTTATTACTAATAACTTCTTATCTTGCAATAATTAGTTTTTATTTATCAATAAGTGATCCAAAACATCAATATAGTGTGACATCTCCACTCGTTGTTTCACGTAAAATTGGTTTTGACCTTTTTATATAACAGTGGCAGGTATGATGAATTCGCAAAGCAGCTGAATGAACATGGGTATAAAGTTTATGGAATGGATTAGGTTGGTAAGTTATTCAACATTTTCATCTTCTTTTATGCATTATACCTTTGACATATACCATTTTATTTTACATTTCCATTATCCTCTAATACATAAAGTAGTTGATGGCAAATATCAATGGTCAAAATGATGTAATGCTTCCTCATATCTAATATTTCTTAAGTGGGTGGCAAATGTCTATGTTCATTGCTTCTTCGTTCCACAAGAGAAAGATGCCACGTTTGCTTTTGGGTATCTTATATGTCTAGGGTATTTGGGTCCGTGTTCTGAAGTTGATTATAGCATCCTGTGTGTTTCCAATGTTTAACTAAGTATAACCATATGTTAGTGCTTAAAAAATTCTAAAATACCAAGAAGTTAATAGAAGAAATGGTTGAAAGTGTAATTTTTTACTAAGGTTGAGAAAGTTGCTTTTTTTGATACAAAACATATATTCAAAATTAGTTATTTGTCTCGATAATCAGAATCAAATCGTGAGTCGGGACACCACATTAGTGTCCAGCTCAAAATTGACAAAGGTTTCCTGCAATTTAGTTCTAGAATATCCTTATGGAAGTTCTTGCATTTGTTAATAGGACAATCCTCTTTAATGCACAAGTTTTAGAGCCTTAATCCTTAATTAAGGTTGGGAGCTTGAATTTTTTATCCAGCTATCTGACTAACCTTTCCTGATTATTATTTGACTAATAGTAGAGAAAAAGGATATAATGGGTAGCTTTGTGAAGTAATGTCATTGATGAAATATGTATGTATTATGTAGAAAGCATTTATACTGGTAGCTTTGTGAAGTAATATCGTTAATGTCATTGACTAAAATCAAACCATCTTTCATATAACTATGTCTTTTTTTAAGATGAACACTTATTTATCTATGAAAAATTGACGCATTATGCCAGTCGTGGCTCAAGCAAATAAAAACTTAGCAAGAATATGTTGTTGTTTTGCAGATTTGTAAATAAGTACAAGAGAATAGGATGGTAATGCTTGAGTGATATTAAAGAATTGCATAATGAAGTTTAAAACAAACAAATTTTTGGAGTTGGAAGTTGAATTAGAGGCATCTTTGAATATTACCTTACAAAAGAGGATGAGTAGAATACAAGAGACGGACGATTGTCTAATCAAATTGTTGCACTCATGAAACACCATGGTAGCAAATTGTTTGTATATTTGATGACTATTTGATTATCTAATCAAATTGTTGCACTCATGAAATACCATGGTTGTATATTTGATGACTAGTTGTTGATTCGATTGCAATGTATATAGAATTGGCAACTTGAATCATTTTTTTATAAATTGGTGTATTTGGGTTGGTATATGAAAAATGGGTTGACAGGTTGAAAGACACCCAAAATCCATATTTTCTTTGCATACAACCTCATAAACCGTTTTTATTAATATTAATTTGTTTATGTATGCATAATTAGTGAATTATGTATAGCATTCATTAAACGTACATCTCAGTTTATTACGACACCCAATTGCTCTCATGGCCAGTTATATGCATTTGAGTTGTATCTAATGAATGACTTATTTTATTATTGGAGGTTTTAAATAAGTTAAAGCACTAGAGATACTCTAAAAACTTGAAGACGAGATCCGTATCTCCAACAAATCCGTAGTTTGGTACACTTCTATCGGCAAGGATTTAATAAATCAATTTCGCACCACCGATTTTTGTAATTGTTATAATTTAGGCTACATATTTCGATGGTCAAACCCAACCCAAAAAACTCTAATAATTAACTAAGGTGATAATTTGCTACATTCAAAAAGACTACAAAGACATTTTCAAGTCAATCTTATTCCAATCAAGAAACAATATTTTTGTTAAGATAGCCTGGAGTTTATCCTTTATGTGGAAAAGAAAAATCATCCGAGTATATGATCTTAAATGAAGGTATATCAATTGACAAGGTCATGGCAAAAAATACGACTTCAGGACAAAATGTCTAACTAATTCATTAATCTAACTAATGGCAAGTGAGAGGAGAGTGGGTTCAAATTTTTTGTTGCTTTTTGCATAAAAGACCTGAAACAAACAACTAATCCCTTGATATTTCAAATTACAAATTTGTGCTATACCGCAAATGATTAAAAGCCCATTAGACAAGAATATGCCTTTCCAGTTAAATAGAAGACAATTTCTTGGCTACATTTGTTCCGCTATAACCATAAACAAAAGCTAAGGGTGGATGTTGTCTCAGGTTGGTTTGTTTCGACAACGCCCAATTTTCATTTCATACGATTAGTTATATGTGGCGGTGTCAAGAGTATAAAGCAAGCAAGGGCTTAAAGTACTTTGTTGCAACATGGATTTCAACCACACCGATGGTTCCACTAATCTGATTTTTCACATGATCAGTTATATGTGGCGGTGTCAAGAGTAAAATAAACAAGGGCTTAAAGTACTTTGTTGCCACATGGATGGCAACTACACCGATGAAACCACTAATGTTGTTTACAAGGAAGTA
The DNA here is from genome assembly GCA_030686995.1 of Artemisia argyi. Lineage (NCBI taxonomy): Eukaryota > Viridiplantae > Streptophyta > Magnoliopsida > Asterales > Asteraceae > Artemisia > Artemisia argyi. Next base: position 108,487,689 of record CM060688.1, on the reverse strand, counting down.
TTTCATAGGCTTTAAACATTTTTTTTTCTTTTTTGGTATTCGGTACATTGTTTTTGTTATTCTGTAGACAACTTTTTTCCTTTAACATATTTGTGTAGCTCATTACATATTTTTTATGGTCTTTCGAGATAATTAACTTTTCAAGTTAGTCTTAAAATATTTATTAAAATGATTTTATAAAGCTAGCCCGCTCATAGGGCGGGTCTTGAAGCTAGTGTGTGTGTGTGTGTCTATATATATATATATATATATATATATATATATATATATATATATATATATATATATATATATATATATATATAACCCTAAACTATGCATTAACTTGCAAAAATTGCCCTACACTTTTAACTATTTACAACTTTTTCATATAACAAACTTTATTTATCAAATAACTAAGAGATATCCCGCGATTTCATGAATAAAAAAAATTCAGCTGGAAAAATCTTTCGATGACGAACAAAACGAGCCCAATATTGATATATTTTTGACGTACGCACGATTACATAAAAAAGTGTAAAGTTTGATATATATATATATATATATATATATATATATATATATATATATATATATATATATATATATATATATATATATATATATATATATATATATATATATATATATAACAACTTTTATAATGCACCCTCAACCTATCAAATAATTTTATAAACTATTTTAAAATTAATTTAAACTACAGGGTAAAAAAACGTACACTTTGATAGAAGTTTTAGTTATACACCAAATACCTACCAATCAAACAAAGCTAGCTCAATATTGATATGTTTATAACACATGTAGAATTTAAAAGAAAATAATCACGCTTAATACGTATACATATATTTTAACAAAGTTTCAAAATGAACCTTTAACATACCAAATAACTTTTAAAACTAGTATAGATTTTTGAACTAAACTATGCAACTACCGTAAACTTTCAAAATGATCAAAATATTTTAAAAGCTCGACCACGACATTCAAAACCGGACTACCAACATTCATTCAAAATGCCGCAACACACTGGTGCCCGACACAACATTTATTCGAAAAAGGACGTCACATGACAACTACAAATATAGCTTCACACAACATTTGTTCCAAACAAATACAACACGTGTCGGTAAAAAACATACCACAGTCTTACAACGAGAAGCCCCACCCAAACATTATTCATAAATAACTATCGCAAAAATTTCTCGAAAATTCCCGCTGCAACGCAGCGGACGCCTTCCCACTTGTTTCTTCTGATACTTCTTAATCCACTATTGTATTTTTGCCTTCATGTTTTAGTTTGGACTTCAATTTTTGTGTTTTTATATTTTACTTTTCGTTAAATGACACGCGAATCGTGAAATTAGGTAATGGTGCACTTTTGTGCAATTTTGTAAAGTAATCGACTACATACCAACAAAATTAGCTTCTCATTCCGAGTCACACGAGGGAAAAAAGTCAAAAATACATGCACATGTCTTGTATACAAATGCTAGTACACAGAAACTGCATTCACAACACTACCATTGACATATAGCCTCATGTGACCTACAGCATATGCTTGTAGGCGTCCAAAATTTTTGCTTCACATGTTAAACTAACCAACCATATACACAATAAATGTGTTATTTTTCATTCTACACTACTACTTTTTTCGTTCCTTTTTAAGTCTTTTCAAAGGTTGAGTATTGATTTCACCTTCTTCATGGTTACTCTTGTTGATTTGATTGTTTTGGCTTGGTGAACTCTCCTTGGTATCGTATCCTGACCGCTTTGAAGATATAGTGATGACTCCAGGTTCTACCTTTTGTTCCGGCATCTCACACTTGCCATTGATGGGCTTCATATAGCAAAACCTTTTCAAAAATATTACAGCCATAGAAGTCGTTAGATAGTAATAAAAAATGACAGACAAATGACATTTTAAAAATATATATGCAAATGTACTCTCTCTATAAGTGACAACTACAGAATCACATATGTAGGCCACCTGAGTTTGATCAAGTACACAAAATAAATGAATCGGATCTCTAAGAACAAATATCTTATTTCAAATATGCATTTTGTCATATAGATAAAATAGTTACTTTCCACCATTTGCTCTACTAGACATCCTACACAATAAGATATATTTGATAATAATTTACAAAACAATATATTGAATACCATTCTAGGGGGAGTGTCTTGCAATCAAAATCTGGGTGTAGCATCCTCCATTTCCTACACTTGTTGCACTGCACCCATTCATGATCAGGCTTATGCCGTAAACCACCTTTTTTCTACATTACAATGGTATGAAAGGAGATCAACATTCTAAGATGACAAACAACAACTCTAAGCAGCTGGCACAATAAAATTTGAGATTGAGAATTTATAACAGGATTAATGAAATGGGAATTACCACATAGACCTTGTCAATAGTGTTATCCAAGTACTCATCAACCTTTTTACTGAGCCAATCTTCAAGCAGAGCATAAGGTTCACAATCCACAAATCCTTGTTTGTTGTTATGAACCCAAACACGATTATTATCATCATCCTGCATTATAAACAAGCCAGTAAACTTTCCTTGAACAAAATAGCCGTTTCATTTTGTTCACTGAAAACAAATAACTCGGTCACTATTTAGGCATAACATGTACCATCACACTGGTGACATCTATGACTCCTAAAATGCCATGACTCTTTTCACCATTATGAATCATGCTTCCAACTCTTTTGTAAGCCTGTAAGAAGCATTTATAAGTTTAAAAAGCGTGTTATGGGCCCAAATTAGCATGCTAAGAAGGATTAAACTGTAATCAATAAGCAAACTAAATTTAGAGGTATATGAAATCATTTACCTCTATCAACCGCCCATGCCAATATAGAAAGATTCCACAATTTCCTTGCTCCAAATCTGGCTGAGAGTGTCCAAGAATGAGTTGAACCTGTTTTCCCAAAACAAAACCATTTTCTATGCTGGTTTTATGTAGAAATCTTGCTAAAGGCCGGCTTTTAACCTGTTGAAGTTTTATGTAGAAATCTTGATTGGTATATGAAAAAGAAACAAAAGAAGTTCAAAATGTATATAACAATATTACCAATGACCCTTGAACGTTTATCTTCATTCGTGGATCTAGAAAGATGACTTCAAGATAGGATCTGAGTGAATAGTCTATAGGAACCTGAAAAAAAAATGAAAAACATTATTACACATACTTTTCATAGCTAAATGAATCTATAATAGCTTAGGAATGATTGACACCTGGCGAGTCATCTGGCCCAATCGAGATCTCGTCCTGCGTGAACGAATTAATATGTCACCTTGATGGAATGAACTACCACCACTCATCCCATTCACCCATTCAAGAGCATATTCAGATCCCCATTCATCCAAGTTCCACACGTATATCTGTGTTCCTGTACCATTTCTCTGAAACAAGCCTGCTTTCTCACCAATAAAATATTTATTAAATGGCGAAAATTGCTCAATGGATTTTAAATTGTTCTCTGCTGAAGCTTCAGTCTGGATACTGGTATCAAATTCCATTAACTGTCCTTTCCGAGAATAGGATACAATTGGGATCTCTATGTTCTGTAGCAAGAAAGAAAAGCTGAGATGTGACAATTTTTAAATATATATGACAAGAAAAAAAATTGTAATGGTTATTCTTACATCTTTTCCTTCATTTAGTGATTGTGAAAGAAAGGCGATTGATCTTGAATTAGTAGTCTGGGTAAGAACCAATACATCTCTTCCCAGTCTCATTGTTCCAGTCTGAAATTACCGTCAAAGATCACCCAAAAAAAAACATTACAATGTAATGAAAGCCAACTTACGCAGGAAAATAGGTACTCTCTTTATCCACAATTATTTTTCACCAAAACAAAAACACAGTTAAAAAAAAGTGCAATTATTACAATTGGGTAGAATGACACTTGAGACGCTTACCTAATGCTTTCTCTAGTGACTTTTTTATTGGTAAATTTGATTAGGTGTACAGGAAACTTAAATAGTTAATAACTTTTAGCATTGGAGAACTGTGACATTCTAAACTTGTAAGGTCGACCATAGTTTTGAAATAGAGAGTATGCCAAAATAAATACACAAAAAAATATTAAAATTTTTGCTAAACATAACTATAAGTTTAAGAGGTTTGGACATACAGAATTATTGTACATTAACAATAACCACCTCTTCGTGATAATCACCAAAGGGTTATGTTTGCCAAAACCTTAATTACAATAGGATGATCTCTTTATGAAGGCAAAAAAATTTACCTTAAAACCAACACCATATCTTCCGATATACTTTGGATCATTTGTATCAGGTTGCTTGCGGCCAAAGGATACCATTTTCAAGATCTCATCATGGCCCATCCCATGACCATCATCTACAACTGCCAACATTGGAATTTCTTTACCAGCAATACTTGAGTATATCATGTCAACAGATATATCCAACCTGATTAACGATAAAAATTTAGTTTTACCAATAATAATAATAATAATAATAATAATAATAATAAAAAGTGAACTGTGGGCGATTCTTGGCGATGGGATCTCCTTGATCCGGTTCCGTCGACTTCGTCCCCCCTGCCATCTGTGATTCAACCTTCAGTTGGATCGTCATCCCCCTCGTTCGTTGGGCGTGTTGTGGTATTGGGTGTGGGTGTGTTCCTTCGTTTTGGTTTTGCTTTTCATTTGTTGCTGTGTCGTTGTTTTCCTGGGTGGGCTGTGGTTTCGCATGTGGTGTGACTCCTGCGTTCTCCCATATTCAGCGGTGATCGTGGGTGGTTGTTGGGGAGTGAAGCTATTGCGGTTTGCTTTTCCCGCCCGTGTGGTCTCATTTTGAACTTTGGCTTTTTGCGGTTGCTTTCTGGATTAGTTTGCCAGTTGCGGTTAGGGTGGGATTGCGGTTTGTATTGTTGAGGTTTGTTTTGTTTTTTTTCTGCTGCGGTTGGTTGTTTTGGTAAAGTCGACATACTTATTTTAGGTGGGACCCACGCTTTGTTTCCTAGTGGTTTGTATTGTTGCAGTTGCTTTTGGTTTTGGTAGGTGGGCCTCACTTTGGGCTAAGTTTGTTTGTTTAATAAGGGACCTTGTATTTTGTTTTTGAACTTGGGCAGCGGTTGGACTTATTCCTTGGGCCTTGTTGTTTTTCCTCATCATGGCTAACCTTGACGCATTTCGGATATCATGCCCGTTGCAAGGACATGAGGGGTGTAGTGGCGGGAATGAAAAGGGGTTCACTAGGAAATATTTTATTGATCACCTAGGCACCCGCCATTTTAAGACTGATGTATTGAAGGCTTCTCACAAAACGCGTATTGCGAGTGACTTCTCGTTGTTCTCTGCTCTTGACCAGGCTCTCCATCAAGCAGGTATTTGGCTTTGTGGGGAATGTTTTTGCACCCACACCTTCAGTAAGAATTGCAAACATGCCGTTGGTGATATGGTTCCGGCACCTCGTTTTGACGATGTAGCGATCTACGGTATTCCTCTACCCATGAGGCCGGAACTGAATATGGTCGAGGAGAGGGCCGCGGGTGATCTCACTATTGATAGGGTTTTGTGGGAGATACGTCTGGGGTGCCCCCTCTCGTTGGTGAGTCCGCTTATGACATCAACCTCCTTGATCGGGTTTTCTCAAAGAAAATACGTACGGTTAAATGTATTCCCCCCAGGGCGCGACTTGGATTTGCTAAGATTTTTCGTGGTGCATTGGATATGGTACTATCGAGACCGGGGGAATTATCTGCATGGGTGCAACTCCTTATTCTACCATCCTGTGTGCTCTCCGCCTTTGTGCCAACAAACAGATCTCAACGACGCTCCGGCGAGAGAGAACGCTGCCAGCTCGACGACTGTATTTCCCGCGCCATCCTCAGATGGAGGGATCCCGTAGACAGGCTTGGTCTGGTGATGGATCGGTTAGTCGAAGTGCCTTCATCTTTCAAAGGGGGGACGAAACGTAAGGATCAAAACGGGGTCAACCTCGGTCAGTGCAAGCGTAAACTTGGGGACGGGCATTTTACTGCTGCTATTAAAGTGCTCACGTCTTCTGGAATTGCCCCATCCACACCTGACACTCTATTGGAGCTTGAGGCTAAACACCCCAATGCCCCCCAGCCGACCCTGCCCTCTTTGTCACTTGATGAGGACGCCCTTTCTGTCGACAAGGACTTGGTTCTCAACAGGATCCGCAGCTTCCCCAAGGGGACGTCGTGTGGTCGTGATGGGTTACGGGCACAACATTTGATGGATATTTTGGGAGGGGCGGCGTCTGTTATTGCTGATGACCTGCTTGGGTCCATTACGGGAGTTGTTAATCTGTTCCTTAGTGGAAAGTGCCCTAGTCAACTGGGGGAATACATCGCTAGTGCTCCCTTGACTCCATTAGTCAAGCCCGGTGGTGGTATACGTCCTATTGCTGTTGGCACTGTTTGGCGTAGGCTTGTGTCAAAGGTTGCCTGGGGGATGTGAGGCTGTCCTTCACTCTGTAAATAGGCTCATTGAGTCTAAGGGGTGTGAAGTTGGATTTTCCATGCTTTTAGTGGACTTCAAAAATGCTTTTAATCTCGTTGACAGGAGTGTCTTGCTTCAAGAAGCGAGGGGGGCATGCCCTTCTATTGCACCGTGGGTTGAGTTTTGTTATGCGCGCCCTGCCAGGCTCTATTATGAGGACTCCATCCTTTGGTCATGTCAGGGTGTCCAACAAGGTGATCCGTTGGGGCCTTTGTTGTTTGCCTTAGCTTTGCACCCATTGATTCATGCTATCAATCAGTCATGTGAACTTACCCTTCAGGCGTGGTACCTAGATGATGGTACTATTGTTGGTGATACGCTCATGGTCGCCAAAGCGCTTGATATCATTAGGACAGATGGCCCCGCTCGTGGTTTGTTTTTAAATGTTGACAAGACGGAACTCTTCTGGCCTGTCGAAGACCTTAAAAGCAGAGTGGAGGGCGTATTTCCTATAAATATTGCTCGCCCGCTAAATGGTGTCAAACTCCTTGGTGGTCCGGTTAGTTTGGACGAAGGTTTCTGTCGAGATTTGGCTTCCAAAAGGGTCTCCAAAACCATACATTTAATCGAGGCAATTAACAAACTCAATGATCCGCAATGTGAGCTTCTTCTCTTGCGTAATTGTGCAGGAGTTTCGAAACTATCGTATGCTTTGAGAACATGTTCCCCCTTGCACTTATCAGAGGCCCAGACTCAGTTCGATCAGACATTACGTGCCTCTTTGGAGAAGATTGTTACTGCCTCAGGGCCTGGGTTTGGTGACTGGCAGTGGAGGCTTGCCACCCTTCCAATAAAGCTCGGTGGGCTTGGCATCCTTTCAGCGGGGGATATCGTCAAATACGCCTTCCTCGCTTCTCGGATGCAAACGAACGACTTACAGGATAAGATACTCACCAAAACGGGTATTGTCACACACGGCCCTTCATTCCAGCATGCTTTGGACATATTCAATGCTACTTGTAACACCGACTTCCTCAATGTCATCGGGGGCGCTTCTGCCCCCAAATGATGAAAACCTTGGCAAAGTGTTATTTCGGTGTCATTGAGAAAGACCTTGTATCCAACTACTCATTAAGTCCAAGGCAGGTGGCTATACTTAGTAATGTTCGCGCCCCGCATGCGCAGGACTTCCTCTTCGCCATCCCTATTGACGGTCTCGGACAAAGGATGAATCCTCGCCAATTTCGTTCGGTGTTATGCTACAGGCTTGCGGTTCCTATGTTCTCCGAAGGCAGCTTATGCCCGAGTTGCAATGTACACCGTATGGACCAGTGGGGGGATCACGCGGTTCACTGCGAAGTGGGTGTTAAGTTCAGGCATAACTTGGTGCGTGATATCCTTATTGATATATGTTCCAAAGCCGGGATTACGGTGCGTAAAGAGGCTCCAATGGGATTTCTGTCGGAGGGAGGGAATTACGTCCTGCGGATGTGTTATTGTTTAACTGGTTCCAAGGCAAAGACGTATGTCTGGATGTGACTGGGGTCTCCCCGTTTGCTGGGTCTGGGGCAACGACATGGGCTCCTGGGGCTGCGCTATGTAATGCTGTGGAAAAGAAAAGGAAGAAGTATGCGTCCAAGTGTGAAGACAATGGATACAAGTTCGTCCCTTTCGCTTTTTCCACGTTTGGGGAACTTGATGTGGAAGCTTTGAATACACTCTCACGTGTTGGGGATATTGCCAGCAGCCACTCTAACAATGTTAAGAGCGGTGTTTTTATTTTTCATCGAGTTAGTTTGTGTATTCAAAAAGGGGTGGGAGCACAGATCGTGTCTAGACTTCCCTCTAATTTCATGTAATTTCTTTGTTTTCAATGAAAAGTGGCGGTTTATAATAAAAAAAAGAAAAAAAAAATAAAAAATAAAAAAAAATAATAATAATAATAATAATAATAATAATAATAATAACAACAACAACAACAACAACAACAACAACAACAACAACAACAACAACAAGAACAAGAACAAGAACAAGAACAATAACAATAACAATAATAATAATAATAATAATAATAATAATAATAAATATTATGGTCTTGAAATTAAGGACAATAAAACACATACCGTGTTGCTTTGGCATCTCTTGAATTATCCACCAATTCAGCAACTGCTCCAAAAAGCCAATCAGAATGGGCTTGACCAAGGGTTCTCAAATAACTAGGATGGACGGAAACATAATTCTTCGTTGGAAGACTTTGTCCCTTGGCACTACTTAGTGATCTGTTTCGATTCTCCACTCTTGTTTCAAGTGGTTGGTTATCCTCAACACCTATTTTAGGACGCTTAAATTGAAATCCATCGTATTCAAGTTTGATCTCTGTGCAAAAACAAAGCAAAATAAAAGAAGTGTGTTTTTTCTTGTTATCACATCCTGCACCATATCAAAACTCATATTTTGAAGTTAAGTTTAAGGTGATCATGACAGCGGTGACCTAAGTTTTGTTTCATGTCTCATGTTTTGTTTGATTCAAATAGCGGCCGGGATTATTAGTCTTTTACACTACTGTTTTTCACCCATTGATGAACTATGCTTCTCTTAATGTATTCATTAAGTTCCTATTTTAATTTTAATTTATGTATATAATACAACAGCTATTTGTGGATCGAAAAAATAATAATAATCAGATCGTGCAGATGAACACAAATCCAAACCATCCTGTTTCGAACCACATAAAAAATATACCATTTTTGACCCATTACCCTACCCGCTTCACCTGCTATATGGGAAAGAAGAGTATGCCATAACTAAAAAGGAGGCTAAATGCATGATGGTGCTACAAAGAGGACTTGGATACATCCAAATAATGGCCATGATAATAATGAATAAAATAAAAATTATTAGAAAAGAAAATACACAATGAAGAGACAACTAACCAGATTCCACACGGCATTGATTTCTGGTGAAACAATCAGGCATCATATACTGAACCACAGCATGACCGTATTCTTCGTCCTGCGATGGTGGAAGAATGTATATCTCACCATTCACAGTCTTTGCAAAAGCAGCCTTCAGACAGATATACAGATATGCAACGTTAGACTGGGGATGTAAGTTCAATTATGATTTTTGATAAAGACGAAATAACTAAAAGCATGAGCAGAAAACAAAGATATTAATTTCAAGTATATAGCAACATAACGACACTGAATGATTTTGAACAGACAAACTAGAGATCTCTAAAATCCAAATAAATATCAAATCCTGGAACACTAACTCCCCACCTTTTTATATTCTTTCAGAAAACTCAAGAACTTTCCCCACTCTAACTTTTGACGCTTGTCTTCATAAGCTGGGTGGATAACAGTACAATGTAATCCAGAGGGAACCTGCTCTTCCTTGATGTAATTGGTGATTTCCAAATTCTGAGGACTGAAATAAATTCAGACAGTCAATAAGCTACAAAAATACAAGTAACATGGACATTTCGGTATATCCCAGCAAATCATACAAACATAAAAGCTAAATTAGAAGAGATCTTATTATAACAGATATAAAGAACTAATCAAAGAACGAAGAGGGGAATGATCAGAGTGAGCATACATTGCAACTGATGAATTTGAGCATTCGACCCGACAAATGCTTTTCCGGTCCCTCGTTAGCAGAAAATAACATTGAATACTATCTATAATCTCTGCAAAATGAATAGATTGTTAGCCAGAAGGTTACAAATATTGAATGTGTAATGGTAAAAATAAGAAGTATGAATGTAGCCAATGCATAAGGTTCATTAATCAAACATGATTGATGCATGATACGTATCTGAATCCTTATACTATTCCATACGTGAGAGTTTAGTTGTCATAAACCACCACAATAGGTGTCAAAATGTGTTGAAACAACATTACCTAAAACATAACAATCCTGCATGGGACCTCATATGTAGTGATGTCTTATTTAGTTTTGAAAGTTTACCAAAAGTTAAGTACAAACAAAACATACAATAATCAATGTTTTATAGTCCATTTCGGTAGACTTAATCAATCACTTGGTTGTGTAGTCCCTCATGAAAGGCCAACCTGTATCGTTTTAGTGTTAATTTGTCTTTTGGCAGATACAATTTCCTCTTAACTATCACTTGGGTCTTCCAGCCACATCGCTTACCTCTTTCCTATAACAACACCTTATCAAAATCACCCAACAACCTTTACTGCCACAGAAAGACAACCTCATTGCCTTCACAAAGTACTTATAATCTAAGAGTTAGGAGAGTGGAAGCCGCCACCGCATCTCTTCATGTGATTTTTAATCTAACAAAAAAAACTGAATCGAACCGAAACCCAGAAAAACACACCTAAACCATTTAAACAAACTGCAACCCACCGAGTCCACTTCAGTTTGTTTCTCGTTTCATGTCCTTCAAGAAAACGGTTTTCGATTTGGGTTGGTTTTGGTCGGTTCGGTTCGTTTTGACCCGATGTTGAGCCTTAAACAACAAAATATCGATGGCCCGAACGACTCCTTAACAAAGTGGTACTATTTAACTTCTATAAATGGAGTTCACCAACTGCGAATTAATTAAAAGTACTACTAATATAACATAAAATATGGTATGCTAACCTTCACAATTATGCTCACTTTTATGTTGCGGCTCTTCATACTTATGGCACAAATCTACCATTATAAAACTGCAACATAGTAAATGAGAAAGACATGTTATTTGATGATACAATATTTTATACAAGATTTTTCTTGCCGCGCGGGGCGCTGGGTGTGGGGTGTTACGTGAAAAAATTTACGCTAATCATATATTGAACTAAAACAATAGCTAAAATCGATTTAAAAAAAATAAAAAAATATAATAATAAAAAAAAAAAACAAAACAAAACAAACAAACAAAACGTGTGCACATGTTCCTTTATGCCTTCAAATATATGTTTCATAAACAATTATGGCGATTTCGGGAAAAATGGAATATTGAATAATAAAAACTTAAAAGTTCACATCGAACAAATATAGTTTAAACGTAATTATTAGTTGTACTAATAATGTGAACTTCGTACATTGCACGGGAACTAAAATTAGTTTGAAACTAAAACAAAACATCAAAAAGAATATAAAAAGAAAAGCATTCGTGTAAGAAAAAGAAAATTATAGATCCAAGTAAATGAGACATCTCATTGATCTAAAAACAAATCACGTTCACCTTAGAAATATCATAAGAATAATAAGAACACAAAGATAATCAAAACAAACTTTACCCCTAAATTTACATATAATATGAAAATATTTGAAAAGAAACTACATAAGCAAATTGTAAAAAAAAGCTTCACGTTGTAATTGAACCATAAAGTTTTCGTAAAAAAGAAAAATAGCTGCAAAAAATTGAAATAAAAATAAAAACTTAAAGCTCATTTCTTGTCATCGTAAATTTGTTCTCACGAAAACTTAGTCTTTTGCACAAGAACTTATCTCCACGATGTTATACAAGCATGAAACGAAACCCTATTACGGATTAAATATATGGTAGAATCATGAGTTTTCCTAAAATGAGCATAACTGTGCTCAAATCCAAAAATAGAACCAAGACCGTGGCAAGTAAAGTCGGAACCAACCTATCACAAATAAAAGTGTTTACACAACAATCCATACTTAGAAAATTAGAATAAGATTAAAATCGACTCGCCGCTTGTTTGCGACAAAAAAAGTTTAATATAGAATCGAAAGAGGTACTAATCGATTGAGTTTTTAGTCTTTTTTTTTTTTTTTTTTTTTTTTTTTTTTTTTTTTTTTTTTTAATTTAGCTCAGTTTAGGTTCATTCTCCCTTTCAACAGTTGCATAACTTAAAATTGTTTATTAACACGAAAAACAATGGTTCAAGACCAAATCTCTTATATACTAAGAGATTTTCGAAAAGTGGAAAAATAATGTTGAAAAACTATTGGACCAACCAAAGTGCACCATTCTGCCTACGTGACAAAATTGAGCATTCCTATTAGCCAATAAAAGTCAAAATTGGCTTCAATTTGGTCAAACTCATCTAAATCTCATCCAACAAAATAAATATGTATAAAAATACATGCGTTGATTTTATAAGAAAACCTTAGTTGTTATATTTTCAATAAACTATTTTATATTAAATAATACTTATCAGTTTTCATGTTTTTTAATAACTTTATAAATTTAATAAATACCCCTTAAACTTTATACCCCATAGTCACTATATATTAAATTAATGTATATGCATAGAATCATAAATATCAAAATGAAAACACGAGTTACTGTGATGTAATATGTAAATGAATACACAAGATTATGTATATACAAACGACTTACGTTATTCCTTTTTATAAGTTTAACCCATGCGTATACGAGTTTAAAGACTAAATACAACTAAAATTATTATTAACATAAACATAAATATAAAAATGAATGCACGACCTCACGAATTAGAGATGAATACAAATAGAAGAGATTGTACATAAACGACACATATTTTTTCAAAGATCATTATGTGCTACTATACACGCATAATGTCTAGAACATGATATGATTATATGAATAGTTAAACTTAAACATCAACCTATACACCATGCAAGTTAAACAAAAGTACTCCGTGCAACAAAAATCTACACAAAATATTAATCGATATTAATACATAATTAAAATGAAAATTTTATGCAAAAACTCGGGCGTGCATGGATATCATAACTATGTAAGTATAAAAGATTTAATATGTAAAAATCTTAGACATTACAAAACCCCGGATTTATCTATTTTAGCAATATTTAACTTTAAAACAAAGTTAATGAAATATTATTACCTGTTATACTATATGCACAAACACCGTGCTTCTAAACTAGTTATAATCAAAATATCTTAGAGAAAATACATCGCAACGATAAATCGAACACCTAAACTAAAAAAGAAAAACGAAAAGATATATCCGACAAAAAAGTAGACTGAGCACAATGGACTCGGTGTATTCAATCCTCGACCTGGTCCGGTTATGTCTTACACACAACCCGATGCTTTGGTGCTTAGTGCCAACTATTGGCATTCAGTCCGGGTCGGGTTTTGACCCGTTATCAGCCCTACCAAAAAGAATTCAGCATTGTTTTTCTTTAAAAAGGAATCTGAGTTTGCGATTTCGTCGGCATTTTGAAAAAAAAAATTGCATAGAAAACCAAAATAAATAAAAAGAAAACCCAAAACAAACCCTAATTCAATCCAATAAACTTACAGTTTGCAGTGCAAAACAATAAATAATCCAGTCTAACAAACAATAATTACAGTAAATAATGACATGTATATGGATAAAAAGTAGAAGTAAAAAGAGGCATTTGTGTATACCGTATATGACGTGTCAGTCACGAGGATGAAGATGAAGTGAAAGTGGGACTTTCAAAAGAAAAAATAACTGCCAATGAAGAGATTTAAGGGACACGCGTCTGTCTAATTATGTCGAGGATTGAATACGACCGAGTCCATTGTGCTCAGTCTACTTTTTTGTCGTATATATCTTTTCGTTTTTCTTTTTTAGTTTAGGTGTTCGATTTATCGTTGCGATGTATTTTCTCTAAGATATTTTGATTATAACTAGATTTAAGGGACAGGCGTATGTCTAATTATAGGACTAAGTTTGTAGATACGCAATATACTTTCTCAAAAGTATCAAAATACGTAACCTACTAAAAAAAGTCTGTAGATCGCTAACAAACTTTCAAATTTGGAACAATGTACGCAATATGACCTGGAACCAGCAGGTTACCAGGTTTCAAACTTTGAAAATTGACAGGAATAGTCCCTGTGGCTTGCGTTTACTTTCGCTGGTCATCCTTGGACTTTTTTTCACCTACAAAAGGTACAATAACGGTCCCTATGGTTTGCGTAGACTTTCACATTAGTCCGTTTTTATACTTTTTCACCCGTTCTCTTACGTTTTTAACCGTTTTCGTCCGTTTTTTTTACGTTTTCGTTCGTTTTTATACAATTTCATCCGTTCTCTTACGTTTTCGTTCATTTTTTTTTACGTTTTCGTTCGTTTATATACGTTTTCACACACGTTTTTACACTCGTTTCTACACGCGTTTTTACACACGTTTTCACAAACATTTTTACACACGTTTTTACATACGTTTTCACACACGTTTTTACACTCGTTTCTACACACGTTTTCACAAACATTTTTACACACGTTTTTATATACGTTTTCACACACGTTTTTACACACGTTTTTACATACATTTTCACACACGTTTTTACACACGTTTTCGCACACGTTTTTAAACACGTTTTTATATACGTTTTCGCACACGTTTTTGCACACGTTTTTATATACGTTTTCACATACGTTTTTACACACGTTTTCACAAACATTTTTACACACGTTTTTACATACGTTTTTACACTCGTTTCTACACACGTTTTCACACACGTTTTCACAAACATTTTTACACACGTTTTTATATACGTTTTCACATACGTTTTTACACACGTTTTTACATACGTTTTCACACACGTTTTTACACTCGTTTCTACACACGTTTTCACAAACATTTTTACACACGTTTTTATATACGTTTTCACACACGTTTTTACACACGTTTTTACATACGTTTTCACACACGTTTTTACACACGTTTTTATATACGTTTTCGCACACGTTTTTGCACACGTTTTTACACACGTTTTCACAAACATTTTTACACACGTTTTTACATACGTTTTTACACTCGTTTCTACACACGTTTTCACAAACATTTTTACACACGTTTTTATATACGTTTTTACACACGTTTTCACAAACATTTTTACACACGTTTTTACATACGTTTTTACATTTTTACATACGTTTTTACACTCGGTTCTACACACGTTTTCACAAACATTTTTACACACATTTTTATATACGTTTTCACATACGTTTTTACACACGTTTTCACAAACATTTTTACACACGTTTTTACATACGTTTTTACACTCGTTTCTACACACATTTTCACACACGTTTTCACACAAGTTTTCACAAACATTTTTACACACGTTTTTCGGGACTTTTTTCATAATTTGTTTCGGGTTTTTTTCCGAATTTTTTTACACACGTTTTGTCCATTTTTTTAAGTGTTCGTCCATAAAAAAATTAGAAAAAGAATTTTGAAAAAAAAAATTGTAAGGAATTTCAAAAAAAGATCAGAAATAAAAATCGGAAAAAATTCCGAAAAAAAATTCTGAAAAAAAATTCTGAAAAAATTCCAAAAAACGTGTGTAGAAACGAGTGTAAAAACGTGTGTGAAAACATATATAAAAACGTGTGTAAAAACATGTGCGAAAACGTATATAAAAACGTGTGTAAAAACGTGTGCGAAAACGTGTGTAAAAACGTTTTCGGAATTTTTTTCAGAAATTTTTTTCAGAATTTCTGAAAAAACGTGTGTAAAAATGTGAACGAAAACGTGTGTAAAAATGTGAACGAAAACGTGTGTTAAAACATGTGTAAAATTGTATAAAAAAATGTGTGTAAAAACGTTTTTGAAAACGTGTGTGAAAACGTTTATAAAAACATGTGTAAAAACGTGTGTGAAAACGTATATAAAAACATGTGTAAAAATGTTTTAGAAAACGTGTGTGAAAACGTGTGTAGAAACGAGTGTAACAACGTATGTAAAAACGTGTGTAAAAATGTTTGTGAAAACGTGTGTAAAAACGTATGTGAAAACGTATATAAAAACGTGTGTAAAAATGTTTGTGAACGTGTGTGAAAACGTGTGTAGAAACGAGTGTAAAAACGTATGTAAAAACGTGTGTAAAAAGGTTTGTGAAAACGTGTGTAAAAACGTATGTGAAAACGTATATAAAAACGTGTGTAAAAATGTTTGTGAAAACGTGTGTGAAAACGTGTGTAGAAACGAGTGTAAAAACGTATGTAAAAACGTGTGTAAAAATGTTTGTGAAAACGTGTGTAAAAACGTATGTGAAAACGTATACAAAAACTTGTGTAAAAATGTTTGTGAAAACGTGTGTGAAAACGTGTGTAGAAACGAGTGTAAAAACGTATGTAAAAACGTGTGTAAAAATGTTTGTGAAAACGTGTGTAAAAACGTATGTGAAAACGTATATAAAAACGTGTGTAAAAATGTTTGTGAAAACGTGTGTGAAAACGTGTGTAGAAACGAGTGTAAAAACGTATGTAAAAACGTGTGTAAAAATGTTTGTGAAAACATGTGTAAAAACGTATGTGAAAATGTATATAAAAACGTGTGCGAAAACGTATATAAAAACGTGTGTAAAAACCTGTGCGAAAACGTGTGTAAAAACGTGTGTGAAAACGTATGTAAAAACGTGTGTAAAAACGTGTGTGAAAACGTATATAAAAACGTGTGTAAAAATGTTTGTGAAATCGTGTGTAGAAACGAGTGTAAAAACGTGTGTGAAAACGTATGTAAAAACGTGTGTAAAAATGTTTGTGAAAACGTGTGTAAAAACGTGTGTAGAAACGAGTGTAAAAACGTATATAAACGAACGAAAACGTAAAAAAAAATGAACGAAAACGTAAGAGAACGGATGAAATTGTATAAAAACGAACGAAAAGGTAAAAAAAACGGACGAAAACGGATAAAAACGTAAGAGAACGGGTGAAAAAGTATAAAAACGGACTAATGTGAAAGTCTACGCAAACCATAGGGACCGTTATTGTACCTTTTGTAGGTGAAAAAAAGTCCAAGGATGACCAGCGAAAGTCAACGCAAGCCACAGGGACTATTCCTGTCAATTTTCAAAGTTTGAAACCTGGTAACCTGCTGGTTCCAGGCCATATTGCGTACATTGTTCCAAATTTGAAAGTTTGTTAGCGATCTACAGACTTTTTTTAGTAGATTACGTATTTTGGTATTTTTGAGAAAGTATATTGCGTATCTACAAACTTAGTCCCTAATTATAAGCGCATTAAGGGCATCCACTATGGTGGTGGTTTATGAAAATGTTTATAAAATTATGAAGAGGTCTAAAAACTTGTAAACCATAGTGGACATCCATTTCATGCTTATGTGTCATGAAGAGGTCTAAGATATTGGACCTTTTCATAATTTAATGCATTTGAATTATGTAAGATGTTGATAAAACTTGAAAAGGTTTATACATAGTGGGAATATGTTTATAAAACAAAAAAGTTTATAAATTAATATCATAACACAATTATAAACCTTTACAAAGGTTTACCATAGTTGATGCCCTAATATAAACAAAAATAATAGAACTACTTTTAAATGAGTAAAATTTTGTGTTAAGTTGTGTAGCGTGTATTTGTAAAAAAAAAAAAAAAAAAAAAAAAAAAAAAAAAAAAAAAAAAGGCGCATGAACTACTTTTCGTTACTAATTCTAATTCATGTGCTTAAAAATAATTAATGGTAAATGTTATGAGTGAGAAATTGCGGAACTCACTTTTTTTTTTTTTTTTTTTTTTTTTTTGTTAAAAGGGATGATACCTCGGCAAATATATTAAAACGCCAAATCTATACAATGAAAACTAACTATGAACATGCCCATAGTAGTTATAATGCCATGACATTCCCAAAACATGCTTCGGGAACATCCAAATAGAAGATAAACATCTATAATGTCTACCAAACTTACAGACCAAATTACCACTACTAAAACTCATAGACCAAGACATGACCATCATCTTCTTCTTCGAAACCAGAATCATCACAAAAGAATAAAAAGTAAGAATCCAGTGAAGCAAAAGGGAACCAGAAAGAACCTTCAACTTCAAGAGAGTTACAAACACTAGAATTCCTACCTTATACCTCCAAAAGAACCAAAACCAGAAAACATGCCTATTATACTTCACCACATTGCAACCAACCACCCAGACAATCATCATAATCTCATGAACAAACCAGCCAAATCCAAGCAAATGAGGCCAAAACCAAACCATAACTGTCCAAACATCATCTGTGCTAGGCACATACCATGTCAGACACTTAATAGAAAGGATGACCTTAAGAACCAACTCAGTTAGCACCGAAAACTTGTTATCCCCTATGTCATCTAGGCTAGGCTTACACCACATAGGAGAAACATGTAAAATAAGGTACCAAAAGCTAATTAAAGGATACAATACCTGGATACCACCCAATCTAGCAAAATTCCAGCTATCATAATAAAAAAACCACTTTCCCAGCTTGATAACAGTCATATTCACCACCAATATATCTTTGAAATACCTAGTACCATTCCAAATGACTACATTATTTCCATGAATCCACCAACACAACTTATTTCTGTCCATTATTTTGTCTTCCATCAATGAAACTAACCATATTATTGCCAGTGGTCTTTTGCACATAAAAATCCCAAACTTGAGCAGCAACATAAACTTGAGCAGAGTTACTAATCTTCAATCCCATGATTCTTAACCTGACAGTATCCGTAATCACCCTGCAAATGTCTTCTAAACTTCTAGCATGGTCCTGGAATGTTCTGAAGTTCCTCTCCTGCCATACACAGTAGATACATGCACCAAGAAGAAGCCTTTGCAAAATACTCCAAATAGATCTGTTGCAAGGTCTCAACAGCATATGGTTAATAAGCTCAGACCAACTATTAGGAGCCTTGTGAAGATTAGCCAAATTTTTCATTTTGAACCATATTTCCCCAGTAAATTCACATTCAAAAAAAAAGATGATCATGACTATCATGTACTTTGCTGCAGAACATACATTTTAGATCAGAAGACTTATCCCAAACACCCATTTTATCATGTGTTTTAAGCCTACCCTGAATGGCAAGCCACACCATGAATGAGTGTCTAGGAATACATTGGCTAAACCAAACAAGGTTAGCCCAAGGAACCGGAGGCTTGCTCTCTCTGATATCATTCCAAACCTTAGATACAGAGAAATCTATAAGTCTACCAGAATTAGTTTTCCACATAACTTTGTCCTTTTTGTTCTCAATTATAATGGGAGGATCAGATGATAACAGCCCATTAAACTCATCAGTTAAAATCTTAGGCCAAACCCATTTTCCCTTTTCAATCATTTCCGCAACTTTAGCATCCAAAGAAAGACCAGCATAATGGATTTTCCTATTAGGAATAAATCCATTTAAAGGGCTAAGGGGGTGCCAGTTGTCAAACCAAAGAGAGGTGTTGGTACCATCACCAATTCTATGCACGATATGATCTCTAATTAGCCCTCTAATTCTCAAAATCTTCTTCCAACTCCATGATGCTTCCTGCTTTTCAGGAATATCCCAGAAATTTCTTCCTTTGAGCTTATACATGTGGATCCATCTGACAGGGAGTTTTTAAACGTAATAAGATTCCAAATATGCTTAGAGATTAAAGCAATGTTCCAGTCTTCAAGTGATTTGATTCCAAGCCCGCCCTCAACTTTAGGCTTACAAACATCAGCCCATTTGATTTTGGCTTTACCTCTTTTGAACACGCCATAATTCCAAAGAAAATCTCTCATCACCCTTTCTATCCCATAAGCAATAGAAACCGGAAGAACGAACATAGAAAACCAATATATTTGCATAGAGCTGATGACTGAAAGAATCAATTGGAGTCTCCCAGCAAAAGAAAGTGACTTATTTTTCCAATCCATGATTCTACATTTGACCTTATCAATCAAAGGTTGACAGTCATTACAGTAAAGTCTTTTAGAAATGAGAGGGACCCCAAGGTACTTAACTGGGAGGCATCCAATATTCAGAGGCATAACCTTTAAAATCTTTGCTTTAGTAGCCTCTTTGACATTACCAAAAAACATTGTACTCTTAGGAAGGCTAGGAAGGAGGCCAGAGGATTCACCAAATTCATCTAGAGTTTTTTTCAAGACTGATACAGATTTGCTATCCCCGTGACAGAATAGCATTAGATCATTAGCAAAACAAATTTTTATGAGCTTCAGGTCTTTGCATTGCCAGTGGTACTTAAACTCAGGACTAGAAGAAACACATCTTTTAATCATAAGATTAAGAACTTCCATAACCATAGTAAAAAGATAAGGCGACAAATGGTCACCCTGCCTTAGACCCCTTTTCCCCTTAAAAAACCCTTGCAAATCTCCATTAATATTAATAAAGAAAGAAGTGGTGGTTATACACTCCATTATCCAATTAATCATCACCTTATGAAACCCAAATTGAACCAGGCATTTTCCAAGAAACTCCATTCAACAGAATCATAAGCTTTGTTGATATCAACTTTAAAAGCACACTTAGGAAGGCCTCTACTTCTATGATATCCTCTCATCAGCTCTTGGGATAAAAGGATATTATCACTAATGTGTCTATTAGGTATAAACGCACATTGATTCTGATCAACTAAATCACCCAGGCAAGATTTGATTCTACTGACTATGATTTTACTAATAATCTTATAGACCACATTGCAACAAGCAATGGGCCTATAATCAGAAACAAGCCTAGGGGTTTTAAGTTTAGGAACCAGCGATATAACAGTAGAATTAACCTCTTTAAGAAGTTTTCCAGAAGTGAAGAATTCTTTGACAGCCTTGCACATTTCATCACTAATGGACCCCCAAGCAGCCTTGAAAAAATGAGCAGAGTAACCATCCGAGCCAGGCGCCTTATTACCATCAATATCAAAAAGAGCACTCTTTATTTCCTCATTAGTAACCTTCCTTATCATAAAATCAGCATCAGCTACAGATAATTTGTTGATGAAAAGAGAACCAGGATCATCTATAGCTTTGACATTAGACTTGGAACCAAACACTTTCTGGAAATGGGACACAAATTGCTTGCCCACATCATTCCCATGGTATGGAACACCCTTTAAATCTTCAACCATAGAGATTCTGCTTTTGTTTAATTTATCCTTAACCACGTTATGGAAATATTTAGAATTCCAATCACCTTCATTCAACCAAGTGGTTTTAGATTTCTGTTTAAGAAAGGACTCTTCATCTTTAAGAGCATCTCTATAAGCTTTAAGACAGATCAACTCATCTTCTCTAAGCTTATTAGAGTGAGGATTTGCAACCACGGCTGCTTGAATCCTAGACAACTCCTTTCGGAGATTAATGACCTTCTCAAACAGGTTGCCCTGTTCATAATTAAGCTTCCTAAGAGGCTTTTTAAGCATTTTTAATTTAGACACCACAGAATACATAGAAAAGCCATCGACCTTTTGGTTCCAAACATTTATAACAATAGGTAAAAAACTATCCTTACACGAGAGATAGTTTTGGAACTTAAAAGGTTTGGGTTTGGGTTTAACAGCCTCTGGAATAATAAGAGCTGCAGGGGTGTGATCAGAGGTCATGAAGGGAAGAAACCTTGCAAACGAAGAAGGAAAAGAAGACACAAACGCCGCATTACCCAAAACCCTATCCAGTTTCTTCAATAGACCACCAGGCTTACCAGGCCTCTTATTCCAAGTAAAGTTAAGCCCATTCATAGCTAAATCATCCATATCAATTTCTGAGATACAATCTCTAAGATCACTCATTGCCGTAGTAACTTTTGAACCACAAGAAGACTTATCGGATGGGTCCAAAGTAGCATTGAAATCACCTAAAATCACCCATGGGGAGTCTTTGACAACTTTACTGTGTTTATGTAACGACTTCCACAACTGTCTTCTCACCACAGTGTTAATATGCGCATAAATGAAAGAACAATAAAAACTCAGATCTCCATTAAGGGTTTTAACAAAACAATGAATTACCTGAGCATTTTGTTCCATGACCATGAGATTAACGTGGTTAGGGTCCCAACCCACAAGGATTCTAGTTCCACCCACACAAGTAGAGTTATTAGAAACCCATTCCCAATTACCTAAAACACGCTTACAAGTACTAACCAATTTATTTTCTTCACATGTGTTTCCAAAAGACCACAAAAACTATAATTATCTTCCCTAATTGATCCTGATTAATCGTATTGTTTAACCCCCTCACATTCCAAGCAAACGCTTTGATCCCCATTAAGAAACATTAGAAGGAGAGGCTGCATTATTACCATGTACACTAGTAGCACAATTATCGTATTCAGGTTTCATTTCATTAGCGATTCCATCCAAGTCAGATTCTACATCATCATCTTTATACGAAGGGTCTAAATGGAATTTATGACAATTTTTATAGAAGTAATCCAACTGATGTATGGTCCAGTCCAATCTCACAGACTTGGAAGGATAAATACCAGCATCCATAAGTATATCAACTTCTTCTTTAAGGCTAGGCCAAACTTTGCTATGGAACTCCTCTTGAACCTTCACTTCATCTTCCAAACTACCCTGCTCCATATCTAAATCACCAAGAATATGATAAGAGTTTTTAACCGGAATGTCTTCATTAGAAGCAGCCGCCTTAGAATTCTTAGACCCAGAACCTCTGACTAAAATCTTTGGCTGATAGTTAGGATCTTTGCTAAGTTGAAGCAAAGATTTAGGAGCATTGTTGGTTTTGAAACTCTTATTCATAGATTTAGAATGATGCTGATAAGATTCATGATTAATATCTTGAGAATTGGCGCTCTTGTGAAAATTCTTACATTCCTCCCCATTGCTTTTGTTTCTAGGTTGATACCTTTGCTGAACTCCGCCACTTTTTTGATACTGCATAGCCCCTTTACCATTACTTGAAGAAGCAAAATTCTGATTGAAACCCGTCTTTCTTTGAAAACCACCTTGCTTATTACTGTTTTGCCCATTCCTATTCTGAGTACCAATGTCATTCTTATAAGAAGTAGTAATAGGTTTGTTCTTTTTACCCACTGTAGTAAATCCTTCATAATCCATGCCTCCATCATTAACAGTATCCTTTGCTTCACTGCTACTTTTATCTGTCATCTTATCATTCTTATCAGCAACTTCTTCATTGGTTCTAGGCCTAACCTTACAAGCAAGAGTAGTATGTCCAAAGGTTTTACAATGAGTGCATAAAGGAGGTTTCCATTGATACCTCACATCTAACTTACCCACTTTAGCAGATCGGTTACCAATCGGTGGGTATTCAATTTCCAAAACACTAGGAAGTTCATCAGTGGCAGAGACCTCCACAAGGACTCTCGCAAAATCCAATTTCCCTACTTTCTTAAGACACCTTTCTTTTGTCATCTTATCCATAACCATAGGCTTCCCAACTCCACTCATGATCTTCCCAATTCCATTCCCATTACAAAGCTTCATGGGGATGTTATACACACATACCCAAATAGGAATTAAAGACGGCTCAGTTTTATCCAACCAAATACCAGGCTCCCAAATGTTCAACACAAGAGGCACATTTTGCACCATCCATGGACCATAGTCAAGCACAGTTTTCATCCCATCTTCACTCTTAAACTTAAAATAAAAAATACCTGAGCTAGTCTTAGTAATCTCCTCAATCCCATGAACCCTCCACATTTTCATTAAATTACCTCTAACCACTCTGTAATCCATAGATGTACCCACAAAATACCCATACAACTGTAAAGCACAAGCCAGACCACCCTTATAAACTTCATCCGCAGAAAACTGTATTCTCCTATTACCATTTTCCTGTTTAGACGACACAGCATTAGGAGTGTACTCCATTTTTAAAGCCATCTCTTCACTACCCTGCTTCAATTTTTTAGCAAATCTATCGGCATCTGCTGTATATTGGTTTGACAGCGTAGTTTTCCCAAAACCGTTAATACCACTTGTGTTCCAAGCACCTCCATTATGTTGCACATTCTTTTTGACAAAAGGGTTATTAACACTGTTTTTACCAAATTGAACAGTAAACAATGGCCCCAAGGGTTTTTTGAGAATACCTTTGTTCAAGTTATTTCCTCCAAATTCAAATCCATTAACAACCTTATCACCAACAATACCATTCAAAACACTAGAAGCTTCAACACCAGTATTAACCACAACTTCCATACTAGTATGTTCACTCCTAGGGTCAGAACCTGCTATATCCAAATCATTCCCTATCTTAGCCACAGGAATGCTATCTCTACTACCAATTCGCTCACAACTAGTACTGCCACCATCCCCCATACTAGTGTCAATAGAACCAGTTTCAAGACCATTCCCCTTAGCTATAGGACTACTCTGGTGCCTATCCAAATGGCTATCATCTAAAGGAAGCTTTATAAAAGACCCATCATTACCCTCAATCCTAACATTAGAAACTTTAGGCTTAGACAAACTGTTATCAACATAAGAGCTACCCATGGCAAACTTAACATTAACATCAATAGCACCAGTCTTGTGGACGTATGGTCCGGACTGGACCCTACATGGGCCAGGCCCGGCAGACAGCGGCCCACTCTATGCCTTAACCCTAATTCCATGCCTTATAAATATAGGGCTGGGGTTCCATTCACAACAGAACATAACAGGTTACCCTAAACCTAATTCTCATATGCTCCGCGCATCAATACTAACTTGACCGTCGGAGGTGGATCCCGGGGCTACGGCCTCGGGTCCACTCCTAACGGGTTCTCTTTGTTGACAGGTCTATTCAGGGCTCGAGAAGACGACTAACGGCCCAAGGAGAGTCGTCGAATCAGTCCGCGCTAGATTATGCATCAACAAGTGGCGCCATCCGTGGGACCACGACTACGACAAGTTTCGTGTTCTCACATTACCGGAAAGTAACCATTGAGTTCAAAAGCCGGTAACTTTATTTTTTGTACGCAACACACAACAAAACGGCTGTGTTCCACAAATTATATTTTCTTTTGGTCAAACATACACAGCGACATCAAAAATTATATTTTGATCTGCTCATGCGTAAGATTTGATATACCAAGTTAGTAAACGCCACGTGAGTTTAATAACTCCTTTGGGAAGTCAACATCACCGTTCATGTGATTTTAATACCTTTCCCACATGATTTGATTACAAGTCTTTTAAATAATATTTTGTACTTACGTAGCCAATATTTTGTTACAAGTCTTCTAAAACTAAAAAAGATATCAACAATATTTTGTGCATATCTTTTCAATCAAGATTTGGTATCTTTTAAATATTCAAAAGATTTTATGTAAATCTTTTAAATTTGGTATACACGATTTTACCTATAGCCACGCGCTATGTCCGCACGATCGGACCTACTTTATCTTTTCAACGCGAATTAATTCGCGTACATCTTTTAGCTGCGAACAGCGCAGTCACTATAAATCTACCCGCGTTAGGCCGTGCGTTCGGACATCTTCGCAATGGACATTCGCCATGAGCGCACGAACAAAAACCACGATGCTAGTCAATCGCCATGAGCGCACGAGACAAAAGCCGTGGACATGTTATGTTCATCTGCGATCATCCACAAAACGTTAGAGTCTATGCGGTCACGATAAATCTATCTGCCTCTGTGCGTGCAACAGAAACTATTAGTCGCGGTAACGGTACATCCATCCGCGCCATTGTTTTTATTATAATACAAAAAAATAAAAAGATCAATTAATCGCCATGCGCGCATTGTTTTTATTATTAGCTACATGCTACTTCTTTTATGTAAAACCTCACGATAGGTGTAATTCGCACTAATACTTCTTATATATGCTATGTGCTATACTTTTGCTACACGCTAATCTTTTACCTCATTAGGTTTTATATGTTGCGATTCGTAGCATATACTTTTAATATTTGCATTAAGTGTTTTTCAGGATTTGACTAACTAAGTTAAATGCTCCTACAAGAGTAGCACCATCCAACTTGGGGGGCTACGAGCGTATATACTACCACTGTTTCCGTACAAGTCAAGCAGGCATATTTGGAAGCAGATCGTACATAAGAGGTATTGCAAGCCCGGTACAAAAACGAATTTAAATACTCGCACCATCTTGCCGCAGGGGAGACGTTCTCTGTCGGTTGTAAAGACGAATGTAATGTTCGCGCACAGCGCGCACCTTTGTCGCGAACAACGCGCATACTTGTCGCGCACAGCGCGCACCTCTGCCACAGGAGCACGTCTTCTGTCGCACCATGTTGCATCGCTACTGGTACAAAAGGTACGCCCTTACCCAGGATGCAGCATGAGGAATCCACCTTCACCATTGTGAGACAATCACAATCGCAATCCCAGTGCGCATTATCGCATGTGGGCTGCGCAGTATGATCTGTCCCATATGCACACAAGTTGCGCACACATGGGCCATGTAGTCATGGTTGATTGGGCCTATGCGGCCATGAACAGAACTTAAGTTTAGCATAACATAGCCACGCACTATGTCATACTAAACTTGGGGGGCTTGTGGACGTATGGTCCGGACTGGACCTTACATGGGCCAGGCCCGGCAGACAGCGGCCCACTCTACGCCTTAACCCTAATTCCATGCCTTATAAATATAGGGCTGGGGTTCCATTCACAACAGAACATAACAGGTTACCCTAAACCTAATTCTCATATGCTCCGCACATCAATACTAACTTGACCGTCGGAGGTGGATCCCGGGGCTACGGCCTCGGGTCCACTCCTAACGGGTTCTCTTTGTTGACAGGTCTATTCAGGGCTCGAGAAGACGACTAACGGCCCAAGGAGAGTCGTCGAATCAGTCCGCGCCAGATTATGCATCAACAAGTCTTCATATTAGAAAGGACTTTACTCACTTCATCATCAACATGAGTACAATTAATAACACGTTTTCCACCCCTATTATCCATAGGGGAGGATTCAATACGTTTACGAGGCCTACCAGAACCTTTTGAAGAACGAAGGTTCTTTAGGATAGAACCAGCACCTGCAGATGCAGATCCAGGAGTAGAGGTCCTAATTTTAAGCCATGATGATGTCTACGCGTTTTCCCCTCCTTCATCTTGGATAACATACCATCGGGACTCTTGAGATGAACCTTATCCGGTGACATCCCAGTAAGCTCACAGAACTCTTGAACAAGTGGGTCTGGGGGTTTATTGTTTTCAATAGGCATATCAGAAGTTTTGTTATTAGATTGATTACAAAAGGAATTACAGGATTAGAAGGTGAATGATTCAATCAACAAAACAATTGTTAATTGAATGGAACAATGAAAAGGGGATCGCCAAAATCGCCCTAGAGAGAGAAAAAAGAAGAGAGAGAAAATGCCTTTTTGAGAGCAATTGATGAGAGCAATTAAAATCCACTTGTCAAACATTAAATTGGTTAGGCATAATGCATCCACTATGGTGGTTTATAAAAAGGTCCAAGAAAAGATGAAGAGGTCTATAATTTTATTAACCATAGTGGAAATGTGTTTCATGCTTATGTGGAATGAAAAGGTCTAATATCTTGAACCTCTTCTAAATTTAATGCTTTTGTATTTAATGGGATTTTGATAAAGCTTTAAGATGTTTATCCATAGTGAAGAAAGGTTTATAACAAGGAAATGGTTTATGAATTTATGATTTCGGATGACAAGGCAGTATTATAAACCTTTACAAAGGTCCGCCATAGTAGATGCCCTTAGTCATGTGAATTAGGTCTCCTAATCATTTTCCTTAGAAAAATTCTTCATGTAAAAATTAGAGTGTTGATTGTCATGACTAACTTATAAGACTAATTTTATGCCTAATAAAGAGATTGAAATATTTTGCTAGATCAATGGTAGATATGAAAAATAAGAATTAGTGGAATCCATGTGTCACACAACTAATTGTTTAGTCTTATTTTTAGGCGAGTTAGGCATGAGAATCATTTTCCTAAAAATTAATAACATGAAACAAAAATAAATGTTTTCATATAAACATAAAATGAAAGCTTAAACATTGAATTCAGGAGAGGACTCGAGATCATAAGCTAAATGTAAATTGTCGTAGTCGATTGATTTTAAATCTTCCTCGTCTGTATGATATTTAGTTTCCTCTTATTGTAGGATTTTGTATTTTCTTTTTTCGTCTATTTGTATCCAATGCTTTCTAGTTTTATCTCTTGATCTTTGTATCATTGATAATTTTTCAAATTCTTCCTCCTTACGCTTTTGAAACTCGGTTTTAAGAGAATAATACCACTCTTCAGGCTGAAAGATATTTGGTCTTACATCATCAGTTCCATTAAGTTGCATTTCATCCTGAATAAATCATGCAATTTATAAGATTAGTGCTTTTAATAAAACAATGTGTTTTGTTGATAAATATATAGACCATTGTTATAACATTGTTTCATTTTTGGTTTATCAGCATGATCATAAACATTTAAATAAAAGCATACACTTGTTTGTTCAACAACTTGTTTATAAAATTATCAGATACCTCCATTGCTTGATTTCATAATTTCCTGTAAGTGTAAATAAATCAATTAGATGATACACTATAAACATATAGAGAATGTGCTCCAAATGAAGTTGTTAAACATACTTGTGTTGGTTTGCTTCATTGCTTTCATAATATTACTTGACGAATTCTAAATGGGTGTACATAAATAAGGAATAACGGTTAAGTACAAAAATTGGAAGAAAAAAAGAGGAAAGTATTCATTTTTGTTCACCATAAAGAATTATCGGTTTTGCGAGGTGTAACAATTCGCTTTTTCAGATTAGTTACTATTCCCTGGAAATTTTACTATTCACTTTTACTATTCATTTTTCCTGAAATTTTCCCGAAATTTGATTTTTATTTCATGGCCTCGAGTGATAAATCATTTCCATGGCAAATTAAAAGTTTGACACTCATCAGATCATTTTTGTGAAAGTTATTAGGGAATTACACGTTTTAGGGTAAAACGTCATTCAAAAATTCTACACACAACGAAACTCGACCGCGTTAAGTGACCCCGCATCAGAAAAATGTTTAGTACTCTCATGATTAATTAGAGAATTTATCATGACTGAGAAAAACATGACCAAAATAAGCCTCGGCCGTGAGAAACAGGAATTCTCGTTTTTAAGCACTTTTACTTAGCCGTAACCTTAGCCTATACCTGCACCGCGTTTCTAAGACAATTTGAGTTTTCAACTTATTAGAATAAGTCAAGATATTTTTCCCTCCTCCTTTGACCAAAAATCATTCCTTGATTTTATAAATCATTCCTTGATTTTTAGGCTTACGGTTTTAAGTTTAAAGACATTAAATACCAACTGACACTAGACAGAGCCCAGCCTAGACATTATAAGTCATTTTAAGTCATTAGTATCCTATTAGAAAAGTTACATTTTACTTTTCTCAATTTTACGCAACTTTCGTACGTTTTACGTATTACGCGTTTTAGACCCGTATTTCCAGTTTTAGCAGGGTTTTAGCACCCTAATAGAACCTACCACTCATTTTATATTTTATTATGGAGTATATTGATAAGTTCTAGCATATTTATAAGTTTCATATTTTTAGGATACCCGGTTTTACGTTTCGTGACTTAACAACTTACGGTTAGCATTTTACGGGTCCAAAACTAGCTCCATAAGTAGGATAATACCAAAACCCACCAAGTCATCCTTCCTTATCCCTGGCAAACCGCCTCTAGGGGGGGGGGGAATCAGCCCATGTGGCTTAATCTCATGACTTTAGCCTTAAGATGTTAACAAGTGTCTAAACTTCCATGCTAAGCTTCCTAATCCTAAACTTGGTCACCAAGTTTAGGCACCTTCCTAGACACCTTCCTAACCTCCTCTTCATGCTATAAATACAAGCTTAATCCATTCCATTCTCTTCATTCCAAACGCCACACTTAGATCACAAAACCATGATCCTTTGATCTTCAAACTACAAGTTACACTACAAAGTTCAAGGTCTTAGTATTCTCTACCTAGTTCTTAAGTTTGTTTGGTGATTCCATGGTTGAATTAGGAGCTACACAAGGTGATTAGGGGCTGAAGTTAAATGGTTTTTACTAGGTCTATATCAGGGCTAGCAAGGGTTTCCAGAGTTATGGTGAAGGGTTTACAAGCATAGGTTTAGTGTCCTAGTTTCATACTTGACTTCCTTTCTTTAGAAAGCCAAAAGTTGTAAGCAAACCCTATTACACTTTCTTGATCAATATCATTTTCATGCTTATTATGTTTCTTTCATGCTATATATGGTCTTTGTATTATGTTCATGATGTATAAAAATGGGTAAAACAAGTATTGATATATAAATGTTAACTTATGTTATTTAAACAAGTAAACTAGTGACTTTTATGAAGAACCACGACCAAAATAGTACAACTATGATATTTGACACTTACTTACTGTTAAAGAGGGTTTTTAAAGGAAAATATAGCAATTTGAATCACCCAAAACGAGTACCCGAGTCAAAAGTTATGACCATTTGAAGTTAGCAAAACCAAAACGCCGAAACTGCCGATACCTACTGTTTTGCATTCTGCCATTTTGAAAGTCACCCTTCTGGTCTGATCCATCAAAAAGTTAAAACACGAAAGTTGTCCGAAACGACGTTTTCGTTCAGGTTTAAAGAAGCTTGAGCCCTGAAAACGCTTTTCGAGTGATATTTTCTTCAAATTCTTAACAGCCCATTTTTAGACCAAAGTCACTATATAATAGTTATGATTTACTAAGACCAAGAGGTCTAATGACCTAAAGCCAAGACCACAACCATGGCT
The DNA here is from genome assembly GCA_030686995.1 of Artemisia argyi. NCBI lineage: Eukaryota > Viridiplantae > Streptophyta > Magnoliopsida > Asterales > Asteraceae > Artemisia > Artemisia argyi. Next base: position 108,456,786 of record CM060688.1, on the reverse strand, counting down.
AAAGCCAAGGTTGAGTCTCAAGACCATGGTAACAATGACCAAGGTCACGGCAAAGCCACGGCTAAAGACCATATAACTTTTAAAGATCAAAACTTATATATATGTTATCAAATGCTACAATAGTAGGGAGCCTCATGTGAGGAGTTCATTAAGTAATCCGTCGAGACGAGTTGTGGATTTACGAATTAAAGTGTCCTGGCTCCTCGAACGTTTACTCCATGACTTCTGAATTATGTCGGCCCGAACAGTAGTAAGAGATATACAACTTATACATGTTTCATAAACCATTTATATTCAAAGACTTACACTATATACTAAGTACCACATCATGAACATTATGCAAGACATATATAGGCAATTCTTCGTATTCTTAGACGTTACTCCAAACCTAAGTCACAACGTTCTATTATAGGCTGCTCTTAGAGACTTTCGCGATTCGACTACCACTTTCATTTCTCATTACATAAGCTTAAGGTGAGTCATAGCCCCTACTTTTTCATACTAGTTTTAAACTCTTTGGGGGAGATACATGCACAACTAGTTGCTTACTTGTACAAATATTCAAAACATTTATACTTGATTGTTTTATACTTGATTGTCTTATACTTGATTGCATTATACTTGATTTCATACATACATGACTGTTTTATACTTTGGGAAATGGCACCCAGTAAACTTTTATACTTTGGGAAATGGCACCCAGTAAACTTTTATCTTTGGGAAGTGGCTCCCAGTTTTCTTTGGGAAGTGGCTCCCAGTTGTCTTTGGGAATTGGCTCCCAAGTGAGGTCTTCGGAGATGAAGTGTAGACTCACTACTAATTGCTTAATTGTTTTGATGAACTTATACATGTCTTATTCGTACTATATATTTAGCAGTGGGTTGTGAACACACAGGTTACAAGTCACTTATGGCGGGACTTGCAACTGAGTGGATTCACGATGCCTTTGCTGTGTGATCATTTTTATAGGCTTTATTTGTTAGACAAACTCTATGAACTCACCAACCATTGTGTTGACACTTTAGCATGTTTATCTCAGGTTAGTAAGGCGATAGCTAGTGCGTGGAACTTAGAGTCAAGCTGCATATTCTGAAGACTTACGCTTTTATCATTTACCATTCAAAACATTTTGTATACATTTATGTATCATACTTTGGAATCTCATGTTTGTAACTTTGAATTCATTAATCGAATGGTAACTTTTCAAAACGTCTCATTTAGAGTTCGTTTTCTATAACTTGTACTTTGTATTATGAAGTAGCACCCTAGTGACACAGTCTTCCGCTGCGGTATTTTGGGGGTGTTACAGATTGGTACCAGAGCCTTGGTTATAGAGAACTAGGTTGCATTTAGTGCCTAGACTATAACTACTATACGTTAAGACTCTCCTCTTTATTTGCCTTACACACACTACATACGCATACGCTTCTTGGTAGTTGTTGGTTTAGTTCCACGCTGTTAGATGATGTGACTTTAGTATTATAAGGAACCCCAGAGATTAGCCGAGTCATTAAAAACATGGAGCTCAGTAATAACTAATTATTTAACTTGATCTTGTGACAATTCTTGTTTGATGAGACACAAGATTTGAGTTAAATAATATTATTGCTTAGCTTTAGGGATTTGATGACTTTATTATCTTACTATTTGCCTCAGAAGGCGGATTTTGTGTCGGAAATTCTTAAGTAGGATGATTTAGAATCTCCTTATTTAAATGGATTGGGACGCCTTTTTATTCAATTAAAGAAATTGTAAATCACTGAATCATAAGTTTATGATCCCTTACTTACATAAATTTGGACGCTTCTTTATGTAAGTAATGAGTTATAAATAAGTGGGCTTAATTGTATCCGATACGACTCCTTAACCACAACCTTAGACGAATCAGAGTGAACACCACTATATTAGAGATCCCGAATTCTCTTAGACACACCATAAGTAGTTAACATCAACAGAACTTCGGGACGAAGTTCTCCTTAAGGGGTAGAGACTGTAACAATTCGCTTTTTCAGATTAATTACTATTCCCGAAAAATTTTACTATTCACTTTTACTATTCATTTTTCCTGAAATTTTCTCGAAATTTGATTTTTATTTCTTGGCCTCGAGTGATAAATCATTTCCATGGTAAATTAAAAGTTTGACACTCATCAGATCATTTTCGTGAAAGTTATTAAGGAATTACACGTTTTAGGGTAAAACGTCATTCAAAAATTCTACGCACAACAAAACTCGACCGCGTTAAGTGACCCCGCATCAGAAAAATGTTTAGTACTCTCATGATTAATTAGAGAATTTATCATGACTGAGAAAAACATGACAAAAATAAGCCTCGGCCGTGAGAAACAGGAATTCTCGTTTTTAAGTACTTTTACTTAGCCGTAACCTTAGCCTATACCTGCACCACGTTTCCAAGACAATTTGAGTTTTCAACTTATTAGAATAAGTCAAGATATTTTTCCCTCCTCCTTTGACCAAAAATCATTCCTTGATTTTATAAATCATTCCTTGATTTTTAGGCTTACGGTTTTAAGTTTAAAGACATTAAATACCAACTGACACTAGACAGAGCCCAACCAAGACATTATAAGTCATTTTAAGTCATTAGTATCCTATTAGAAAAGTTACATTTTACTTTTCTCAATTTTAAGCAACTTTCGTACGTTTTACGTATTACGCGTTTTAGACCCGTATTTCCAGTTTTAGCAGGGTTTTAGCACCCTAATAGAACCTACCACTCATTTTATATTTTATTATGGAGTATATTGATAAGTTCTAGCATATTTATAAGTTTCATATTTTTAGGATACCCGGTTTTACATTTCGTGACTTAACAACTTACGGTTAGCATTTTACGGGTCCAAAACTAGCTCCATAAGTAGGATAATACCAAAACCCACCAAGTCATCCTTCCTTATCCTTGGCAAACCACCTCTAGGGGGGGGGGGGGGAAATCAGCCCATGTGGCTTAATCTCATGACTTTAGCCTTAAGATGTTAACAAGTGTCTAAACTTCCATGCTAAGCTTCCTAATCCTAAACTTGGTCACCAAGTTTAGGCACCTTCCTAGATACCTTCCTAACCTCCTCTTCATGCTATAAATACAAGCTTAATCCATTCCATTCTCTTCATTCCAAACGCCACACTTAGATCACAAAACCATGATCCTTTGATCTTCAAACTACAAGTTACACTACAAAGTTCAAGGTCTTAGTATTCTCTACCTAGTTCTTAAGTTTGTTTGGTGATTCCATGGTTGAATTAGGAGCTACACAAGGTGATTAGGGGCTGAAGTTAAATGGTTTTTACTAGGTCTATATCAAGGCTAGCAAGGGTTTCCAGAGTTATGGTGAAGGGTTTACAAACATAGGTTTAGTGTCCTAGTTTCATACTTGACTTCCTTTCTTTAGAAAGCCAAAAGTTGTAAGCAAACCCTATTACACTTTCTTGTTCAATATCATTTTCATGCTTATTATGTTTCTTTCATGCTATATATGGTCTTTGTATTATGTTCATGATGTATAAAAATGGGTAAAACAAGTATTGATATATAAATGTTAACTTATGTTATTTAAACAAGTAAACTAGTGACTTTTATGAAGAACCACGACCAAAATAGTACAACTATGATATTTGACACTTACTTAATGTTAAGGAGGGTTTTGAAAGGAAAACATAGCAATTTGAATCACCCAAAACGAGTACCCGAGTCAAAAGTTATGACCATTTGAAGTTAGCAAAACCAAAACGCCGAAACTGCCGATACCTACTGTTTTGCATTCTGCCATTTTGAAAGTCACCCTTCTGTTCCGATTTATCAAAAAGTTAAAACATGAAAGTTGTCCGGAACGACGTTTTCGTTCAGGAGCAAAGAAGCTCGAGCCCTGAAAACGCTTTCCGAGTGATATTTTCTTCAAATTCTTAACAGCCCATTTTTAGACCAAAGTCACTATATAATAGTTATGATTTACTAAGACCAAGAGGTCTAATGACCTAAAGCCAAGACCACAACCATGGCTAAAGCCAAGGTTGAGTCTCAAGACCATGGTAACAATGACCAAGGTCACGGCAAAGCCACGGCTAAAGACCATATAACTTTTAAAGATCAAAACTTATATATATGTTATCAAATGCTACAATAGTAGGGAGCCTCATGTGAGGAGTTCATTAAGTAATCCGTCGAGACGAGTTGTGGATTTACAAATTAAAGTGTCCTGGCTCCTCGAACGTTTACTCCATGACTTCTGAATTATGTCGGCCCGAACAGTAGTAAGAGATATACAACTTATACATGTTTCATAAACCATTTATATTCAAAGACTTACACTATATACTAAGTACCACATCATGAACATTATGCAAGACATATATAGGCAATTCTTCGTATTCTTAGACGTTACTCCAAACCTAAGTCACAACGTTCTATTATAGGCTGCTCTTAGAGACTTTCGCGATTCGACTACCACTTTCATTTCTCATTACATAAGCTTAAGGTGAGTCATAGCCCCTACTTTTTCATACTAGTTTTAAACTCTTTGGGGGAGATACATGCACAACTAGTTGCTTACTTGTACAAATATTCAAAACATTTATACTTGATTGTTTTATACTTGATTGTCTTATACTTGATTGCATTATACTTGATTTCATACATACATGACTGTTTTATACTTTGGGAAATGGCACCCAGTAAACTTTTATACTTTGGGAAATGGCACCCAGTAAACTTTTATCTTTGGGAAGTGGCTCCCAGTTGTCTTTGGGAAGTGGCTCCCAGTTGTCTTTGGGAATTGGCTCCCAAGTGAGGTCTTTGGAGATGAAGTGTAGACTCACTACTAATTGCTTAATTATTTTGATGAACTTATACATGTCTTATTCGTACTATATATTTAGCAGTGGGTTGTGAACACACAGGTTACAAGTCTCTTATGGCGGGACTTGCAACTGAGTGGATTCACGATGCCTTTGCTGTGTGATCATTTTTATAGGCTTTATTTGTTAGACAAACTCTATGAACTCACCAACCATTGTGTTGACACTTTAGCATGTTTATCTCAGGTTAGTAAGGCGATAGCTAGTGCGTGGAACTTAGAGTCAAGCTGCATATTCTGAAGACTTACGCTTTTATCATTTACCATTCAAAACATTTTGTATACATTTATGTATCATACTTTGGAATCTCATGTTTGTAACTTTGAATTCATTAATCGAATGGTAACTTTTCAAAACGTCTCATTTAGAGTTCATTTTCTATAACTTGTACTTTGTATTATGAAGTAGCACCCCAGTGACACAGTCTTCCGCTGCGGTATTTTGGGGGTGTTACACGAGGGTTATGCGTATTTAGTTATTATATGCTTAGTTTTGGAAGGGTTACATGGAAGTTCATCAAATAGCTAAAACATACATTGTAATCAACCAAAAAACTTATAATTAAAAAGATTCATCTTTTTTGAGTTTATAAAATATGAGAATAAAATGGAATTAACGCCAAAAATGTATGGTAGCAGAGTGTTTAGCTCCTCTGAATTAAATTAGGCCTCTTAACCTTCCGTTTTAAAGCTTCCATGTTATAAGTGGTTAGTTGAAATTTCATAGTTGATATGATGGCTGCAGATTGTGTAATATTGAACATGGGATCTTATTCCATCTCTGGCAATTTTATAAATGCAACTAATCAAGCCATTATGAAACGAATCTATAGACATTTGACAAAATAATATAATTTCCTATTGAAGTTAGTATTAAGTCAAAAGTGTAGAATTCTTAACCAACTGACTTAGCTAAGTTGGCCACTTGGGCTCATTCTGGAGCTTGGGGGAGGTTTTACCCAGGGTTCAAGTCTTGCAAGAGACAAAAAAATCCATGTTTTCCTCATAGTTCGAAGCCGTGAGTTCTAGGAGTTTCCTTTCGCGGGTCTCTCCTAGTGGTTCGGGTCCCGGGGCTTGCCCGTTTGGATGGTTTAACTCGGGGATCTAATTTCAAGTGTGGTGCCGTTCTAAAAAAAGTGTAGAATTCTTGAAGCAACCATTGATCAATCATGGCTGTCATTTCTCATTTGTAACAATCCACATCTACTCCAAGGACCAACCTATTATTTAATTCATGTTTATATCTTTTAATAGTTGATTGTTACATGCAACTACTATACAAATCCCACATCTTCTTACTTTTGTATTGCAAATTCATTGTTAATTAATATTGCCGCCGATTTAAGTTTTATAAATAGCACATTAAAAATAATTCCTCACACATTATTTAGACAATCCACATCATTATAGATAATTATATTTGCACATTAAAAACTTGATGCGTGGGGTTTGCACCAGGCTTTACCTCTCGAGGGATCTCGAGAAGCTTACAACCCCCACCAGGCAGTGTACCTGATCGATGTAGTATAGTATAATGACAAGTACCGGGGGATTGATCGTTCAGCTAGGAATAGTGTCGCTAGGATTAGAAAACCTAAAGACTAGGTCTAGAGATGAGGGATGATTCTTTTTGTATTTTTATATTTTGTAGAAAGCAAGTAAAAATCTCAGGTTTGAAGGAGTTGGGCGGAATTAGTTGCTAGTCAACTAACCCATAACTAAGATGCAATCAAAATAAAATACTAAAATGAAAATAAACTAAATTAACTAGAGTTGTGAGCAATATGTGGGAAAATTGTGTTTACTTAGATTTCACTACTCCCTAGATATCTTTTACACGTTAATTACTTGTTATAGTTGCGTGGATGACGGATTGTATTCCTTAATACCATTCATGGGGTGGCGTACTTACTTACCCAATCCTATGAGCGCCTACTTCACTCCTATGTCGAGCCGGCTAAGAAGCTCCTAACATGGGATCACTAGAATTTGTTCATGCATTAAATACAACCAATAAAACCTAGTACACATCGGTTCATGTTTCCTAAGACGTTCAAGCATGTTACACAATGGAGATCTGCCAGTTTTCTTAAGCCTAACATTGAAACCATTCATCCATTACAACCATAAACAAGTAATCAACACATAATTAACATCTAGGTTTCATTAGATCTAAGCAAACACAAGATAGATCTAGCCTAGCATGTTGAAATCAAGACAAGTAAAAGATATATTCAAACAACACATAGACATATTGAATGAATTAAGAGAAGACTTATCTTAATTGAACATGAAAGGATTCAAGGGGTGAAAACCCTTGAAAACACTGTAAAATATGACCTAGGGTTTACAAAGTTCGGCCCTAGTTTTCTCCAAACAAGTTCCTCTTTTATGAATGAAAAATAGAAAACTATATATAGATTTTGATGGGTGACGGCGTCAAGAACAAAAGTCTGATGCCGTCATCTCGCCGCCAAATAGTTTCTCGGACTGCCTAGATCTGGGTCTGACGCCGTCATGTATTCTCCTTATACAGGCCGTCACCAAATTAACTCTTGACGCCCTTGTTGTGATGCCGTCAGGATTGCACTGGGTCGTCATGGTTTTTACTCTTGACGCCGTCAGGATCTTACTCTTGACGCCGTCAGGTACTGTTCTCAGCATGAAAAATTAAGTCTTTGCCGTTTTCTTCACTTTTATGCTCCAAAAACGTCCGAATTGCTTCCTTTTCCAGAATTCACTCCCAAAGTACCTAAAATCACAAAAGGAACGATTTAGGGTAATATTTGATCAAATAAATTCAATTCCGGGCTTAAATGACCCCCTAAAAGTGGTTCATTTTTTGCCTCATCATATACCCTTACACTTGAGATTTGCTTGTCCTCAAGCAAATGCGCTTTTATTCTAATCCAAATACAAGTTAGGGGTCATTTAACACTAATATAAAAGTAATTACAACAAATAATCGTTCCACTAGAGACCAAAGACAAGCACGGAGGTCATATACTAGCACCTCACAAATAGTGTTTAGATACTCACATCTCTCGGGTGTAATAAAGTAATATCACAATATGGAAACGGAAAATATCTCTCACTACCTGTCATAGCAAAATAGATTACCATAGGCTTGGGAAAGGATCAAACCTCCACCACATGGCGTAAGCACCTAGGATAAACTATCAAAGAGGTCTTTTAAAAGGGTTGTAACGTTAGGTGTAGGGATATGGAATACACGGTTTTGTTGGATATAGGCAGTCTTTACTGGTGGCGAGTTAACAATCTTGGTTAATTACATGTACAATATGGCGTTGCTAAGCCAAGACTAGACTCGACTTAAGCTAATAAATCAAAAATAACAAAAATACAAAATAACATGGAATAAAAAGGGATGGTAGTCCGTATGTTTTTTTTTTTTTTTTTTTTTTTTTTTTTTTTTTTGCATACATTCTTACCCTACCATCCAAAATAATACATCATAGGGGATGAATATTCCCCTTACACTTGAATTTTTACATACTTTACAATAAACTAATCTAATGACTCGAATAAAGAAAATCAAAACACTTGGAGTATTTTTAAGATTAACGTACATATGAGGGTAATATATGATGTTCTTCCCCATTACTCCATAAAATAAGTACTTTACCCATGAGTCCCAATCGTCCCAAAACAATATGTACAAGGATATGACTCGACTTAGTAACCATGTAATCAATTAGATAATTAACTTAGGGTTTAACAAATAACAATAATGCACTAAAGATGAGTGCATACACGGAAGGCTAAGGCGATTTGGTTGTACATTTAAGTGGGGTGTAACAAATTCTTCCTTTAAGTAAGATGCTTAAAGTTAGAAACGAAAAGATAGGCTCGGAGGGGTGTACTAGGGGTTTCGTGTACTAAAAATGAGTACAACGCTAAGGTGTGGGAAAAATTAGTTGACTTAACTAGCCAAGTAATATGACTTAAATGGTCAAGTAATTATGATACGGGTTTAACACAAGGGTAATCCTAATCCTCTTATCATGTAGTAAATCCTACTACACGAATGTAGTCTCACTAGCGGTCTCGGGATGTATCACTAACGCAAGTTCTAGAATCTAAATGCTACCGGTACACTCATAAGCACTAATAGTAAATGCTTTTCCTATCAAATCTAAAGGCGAACCTCACATATTTGGGTGGAAAATTTTTCTGAATGGTACGGTTATGTGCTAGTCATACAATCTCCTATCCATGAGACGCTTGCTATGGCTAAGGTTTCACTCCTAAATGTTGTAAAAAAATTTAAATTTGGCGCTAAAATTACACTAACAAGTATTTCTCATAGTTTTATTACACATCTACCATCAAACAAACAAACTCAAGCGAAAGTGTATTTGTAAGGTATCATCATTTTACCCTCCCCTTACACTTAGGATGAACATTGTCCCCAATGTTCAAGTAAAGAATGTAAAAGTGAAATAAGTAAAAAGAATGAAATCAAATACTCCCCTGATTCGCTCGGTATGGATAATAAGGTGGCCAGGTTAGATCTTCCTCCAAGAAAATGAACAATCAAAGCTTCCCTTCCAGAAAAATAATCATCTTCTTGTCATACATAATCTGTAAAACCTGAGAAAACAGACAAGACAACCTCGCATAAAATCGGTGGCAATCTACATATGCTAATAAATCCTAGAAAACAAAATAAGATATAATGCTTGTGGAATGATGTTTGCAGATTTCCTGGAGATTATAAAACTGATAATTCAACAAAAATTTTAAGACTCCGTTAGAAAAACAAAACTGGTAAAATTTTCAAATTTTTACACGTGACGCCGTCAAGAGTAAACTCGTGACGCCGTCAGAAGTGACCTGCAGAAATTCTTATGTTAAATTTTCGGAAAATTTCTGGAAAAACTTCGTCCTACTTCCTGGAAAATCCTGCAAAACTTCATTATGACTCGATACAAGCATTTGACTTTAACAAATACGAATATACATGTTCATTTAATATTGTGGAGAATCATGATCGGTTTTGTTTCTTAAAAACATATTTGGGGTTTCCCCTTACACTTATCTTTTGCAAAAATACCTTTGGGTGAAGTTAAGACTAAGCCAAACAACAAAATAAAGTATTTTCACTATTTTAGTTTTGAAACATGATCTACCAACAATTAAATAAAGCATGCATACGGAAGCAAATAACACACAAAAAAAAAATCACACAAAGCATGGGTTGCCTCCCAAGAAGCGCTTGTTTTTGTTCGAGTCACGAGCCTGACTCTACCCTTATTTAACGGAAATAAGAGAAGTTTTCCCTACACTTAGGATTAAGTACGGGTGATAGTAGCGATATACACCTTCTCGGTGGAAGTATGTCTCGTGAGGAAAGATTGGTAGATGAATTATATGCTCAAAGGGGTGTGCTCCTATCATCATAACCTTACCTAATTCAATCGGGTTAATGGTTGGATTAAGATTTTCTCCTAGAAAGGGATCATTTTCAATCAACTTCAAGAGATTACTAGTTGGGGATCCATCTTGACCTAATAAACCCGGTTTAAACCCATAATGTGTTTTGTGATCAATCATGAATAGGTGATGTAAGCATGTAAGGTTATGTTCCACTCCTATATTGGCTTCCTCTCTACAAGGCTTAGAGTCTACTACCTTTGTCCTAAGACTACCCGGACTATATGGTTTGATGGGTGGATCGGGACCTATTTCAATTCCTAAATTCACATCTAAAGATGGAAGATTAGGTAACGGCTTTGGTTGAGGCTCCGGTTCATCAAAACTAGGAACTTCCTTAGAACTAAAAGAAAGGTCATCACTACAAGTGTTAAAACCTATATTCTCTAGTTGTGCTTGATCCAAGGGTTCTACCTCTATTGGGGTTCCTATAGTCTCTTCTACTTCTTCCGGGTAAGTCACGAGTGGTATGTGTGCCTCAAATGATGGTAGGACTTGTTGGGTACTTTGTGGGTTCATGTTATTTACTTCATCATTCCTTGTGTCAAAATCACCTATATCCTCAACATGTGTTTTATTATAATCTAACCCTAACATTTTCCCAAGTATCTCACGTGCTTCCCTAGGCATCTCAACTTCTATATCTGAATCATAAGGATCATCTTCAATATTCTGACTGCTATATACAAATTTCCCAAAAGATTCATCATGTGTTTCTTGAGATTCATCATCACCGATCATAAAACCTAGGTCTTTTTTATCAATGTTATCATGTTCGGCTATATCCTCCATCATATCAAGATTACCAATGTGTTTAGCTTGTATTGTGGTGAAATCAAACCACTTCGTGCACCCAGTTATCTCATCTATACGCTTATCCCCAAACAATCTTCTTGCTTGTTCCCTTAAACTTGCTATCAATTGATCCGTAACAACGTTTGTTGGGTTGTCCATTTTTTTGGCAAGTATGGCACAATTCTCTATGGTTTCCCATGCTTCATTAACACTTAATCCCCAAAGGTCCCCATCTACGGCATGGTCAATGTCCATTTTGGTATAGTGGTCGACACGATGGTAAAATATTTCAATTTGAGACCACATATCGAAATTATGATGAGGGACTTTTCGGAGTAAATATTTAAAATGAGCCCATGCATCATAGATAGGTTCATCCTCATGTTGTTTAAACATCAAAATGTCATTTGGAGTGGGTGAATTAAGTGGTTGGTAGTATGGTGGATTCGCGTTCTCCATAATGGCTAATGGAATAGTCAATGGAAAGGTTTTTACAAACAAAGACACAAAGAAAAGATAGACTAAAGAAGACCTATAAAAATAAAAATAAAATCTTACTAGAACAGAATCTAGCAAGTAGACCTAATGAAAAGAAATTCCAACCTAGACAATAACTATTCCTCAGGCTGCGGCGCCAAAAACTTGATGCGTGGGGTTTGCACCAGGCTTTACCTCTCGAGGGATCTCAAGAAGCTTACAACCCCCACCAGGCAGTGTACCTGATCGATGTAGTATAGTATAATGACAAGTACCGGGGGATTGATCGTTCAGCTAGGAATAGTGTCGCTAGGATTAGAAAACCTAAAGACTAGGTCTAGAGATGAGGGATGATTCTTTTTGTATTTTTATATTTTGTAGAAAGCAAGTAAAAATCTCAGGTTTGAAGGAGTTGGGCGGAATTAGTTGCTAGTCAACTAACCCATAACTAAGATGCAATCAAAATAAAATACTAAAATGAAAATAAACTAAATTAACTAGAGTTGTGAGCAATATGTGGGAAAATTGTGTTTACTTAGATTTCACTACTCCCTAGATATCTTTTACACGTTAATTACTTGTTATAGTTGCGTAGATGACGGATTGTATTCCTTAATACCATTCATGGGGTGGCGTACTTACTTCCCCAATCCTATGAGCGCCTACTTCACTCCTATGTCGAGCCGGCTAAGAAGCTCCTAACATGGGATCACTAGAATCTGTTCATGCATTAAATACAACCAATAAAACCTAGTACACATCGGTTCATGTTTCCTAAGACGTTCAAGCATGTTACACAATGGAGATCTGCCAGTTTTCTTAAGCCTAACATTGAAATCATTCATCCATTACAACCATAAACAAGTAATCAACACATAATTAACATCTAGGTTTCATTAGATCTAAGCAAACACAAGATAGATCTAGCCTAGCATGTTGAAATCAAGACAAGTAAAAGATATATTCAAACAACACATAGACATATTGAATGAATTAAGAGAAGACTTATCTTAATTGAACATGAAAGGATTCAAGGGGTGAAAACCCTTGAAAACACTGTAAAATATGACCTAGGGTTTACAAAGTTCGGCCCTAGTTTTCTCCACACAAGTTCCTCTTTTATGAATGAAAAATAGAAAACTATATATAGATTTTGATGGGTGACGGCGTCAAGAACAAAAGTCTGATGCCGTCATCTCGCCGCCAAATAGTTTCTCGGACTGCCTAGATCTGGGTCTGACGCCGTCATGTATTCTCCTTATACAGGCCGTCACCAAATTAACTCTTGACGCCCTTGTTGTGATGCCGTCAGGATTGCACTGGGTTGTCATGGTTTTTACTCTTGACGCCGTCAGGATCTTCCTCTTGACGCCGTCAGGTACTGTTCTCAGCATGGAAAATTAAGTCTTTGCCGTTTTCTTCACTTTTATGCTTCAAAAACGTCCGAATTGCTTCCTTTTTCTAGAATTCACTCCCAAAGTATCTAAAATCACAAAAGGAACGATTTAGGGTAATATTTGATCAAATAAATTCAATTCCGGGCTTAAATGACCCCCTAAAAGTGGTTCATTTTTCGCCTCATCAAACCCTAATGCTTCCCACTTAAAAAAACGCAGTCACAACTTCTACTCCCTTTTCTCTCTTATACAATAATCCGAACCACAAAGAACAAATCTTTTAACAACCAATAAGATGTTATTACAGTGAAGATCAAAACTCAAATACTCAAATTGAATGAAGATGATACATCTATTACTCTTAAACACACAAAGCCACAAACACTCTCCTTTGGTCTAAACATAATAATCACAAATAGATCCTCCTTTATACGAATCACCAAACGGAGTTTTTACTATTCACGGATTCAAGATCTTTAAATGGTCTCAGGTAGGCGCGGTTTTTGTTTTTTTTTTGTGTTCGTTTAATTAACCGAAAGAAAAGAAAGAATGATAACAGATTTATTAATGTTCTATCTTTATAATTTTCGGATATTAAAAAATAAGTTAAGCTTTAACACGATCTATGATGATTATTCTCTTGTGGGTTTGTTCTAAGAGCGAATCTTTGATAATGATAAGAGAAAAAAACTGAGATATTTGAGTATTTTTCCGTTTTGTTCGATTCTTGTTTTGGTATGAATGTGACGTTGTGATGTTGGAGATGGGATCAGTTAGATGTTTGTGGCTTTTGGTTGTTTGACTGTTCGAGAGATTGTAATGGGTTTTAGGATAGATTTGAGTTGTTTATGGTGTGGTATTTGAATTAGTTTTTGTTCGATTCTGGTCTCGTCTTTTACTTTCCTCTTTTTCGTTTGTTTTTGGTTTGGTTTGGTTTTCGTGCTCTCCTTGTCACATGTGGTTATGTCTCTTCTAACCCGCATACTTTCATTTACAATCAGCTTTTTTTACCACAACAATGTGGCCCTCACGGCCTTCAATTGATCAAGGGTGTTACTACAGACCTGCTTCTTGTTTGACTTTGACATATTATGACAGTGGCTATAGGTGGAAAGTGTGGCTGCCTCATAAGGCTTATTTATAGTGCACCAGCTAACTGAAAGATAGCTGGTAACAATTAATACTGAGGAGATGAAAGAAAGAGGCGTTAGATTTTTGGGCTTCTTAAGAAGATGGACTACAATCACTCGGTTTTTTAGAGAGACCCTAAAAGACAGGGGACATAAATGAGGCTTTATAGCTTAGCCTGTATTATTATTACTTTAGCCTTGGATATTTATTTATCTTTAAAAGCTTCTTAAAGGCTTCAAAATAAGCTCTTCATGTACTAAATTCATTAGCTTAAACTACATATTTAAGTTTCTTGCCTCATTCTATTAATGCTCACATTCAATATGGAAACTCATTCTTTATATATATATATATATATATATATATATATATATATACACTAAAAACTTAAGTTGTCTTATAAATGCAAAGTGCTCACAATATATTTTTCATGAATTAAAAGTGAAATGTGAAGGCTTCATGTGTTAGTACATTGATTTAATAGTCATGCATAAGGGTAAGTACATAAGATTAGTGATTCGAGTAATTGAAAAAATTTGTACGGTACAAGGTAGTTTAAGCAAAATCAAAAATATATCAATTACACAATATTGGGTGACTTAATTTAATGTGCAAGAGGATTTGTGCACAAATTGTAGTACGGTACAAGGTAGTTTAAGCAACATGAAAAGTATATCTTTTATACTATCTAAAGATTGGAGTGCTTAATTTAATGCGCAAGAGGCATTGTGCACAAAAGTTTGTACGGTACAATATGTTTTGCATGAGTAATCGTGTACAAAAGTTTGTACAGTACAACATGTTTCAAACCACATCTAAACCTCAAAGAATACAAACCAAAAATGCCATGAATGCATAAATTAAACACACCAATTAGTGGTTAGTATTTTTATCTTTTCGTCCATCAGTTACAAATATTTTATCAACTATATAATGTGTCAAAAATAACACACAACAAACCACAATTTCCTCCACACCGCGTGCACATTGGGCTACAACTTATTATGATGGTAAAGTAAGCATCATATCGTCTTACTTATTTAGCATATTGATTTATATTATTTTATGTAAATTTTACGTGTGTTTTGTGTGTGTAACAATGTAGGACATAAAGATGGTGCTTAGGAGGTTCAGTAGTAACATCATCTTCTCTAATGGTTTAAGAGATCCTACACATCGTTGTCTTATTAATTAAGTGGAACATGCACGAACATTTTTACTTTGATCGAAAATGCAATATATTGATTAACTGTATTTAAGTTACTAATGATCAACTATATCTAATTGTTTTTTGTAGCGCGTCAAGAAGCATTAAAGAAATTGATTGAGAAGTCACAAAAATTGTATCAAGAACAAAATATGCAAAAGGTCAATGAACAACAACGACAAAGACAACAACAACAACAACAACAACAACAAGAACAACGCCACGGCCACCGGTGGGATGAATACTTAGCATTCATATTAATAGAATGTTACAAATTAAATATGCAATATTTTACTTCATGTAATACCGCTAAATGGGCTAATACTATTGATTCGTTAGCAAGTAACTTTATTGAAAATAATGTGACGGTCATTCAATTTTTAGTCAATAATTATTACTACACTTTGTTGGTGCATTTTAATATTTTTGCTCTTAATGTAGTTTTTTGTCTTGCGGTGTGTTAATGTCACTTTCTTAATTAAACGTCTTGGAATATTGCGTGACTTTGATATTTGATATGACCGTGTAAATTATGTCGATGTTACATATTGAGAATGGTAGTACATAATAAAAATATAATAAAAATATCTTCACACTATCATCTTTACAATAAGAATCTTCTAAATCAAAGAAGTATATAAAGGAGAAGAAAATTTTATTTCAAATGTTATCCTATACCTATCACGAGGTAAACATTATTCATTTGAGTTTGAGATCATGTGATTCATGTCGTCATACTGTAAATACTTAGAGTGAGTTACTAATGAATGCTCTAAATTCGATATTATAGTTTATGGAAAAATGTTGTAGTAATGCATTAATTAAAAAATAATTTATGTAACTTACTCATATTAAAAGATTACATATGAAAAGCCTCATTTAAATATAACATTTTGCAAAAAAAAAAAAAAAAACCTCTTCACATTAAAGAAATAGATCGAGAAGTAACGAAAATTGTATCAAGAACAAAACATGCAAAATGTCAATAAACAACAACGAAAAAGATATCAACAAGAAGAACAACAACAAGAACAATGCCACGGCCACCGGTGTCAATATAGATGAATACTTAGCATTCATACTAATAGTACGTTACAAATAAAACATGCAATATTTTACTATACGAATTATAATTTATTATACGAATTATAATTTATACTCTTGAATAAACTAATTACTTTAGTGTTTTATGTTTTTATAGTTTTGTTAAAAAGAAAATTTGTTTTATAGTTCACTTTTAATAATGCAATTTATTTGAACAACGAAGTCCATCTTTCACAAAAAAATGAGAGTTTCAAACATGAACAGAAAATTAGTCCCGAACATTACGAAAAAAACAATTAGATCCAACCTGTCTGCATCGCATGGGTCCTGAGGCAGTCCAAACCTGTGTGCATCGCATGGGGATGAATATAAAAGGTCTCCAATATTAATGTCATCGCTTCATATTTAAAATAATTTATATAACTTATACATATTAAAATATTACATATGAAGACTCTTTTCAATGTAACATTTTGAAAAACAATCTCTTCACATATACGCTTTTAATGTCAATAAACTATTTTAAATGTGTGTCATGCTTGGAAATGTGATACCATCACAACTTAGATATATAATGACGAAAATAAGTGCCGAAGATTACGCTATAAAAACTTATATACATCCCATGTGCAACTCAATAAAGTATTTTAAATACGTATAAAGCTTAGCAAAAATGTGACACCATACAACTTAAATATAAAATGACGAAAATAAATGCTGAATATTACGCTATGAAAACTTCTATACAGCCCATGTGCATCGCACATATTTTAAATATATGAAAACTTCTATACAGCCCATGTGCATCGAACAGGCATTGTTGACTATCATAAGAAATAGTTATAACTTAGCCGGATGTATTAATATTAGTTAGTTCCAATAAAAAACGATAGAGTCAATACCAAAATAAATAGACAAAAAAATATTACGTAAAAAATATATCTTAAACGATTACATGTCAATAAACTATTTTAAATATGTGTCATGCTTACAAAATGTATGCTACCATGACAACTTATATATATAATTACAAAAATACGTCTCGAATATAAAATGACGAAAATAAAAGACAGATATTAAACTTTGAAAACTTCTATACAGCCCATGTGCATCGCACGATAAAAATTAGTTTTTTTACAATACTAAGAGTTAGAATTTCTAATGGTAAACAAAAACAATACATCGCATGGTAAATGAGTTTTAGTACATCCGATTTGAACAGATAAACTAAAAAAGTTTGCTAAAATAACAAAATACGACATATTATAAATATCACATTGAATAATGAATAGAAAGGAAAAATTATGTAATTTTGGCTCACAGTCATTTATAAATTATAATAACAAATAAAAAAGCTGTGTGCATCGCATGGGTCATGAGGCAGCTCGAGTTATATATTGTATTTTAAGTGTTTGACTCGACCTTAACTAAAAGTAACGAAATAACGGCGTCAACATTTTTCATGTCATGCTAACAAACACAACTTAGAAATTTATTGACCAACAAAATCCATCCATGACCAAAATGACGAAAATTAGTGCTGAACAATATGCTATGAACATTTAGATCGAGCCCGTGTGCATCACACGGGTCTGAATGACTAGTATACTAAAAACTTAAGTTGTCTTATAAATGCAAAGTGCTCACAATAAATGTTTCATGAATTAAAAGTGAAATGTGGAGGCTTCATATGTTAGTACATTGATTTAATAGTCATGGCTTCAGCTTTTCACGCTTTTTCCAATTTCGTGCTCGTTTTTGTCCATTTTGTCTTTTTTTTTTGTCATTTTCTCATATCCGTTACCTGCACATACACAAACATAAAAACAAGCATATATTTGGCATTTATGATACATTTTTGGTCTTTCGAGTCCGTTTTTGATATATAAAAGCTACAGTATATGAATTATCATATACCAAAATCCCCCTGACTAAGGTATTGTCGTGCCCTCACGCAATGCATCACATCACGCTTTTGAGACCAAAAATTTCAAACCTCTTTTTACTAAAAACTTTTAAAAGTAGCAAAGTGTTCCTCAAATGAAATTAAGAAATCAATAGCTCTAAAAATGCCCCGTTTGACCATTTTATCATGTATAATATCTTTTTGTATTTTTCATGACGGGATGTTTACTTTCATTATTTAATAAATAACTTTTAGGATTACGGAGTAAGAAGCACTTTCCACACCTAAATATAAAATTATATGCTAACACTACCCATAGATGCTGATTGTGTACGCGCAGCTACTCTTTGCACCCTTATTCCTAGTTCCTCTAAGGATTTTATTTTGAAAAATGAGTTTTTGTTTTTTTGATAGATTTTAAGTCCGATAAAATCACTTAGTTTAGACGCTAACTAGTTTAAAATCCTTCCCTCGAGAACCTCTGCCCATAAAAATGAGGTCCACATCAAGGTCCTAGTTTAACACGATTTAGGGGATATCCTTTTTATTTCATCCGAAACAACTCATCTACGAGTCCAGTGACAGAAGCTTTATTTAAATATTTCTAGAGTCGAAATTTGGCATTATTAACTGTTAAGCACATTAGCCATCGACCCTTTAAACAACTGCAACAACGGGAGTGAACCTTCAAGAAACAGTAGCCTATTATGACCTTGGGAATTTCCTCTACCTTTTTGAAGTCTGAGACAACGACAGCGAACCATCAAGAAACATAAAACTTTTATGGCTTTGGTTTATTTAGTTTATTACTTCCACCTTTTGAACAACCATGTCAACAGGAATGAACCATCGGGGCATAGTAGTCTATTATGGCTTCGGTTTATTTCACATTTATTAGGTGCCAAATCCTGAGTCCTGCGGTCGTTTGACAACCGAATCAATAGCAGCTAACTATTAGGAATCAATAGTTTATTTCCCCGCAACACTGGTAGTACCATGATGTGTACCAAACTGTCATAAGCAAGAATTCTCTAAAGAAGGAGTAAAAACTAACTATCGCCAAAACCGTGCACCTTTAATTATTGAATTTTTTTATTTTATTTTTGCATTCATTTAGCTGATGGGATCAAAAAGCCATAATTAACCTCTATGAGCTCTAAAGAGAATCATCTACTCCACGCTTAGCATCTAGCTTATAAATAACTCTATCATTTTTGATTCTTCACAAATTTAAAATCCTAAATAATAAGATCCGCGAATGCTTAGTCGAATAAAATCAAGCTTTGCATATCTAAGTCAATTATGAAAAGTTGCAACTTCCTGGCTTTGTTAAGCTAGAATTCGCGTTTTAAAGCTTCTTGTATAAAAGACTAGCAAAACCTTTCAATTATAAAGGTTAAGGGAACTAGCTAGAGCTGAACACGCTAGATCAAGTTAAAATTTTATTCCTACTCTCACCAACGAAAAGTCAACAATGTGTCAAAAAAATTTAAATTTTTTCATCATTTTTTTTGAAGAAAAAATGGGGTTGCGAGAGTATAAGGCAAAATGCAAGGTAAAATCAAATCGAAAGATTACCTCCAAGACTGAAACGAAACATTCTCCTTAATGTTTTTAAATAAGGGTTCTTTTACACAAATCTAAAGTTGTTTATTAATTATGCTAATAGATAAACGTTAATCGATAAGATTTTGTATATCAGATTTCCCAATAAGCACTGAAGGATGAAACTCGAGTGGATGGAAGACAAAACCACGAGCACAAGAGTCTTTATAATTCGGGTAAATCCTGGACATAAAACAACAAGCACGAAACACGAGAAATGGAAGAGGTGGGCCTCCTCATGTTACACTAATTAGAAAATAGAAAGAAGATAGAAAACACGGGTTGCCTCCCAGGAAGCGCTTGTTTATTATCGAGTCATTAGCTTGACTGGCCCCGAATTTAATTCTTCATGGGGAAGGTTTGGAGATCCGGGACAACCGTGGATGGTATGTCCCCTCCAAAATAGTGTTTGAGTCTATGATCGTTCACCTTGAAGTTGGGGCCATCTGTTTGAGATAACTCGACGGTTCCATAAGGCAAAACTTGATCAACGGTGAATGGCCCAGTCCAATGGGTCTTTAGTTTACGCGATAAAATCTTTAATCGAGAATTAAAGAGAATGACTCGATCACCAACGTTAAATACACGGTTCTTAATTTTGGAGTCATGAATTTTCTTCGTTTTCTCTTTGTAGATTAAAAAGTTCTCATAGGCATGATCCCTAAGTTCATTTAACTCATTCATTTGAACTTTTCGGTGATCACCTGCGGTCTTAAGGTCAAAATTACAATGTTTCAAGCCCAATAGGCCTTATGTTCAAGCTCTATGGGGAGATGACAAGCCTTTCTGTAAACTAACTTATAAGGGTTTGGGTGTTTTGAAGGCGGTACAGAAGGCCCATAATGCATCATCTAACTTATTGGCCCATGAGGCCCAATGTTCACCTACGGTCCTTTCTAAAATACGCTTTAAACCATGATTGGAAACCTCAACTTGTCTGCTCGTCTTCGGGTGATACACGGTAGAAAGACGGTGAGTAACTCCATATTTAAGCATAACTTTCACAAATTAATCATTACAAAAATGAGTACCGCGATCACTTATAATAGCACAAGGAGTTCCAAATTGGGAAAATAGACTCTTCAAATATTTCACAACAACTCGGGCGTCATTAGTGTGGAGCACTTTTGCTTCAACCCATTTTGACAAATAATCGACGGCCACGAGAATATACTTGTTCCCTGGAAAAGATGGGAATGGTCCCATAAAATTGATGCCCCAAACGTCAAAGATCTCGCAAACTTGGATTGCATTTTGAGGCATTTCATCCTTTTGTGAGATTTTTCCTTAACGTTGGCACAAGTCACATGACTTCACCAAGTCATGGGCGTCACGGTAAATAGTTGACCAATAAAAACTGAAATCAAAGACATTCTTAGCGGTGTAGTTGGCACTATGATGTCCCCCGGTGGGTCCATTATGCAAGCCGTGAGGATATCAACGAGTTCTTGGCCGTGTACACATCGTCTAATCACTTGATCCTCACAAATCTTAAACAAATAGGGGTCATCCCAAGAATAATTTTTCACGTCATTAGAGAATTTATTCTTTTGTTAGGACGACATTCCTTTCACAACAAAATTTCTCGCATAGTAATTTGCAATGTCGGCAAAACATGGGGTACTAGAATCACCTCTAAGCGATATCATCCCAAGTGTCTCAAGAGGGAATGTTTTGGTAATTTCTTTTTTCTCAAGAACTCCTTGATGAGGGTTTTCTAGACTAGACAAATGGTCGGCGGCGAGATTCTCCACTCCTTTTTTAAAACGAATAATGACATCCTGCAGAAACCAACAACACTAAATATAACTAGCAACATAAACAACTTTTTGACATTCTCAGCAGTACTAATCCATACAAAACTTTACAAAAACACAAATAGATATTGTTTTCAAAGATTTAGCATTCCAATACTTGCAATCAAAAATTGAAATCTATTCAGATCAAATGCTTTTGTAAGCAGATCTGCAACATTATTATCAATATAGATTTTAAATAATTTGAATTAGCTTCTTTTCATAACAACCTCTTATAAAGTGATGTCTTATCTCAATATGTTTTGTTTTTGAATGATAATCAGGATTTCTTATTATGCACATAGTACTGATGTTATCAATGTGAATTTTGGTATGCTTAAAATTGTACCCATAATCAAGAAGTTGATTTTGAATCCAGAGTACTTGTTCACAGCAACTTGAAGCAGCAACATACTCAGCCTCAGTTGTTGAATTAGCAACCACAATCTGTTTCTTGCATTGCCATGAAATCAACCTGCTTCCCAGAAACTGACAACCACCAGTTGTGGATTTTCTATCCAAACATGTCCCAGCATAATCACTATCAGTGTATGCTATCAAGTCAAAAGGTAAATCTTTTGAATAATAGAGACCCAATTTAGGTTGGTATCTCAGATATCTAAAAGTTCTCTTCACAACATTGAGATGTGAAATTTGGGATGAGACTTGATATCTTGCACAAGCACATACTGCAAACATAATGTTAGGTCTTTAAGCTGCAAGATACATCAATGAGCCAATCATTGATCTGTATAAATGCACATCAACTTCTTAACCATCTTCATCCTTAAGCAGTGGCTTTTATTTCTCCATGGATGTCTTTGTAGGCTTCATATAGTAAACCCAAACTTCCTCAATATATCAGATACATATTTATCCTGACTAATAAATATGACATCTATCTTCTGTCTGACTTGCAATCCCAAAAAGAATGTAAGTTCACCCATAGAACTAATTTGAAACCTTTCATGCATAAGTTTCTCAAAATCATCACATAGCTCCTTCTTTGTAAAACCAAAGATATTATAATCTACATACACCTAAACTAGTAGAATATCATCCTTGTGCCTTTTGATAAACAAACTTTTATCAATTTTACCTTTGTGAAACCCATTGCTCAACAAATAAGTTGACAGAGTTTCATACCATGCCCTTAGAGCTTGATGCAAGCCATAAAGTGCTTTCTCCACCTTATCAAGAAAATTAGGATCTTCAAAACCAGGTGGTTGTGAAACATAAACTTCCTCTTTAATTGTTCCATATAGAAAAGCACTCTTAACATCCATTTGATACACTATAAAATCCTTGTATGAAGCATAATCTAAGAACATTTTAATGGCTTCAATTCTTGCAACAGGAGCAAATACTTCATCATAATCAATTCCTTCTTCTTGAGTATATCATTGAGCCACTAACCTTGCCTTGTTTCTGATCACAATACCTCTTTCATCTTTTTTGCATCTAAACACCCATTTTGTTCCAATGGCCGTCTTACCATTAGGCAAATCCACCAAGGTCCACACTTCTTGTAGCTTGAATTGCAGAAGCTCTTCCTACATAGCTTCTACCCAACTTAGATATTGTAGAGCGTAAGCATTCTTGGGTTCTATTTGTGATAGAAAGCAAGAAAACATGCAATTTTAGAGATCTTTATGACTGTTTCTTTGATGAAGAGTTCTTGAAAAGAAACCTTGATTCATAATATCTTTTAGCCGTCTTGTTTGACTTCTTGTTTGAA
This sequence comes from Artemisia argyi, assembly GCA_030686995.1. NCBI lineage: Eukaryota > Viridiplantae > Streptophyta > Magnoliopsida > Asterales > Asteraceae > Artemisia > Artemisia argyi. The sequence continues at coordinate 108,433,363 of CM060688.1, read as the reverse complement.
AAGAGGATTGCGGCTCTCGAATTATTTGTGAACTCTGGTATTTGGAATAGGACTGACAGAAATAATAGTATCCATGTTGCCAAGGTCAACCTCTACACCAAATACTTCATCTTCAACATATTCATCATCAGTAGCACGATAGATGTTTTCCAGAGGAGGCATATTAGGATCATCAGGATAATCAAAATCATCAAAAAGTCCTCTAGCAGTAGAAACATTATGCTCAGTAGTAGAAACAGAGTTAAAACTGCTAGTGTTATTTTTTGCAGCAGCAAAAACTTTTTGCCTAGCAGCAGTAACTGTGTTTGTACTACCAGTGTTATTTCCATGATCAAGGCTTGGAACTTCATCTTCATTAGTGGTATGAATCTTCTCTGGATCTTCAGTAACCACTTTATCAACCTTTGAAGGATGAACACCATCATCTGTAGCATCCTTTGGAACTTCATGAACAACATCTTCATCTTGTGAACTCCTTGTCTTCTTCTCTGGGGTTATGAAAGGTGGATCAGGTTTCCAATGAGGTAGCAAGATGTACTCTTTGGCAGGTTCAGTCACCTTGTCAGCTTGTGTACCTACATTAGAATCAGCTTTTGTACATGCATGTTCATTAGTTTTTGTACCTGCAACAACTGGCCCATAATTTATGGTTTTGGTTAGTGCATCAACATCAAATAGCCAGTTTGGTCCACTTCATGCAACATTAGGTGTACTCTAACTAAACCTAACATGCAAGTTTTCTTCCACATGCCTGGTTCTCATATTGAATACTCTAAAAGCTTTGCTATTTGTGGAGTATCTAACAAAGAAACCCTCATCAGCTTTCTCATCAAACTTGCCTAGGTGATCAATGACATTTAAGATAGTAATAGGACACCCAAATGGTCTTAAGAAATCTATCATAGGTTTCCTACGATTTAACAATTCATAAGGGGTCTTGTTATGAGGCTTAACTACTTTACTCCTAGTTTGCACAAAATAAGCAATATTGACTGCTTCAGCCCAAAGAGTAGTAGGTAATTTTGAATCAGACAACATTGTTCTAGCAGCCTCAATTAATGTCCTATTTCTCCTGTCAGCCACACCATTTTGTTGAAGAGTTCTAGCAACACTAAACTGTCTTGAGATACCTTTTTGCTCACAGAATTGATTCATGACACTATTCTTAAACTCAATTCCATTGTCACATCTTATCACTTTAACTTTATGATTAACTAGGTTTTCTACTTTTGTTATAAAAGCCTTAAAAATGCCACTTGTTTCTTCCTAAGTTTCTAAAAAGAAAACTCAAGTGAACCTACTAAAATCATCTGTGACAACTAGACAATACATCTTTCTATTCAAACTTTTCACAAATGTTGGCCCAAATAATTCCATGTGCAACATATGTAATGGCTGACTTAGAGAGTTCACTGCTTTGGACTTATAAGATGCTCTATGTTGTTTTCCTTTTTGACAAGCCACGCAAATTTTATTATATTCAAAAACTTTTGAAGGTAATCCAATCACAAGATTTCCTTTAACCAATTTGTTTATTGTTTGGAAATTCAAATGACCATGCCTTCTGTTGACATAAATAATGCATAAAAACGTTATTTATATTTTTCGATATCTCTATGTTTTGACGATCACAAAATATAAAATCATCAAACGTAAGATTACTACGTAAACAAGTATTGAGCTAGTTTATATCATTATATCCAACTTAATAACTTAAGGTATGAATAAACAAGTGCTTAATACATCTCATGATCAAAGGGGTATTTAATTAATTAATACAAAGTTTATTTAATTATATAAACATATTATATATTTTTGAAAAACACTTTTGGCAATAAAGAAAAATGTTTTAATCATACTAACTATATGAATTCAAATTTTTAACTAAAATCAGTTAGTTTTTCACCAAATAAACTTTCCCCACTAAATGACAGAATTTCTGGCCGTTACAGCTGGGCGGCCCTCTTAATTATAAGGGGCGGTCCCCTTAAAATTAAGGGGACCGGCCATGAATTAAGGGGACCGGCCAGGCTCCTGTGGCAGAATCTGTCAGAATTTTCTCCTATAAATACCACCTTAAATCTGGAATTTTTCCCCACCTTTTGCACAAAAATTTCAGATCTAAAGCTCTCTAAACATCTTCCAAAACCCTTTGATCATTAGAATACTAATCCTTGTTTCAAGTGATTCAATCCCTTCTCATCCATCCTCATCCAAAGTGCAAAAGAAGAATACTCCTTCTACAACTAAGTTCAAGAAGTATTGAAGAGTAGTTGTGTATATTATGTATATTATTTGTGAAGTTGTGTTGTGCTTGTAATAAGTAGTTTAGAAGAAATAGAAGTTGTGTAGGGAGAAGAAGTTGTTTAGTAGTGAAGTAGTATAGTTGTGAAGAAGATTGGTGTGAAGAAGATAGGTGTGAAGTAGATTGGTGTGAAGAAGTTGTGTAGAAGTTGTGACGAAGTTGTGGTGTGTACATTGGTGTGTAAGGTTTTCTCCGCCATAAGGGAGTTTGTTGACATAGTGAAGAAAACTCTCGAGTAGGTGACTCGGGGAGTGGAGTAGGAACAAGGAAGGTGACCTTGTAGCCGAACCACTATAAATCCTTGTGTTGTGGTTTGATCTTTCTAAATCTTTTCATTACTTACTTATTTACTTATACAATATTAGCTTAGTTAGTTAGTTACTATATAATTGTTCATATAGTGCAAGTATTGAGATCACATAAACTAGAATCAAAGGTTTTAAAACAAACTTGTTTTTATAAATTTTAAAACGGACGTAAAACTATTCAATCCCCCCTTCTAGTTTTCCACAATTGGTATCAGGAGCCATGTCTTGCAAGATCTTTAAAATATATTGTATTTTAAAACTTGTAACGATCTTTGGAATCTGAAAAATATTTAGAAGGGCAATCTATGCAAAGACCACCACTATTTGAAAGTGATGGATTTTTATATTGGAAAAATTGATTTGAAACTTATGTGAAATCAGAAGATCTAGATCTTTGGCATGTTATTACTAATGGTGATTTTTTACCTATTCAAAATAACCCCGAAACAAAGAAAGATGAAATCGTACCTTTTGAAAAACAAAATGATGATTTAAAAAGAAAACTTGCTAAAAATATTGAAGCAAAAATGGTTATTTATAATGCGCTACCACGTAAAGAGTACGAAAAGATCTTTATGTGTGAAACCACAAAAGAAATTTGGAACTCTTTATTAATAACTCACCAAGGTAATAATCAAGTCAAAGATAATAAAATAGATCTACTTGTTCAACAATATGAGCAATTCACGATTCCGGAAGAGGAATCAATTGATAATACTTTCGCTAGATTTAACACTATCATCACAAGTTTAAAAGCACTTGATGAGAATTTTTCTAGTAAGAATTTTGTTAGGAAGTTTCTTAGGGCTCTTCACCTAAAATGGCGAGCTAAAGTGACGGCTATTGAAGAATCAAAGAATTTGTCAACGTTGCAACTTGATGAATTAATTGGAAATTTGAAAGTCTACGAAGCAATTATGAAGAAGGACTCCGAAATGGTCAAAGGAAAACGAGAGCAAAGCAAGTCAATCGCCTTGAAAGCTAGAAAGGAATCTAGTAACGAAGATAGCTCATCTTCCGAAAGTGATGACGAAGAATACGCCATGGCCGTAAGAGATTTCAAGAAATTCTTCAAAAGGCGAGGAAGATTCGTTAGACAACCACACGATGAAAGGAGTGCACCTCAAAAGAATAATGATGACAAGTATAGCAAGAATGAGAGAAAGTGTTTCAAGTGTGGTGATCCGAATCACCTCATTGGAAAATGCCCAATGATGACAAGAGATCAAAATCAAAGAGCATTTGTTGGAGGAGCTTGGAGTGATAGCGATGAAGATGAGAAAGAAACAACAAAGGAAGAAAAGTGTCTCATGGCAAAGACATCAAGTGAGCTACGTTCCGAAACCGAATACTTTAGTGATGAAAATTTATCATTAGATGAAAAAGATTTAGATAGTGAATACAATAGATTATGTAAACTAGGACAACAAGTAATGGCTAAAAACAAATCACTAAAATGCATAAACAACCAATTAGAAAATGAAGTACTAGAACTAAAAATTAAAATACATCAACTTGAAAAAGGTAAGGAAATTTTTGAAGAATGTAAATCATGTCAAGAGCTTAAAAGTGAAAACGACAAACTCAGGGAAGAAATTTGCAAACTTGATAAATTTGAAAATAGTAGTAACTCACTTTGTAAAATTATAAGTATTCAAAGAGTATCCGGAGATAAAACCGGTTTAGGATTTAACTCAACCGAAGCTTCAACAAGTGAAATTAAAAATGTTAAATTTGAAAGTGAACTCAAGGAACTAAAACCTCCAAAATCTAATCCTAAGTATATACTCATAAATGATAAGAAAATACCTATTGCTAGTGATGAAGAAATATAACCGTTTTATAAACCATCTTTAAAGACCGATGTAGGATCGTCTAAGCCTAAAACAAGATCTAAAACTCCACCACCTAGGTAACCAAATAACTCTTACCCTAGATCTAAAACACCTCAACCAAGAGCAAACCAAAATAGACGAAACTTTAACAATAATCAACAAATGTGGAACTTCAATCCGTGGGGAATGTTTCCACCATATATGCACCCAAGTCAAAAACAAAACATGTTCGGATCAAATAACTTTGGTCAAATGAGACAATGGGGACCAACGTAGAAAATTCGCCATTCACACTTGGAAATTTTAGTTGTCACCTCTTGTTCGTACAATTCCTTGAAGACTTTGAAGAAAAACGCATTGAAGACGAAAGGTACAAATTTCCTTTTATTTCCTTGTCAAGAAATGCATGCTTAGTTTAGTCTCTAGTTTTTATGTGATTTTGCTTAGCTTATAGTTTCCTCTAGATTTTATATCTATACATATATATACTTATCTATTTATATTATATATATATATATATATATATATATATATATATATATATATATATACTTAGCTATATCTTGGATCTTATAACCTAGAAAACTCATTTGTTGACTTTCTAGAACTAGAAATTGTTCGTTTACGAACCTTTTCTTTCCCCCCATTTGCCTTCTTGAACTTCAATGTTCAACGACACTCATGTTGATGTAGAGAAATGAGTCGAAAAATCTATGGATGAAACAAACTCCCGTCTGCCGTTGCATATGTCTCCCTCCTATATTCTCGTCTTATAAGCCCATACTATATACGTATATATATATATATATATATATATATATATATATATATATATATATATATATATATATATATATATATATATGTATATATATATATATACACTTAAACCTTCCACAACTCTCTTGTCCACTTGACAACTTGATAAATTTCATTCGAAATGATCAAAAAATTTTAATTGACGAAATGTCAAGTAAAAGTGTCAAGTAATTCCTTTCGTGCGAATACTCTTTAACGTATTTTTGATTAAATATAAATCTAATATATATATATATATATATATATATATATATATATATATATATATATATATATATATATATAAATATTTTCTTGTTCTTTCCAGAAACCAAAACCACGAAAAATCAAATTTTGGATGGCGGCCCCCTTAATGTTTAAGGGGACCGGCAGCCAAATGAAGGGCGGCCCCCTTAATGTTTAAGGGGGCCGGCTATCTGATTGTTCCAATTCATTTTCCCTCTTATTTCTTTTACCAAACACTCCTCTTTCTCATTACCCCCATGTTCTGCTGCTACTGTGACGAAATTCCAAACCCAAAACATCAAAAATCACTACCAAATCACATAATTTGGGTTATTTCGCAAAGGGCAAATTCATCTAACACAATCACCATTACATATTGTAAGTTTTTCATAACACATTTCATCTAATTCCATCTAATTTGGTCAAACTCAAGATTATGCATGTTTTAATAATTTTTTCAAATTCATAATTTCTTTCGAATTGGGTCTAAAATCTACATAACTAAATGTTTCCCTTAGGATTAGGATGCTTAATTAACACTAGAAACTAATAATTACAAACCCTCTTGTCGAAAATTTTTTACACTCCTTTTCAAAAATTTTGGTAAACACATTGTTGAATAATGCTATAAAAACTTGTTAAAGCTAATCATACTATGTTTTTATAACTTGTAAAACATGAAACTATATTTTTCGACTAAGTAAAAATTTTTGTGTAAACGATAAGAGGGTGTTTGGATTATGTCCAAATAATGTCAAAATTAAGTCGTTGTAATTTTTATAAAACGTTGTCAAGATTATAAACCTAAAACTAGTAATTCGGACTTGTCAAGATATATAATTCATATATATATTGACATACTAGCAGTGTAAGTGTCTAGTTAAGGAAGCGTTTGGTTTAGTACGAAAAATGGCATTTTTGAGTCAAAACATAAACCATCCTTTTCGAAAACAAATCACATGCATAAGAAACTCGTAAGAAATGGCTAGTTATACAACCTAAAGTAAATCTAGTAAATTTCATGATATATTAAGATGTTTAAAAGGGCGTTTGGATTTGTCCATAACTACTTGCTAAACATCATAAAATATATCTAGAACGAGTTAAAAATAAAAATAAGGAACATGGTAAACTACTTCTTAGGATTATCGTCTTAGAGTCGAAGTATGTTTACGTTCCAACATAAGTCTTAACAATATATACATTTTTATTCTTCTTTATATTTATTTTGGTCTTTTGTATTGTTGTTGTGTTTAGGTGAAAATGCCAAAAGCGACTACCGAAGATCTTTCCCACACTAAAAACTACATTCCTAAAGTTTCCCAACTCCCTACTACATCTCCTTCCATTGGACGTATATATCGACAAATTGAAGATAGAAACGTTCATGAGGGACGTGTAGTAGATCTAGCTTTTGCTCAATCCGACTACATTGATCGCTTGTTTATAAGCATCAACTTCAATTGCCTCTTTGAAATCAATGAACCCATCATTCCTCGTTTCATAGTTGATTTCTATAGCCAAGTCGCGGTTCAAACTAATGATCTTGGTGCCATCACCATCTCCTTCATGATCCAAAATGAATTTATCACCTTAACTCTCGACCAATTCGGTCAAATCCTCCAAATTCCTTTTAGAGGTCAAGCCGTTTTCACAAATGAGTGGGACCTCGAATCTCTACATCGTTGTCGACCAACCTTTGGTCCATATCTCTCCGACATCCCTCATCCCGACAAAATTCGCCAAGTCCTTGGTGTAGAGCGTGACACCACAACCCGAAAAATAAAATCCAAAAATGTCCAAATCTCTTCATACCAAATTCTCCTAAAGGAATTAGGCCCCCACATGAAGCGCTGGGAAGAACTCATTCATGAGAATGCATTCGGTATCGGAGGTCACCGGGACCATCTCCCGGCGTGCCTTGCTCACATGTTGTATTGTATTGCTGTTGAAAAGCCATACAATTTGGCCTACTTCTTTATCAAACGGATTGAGTGTGCTAGAAAAACTCCCAAAGCCAATCTTCCATATGGAATGTTTCTAACTCGTCTCTATCGTCATGTTATCGAGTTCTACCCCGATCTTGACAATAGCATCTATGAGTCCATCTATCCCACCTTACGTCCTCTCGCTCTAAAACAAGCTCGACGAACTCGAAGTGACAAGGAAAAATCTCTTCGTCATAGCTTTCACGGTTCATCTTCTCGACAAGACGATGACGATGAGGAGGAAAACATCCATGGTGCTAGTACCCCTTCGTTCTATGAGTTCGTTGATAATCTAGAGGATCTCGACTATCCCGAGTATACAACTCCATCTCCTAGCGATCAAATCGACGAAGTACTTCATGAACGAACAACCGAGGTGCTTAGACGACAAAAGAGTTTGCATGAAGAAGTTAGAGGTGGCTTCAAATCCATCGGGAAAACGTTGAAGGGTATCTTCGGGAAGAAAAGGAGATGATGGAGATTAGCTTATGTTTGTTGAACAATACTACCTCCGTCCCATTTAAAGTGTCCACTTTCATAATGCACAAAGTTTAAGGAGATTCCACTAACTAAACTCTCCACCAATCAAATATTACTTTTACCCACTAAACTCTCATCTTATTGGTTGGAAGGTACAAGTGGACACTTTAAATGGGACATGCAAAGATTCCATTGTGGACACTTTAAATGGGACGGAGGGAGTATTTATTTTTATGTCTTTTGATCGTGGTTATTTATGTGCTATTTGTCCGAATTATATTCGGAAGTACTTGTATTTCTCTTGGATGATTGTTTGGATACTTGACTAGGTTGATAACTTGCTTTATTATGTTTAATATATGCTTATGATTGCATGTTTTATCACTTAGTGTATATATTTGCTTGCTTGCTTAGCTTATATATATATATATATATATATATATATATATATATATATATATATATATATATATATATATATATATATATATATATATATATATATATATATATATATAACATGTATGCTTTCTAATAGACCAAAACAAATGTGAAATGTCCAAATAGAGCTTGCTGCAAAAACAAAACAGAATATAATGTTTTTCCAGAAAAATTTTGAAAAATTTTGAGTTCTGGGTCATCAGATGGGCGGCCCCCTTAATTCATAAGGGGCGGCCCCCTTAAAGTTAAGAGGACCGGCCATCTGGAACAGTCTTTACACTGTTTTCTTTTGCAACTTGTGACTTCTTTTGCTAGTCCCAGCTACCATTTCTCTTAAAAACTAAACTGATTTTGGAATCTAACAATACAATTTCAAATTAATTCTATTTCTAAACATGTTTTCATACTATATAATCCCCATGCATGTTTAATTCACATTCCATCATCCTCAACCTTCATCAAACCTCATCCTTTCATCATGTCATCACCAAGAACCACATACTCAAACAATGCCAAGAAACAAAAACTTGTCATTATTCCACCAAAACAACTACTCATTGATCTCACCAATGAAGACAACACCACTCCATTACCACCACCTCAATGCTCATCTCCTAGTGCACCAACGCACCTTCCAAAACACCATCAACAAATGGAACCTCCACTTCTTCCATACCATCCACTTCATCCATAAATGACTACATAAACACCCACTTGTCTCCTCCACCAATAGTTCAACCACCACAACCTACCAATGAAAACGCAACTCTTGCATTAACCCTCTCATTATCACCATTAACACCTCTTGATGCATACTTATCATCATCCCCTATCAATCCACCAACCTATAACCCCGTCCCATGGAGCTTACTTGAAGCTCATGGTGACACTTGCCTTTGTTGCATCCACAACCGAACAATTGTGTTCGGTCTAAGAGATGAGATACAATACATGTTTTCAAACATTGAAAACTTGTTGCATCAACTACCAACCACCACTACTACAACTCCACCACCACCAACAACAAACACTCCTCCACCATCACCATCTCCATGTTCACCATCAATTCCACCCAATTAAACATGCTTGGTATTTCTCAAATAAAATTGTCTTAAACCTTTTTGGATGGCAAGCTCTAGAGAGGACCTTCATGTTAGAGCTTTGGTTTATTTTAATTATGATTGTAAGCCTTCAAGGCTTTTGTTATTTGCACTACTTGTTGATGTAATGCTTGTTGTAACCTTTTAATTCTATCAATGATTATGGTTATGTTTAGCTTCTATTCTTGCATGCTATATATATATGTTGCTTGTCCACTAAATATTTTTTGCAAGAATTCCATATCTCGATTCCTTTATGACCTCAAAACGAGGGGGAGTTTACATCAAGGGGGAGCTCAAATTTAATCGGGATAACCTTTTTGATGCTAACAAAAAGGGGGAGAATTGATATAAACTCACAATAATACTTGTATATATACTAATTTTCGCTTAATGAGTTTAGATTTTGTAATCATCAAAAAGGGGGAGATTGTTGACATAAATAATGCATAAAAACGTTATTTATGTTTTTCGATATCTCTATGTTTTGACGATCACAAAATATAGAATCATCAAACGTAAGATTACTACATAAACAAGTATTGAGCTAGTTTATATCATTATATCCAACTTAATCACTTAAGGTATGAATAAACAAGTGCTTAATACATCTCATGATCAAAGGGGTATTTAATTAATTAATACAAAGTTTATTTAATTATATAAACATATTATATGTTTTTGAAAAACACTTTTGGTAATAAAGAAAAATGTTTTAATCATACTAAATATATGAATTCAAATTTTTAACCAAAATCAGTTAGTTTTTCACAAAATAAACTTTCCCCACTAAATGACAGAATTTCTGGCCGTTACAGCTGGGCGGCCCCCTTAATTATAAGGGGCGGTCCCCTTAAAATTAAGGGGACCGGCCATGAATTAAGGGGACCGGCCAGGCTCCTGTGGCAGAATCTGTCAGAATTTTCTCCTATAAATACCACCTTAAATCTGGAATTTTTCCCCACCTTTTGCAAAAAAAATTTAGATCTAAAGCTCTCTAAACATCTTCCAAAACCCTTTGATCATTAAAATACTAATCCTTGTTTCAAGTGATTCAATCCCTTCTCATCCATCCTCATCCAAAGTGCAAAAGAAGAATACTCCTTCTACAACTAAGTTCAAGAAGTATTGAAGAGTAGTTGTGTATATTGTGTATATTATTTGTGAAGTTGTGTTGTGCTTGTAATAAGTAGTTTAGAAGAAATAGAAGTTGTGTAGGGAGAAGAAGTTGTTTAGTAGTGAAGTAGTGTAGTTGTGAAGAAGATTGGTGTGAAGAAGATAGGTGTGAAGTAGATTGGTGTGAAGAAGTTGTGTAGAAGTTGTGATTAAGTTGTGACGAAGTTGTGGTGTGTACATTGGTGTGTAAGGTTTTCTCCGCCATAAGGGAGTTTGTTGACATAGTGAAGAAAACTCTCGAGTAGGTGACTCGGGGAGTGGAGTAGGAACAAGGAAGGTGACCTTGTAGCCGAACCACTATAAATCCTTGTATTGTGGTTTGATCTTTCCAACTCTTTTCATTACTTACTTATTTACTTATACAATATTAGCTTAGTTAGTTAGTTATTATATAATTGTTCATATAGTGCAAGTATTGAGATCACATAAACTAGAATCGAAGTTTTTAAAACAAACTTGTTTTTATAAATTTTAAAACGGACGTAAAACTATTCAACCCCCCCTTCTAGTTTTCCACACCTTCTATGCCAAAGCTTAGATTCTTAAGATGTGGCCTTGGAAAAAAGGCAAGTTAAATCTCTTTTAGGAACTATTTTCTTTATATCAACGTTGTATATGTTGTCTATTCTAGGAATTCTAAGTAGCACAAATTTATTATCAGGCAGCTTAAAATCAGGAGATAAGACAAGACATTCAGTGTCAGTAAAAAGAACATTGTTCCTTTTATCACACATTTGTGAGACACTAAAGAGATTAAACTTAAGCTCTTTTACAAAGTACATATTTTCAAAATCTATTTTACTAGTTCTAATTGTACATCTGTCTGTGATTCTCCCTCCTTTAGGATCACTCCCAAAGGCAACATATCCACCATCAATTGCTTCAAGATCTTCAAGGTAGGACATGTTTCCTGTCATGTGCCCTGAGCAACCACTGTCACATTTAACTTTATCCTTTAGCTCCACCTGTAAGTTGCCCTACACATAAAGTAAGAGAATCAGTTTCTTTTGGGGACCCAAGCCATCACTGACTTGGATCTGCCTTGTGCATCAACATAATCAAATTTCATTAAGTCCATTGATGCAATGCTTTTTCTGGAAACATGATCTAAAACTTTAATTTTTGGTTTACCGACCCAACAAGCTGAGGCCTTTAGAGCATTTAAATGGTTGCCCAAAACAGTGTCAGTAATCAATTTTGGCTCAGCAGCAGACGCCACTATTTTTTCCTTAGTAGTACTAACATCTGTTTGCTTTTGTAAAGGCCTGCTTTTTGTTGAATGATTTCTTTTAGAAAAATATGACTTTGATTTAACATCATTCCCTTTTCTTTTGTTGAAATAGTATTGATTGATCTAGTAACACCAGATCTCATCAATACTGCTCTTAGAATCATATTTCTTTTAACATGTAGGTGAGTTTTTCTTGAAAAAAAATGGTGATCCACCCTTTTAGCATGATTCCAAACATGTTTTTGGTAGTAAAAACAATCTTCTTCTAAATGCTCAAAACTACCACAGTTATAACAAGCTTTGTTAACCAACTCAAAATTACTACCTAACCTTTGAGTTATTAGGTTGTTCCAGTTTCTTTGGTTACCTCTAGGCCTGTAATTATACTTCCTAGGTTTCTCTCTAGGTAGCTCATTGTATTCAATAAATTTCCTAGAAATCTTATCACCAAACATAGGTTTGACAAACTCCACATTAGATTTAACTATATTATTATAGACCTTATGTGCTGACTCAACCTGTTCCTCATCATCATCAGACACCCATTCTTCAATGATGGGTTCATCAAAATAACTCTTCTCAACCTTAGGTTTTTCAATACTAGACTCACTAGTTTCACCTACAGGTTTAGTATTTAATTCACCTACACAAGACAATTCTTTCATTGAGGGTGCATAAGCACTTTTAGCAGGAGGAGGAACCTCATTATAACCTAGTTCACTTTCTCTTTTCATTAATTGGATCTCAATAGCCTTATGCACTTGATCAAATGCAAACTGTTGTTTTTCAACTCTAACATGATGTTTTTCTTTCTCAGCCAAAGCTGCATCTTTTTCTTTTTCAGCCTCTTCTAGCCTTTTAGTAAGTGTATTAATCTCATTATCTTTAAGAAAAATCTTGCCTTCCAGAAAATTAATCTTATCAACATACTCTAACTCATTCTGTTTAAGAACTTCAAGCTTTTGCTCAAGAAATTTTAGACCAGCTTTATATCCTAAGTTATCTAATTTTAACTTCTTAACTTCTTCTCCTAAACTTTCATTCCTAGATTTAAGTTCTTCTAATGTATCTAGACAAGATTTATATGAACAACCAGAATCATTAGATACCTAGGAATCAGAACGTGATGATGAAGAAGAATTAGCCATAAGATCAAAGTTTGGTCCTTCTTCTGCTTGATCACTCCGATCATAATCTCCCAAACCATCACAAGACATCATAGCAGTAGATGTCTTAGAATCCTCACCAGCTTTCTTTGAGTTATCTCCACTCTTGTATTCTTTGTGTCCTTGGTGCTCTGCATTCTCTTGCAAAGTGGCCCTTCCTGTGAAAATTGTAGCATTTAATCTTGTACTTATCAAACCCCTTGTTGTTCTGTCCATTCATCTTGAGTTTCCTTCCACTCTTCTTCAAGAATCTTCTTGCCCTCATTATCAACATAGCCATCTGCCACTTTAAATCAATTTCTTCAAGATCATCAGGGTCAATTTACTCCAAGAAAGCACAAATAGCAGCATCACTGATGTTGTCAGAGTTTGATGAACCAGCAACAGAAACATGAGTGCTATAGTAGAAACTCCGTGAGCAGTAGAAAAAGTTTCCTGAGTGCTGCTAGAATTCTTGTTAATAGAGAACACAAAAGCTAGGTTTTGTGAACTTGAAGGTGAACCAGATGACCCTTTGACTTCAAATTCATACACTTTCAGGTTGTTGTATAGATCATCCAAACTCATCTTTTCCAAATCAACTTTTTTCTTTAAACCACAGTGTGCATACTCCATTCTTGTGACAAACTTCTTAGAAACTTAATATTGATATCTTCTTGACAAAAGCTCAACTGATACTCATTAGGTATTCCCATCATGAGAATACTATGAGTATCTCCAACCTTCTTTCAGCCTTGTCATCAGCAGATTTAATTGGTACTATCTTCTCTACACCTTTTTCATCAACAGTTTTTGTTGGTAAAGTATCACCACTCAGAATGACCTCGTACATAGAGTAGTCAAGCATCTTGATGTATTGCTCCATTTTCATTCTTCACAGCTCATACTCACCAGTCTTGAGCATAGGTACCTTTGAAGCAGTAACCATGTGTGTAGATTCTGACTCCATGTCTTCTGTAGATGTTGAACAGCCTTGAGTTACAAAAAAAGTTCTTCTTGATCATAGCTTCTAGATCACAAGCTCTGATACCATTTGTTTATCCTAGGTAAGTACTTGATCGAATTCTCTAGCTTGTTAAGAGTTAGTTGTTTTAGATGAATCTAAAGCAACTAGGTATAGAAACTGACTTGAATACTTATTAAACACAATGCGGAATATTGTATTTAATCTTAAGAAGAATAATGAATGAAAACAGTTTATTCTCACAAAACACTTCAATATATTAATATACGAATACTCTTAAGTATTAGGGTTTATAACCTTGAAGTGATCGACTCTATAATGATACGTATTCTATCTTCAACCCTATGACCTCTTTTTATAGTATAAGGAGTCCTAGTCGGTTTACAATACCTTTCTATACAAGATAAATCTAATAGAATATTTTCTAAACTTATCTAACCAACTATACATCATTATCACTTATGCAGTTGAAACAATAAGCTAGCAGTAGTAACCTAATACTAGCAGTAGTAACCTAACACTAGTAGTAGTAATCCTTCAGCAGCAGTAATATAACTCTAGCAGTAGTAACCACTACACTAGTAGTAGTAACACACTTAGAGTATTTTCCTTGTTGAACACTTGAGCAGCAGAATCATTCCTAAGCAGTAGAATCCTAAAACCCAACACTTCCCATGATGCATCAAGACATGACTTGGTCCTTCAGGCCAAAGAGGAAACAACAATAATTCCTCATAGTTTATTGACTCCTCTTTATCATCTAAATGAAATGTATGTGGAAGTACAGTCCACTCTACCTCAGACCATGACTTAATTGCACATTTCAAAAAGACCATTAAGACCAAGCCCACCAAAAAGTAGGTTCACAAGAAAAACTAACACAGTTTACTATTTGTGTAGAGACATGCCAGTGAGCCTGTTTGGCATCTAGATAGTGGATGCTCAAGGAGTATGACTGGTGTGAAGCAGTATCTGCATAAATATGTTGAAGAACCATGGCCTAAAGTAGTATTTTTTGATAACTCATTATGTGCTACTGAAGGGTATGGTTCAGTAAACTGCTAAAGTATAGTTTTTACAATAATTGCTTATATCAATGGTCTGAAATACAATCTAATTAGTGTTAGTCGACTATGTGATGCCAAATACATAGTTCAATTTGATGATGAGAAAGTAACCATCTTTAATGCCAATAAGGAAGTTTTGTTGATTGCCTATCTCTTAGACATGTTAACCCTTACACAAAATGGGACTTGTCTCTTCATAAAGACAAGTGAAATAATCAACTGGCTATGGCACAAAAGACTCTCTCATCTTAACTTCAAAAACATAAATAACCTTGCCAAACAGGACAAATTTCTTGGCTTACCCTCCCTTGTGTTTTCAAATGATAAACCCTGCTCAGCCTGTGAAATGGGAAAACACCACAGGGCATCTTTCAAGACCAAACAAAACTTTTCCATTAAAAGTTGCCTTCATCTTCTTCACATGGATCTTTTTAGACCTGTCAGTTAAATGTATATCAATCATGAAAAGTACACCCTGGTCATAGTAAATGAATACTTAGGATACACTTAGGTCTACCTTCTTACTAGAAGAGTCAGGCAGCTGAAACAATCATGTCCTTTGTTAGGAACATTGAAAATCAAAATGACATCAAAGTTAAACAAATCAAGACTAACAATGGACTGAGTTCAAAAATTAGGACCTTGAGTATTTCTGTGATGAGATAGGAATCTCTCAGAACTTCTCTTCTCCTTACACTTTTGAACAAAATGGAGTGGCTGAAAGGAAGAATAGGACACTCATTGAGGCTGCTAGAACAATGCTGAATGGTTCAGTACTCTCCAAGAACTTCTGGACTAAAGCAGTCAAAACTGTTTGCTACACTTAAAAAAGGTCCATTGTTGTCAAAATACGCAACAAAACTCCCTATGAAATATTCAAGGGAAGAATCCTTGACATTAGCTACTTTCATGTATTCGAGTGTCTTATGTTTATTCACAATCACAATGATCACTTAGGCAAATTTGATGCCAAAGCTGATGATGGATATTTCTTAGGATACCGCTTATCTCCAAAGCCTTTAGGGTATTCAACATTAGAAGACAACAAACTGAAGAAACATTTCACATAACCTTTGATGAAAGCACTGAAGCAATCAGGTTCTCAAACACCTCAGTGGAAGAGATTGGGATTGATGACTCATCAAGATATCCTCCCGATGAATATCATCCTGAATGTGATCCTTCCACACAATATCAAGCTAATGCAGACTTCTCATATTACATCATCCCTCATAACCTTCCACAACCTAACATAAGTGAGTTCATTGAAGCTCAACAAGTCTCTAATGAGATAACTTACACTGAACCTAATGTTCAGGAACTAGAAGACCGAAGTGTTCAAATTGAACCTACTAAGAACTGAAACCATGAGGTCCCTCAACCCTCAGTCCTTGAACCTACACCTCCACCAAATCAAGCCTCCACAAGTTCTAACTCAAATCCTAGACCTCAGGATATGGACAAAATCCAAAACAATAAAATTGTGAATATCATTGGTAAGCCTACTGAAGGCATGCTTACCAGAAGCATGGCTGCTAAACTTAAGGCAGCCTCAGCAAATGAATGCCTCTTTGTTGACTTCCTCTCAAAAGTGGAACCCAAGAGTGTCAAAGAAGCCATAAAACATCCAAGTTGGGTTTAGGCCATGCAAGATAATCTTGCACAATTTGACAGAAACAAAGTCATGACTTTGGTCAAATGTTCTCAGGGTGTTTATGCCATTGGCATGAAATGGATCTTCAGGAACAAGACTGATGAAAATGGCATAATCATTAAGAACAAAGCAAGATTTGTTGCCAAAGATTACAATCAGTAAGAAGGCATTAACTATGAGGAAACCTTTGCTCCTGTTGCTAGAATGGAAGCCATCAGGATCTTCTTAGCCTATGCAACCTACATGAACTTCAAAGTCTACCAAATGGATGTGAAAAGTGCATTCCTAAATGGTAAACTCAAGGAAGATGTTTATGTGTAATAACATCCTGGATTTGAAAGTAGTGAGTTTCCTGACTATGTCTACAAGCTTGACAAAGCCCTTTATGGACTGAAACAAGCTCCTAAGGTATGGTATGAGACTCTCTCAGCCTTCCTGATCCAAAATAAGTTTGTCAGAGGAAAGATGGACAATACCTTGTTTATCTATAGAACAAAGGGAGATGTGATTTTAGTTGAAGCGTATGTAGATGACATCGTATTTGGCTCGACAAAATATAAACTTTGCAAACAGTTTAAAAAACTGATGACACAGAAGTTTGAAATGAGCATGATGGAGAGCTCACATACTTCCTAGAACTTCAAATCAAACAGACTAATAGAGGAATCTCCACTAGTCAAGAGAAATACATAAGGAACCTACTGAAAAAATATGAGCTCACTAATTGCTCTTTAGTGAAGACTCCAATGGTTCCTCCAAAAAATCTTGGCCTTGATCTTACTGGTAAACTAGTAAACCAAACCGTATTTAAGGGAATGATAGGGTCACTGATGTATCTACCTGCCTCAAGGCCTGACATATAAGAGAGTCACATCTCACTACTGCAAAGAGAATCATCAGATACTTGAAAGGTAATCCAAACCTTGGTTTATACTACCCAAGATGTTCAGGCTTTGATCTCAAAGGCTACACTGACTCAGACTATGCATGCTACAACATGGATATAAAAAGTACCTCTTGGATCTTGTCAATTCCTTGGAGGAAAGCTTGTTTGTTGGAGCACTCAGAAGCAGCAATCAGTGGCCATATCTTCAACAGAAGCTGAGTATGTAGCTGTTGGTTATTGTGCAAATGTACTTTGGATGAAAAGTTAACTCAGTGACTATAACATCCATTATAAGATGGTTCCCATTATAAGAACCAAACACATTGATATCAGATATCACTTCATCAGGGACCAAATCATGAATGGAGACATTGAACTACACTTCATCCCCACTGAATATTAGTTGGCTGATATTTTCACAAAACCCCTGGATGAACCTACTTTCACAATAATGTAAGCAGAATTAGGCATGTTGGATATTGACAATTAGGTAACTGATTAAATTTATTCAACTTAGTGTACATAATCTCTAAGGTCCCTAAACAACATCATCTATCAGTGTTTCCCTGAAACATTTAAGTCATAAATAACCCTCCTTTAACATCAACGCACTGAATGCAAATTCATTCAGGGGACTCAAGACATCAACATATGACATTCACTACAAAACTAAATGCTCTATGTATCTAGTTACTTAGTTAGTAAATGTCCCAGGTTGGTAACTGAATACATTTAATAATGGAATATATGTTCTTACCTTTTTGGCACCCATGTCTTGGGCCCCCACTTCATCACTAAAAACCCACTTGGCATTTAATGCCTCTCACTCACAGAGAATATCTCTTGATATTATATGTGGTGACATCACTCTACAAAATGCACTTTTGTAGAGCAACACAATTGTTTACCTTGACAGTTGCACAAAACTTGGGAAAGTGGAAAGCTGGCATTTAATGCGGATACCAAACGGTTTATACAAAACAGTTTTGTCACACCCCCAAAATACCTGAATGGCAGCGGAATGGAATACCTGGGGGTAACTGCCATAGCATCACAGTTACAGTTACATTGAACGACCTAAAGTGTCGTTTGGAAAATACGTCGTTTGATCATTAAAACATTCAGATTTTACAAAACATAGGTCCCAAAAGGTGTTGCCAATTTAGGTAAAATAAGTTCAAACAAGATCAAACGTTTCATAAGTGCAGAAATATAAGGTGAGACGCGTCGACTCCGCGACTCCATGAAGGTCCAAATGTATGCAACATGAGCTACCTTAATAACCTGAAAATACATTGCTAAAAAGTCAACACGAATGTTGGTGAATAATCATAGGTTTATAAGTTAAATCGGATGTACAATAGCCATAAGTAAAAAGTAAAGTAATAAGATTTCAGTAATAAAATTTACATTGGCTCTTAAACTCATGACCCCGAAGCTAGACGCAATTAAATTGGCCCCAAATGAGTGTTTACCAGACACTCAAAATATATTAGACATGAAATGCATCCGTAATCCCGTTGGAGCAACCCAAACACGGATGGAGGAGTCACCCTCAATAGATCTATTCACTCACTCTCGCTTGTAGATTAATTAACGGTTCATGATAATAAAGGGGACTTGTCGTGACGTGGTAATAAGGCAACTTAAGCAATGTAAGGAATTTAATACTTTGGCATGTACAAAAATAAGTGATGCAATGTATTCTCCCCCGTGGGATTTCGAATCAAAGTATTGAATTAAAAACGGGGCTATGAAAACTCACCTGAATTGATGATACTATGACGTGAAATGATAGGGACAATAAGGCGCGAATGTTAGCCGCAACCTAATATAAGTAATAACGATCTACTTTAGATCATGACGTGATGTAATGAATGCACATGCACATGATGCCTATACCACTCGTAACTTGGAAATACTAGTTATTGTCAAAATAAAATATTTTCCATACTTAGGAAAAATAAGTCTAACTAGACTTATAAAAACTAGTCGTAGGGTATCGTATATAAAACATTAGTGTTATATTCATCACCTTGAAAACCTTGAAATAACGTCTAGTAGTCGTAAAAATAAGTCTTGGGTCATAAGTACTTCATTAGTTAAGAATATAACTGTTGAACAAGAAATCTAGAAAATATAGTATTTAGTACGTAGTTTTATTATTTATATTAGTGACTACTAATGTATATATAGTTTTGACGGTTTTAAAACGTGTATAACTTTGTCGTTTTAAGTTCATTTTCTTCGTTCTTTATATCCACGGATTCGTCTTAGTATGTACTAATATATTTTTGATAGCTCGGCTTCTCTAGGTTACGTCTAACGCCTCGGTTTGTCCGACGAAAATCGTCCAACAGTATGAATATTTTCAGAAAAATAGTTTTCGTCGTTAAACTTGCAAAAATCATATCTCCTTCGTTATAAACCCGTTTTAATCCGTTCTTTCGCCAAAAGTTTCGTTTTTGAAAGTAGTTTCTAAATCTTTGGTTAAAAATCACCCCTGAGTTTCTGAGTTTTCCAGATTTTGCATTTTGGGACAGTAGGTTCCTAGATAAGTTCTAAACTCTTTTCCAATGTTCCAAACTAGTTTCTAATCCACCCAAATCAATTCCAATCACCACAAATCTAGTTTATTCTTATCATACACCTTCTTAAGGTGTCATGGGTTCTTAAACATCATCAATCAAGTAGATCTACCATGGGTTTCCATTTCTACTGTTTAAAAGATATAAAAGTTTAAATAGAGTGGTATAAACTAGCATATGCATGTAGATCTTGTATAAAAATCATATGATTATGATAATAACTTGGTAAAATTATAAAAATGAGTTTGAAAACTTACTTTGATGGGTTATTGAGATTTGGAGATGAGAAGTTATAAAACCTTGAGTTTTTATTTCAAAACTCTAGCAAGGATCATCAAATGAACATAATTATAACTTGATCTTTGAAAATCAATGGTGAATGGTGTTGGTTCTTGATGTGGCTGAGCACCCCAAGGAAGAAAGAAGAGAAAATTTAGCTAGTGATTTTTGTAGAATGAAGTAGCAAGAATGGATTTGGTAATCTAAGATAAATATCTAGTTTTAGGGCATAATTGTAATTAAATGATTGGTCAAAAGGGGAACCAAGAGGGGGGGGGGGGGGGGGGGGCACATGGAAGAAAAAGAAGTGTGTTGGGGAAGTTTGGGGTTAAAATGTATTTATTATGTGATTTAGTGTTAGATATTTTGTTATCGGGTACCGAGTTAACTGAAAATAAATCGTGACGAGTTGAAATAAAATATGACGAAGTTAATCGGGACATAATAAAGTCATAAAAAAGATAAAAATATGTTGGGTACAAAAATTGAGCGTTTGGACAATTATTATTTAGTTTTCACGAAAACCGTCGTAATTATTATAAACTTACGTTATAAATTAAATAAATTTCCAAAATACCTGGTAAATGAATTTTATAATCTTTGTGATGTTGTAAGGGGTTTAAAAATATATCGGGACTATTGTGGGGATTTTTAGATATGTTAGTTATATTTATTAATCGCGTGTTAACGTTTATTTAAAAATAAATATACGTAAAACGTTAAATATATCAAAAATATTAATATGAATATCCTACGAGTGGTATACTATGCAAATGCTATTATGATGATATGTAGACTATTTCTAGTTGGTATGAAATATCCCTACTGATAAAGCATGAATTCGCACCTGAACCAATTCGGTTACGCGAATTTAAATATCCGTAAACTAAATTTACGATGAAATGAGCAATGCACATGAATAGTGTTTTTCTTTCGGAAATGAATAGTGATTTGTGAAAAGTAATATTTTTGAACGTTTCTCGGAATATCAAACTGACCTCAAAAATGATGAATAGTGTTGTGATGAATAGTGATGTATGAATAGTAAATTATCGAAGTTCGGAAATTGACCTAAAATGGTGAGTTGTGACAATCGCCGACCCAAAAAGGAATTCAGTCCCTGAATTCAGCTGGTGTTGGTCTCGGAAATAGACTTGGTGAAAAGATGTGGATACTTGAGTCGCATTTGGTCTTCCCGTTCCCAAGTAAACTCGGGACCTCTTCGAGAATTCTAGCGAACTTTCACGATAGGAATTCGACTCTGCTTCTACTGTTCGACCTAACTGTCCATGATTTCTACTGGTTCTCTTACCAGGTTTACGTTGGTCTTTGGGTTGGATTCCTTCCAATGGAATCATGAGTGACTCATCTGAAAGACATTTCTTGGGATTTGAAAATGTGAAACATGTTTGTGTATTCCTGCTGTTCTCTAATACGGCTCAAATCTGACGGCCACTAGGCCTACTTTGTCTGAAATATTAAATGGTCCAGTGTATATCAGGTTTAACTTCCCAAACTTTTCTGAATAGTATCATGCCTTTCCTAGGCAGAACTTTCAACATGATCCTGCCATTAACTTGAGATTCTAAGGGTTTACAACTTATCGAACTTGTAATTGATTCTTGATTTGTAGGAAATTCCTAATTATTTCATGAATGCCTACTGGACTAGTGAGTTGGGCTTTTCCAAATTTCGATCCGTCAATGGATATTGGCACTTCGACCATAGAGTGCATCAAATGGTGTAGTCTCTACTCTCGCACGATAACTATGTTTGCAAATGATTTTGATTTATGGTAAATGGTTAGTTCAACCATTTCTAGAGTCAATCACTCATGCTCTGAGCATACCTTTCCTATGTTTGAATTGTCCTTTCGCTTTGACCATTGGTCTGAGGATGGTAGGCGGTGTTTACATCTAAATGGGGTTCCGAAGGAAATCTTAAAATGATTGCTAGAAGTCTGAGGTGATTCGATTTACCTTTATCAGGAACAATTGAAATGGGTAAAATAAATCTTGTGACTAATTCCACAACGTTTTATCTTTCAAACTTGGCGTTATCTGAAGGAGAGAAAATATGGGTAACAATTTTTGATTCCTTGTGTTTTGTTCCTACGGATAATAAGACATGTGTCTTTCTTTACCTATTGGGCTTGGTCTCTATTACTAAAGTTCGTAATTGATTTATGGTGTCCCTCCTAATTTCCTTCATCAAATATTCCAAGGTTCTCTATTGTCAAGTCACAAAATCCTAAATGCATAAGCGATGTAGTATGGTGATTAGTTTTGGAAATTTGTCTCGCGATTGTGAGTTTTGGTTGAAATCTTTTTCTGAATAAACGAATTTAGAAAATGGAGCTAATGATTTACTAAGTAATATCCTTCTTGATGATTCAAAATTTAGTAGTTATGAAATGGGAAACGGTTTTCAAACATGTTGTGATTAGGACTGTTTACCAAAGTTTTTTCATTGAACGATGGTTTTATTAAATATTGACCAAAAAGGATCGTACTTGTTCAAAATAGGAATTTCAGAAATTATTTTCTACACGGTATGTGATTTGTATAAACACAATTTTTAAATCAACTTCATTCAAAAGTGAAAGTATTAACAAGGATAAAATAGTAGGATAGGTAATGTTCGCATAAATGCATAGATGTCTAACGTTTAGTTCCTGAGGTTGGATAATGCCTATTGGTGGTTATCAGACAAAACTACAAGCCTAGGTATTCAAACTAACTTAATTCCTGAAATGGTTTATCGTTGAAATTATCATCATGTTGGAAAAATATATATTCGGGTCGGATCCCTTTCTTGGTATGAAAATGAGGTTATCTGAAATTTCTAGAGAACACAACTCCTTAGGGGAATCTATATCGATATCCTTAATTTGAATCAGTTATTCTTTGCGTAAACTCACTGCAGGGAAGTTTACGTTTGGATGAGGCCATGTTTAAATGGGACACTCTACGGTGTCGGTTAGGAAGCTTGGTTTATTTCTATAGTGTTATTTAGCGTACCTTAACAATGTGTTCGATCTTGTAGCTCAGTCTAGCTAGTACCTTTGAATTATAAAATTGGACAACTAGGTCAGAGATGGTGAGTCGGATGGTCTCGTGGTATCTTAGGATTGTTGTTTAGTTATGAATTTTCTTAGTCCAGGTTTAGTAGTTCCGTAATCCTTTTATTGTTTTTCTTGCATCGAGGAATCCTCCTAGTACTTGATATGGAAAGTCTCTCCTAGAGAAGTCAATGGAAAGTTCTAACTTAATGGCTGAGTGAGTGACAAGTGGGGTAAGTATCCAGGGAGAGTTTGTCAGAAAGAGACGTTTATAAAAGAGTTTACTTATTTAAAACGCTTTTAAATGAAGATTGTTATTAGCAATACTTTAAAAAGGTAATTATTTCCTTCATGGCATAATTCTTCCTGAATTATACATAGGTGATCAGGCTATGTATAGTTAAGGACTACTGATGCTATGCTGGATTTAGTCAAAATATCATTACTTTCCTCAAAAGTTTTAAATGGTGTTCAACGCATTGTTATTAAAAATGGTATCCTGATATTTCCTTTCAAGTAACATGAAAATTGTTTCGCAAAATAATAGTAAATACTTGGTGTAATGACGGAAAAATCAATTTATAAGGTGGTAATAAAACAGTTTCTTTTAATAATTCCATAAAACAATTTCCCCATATGATAGTAAAATAGTTTGAAGTAAAATTTGTTGAATGGTTTATTGGATACATGGGTGAATCTTATGGTATGGTAATAGTCTACTAATCTACTTATTTAAAGAATGTAAACATCTTAGTTCATAACAGGGCAGTGGTTTATGATTATGAAGTGGTCGAGAATATGGTAGTGATATTGAGGGGGTGAAAGATGAACGTGTCTTTAAGGCATCTACAATCAACTGAAGGGGATAGTTTATGTGTGAAAGGATATAGGGCAGAAATTTGGTGCCAATGATTTGAAATATTCGAGAATTTATACTAGGTAAAGTTCGCATGTTCAAAATGCTTAATCCCTCTAGGCATGACTAAAATGTATAAAGAACGGAAATTGTTGTACGGGTGATCTGAGTCAAGTAGGTACCACATCGAATGATGTTTGATTTTCCATGAATGCAAGCTAAATGCCTTATGGTCAGGTGAAACTTCTCGATGTCCTTTCATGAAAATGAGGTCTTGTCCCAATGTGACTAAGCTATCTCGATCTCCGAAAACAATATAAATTTAGTTGAGTAATTGTACCTTGATCTTTTAATCCAACGAGCTCATACTAGCGTGAGGGTCTTATAATATGGAATGAGCGAAAAAGTCGTAATTTGAAGTAGTGGTGTTAAGGCATGGTGTATCAATATTGGCAATCTCTGGTAGAGGGGTTTCTTTCGCATCTAAGGTCAAATAGTAAGTAGATATAGTGGTTGCTTTCGAGATTCGTTCATGAGTTATGCGTGTTCCTTCTTGGAGATATGGTTTCTAAAATTAACAACATTTATTTGAGTGAAACATTGTGAAATCTGGTCATAAATGTATTTTGGAGTGACTTTATTTGAAGTTTGTAATGAATATAGTTATGTAAAAGATGTGACTACGAAATATTTTGTATTTTGATAAAAACAATATTTCATATATATATATATATATATATATATATATATATATATATATATATATATATATATATATATATATATATATATATGTCTTTGGAGAAAGGGAATTCAAGAAGATTGTTGCTTAAACAAAAAAAATGAGTTTTAATCCAACCATTGAAAATCAATAATTTGTCATACTTCGTAAGGTTTGCAAGAAATCTTTTCATTTGTACAAAAATTTAATTTGGCTTTGACTTACTTGAATTGTTATTATCTCCGAAACACGAAAACTAGGGGAGTCACTTTTATCTTGGTCAACATGACCATTTAATTGTAAAGATACCTTCGTCTTTATTAATCTTATTGTCTTACTCGCATCTTCCTAAAGTTGTAATTAACTAATTATATGTCAAATCTACTAATGTGACCACATTGGTCGGTGGAGTGTTGCTAGAGCTACTAATGATGTAATTATTGACTTAGAATGTGGTGTAATCAAACTTGATAATGAAGGGAGAGTTGTGATGAGTTCCATTATGATGGTATAATACCGTTCAAAGCATCTTGTTGGTTTATTGTGTTATGGAGGTATGAGTCGATCATATCTAAGATAATATAGAGTCCTTGTGATAGATGCCACCATTGGACGATTTGTTGCAATTCTTATTGTGTTTGTGAGGCTTGTGGTATTATTCAGAATGTATCGTCCAAACCAAGGTTTTCAGGATCGGGATCCTACCTAGGATCGTTTTCGGCTTTGCAAGATCGGGATCGTGGGATCGGATCGGGATCGTAAGATCCTATGAAAATGTATATATTTTCGCATAAGGGTTGTAGTTTTATACTTCTATTGTTCTATATATTTCTAAATTCTAATATAACTAAGCTGAGATAAGTAATCTGGACTTAGGCACAAAAGAAACAATAAGCCACAAAGTCACAAACATAAGCCTAACATACCATCATTAAATATATTGCTATACAATTATACATAGTTGCACAAAGTTAGTTGTTGCTTGACTTGCTACAATACAACTGCTAAACAAAAGAGAGACTACATACTTCACTTACGTACTTCACCTAAACAAAAGAGATACTACATACTTCACCTACTTCAGGTTTATAAAGCCTAGCCTAAATTACCAAAAGTCCAAAATAAGGCCTAACTTCAGGTTTCTAATTGTTCCGCTGCCTAAACTTCATTTCCATCTTCGTAAGGCCTTCAATCTATGATTTCTAATTGTTCCGCTGCCCCAACTTCATTTCCATCTTCGAAAACGTAACTTGACTCCGTTCTAGACTGTTCATTGCCACCTAAAAAGTGCAGTATCACAAAGCCGCAATCAGGTTTATGAACTTTATACAAAAAAAAAATGTTTTATATATCAGCTTTACCATATTGATTTCTTATTGCATGTTCAAGAAAATCACCATCTCCACTAGCACCATCTGTTGTTGGCTCATTCACATACATGTTTGTCACATCTTCATTATCTTCGGTAATCCACTCATCATCCGAATCAACATCTTCAAACGTTTCAGGTTGCTCGGCTCCAAAGTCGTCCTCTTTTCGTTTCCTTTCTTCCCTTCCACTTAACTTTAAGTTATACATCACATAGACAAGATCATTCATTTTCTGTTGTTGTAGACGATTCCTTCGTTTAGAATGTACCTAAGCAATTAAAAAAGAAAAATAGTTAACAAATTAGATCGCAATCAGTGGTGTAATGGTGTAAGATAAGCTAAATATGATAAGATATATCTGTTCATGTTACCATCTCAAAAGCACTCCAATTTCTCTCACAACCGGATGATGAACATGTCAAGCTCAAAACACGAATAGCAAACTGTTTTAGTTCTGGTGTATCATCTCCAAATGAATCCCACCAATCGGCCGGAGATTTATCATTCCTTGTGAGCTTAGCTGTTCTACAATTAAATAGGCCCTTTGAATTCTTGAATAAATCAAGCTGCAAATCAATCGTCTTTGCTAGGTTCTCATCGCCACACATTGTTTCAAGACATTCATAAAATATCTTTTTGCTAAAAGCATATTCTTCTTTCCCAAATTCGGGACTATATTGCATTTGTGGATTTAAATAGTAACCTGCTACATGAAGCGGCCTTTGAAGCTGAGTTTCCCATCTTTGATCAATTATATCTAATACCGGTTCATACCTAAAACATAAAACAGAAAGGAATGTAGGATGGCTGTTTATGATTATAAAATTAGAAAAGAGAAATAATAATGGTGCTACATCAGATAAATTACCTCGATTTAACATTTTTGTACATGTTTCTGATTTCTATCTTTGCTTTGACCAAGGCATCAAAAATGTAACCCATGGCAGGTAAATCCGAATCAACCATTCGAAGTACCCTTATCAGAGGAGCTGCAGCAACACAACAATTGTAAACTGATCTCCAAAACCCTAGATTATCAAGAATTATACTCTCAATATTCTTCCCTAGCTCTGATTTTGCGAAGTTACTATTTCCCCAATTTTCAGATGCAAACATCGAGATCAATGCACCTTTTAGCTCATTCAACCGAATAAGTGTAAGATAGGAAGTAGCAAACCTTGTTACTCCAGGCCTAAGGAGTTCCTTACCATTTGTATACTCTTTCAACAAGCATATGAGACGAGTCCTATTATAAATGAAACTAACTACTTTTCTACCTTTTGCTATTGTGACTTTGTGTTCTTCAAGATTCTTTTCAAAGTCCTCTAACATTAAGTCGATACAATGAGCAGCACAAGGTGTCCAAAATAATTTCTTTCTTTTAGCCATCAACATCGCACCAGCAGCCTTATAATTTGCAGCATTATCAGTCACTACCTGAACAACATGTTCTTCACCAATTTTTTCCACGAAATCATCCAACATCTCAAAAACTTTTTCCTTTGTCTTACTAATTTCTGATGTGTTAATCGATGTTAAGAAGATGGTACCTCTAGGGCTGTTCACAAGAAAATTACATATTGATCGATTCTTCCTATCACTCCACCCATCACTCATCAGTGTGCAACCTGTTTTCTTCCACTCATTTTTGTATTCCTCAACTAACGACTTCGTATAGTCGACTTCCTTTTTTAAAAAGGTAACTCTCATCTCATGGTAAGAAGGCGGATCCAGCCCTCTCCCATATTCACCAATCATTTGTACCATTTTTCGAAACTCAGGATTCTTTACACAATTAAATGAAAGAGCACTTGTGTAGAAGAACCTTGCAATTTGTTGGCAAACTTTTTCACGCTCATCTTTTTTAAAAATCTTATTCAACGTATTCTGATGAACCTTTCCCCTTTGACGCGGTTGCTCATCTTCATCAATCGTCAACACGCCTTTCCTTTTCTTTGAAGCCAACTCATTTTGCTCCAAAATATTCTGAATTTTCACTTTGACTTCTTCAGGAACATTAGTACAAGCCGTGACATTTTGATGTGTCCTAGCTAAATGATGCTTAAGCCTGAACATCCCACCAGTGCACTCTTCGTTACAAAACTTACACTTCACCCTCCTATAACCTAATTCAACCGCGTACTCCCAAGCAACATCAGTTCTAGCACCAGCTGCATTACTTCTCATACATCTGCTATTTGTAGATGGTACAGAAGAAGAAGAAGGCGCAGATGCAGCGCTACTCTTCTTCATTATATCTGCACATTAAAGGAATATAAGAGTTTGTCACTTTACGGATGCAGAACTACTAAACAACGAACTACCAATGAAACAATGATACAACCGTAAATGGCATTTATTCCAAACAACGATACAACCGACAACGATAGTAAAACAAATGGCCTAAATTCCCAACAAACAACAAGTTGCACCAGCTTATGTCTTCATTAAGATTACAGTTGGATCCTCAAAGCCACAAGTTAATAATAAAACAACTTGATGACAATATTATATGTAAAAACAGTAAAATCCCATCTTTTTTTTCCTTACCAACCAAAAACACCAAAAATTTAATAAGATGCCTGTGACCCTGTGTTATCAATAAATAAATATAAATATATAGTAACAAACTACAAACTACAAAGCCTAACCACATGAATAACTATCAATAGCATATGACCAAAAAAAGCGAAAATAAGTAATGCCTAACAAAGTAGCTACAAGCCTACAACAAATGGCTGCAACAAACAATGTAGAATTGCATACCACAATAGCAAAATAGACCAAAAAGTCATCACATATCAACTGATCCAAAAAAAATTAATAACTAATCTCATATGATAAATTAAGTAATTAACATTAAAGAACTAAACAAAAAATTAGAAAATAAGTAATAGTTATTTAATATTTACCATATAAAAGAAGGAATTGAGAATTTGAGATGGTGCGTCACTAGCAGATGGTTTCTTTCAAGTTGCTATATTTATGAAATAAGTCAATTAAGTAGGTAGTGAAGAACTGAAGATATATCCCAAATTCCCAATTGTCGGGTATGAAAAAAATATGTAATTGGGCCATTGGGCTTTAACGTGAAACAACCATGAGCAATTGGGCTTAAATTCTTAATGTTTAATATAGGAAAAAAGGTCAAAAAAAGAGGCTACAAACGGGATCGGATCGTACACGATCCTACGATCCTACGAGCGATCCTACGATCCTATAACGATCCTACCTGAATTAAGATCCCGTAACGATCCTGATCGTTTTGTGTGTGTAGGATCGTAGGATCGTACGATCCTACGATCAGGATCGCGATCCTGACAACCTTGGTCCAAACACTCGTGGGTAATTGGTGCGTGGGAATCGCAACAGGCTTTACCTCTCGAGGGATCTCGAGAAGCTTACAACCCCCACCAGGCAGTGTACCTGATCGTTGTAGTATAGTATAGTGACAAGTACCGGGGGATTGATCGTTCAGCTTAGGAATAGTGTCGCTAGGTTTAGAAAACCTAATTACTAGTTCTAGAGGTGAGGGATGATTATTTTTTGTATTTTTATATTTTTATGAAAGCAAGTAAAATCTCGGGGTTTTGAAAGAGTGGGCGGAATTAGTTGCTATTCAACTAACCCAAAACTAAGATGCAATCAAAATAAAATACTGAAAATGAAAATAAACTAATTATTACTAAGGTTGTGAGCAGTACTGTAACACCCCCAAAAGTCGTTAATAACAGCGGAAGACTTAACATGTCAGCGGAAGACTTTCGGGGTATTACTTCAAGGATCTTTGTCACAATTATAGTAGACAACACAAAGTGAAGTATTAAAGTTTAATTTATTTCCAAAATACCAAATATCTGGGATACAAGACATTATTAAGTTAAGAACGTGTTTTATTCTGAAGGAAAATAAGTAGTTTATTATGGTTCTTGTCATGCTTTTGCCCACTCCGTGCCATCCAGATCCGTCTTGTTTAGTTACCTGAGATAAACATGCTAAAGTCAACATAAAGTTGAGTGATATTCATAGGTTTGAGTTTAAGAGTTTGAATCACAAGTTAAGAATGTATTGTAACCACATACAATCAATATGTAAAAAAAATCAATGTTCCTGTTATTGCCTTAAGCTCATGATACTCAACGATTAACAGCCAATCATAAATGTGGATTATGATGGTAAGTAATAGGCCCCCAAAGATAGGTATTTGTCAATAACCTATTTATAAGAACAATAAAGTGCGCCTGGTGTTTTCTCCAACAACCAAACGAGGATTGTCAATCACTAATAGTACTATCCACAATTATTTACGTTCACCCTTCAAGTGATTAAGGTTCATGATTGAGGGACTTCTGACAATAGTAACTTAAGCAAATAACATTGGCCTGACGGTATTTCAATACCCGGTATAAAAGACTTGTGTTCGAGTTTTAAGCATGTATCCCCCCCACGGGAAAATAGTTAAAGAGTGGGCTATGAACTCACCTTAGTAGTACAGTGGTATCGTAGTCTCAATAAAGCAAGGAAACGGCTTCACACAACACAACCTAAAAGATAATGCAAGTTTCAGTTGATAGTCTAAATCTGGTTTTATCGCGAATACTTGTTATTTAGTTACGAACGAATCTCGTGTTTGTTTAAGTGCCTAAAGTTCAAAAACAAAGTTATATATACATATAACTCGTAAGTAAAATGATCGATGATTGATATAAAGTTAGTTTTTATAACGGAAATAAAATAAACGTATCGTTTTACAAGAAATAAATAATGTATCGTTATATCGTTTAATTATTATTACGAATATATATCGTATATATATATATAAGTTTATGTTTATATAAGTCTTAGATTAATTATATGTTTATATATGTAAAAGGTTAATATTATTTTTATAAAATAATATTTACAGAAAATTCCTTTAAGTTTTACCAATTTACACTTTTAACCCTAACGATATATATTTTACACCGTTAGTCCAAAATATATATATTTTACATTTTTGGTCCAAAAGCATCAGTATTTACATTTTTCAACTCCAAATATCATTTTTAACAGTTTAGAACTCAAAGTTTTCTGTTTTGACAGCTTCTACCCATAGTTTACCATTTTGACACTTTTAGTCCCTCGGTTAAGAAATTTTTGCAAAGTTAGTCCAACTTTCACCAAACTTGGAATTTAGCTTTTATACTTTTTCAATAAGCTCAGAATACTCAAAGTAACTTAATTTAACTGCTTATTAGCTTATAAAGTGCTTATTTTGATAAATGGGCCTTAACGAGACTATCACAAGGCCCGTTAATAATTTGAGATCCGTTGGGCTTACGAGACCTTTGGGCCTGACCTTGGACTCATTTTTATAGTACAAAAATGTTGCAAACAAGCTTGTGTGACCAGCTTATCACATAAGCTCAAAATTAGCTTAACGGGCTAACAAGCCCACTTGGCTTATTTAGTTTCATACGAAAACTGTTTTAGGCAGGTTCAAAAGGGGTCGAATACTTTGAGTATCCGTTATTTTTAGACTCGAAACTCTTTACATCTCGTTTGACAACGTTCCAAATAATTAGTATCTCCAAAAATAATAATATGTTACGTTCGTATATTAAGAAATAACGAGGCAAAGTGTTTGTACAAAATTAATATTGAAACTGTTTTCCAACACTTAGAATTATTCTAAGTGTTGTGATTTTATGTGAAAGGGTCAAGGTGACTATTAAACGTGACATTTTCTCATGATTTTTATGATCGAATCTTTATACCATTAGTTAGACAATATGTCAAAGTTTTAATATGTCGAATAAAAAGAGTAGGTTGTGTTTTTATATTTCGAATAAATGAATCAAAATGAACGAGGAAAAATCAAAAATAACGAAATGAAAAATATATAACAAGGGTGCTCCAAGAGCTCACCTCACCACTTGGGGTGGAGTTCTCGTAGTGTATGGTTCGAATTGGTACGTGGGATCAATGGTACAATGGTTCACTCCTAGCAGGGTTCACAACGAGCTATTTGGTTCCTCCTTGGATCACTTGTGCACCTCGTACTCCTTGCCAACTTCTTGTCCCAATCTTGACTTGGTAAACTTCACGTAAACTTTGTGTATTGTATGTTTATGTGTGTGTGATCATCTCTGGTTGCATGGATCGTTATATAGGCTTGTGAGGGGATTGTGAGATGTTGAGACAAGAGGAAGAAACCAAAGAGTGTGTGTGTTGTCTCGTTAGACATGGGAGGCACCTTTCCTTTGCCCAATCGAGAACTAATGGACAAAAGGAATGTCTATCACTTTCCTGTTCCTTCGTGACCTCTTCTAGGATGTACAGTGTTCGAATGGTTGTCATTGGTGAAGTTGTAAGGTTGTTAGAAAGACATTGACACGTTTTGAGTTTTATACACACAAGATTTTGGTAGTTTACTTTGGCTGAAAATGGAGCAGTAAACGAGTGAGACAGAGAGCAAACTTGGTCATTTATGATTCTTTGCTAGGTAGTTAATGAAGTGGTGCAAAGATATAACTAGGTCGTGTGTCAAAACAAAAAGAAACGAGGGGGGTTTTGGAGGTGTGTCGTGGTTGAGTAAAACAACCAAATAGGGTGCGTTTTGGGCTTGGCTTGGTTTCGGCCCAGCAGAAATAGAAGAAAAAAAATGAAAGGGGTCCGGTTGGTTTGTTAAGTGGGTTTAAGTGGCCCAATGAGTCAACGGGGCCCACCTGGTGTGTTTTGAGAGTCGGGTTACGATCAATTAATATTAATGAGTAGTCTCGAGAATTTTCGTAAGCTTCAGGAATATATAAATATTGTATGGTATTTAATCGAAACGTATATTACAAAAATATAAACGTTTAAAATATATATTCGCGATAATTAGACTATCTAGGTTTGTGTGCAAGCAACGTTTCTAAGCAAAAGATAAATCACAATTTACCGTTGTGATTTATATATCAAGTCTAATATATAAAAAAAATTTTGTCATACGTAAAAGTGGGTATTTAAATAACGTAATAACTTGTAAGTATTTACTAACCGTTGGGAAAATTACGAGAGGCTACAAGTAATTGGAGAAATTGTGTTTACTTAGACTTCACTACTCCCTAGATATCTTTTACACGTTAATTACTTGTTATACTTGTATGGATGACGGATTGTATTCCTTAATACCATTCGTGGGGTGGCATACATAACTCCCCAACTCTATGAGCTCTTATCTCCTCTTACACCATGACCCAGCACAACTATAGGGATTGTAAACAGTGGCTCATGCGTTAAATACAACCAATAAAGACCTAGTACGCCTCGGTTCATGTTTCTTAAGACGTTCAAGCATGTTACCATTTGGAGATCTGCCAGTTTTCTTAAGCCTAACATATAAAATCATTCATCCAAAACAAGAATAGACAAGTAATCAACACATAATCAACATCTAGGTTTCATTAGATCTAAGCAAACACAAAAGAGATCTAGCCTAGCATAATGGAATTGAGACAAGAACAAGATATAAACAACCAACACATAGACATATTGATTGAATTAGAAGAACACTTATCTCAATTACAATGCAAGGTATCAAGGGTTTGGAACCCTTGAAAAACCTGTAAAAGATACACCAAATTCATCTTTAGGGTTTCACCAAAACTTCTCTCTCTTAATGAAAAAACTAGAAAACTGTATATAGGAAAACTGGGCTGACGGCGTCAAGACAACCATGTGACGCCGTCACCTCGCCGCCAAATACTTCCTCGGACGGTCTTGATCTACTTATGACGGCCTATGTGACGCCGTCACCAACCACGGTATTTTATTCTTTGTACTTTGACGCCGTCAGGATGACTTTTGACGCCGTCATCAACTACGGTGCTTTATTCTTGATGTCTGACGCCGTCAGGGTATAACTCTTGACGCCGTCACCTAGTGTCTTCAGCATGGAAAATTGATACTTTGCCGTTTTCTTCACTTTTATGCTCCAAAAACATCCAAAATGGCTTCTTTTCCAGAATTCACTCTCCAAACACCTAAAATCACAAAAGGAACGACTTAGGGCAATATTTGATCAAATAAAGTCGGATTCGGGCTTAAATGACCCCCTAAAAACGGATCATTTTTCGCCTCATCATATACCCTTACACTTGAGATTTGCTTGTCCTCAAGCAAATGAGCTTTTATTCTACTCAAAAGACAAGTTAGGGGTCATTTAACACTAATATAAAAGTAATTACAACAAATAATCGTTCCACTAAAGACCAATAGACAAGCACGGAGGTCATACACAAGCACCTCACAAATAGTGTTTAGATACTCACATCTCTCGGGTGTAATAAAGTAATATAACATTATGGAAATGGAAGATATCTCTCACTACCTGTCATAGCAAAATAGATTACCATAGGCTTGGGAAAGGATCAAACCTCCACCACATGGCGTAAGCACCTAGGATAAACTATCAAAGAGGTCTTTTAAAGGGTTGTAACGTTAGGTATAGGGATATGAATTACACGGTTTTGTTGGATAAAGGAAGTTTTACTGGTGGCGAGTTAACAATCTTGGTTAATTACATGTACAAGATGGCGTTGCTAAGCCAAGACTAGACTCGACTTAAGCTAATAAATGAAAAATAACAAAAACATAAAATGAACAAAGAATAAAAACGGGATGGTAGTCCGTATGTTTTTCTTTTCTCTTTTTCTTTTCTATTTTTTTTTTCTTTTTCTTGATTTTTTCGAATTTTATTTTTTTTTTTATTTTTTTTTTTTTTTTTTCATACACTCTTACCCTACCATCCAAAATAATACATCATAGGGGTATAAGCATTCCCCTTACACTTGAATCTTTACATACTTTACAATTAACTAATCTAATGACTCGAATTAAGAAAATCAAAACACTTGGAGCACTTTTAAGATTAACGTACATATGGGGGTAATAATATGATGTTCTTCCCCATTACTCCATAAAATAAGTACTTACCCATGAGTCCCAATCGTCCCAAAACAATATGTACAAGGATATGACTCGACTTAGCAACCATGTAATCAATTAGAAAGTTAACTTAGGGTTTAACAAATAACAATAATGCACTAAAAATGAGCGCATACACGGAAGGCTAAGGCGATTTGGGTGTACATTTAAGTGGGGTGTAACAAATTCTTCCTTTAAGTAAGATGCTTAAAGTTAGAAACGAAAAGATAGACTCGGAGGGGTGTACTAGGGGTTTCGTGTACTAAAAATGAGTACAACGCAAAGGGTGTGGGAAAAATTAGTTGACTTAACTAGCCAAGTAATATGACTTAAATGGTCAAGTAATTATGATACGGGTTTAACACAAGGGTGATCCTAATGCCTCTTATCATGTAGTAAATCCTACTACACGAATGTAGTCTCACTAGCGGTCTCGGGATGCATCACTAACGCAAGTTCTAGAATCTAAATGCTACCGGTACACTCATAAGCACTAATAATGAATGCTTTTCCTATCAAATCTAAAGGCGAACCTCACATTTTTGGGTGGAAAATTTTTCTGAATATACGGTTATGTGCTAGTCATACAACCTCCTATCCATGAGACGCTTGCTATGGCTAAAGTTTCACTCCTAAATGTTGTAAAAAATTTTAAATTTGGCGCTAAAATTACACTAACAAGTATTTCTCATAGTTTTATTACACATCTATTATCAAACAAAACAAACTCAAGCGAAAGTGCATATGTAAGGTATCATCTTTTTACCCTCCCCTTACACTTAAGATGAACATTGTCCCCAATGTTCAAGTAAAGAATGTAAAAGTGAAAAAAGTAAAGAGAATGAAATCAAATACTCCCCTGATTCGCTCGGTATGGATTATAGGTTGGCCAGGTTAAATCTTCCTCCAAGAAAATGAACAATCAAAGCTTCCCTTCCAGAATATAAATCATCTTCTTGTCATAAATAACCTGTAAATCCTGACAACAATAGACAAGACAACCTCACGTAAAATCGGCGGCATCCTATATAAGTTACTAAATCCTAGAAAACAAAGTAAGATATAATGCTTGTGGAATGAAGTTTGCAGATTTCCTGGAGATTATAAAACTTAATAATTCACAAAAACCATAAGACTCCGTTAGAAAAACAAAACCGGTAAAATTTCCAGATTTTTAACTCCTGACGCCGTCAAGAGTAATACTCTGACGCCGTCAGAATGGACCTGCAGAAATTCTTATGTTAAGTTTCCAGAAAATTTTTGGAAAAACTTTGTCCTACTTCCTGGAAAATCCTGCAAAACTTCATTATGACTCAATACAAGCATTTGACTCTAACAAATACGAATATACATGTTCATTTAATATTGTGGAGAATCATGATCGGTTTGTTTCTTAAAAACATATTTGGGGTTTCCCCTTACACTTATCTTTTGCAAAAATACCTTTAGGTTGGAGTTAAGACTAGGCCAAACAACATAATAAAGTATTTCCACATTTTAATTGAGAAACATGATCAACCAACAATACAAATAAAACATGCATACGGAAGCAAATAATTAGCAAACAAATAAAATCACACAAAACATGGGTTGCCTCCCAAGAAGCGCTTTTCTTTATTTACGAGTCTTGTAGCTAGACTCAAAGTCATGGGTTACTACGTGATTTCATCATTGGTTCCACTCTCTAGGTCGTCTTCTAAACCAGTTTTGTATTCCGGACCTAGTTGTAAGCACTCTTTGTAGAAACCAAGCATCCTATTTCTAACATACTCTACTCCTCTACGTCTATCCTCCTCATTCCTATAATAAGCCGCTTGCTTATGTTCCTTTTCGAAATTAGAGAGAAGGCGGTATTGTTCGATCTTGTAGGGCATTTGATAAGCAACCTCATCATTATCTTTCTTGAACCTAACTATCCCTAAAGTCGGATCATAACTCATCCTAGTGGCCTTAACAAATGGTTTCCCGAATATTATTTGGCTTAGGCAAGCATCTATCACCGGACGAGTGTCTTCCACTATCATAAAATCAATCTCATAGGTGAGATTCCCTATAATCACATGTACTCCCTTAACTCTTCCTGCAAAATTACTTATCAAATTTTTACCGGGCATCATCCTAAAATTGAGTTGCTTCTTCATCACCCAATTGTAATAGGTTCTAGTCATGATGTTCACGGGGGATCTAAGGTCGATGTAAGCTTTCCATATATGCATGTGCCCGATATTACATGGGATGTTAATGTTAGAGGGGTCTCCCATTTTGATCAGGGGTTCGCCAAAGATATATGTTTTCTCGGGACTATCGAATAAATCCTTATGGTATTCCCGTTCTTCCTCGGTTGGCAACTTATCAAAGTATTCCTCTATAGGTTCTACCTCCTCCAATTCCTCATCCTTATTAACCTCAACTTCCCTACTCTCATCCTCACTATCAGCTTCTACTCTATCTTCATCCTTGTCACTCTCCTCTATCTCCTTATCTATCGGCTTAATGGTGACAACATTGACAAAGTGGACATGTTTGGATGATGAGGGGTCCTTAATTTGGATTCCACTATTGGTGTCCCTAGTGTCCTTCCTAGGTGTGATTAATGTTTGGTTGTTGAGGGCTTTCAACAAGTTGTCAATCTTGTTGGTCATCTCCGTTTGTTGTTGGTTGAATTCGGTTTCGAACCTAGCTATGCAGGCTTCTTGAGATGCCATGAATTTTGACATCAATCCTTCAAGATTGTTGGTACTACCATAGTTGTTAGAAGGATTGTTGTTAAAGGTACGGTTTGATGGTGGACCGTTTGGTTGATAACGATTAGGCGGATTGGAAGAATTGGGTTGATTTTGTTTCCACCTAAGGTTTGGGTGATTTTTCCATGAGGGGTTGTATGAATCACCGTATGTGTTTGGCTCGGGCTTGAAAGTGTACCACTTATCTCCCGCTTCGTCGGTACGCGTGGATGCGTAGTCCGCAAAAGCTGTTCCGGGGAGTTCCACACAATCACGAGTGTCATGGGGACCACTACATAATTCGCATGAAGAAGTGATTTTGTTCACTTGGCTTGAATGCTTCGGAGCTTCGTAAGATTTCATGAGAAACTTGACTTGGTCCTCAAGTTCCATGATCCTACGGTCGGGAGTGCTAGAATTGTTCGAAGGCAAAGATATTGCCTTGACCATTTTGTTCAAATCACGGGGATCATTCCAACTTTCGTTGTCATAGAGAGCAAGATCTTCTATGAGTTCCCATGATTGTTCCGCACTAAGATCACGTAGCTTACCACCGGCCGATTGGTCAATGGTTCGCCTCGTGGAGATGTCGATATGGTCATAGAAGATTTGGACTTGGAGCCAAAGATCTATGCCATGATGAGGGACTTTTTGGAGTAAGTCCTTGAAACGAGTCCATGCTTCATAAAGAGATTCATTTTGACGTTGTTGGAACATCAAGATATCACTCCTAAGCTTAGTAGTTCTCCCCGGTGGGAAAAATTGAGCAAGGAAACGAGTGGTGAGATCATCCCATGTGGTGATGTATCCCGCGGGTAAACGCTCAAGCCATTGACTAGCTTGATCCCGTAGAGAGAATTGGAATAGGCGTAAACGGGTAGTCTCTCTAGTTTCAACACCTAGGTCTATGGAATCTATGATTTTGAGGAAGTCCTTAAGGTGTTGGTTTGGATCTTCGGAACGAAGTCCATGGAATGCACATCCGCTTTGCACCAACCGGATGGTGTCGGATCGCAAGGGGGTCACATTGTCTCCGGTGAGCTCAATGGTGTTTCGGTAGCCTTGGTGGCTAGGTTGGGAATACTCTCCTAAGGTTCGGGGCCTAAGGGGTTCTAGTGGTGGGTTTTGTTGTGGTGGGATGATGGGTTCAAAGATGTTACCACCTTCCATGATGTCGGATGGTAAAGAGTTACGAACAAGGGCACGAAGAAATAAGATAGACTAAAGAAGACCTAAGAAAATTAAAAATAAAATCTTACTAGAAAGGAATCTAGCAAGTAGACCTAATAAAAAGAAATCCTAACCTAGACAATAACTATTCCCCGGGCTGCGGTGCCAAAAACTTGGTGCGTGGGAATCGCAACAGGCTTTACCTCTCGAGGGATCTCGAGAAGCTTACAACCCCCACCAGGCAGTGTACCTGATCGTTGTAGTATAGTATAGTGACAAGTACCGGGGGATTGATCGTTCAGCTTAGGAATAGTGTCGCTAGGATTAGAAAACCTAATTACTAGTTCTAGAGGTGAGGGATGATTATTTTTTGTATTTTTATATTTTTATGAAAGCAAGTAAAATCTCGGGGTTTTGAAAGAGTGGGCGGAATTAGTTGCTATTCAACTAACCCAAAACTAAGATGCAATCAAAATAAAATACTGAAAATGAAAATAAACTAATTATTACTAAGGTTGTGAGCAGTAATTGGAGAAATTGTGTTTACTTAGACTTCACTACTCCCTAGATATCTTTTACACGTTAATTACTTGTTATACTTGTATGGATGACGGATTGTATTCCTTAATACCATTCGTGGGGTGGCATACATAACTCCCCAACTCTACGAGCTCTTATCTCCTCCTACACCATGACCCAGCACAACTATAGGGATTGTAAACAGTGGCTCATGCATTAAATACAACCAATAAAGACCTAGTACGCCTCGGTTCATGTTTCTTAAGACGTTCAAGCATGCTACCATTTGGAGATCTGCCAGTTTTCTTAAGCCTAACATATAAAATCATTCATCCAAAACAAGAATAGACAAGTAATCAACACATAATCAACATCTAGGTTTCATTAGATCTAAGCAAACACAAAAGAGATCTAGCCTAGCATAATGGAATTGAGACAAGAACAAGATATAGACAACCAACACATAGACATATTGATTGAATTAGAAGAACACTTATCTCAATTACAATGCAAGGTATCAAGGGTTTGGAACCCTTGAAAACCTGTAAAAGTTACACCAAATTCGTCTTTAGGGTTTCACCAAAACTTCTCCTTTTTTAATGAAAAAACTAGAAAACTATATATAGGAAAACTGGGCTGACGGCGTCAAGACAACCATGTGACGCCGTCACCTCGCCGCCAAATACTTCCTCGGACGGCCTTGATCTACTTATGACGGCCTATGTGACGCCGTCACCAACCACGGTATTTTATTCTTTGTACTTTGACGCCGTCAGGATGACTTTTGACGCCGTCATCAACTACGGTGTTTTATTCTTGATGTCTGACGCCGTCAGGGTATAACTCTTGACGCCGTCACCTAGTGTCTTCAGCATGGAAAATTGATACTTTGCCGTTTTCTTCACTTTTATGCTCCAAAAACGTCCAAAATGGCTTCTTTTCCAGAATTCACTCTCCAAACACCTAAAATCACAAAAGGAACGATTTAGGGCAATATTTGATCAAATAAAGTCGAATTCGGGCTTAAATGACACCCTAAAAATGGATCATTTTTCGCCTCATCAGTAATCTCAAATAATTAGAGATCATCATCTAACAATGAAGAGTAGTAGGTTGTCAAGCAGTAGAGGCTCTCAAACTCTCACCAACGTCAAACCTATAAGGTGGTATAACGTGTGGTAGATGGTAATGGTATGTCAAATAGTGGTTGCTTCTTAAGCGGCCTGTCATATATAGGTGTAGAGTCTCTGAAATGTGATGGTGATAATAGTGAATGGAATACTACCCTCTTTCGCGACATCTAAGAGGTAAAACTGAAGTACGCACTATGGGATGACCAATAGTGAAATAAGTAGCTGACGGTGATGGTAGTACCTGAGTAGTAAGCGCCCTACTAGTGAAGGAAAGAAACCATACTATCTTCCTTGCAATAAGCATCCTAATAAGTCCATTAAGATTAAGTCTGATACACTACCAAACGGCATTCTATGTATAGGCTGAATGATAGGAAAACCCTGTTCCTATGACAAATCAATGGTGCTAATGGTGGTGTAAGTGCAACTGATGGTATAATGGTAAATCAATGGTGCTAATGGTGGTGTAAGTGCAACTGATGGTATAATGGTAGTGGAAGATGACAAGGCATCTTCAATGTCGGAATCCAGTAAAAGGATGACATGGTGGGTATCTGAAGACATGTCACTTGTGAACCAGGTCAATATAATTATATATGAATATGGGTATAAATAACTCGCACAGTGCGTGCATGAAATAACATATGTAGTAAATATGCACTTATGATGAAATGATGAGATGCTATAATGATGTGGTTATAGTCTAGGGTCCAAGATACATCCTAGTTCGCTATAACCTTAGCTTTGATGCCAATCTGTCACACCCCCAAAATACCTGAATGGCAGCGGAATGGAATACCTGGGGGTGACTGCCATAGCATCACAGTTACAGTTACATTGAACGACCTAAAGTGTCGTTTGGAAAATACGTCGTTTGATCATTAAAACATTCAGAGTTTACAAAACATAGGTCCCAAAAGGTGTTGCCAATTTAGGTAAAATAAGTTCAAACAAGATCAAACGTTTCATAAGTGCATAAATATAAGGTGAGACGCGTCGACTCCGCGACTCCATGAAGGTCCAAATGTATGCAACATGAGCTACCTTAATAACCTGAAAATACATTGCTAAAAAGTCAACACGAATGTTGGTGAATAATCATAGGTTTATAAGTTAAATCGGATGTACAATAGCCATAAGTAAAAAGTAAAGTAATAAGATTTCAGTAATAAAATTTACATTGGCTCTTAAGCTCATGACCCCGAAGCTAGACGCAATTAAATTGGCCCCAAATGAGTGTTTACCAGACACTCAAAATATATTAGACATGAAATGCATCCATAATCCCGTTGGAGCAATCCAAACACGGATGGAGGAGTCACCCTCAATAGATCTATTCACTTACTCTCGCTGGTAGATTAATTAACGGTCCATGATAATAAAGGGGACTTGTCGTGACGTGGTAATAAGGCAACTTAAGCAATGTAAGGAATTTAATACTTTGGCATGTACAAAAATAAGTAATGCAATGTATTCTCCCCCGTGGGATTTCGAATCAAAGTATTGAATTAAAAACGGGGCTATGAAAACTCACCTGAAGTGATGATACTATGACGTGAAATGATAGGGACAATAAGGCGCGAATGTTAGCCGCTACCTAATATAAGTAATAACGATCTACTTTAGATCATGACGTGATGTAATGAATGCACATGCACATGATGCCTATACCACTCGTAACTTGGAAATACTAGTTATTGTCAAAATAAAATATTTTCCATACTTAGGAAAAATAAGTCTAACTAGACTTATAAAAACTAGTCGTAGGATATCGTATATAAAACGTTAGTGTTATATTCATCGCCTTGAAAACCTTGAAATAACGTCTAGTAGTCGTAAAAATAAGTCTTGGGTCATAAGTACTTCATTAGTTAAGAATATAACTCTTGAACAAGAAATCTAGAAAATATAGTATTTAGTACGTAGTTTTATTATTTCTATTAGTGACTACTAATATATATATATATATAGTTTTGACGATTTTAAAACATGTATAACTTTGTCGTTTTAAGTTCATTTTCTTCGTTCTTTATATCCACGGATTCGTCTTAGTATGTACTAATATATTTTTTATAGCTCGGCTTCTCTAGGTTACGTCTAACGCCTCGGTTTGTCCGACGAAAATCGTCCAACAGCATGAATATTTTCAGAAAAATAGTTTTCATCGTTAAACTTGCAAAAATCATATCTCCTTCGTTATAAACCCGTTTTAATCTGTTCTTTCGCCAAAAGTTTCGTTTTTTAAAGTAGTTCTAAATCTTTGGTTAAAA
The DNA here is from genome assembly GCA_030686995.1 of Artemisia argyi. Classification (NCBI taxonomy): domain Eukaryota; kingdom Viridiplantae; phylum Streptophyta; class Magnoliopsida; order Asterales; family Asteraceae; genus Artemisia; species Artemisia argyi. The sequence goes on along the minus strand of CM060688.1, from coordinate 108,390,079 downwards.
ATTACCCCTGAGTTCCTGAGTTTTCCAGATTTTGCATTTTGGGACTGTAGGTTCCTAGATAAGTTCTAAACTCATTTCCAATGTTCCAAACTAGTTTCTAATCCACCCAAATCACTTCCAATCACCACAAATCTAGTCTATTCCTACCATACACCTTCTTAAGATGTCATGGGTTCTTAAACATCATCAATCAAGTAGATCTACCAAGGGTTTCCATTTCTAGTGTTTAAAAGATATAAAAGTTTAAATAGAGTGGTATAGACTAGCATATGCATGTAGATCTTGTATAAAAATCATATGATTATGATAATAACTTGGTAAAATTATAAAAATGAGTTTGACAACTTACTTTGATGGGTTATTGAGATTTGGAGATGAGAACTTATAAAACCTTGAGTTTTTATTTCAAAACTCTAACAAGGATCATCAAATGAACTTAATTATAACTTGATCTTTGAAAATCAATGGTGAATGGTGTTGGCTCTTGATGTGGCCGAGCACCCCAAGGAAGAAGGAAGATAAAATTTAGCTAGTGATTTTTGTAGAATGAAGTAGCAAAAATGGATTTGGTAATCTAAGATAAATATCTAGTTTTAGGGCATAATTGTAATTAAATGGTCAAAGAGTGGTCAAAAGGGGAACCAAGAGGGGGGGGGGGGGGGGCACATGAAAGAAAAAGAAGTGTGTTGGGGAAGTTTGGGGTTAAAATGTATTTATTATGTGTTTTAGTGTTAGATATTTTGTTATCGGGTACCGAGTTAACTAGAAATAAATCGTGACGAGTTGAAATAAAATATGATGAAGTTAATCAGGACATAATAAAGTCATAAAAATGATAAAAATATGTTGGGTACAAAAATTGAGCGTTTGGACAATTATTATTTAGTTTTCACGAAAACCGTCGTAATTATAATAAACTTACGTTATAAATTAAATAAATTTCCAAAATACCGGATAAATGAATTTTATAATCTTTGTGATGTTGTAAGGGGTTTAAAAATATATCGGGACCATTGTGGGGATTTTTAGATATGTTAGTTATATTTATTAATCGCGTGTTAACGTTTATTTAAAAGTAAATATACGTAAAACGTTAAATATATCAAAAATATTAATATGAATATCCTACGAGTGGTATAGTATGCAAATGCTATTATGATGATATGTAGACTATTTCTAGTCCGTATGAAATGTCCCTACTGATAAAGCATGAATTCGCACCTGAACCAATTCGGTTACGCGAATTTAAATATCCGTAAACTAAATTTACAATGAAATGAGCAATGCACATGAATAGTGTTTTTCTTTCGGAAATGAATAGTGTTTTGTGAATAGTAATATTTTTGAACGTTTCTCGGAATTTCAAACTGACCTAAAAAATGATGAATAGTAAAATGATGAATAGTGTTTTGATGAATAGTGATTTATGAATAGTAAATTATCGAAGTTCGGAAATTGACCTGAAATGGTGAGTTGTGACAAGTTTTCAAAACTTTCAAAAGTATTCACCTATTATACAAAATACACCCCTCTCCACTTCCCTATAAATACCCCTTACAAAGTAAAACACACACACGCTTTTAAAAACTAATCAAACTCTTGCAAATTTCTCTCTCGAAACTTGTGTGTGTTTTATCTCTCAAAACCAAACTTTTTCTTCAAAACCAGACCTTTTTCTCTTCAAAAATGGCAACTTCTAACGCTATCACCTATGCTCCAAATGTGGAATTCCAACTGGAAAGCGTAGACATGACCAAAAATAATGTCGTGGGGAACTTTGCCTATTTGAAAATTTTTCAGCTTATAAGGATATTGTAAAATATCTTCAAAATTGTTTTCTCTCCACGGCATTTACCAGGAAATCCTCAGTCATCTACAATGACGATTTGAGAAAGTTCTAGTATACAGCAGTGGTCACCAACCCTGATGTCACCAAGGACTCCACCATTAAGTTTATAGTGAAGAATGGGAAGAAAACCCTGACCCTTGACTATAAAATCTATATCAAAGCCACTGGCCTTGACTTCACTGAAACTTTTGCCCCACAACCCTCTGACTCAGAAGTAAAGGCCGAATTGCTTTTACTTGGGCCACATGACAAAACACCCTGATGTGGACCCAGGGACTCTATTGGCCAAGACCCCGATAATCAAAATGATGAGATGAAAAGTGTGCCGCTTTTAGGGGGTTATTTAAGCCCAAAGTTGAGATTATTTGATCAAATATTGCCCTAAATCGTTCCTTTTGTCATTTTAGGTACTTTGGAGAAGAAATCTGGAAAAAGAAGCATTTTGGACGTTTTTTGAGCGAAAAGTGAAGAAAACGGCAAAGTATCCAAATCAATCTGGAAATAGTACTTGACGGCATCACGTATTGCATGTGACGGCGTCACGTTATGGCAAAGAGGTGGATAAAAAGTATAACGAGACGCGCCAGAATGTTTTTGGGATTTTACACATGACGGCGTCACCAAGGCCTTCAAGAGAAAATTATATGTGACGGCCATGAGAAGATTAACACATGACGGCGTCAAATCTGGATCTAGGCAATACGAGGATTTCTTTGGCGGCGAGTTGACGGCGTCAGAATCAAAACGTGACGCCGTTAGACCTCAAAATCTATATATAGTTTTCTAATTTCATGTATTATGAGGAGAATTCTAGAGACTTTTGGGAGTGGGGAAACCCTAGGTCGAATTTTATAGGGTTTTTCACCCTTTTATCATCCATGTTCTAATAAAGATAAGTCTTCCAATAATCATTCAGTATGTCTATGTGTTGTTTGATTCTATCTTATGCTTGTCTTTACTTTAACATGCTAGGCTAGATTTTCTTTGTGTTTGCTTAGATGTAATGAAACCTAGATATTGATTATTGGTTGGTTGTTTGTTATTAATTGTATTAGATGAATGATATCGATGTTAGGCTTAATAAAACTGGCAGACTTCCAATTGGTAACATGCTTGAACATCTTAAAAAACATGAATCGGATGTGTACTAAGATTAATTGGTTGTATTTAATGCATGAGTAACTACTAAGGAGGCCATGTTAGGAGCTAGTAGTCGGCTCGACATAGGAAGAGGTAGAAGCTTATAGAGTTCGGGAAGATCGTACACGGCCCCATGAATGGTATTAAGGAATATAACCCGTCATCCATGCAATTGTAACAAACTAATCAACTAGTAAAAGATAGCTAGGGAGTAGTGAAATATAAGTAAACACGTTTATCTTATTATTGTTTTTCTCCATATTTTATTTTCTTGTTATTTATTTTATTGCATTTATAGTTATTTGGGTTAGTTGACTAGCAACTAATTCCGCCCACTCTTCCAAAACCCGAGATTTTTACTTGCTTTCTAGGAAACTATTAAAATACAAAAAGAATCATCCCTTACCTCTAGACCTAGTTTAATTAAGTTTTGATCCTAACGACACTATTCCCGGAGAGAACGATCAATCCCCCGGTACTTGCCACTACAGTATACTACATCGGTCAGGTACACTGCCTGGTGGGGATTGCAAGCCTCTTGAGATCCCTTGAGAGTTAAAACATTTTGCGAGGCGCAATCCCACGCATCAAGTTTTTGGCGCCGATGCCGGAGAATAGTTATTGTTTAGGTTGAAATTTCTTTTTATTAGGTCTATGATGAGTCTCGTATTATACATATTTTTACCCCCAATATTATGTGAAATATATGAAAAATAACCATGTTATTAGGACTTTTGGTACTTAATATGAAAATATATGTGCAGGACGATAAATTGGAGAAAAGTACAAGAAACGCACAAAAATGATGACTTTACGGACATAAAAGGAAAAAGACATAGCTTGGACTAAAGCACGCCGCTTATATGGATAAGGAGTGCCGCTTACGGGTGTTCTTAGTCAACTATATATACACGAGTCAAACATGAAGAGCGCCGATTATATATTATAAAAGCGCCAGTTACGCGAAACAAAGCTCGCCGGTTTTACACCAAATGCTCGGCGTACTTCACATGACAGTTATATCTTCTACATTAATAAGCTACTTCAATGATGAGTCCGATCATTTGCTTGCATTAACTAATCAGGACCATATTAGGGTTCCAATTACACTATAAATAGAGGCACAATTCGTGACTCTAAGACACACCACAACAAGTACCATACTTGATCATAAGAAGAAGTTAGTAGTGGTTTGCACCAAAACCACTAGCTAAAGCCGGACAAATACTTGGAGCAAGCAGTTGGAATGTGAACACACTTGGGAAAACTCGGTATAATGACAACATCACTTGTTCACTTAGTTTACTTTCACATGAATAGGGAGTAGTACTCTTATGTTTGTTAGAGGTATCTTTGCCATGATTTGAACTGTTTATGTATTATGACTATTGAATCTATCTTTTATGTATTTGATATATTATGGTTTAGACTCCTATCATATGTCTTGATTGGTCATTATAATTGTTTACAGGTCGAAAGATGCAATTATCTTGATTATATTATGAATCGTTTGTCTATAACGAGTCATTTCAATACTTGTGAATTGGATAATAAAGCATATAATAACCTCAACCATAATAAAGCATATAATAACCTCAACCAAAAATAATCTTGTATAAATGCTTTTTACAGAATTTGAGCATATAGGACTCATGTTTCTTGTGTTTTTACTGTCTGAATTAATGCATAAGTATATAATGCACATTAAAACGAAAAACAGAAAAATATTTTGTTTTTACTTTTTAATTATTTTCTTTCAAATGTTCTACTGGATTGCTTTATTGAATGAAATGATTATTGCAATATGTTTTCAATTATTATCTGAACTTATAGAAGATTATATATCTTATAAAGAACTGCTAAAACCCAGAAACAAGCCGGTTTTATACCCAAACTCGCCGAACTTCTGGAGAATTTCAAATAAAACGGCTACAAAGTCATGTAACCGCCATGCTTTTATAAAAACTCGCCGAACGTTTCTGCAAAAATCTTTAAAGAAGACTTATTTCTTTTCTATGATGAGTAAACAGATTCATATCTTGGCATATATCAGTTATATGAGGTTATTGGAGTATGATTATGTGCTTATAACTTATTTGACTAACCTACTTATGTTTTGTTTGATGTTATGCTGTAATACATTAGAAATGGAGAAAAAATCAAACTTAGGACCAGTTAATGATGAGAAAAACCAAGTGAAAAACAAGGAAACTTGGCAAGGAGAAGTTACTTTTGAGGTTACAACTGATAACAAAAAAGATGAACAAAGGGTTCATACTTTTTAAAGAATGGAGACTGAGGGATGCTACATGAAGTTCATAACCCCTTGTTTTGTTGAGAACAATTATGCTCATGATGCTGTGGCTGATTTAGATTATAGCAGGAACTTACTTTCAAAGGAATTGCTGAAGATACTAAAAGTTAGCATTGAGGAAAAGGAAGATGGTAGAAAGGAGGTTACTAAAAGATTACTGGTGCAAATGAATAGGGACATTTTCTTTGTTGAATTGATGTTAACCCTAGTGACAATGAATAGGAGCATAGTGTGATCCTAGGAAGAGATTTTCTGGAACAAACCAATGGAATCATTGACTTTTCCAAAGGTTTACTTACCCTTCACCCTGACACTAATGTACTTGGAAAGAGTTTTGGAAAATGAATCCTTATGCCCGTGAAATGAATGAAAAAACTAAGGTATTTTTACTCCATAGGGATGGAAATGGAAGTGAAGTTGGGGAAAAGTGTAACACCCCCAAAATACCGCAGCGGAAGACTGTGTCACTGAGGGTGCTACTTCATAATACAAAGTACAAGTTATAGAAAACGAACTCTAAATGAGACGTTTTGAAAAGTTACCATTCGATTAATGAATTCAAAGTTACAAACATGAGATTCCAAAGTATGATACATAAATGTATACAAAATGTTTTGAATGGTAAATGATAAAAGCGTAAGTCTTCAGAATATGCAGCTTGACTCTAAGTTCCACGCACTAGCTATCGCCTTACTAACCTGAGATAAACATGCTAAAGTGTCAACACAATGGTTGGTGAGTTCATAGAGTTTGTCTTAAAACAGTTGAAAAGCTTTAAAAGAATGTTCACACAGCAAAGGCATTGAGAATCCACTCAGTTACAAGTCCCGCAATAAGAGACTTGTAACGTGTGTGTTCACAACCCACTGCTACATATATAGTATGAATAAGACATGTATAAGTTCATCAAAACAATTAAGCAATTAGTAGTGAGTCTCTACTTCATCTCCGAAGACCTCACTTTGGGAGCCAATTCCCAAAGACAACTGGGAGTCAATTCCCAAAGACAACTGGGAGCCACTTCCCAAAGATAAAAGACAGTCATGTATGTATTAAATCAAGTATAATGCCATCAAGTATAAGACAATCAAGTATAACACAGTCACGTATAAACGTTTTGAGTATTTGTACAAGTAAGCAAGTAGTTGAGCATGTATCCCCCCCCAAGAGTTAAAACAAGTACGAAAAGAGTAGGGGCTATGACTCACCTTAAGTCTATGTAATGAGAAATGAAAGTGGTAGTCAAATCGCGAAAGTCTCTAAGAGCAGCCTATAATAGAACGTTGCCACTTAGGTTTGGAGTAACGTCTAAGAATACGACGAATTGCCTATATATGTCTTGCATAATGTTCATGATGTAGTACTTAGTATATAGTGTAAGTCTTTAAGTATAAGTGGTCTATGAAACATGTATAGGTTGTATATCTCTTACTACCGTTCGGGCCGACATAATTCAGAAGTCATGGAGTAAACGTTCGAGGAGCCAGGACACTTTAACTCGTAAATCCACAACTCGTCTCGACGGCTTACTCAATGAACTCCTCACATGAGGCTCCCTACTATTGTAGTATTCGATAACATATATATATAAGCTTTGATCTTTAAAAGTTATATGGTCTTTAGCCGTGGCTTTGCCGTGACCTTGGTCATTTTTCCATGGTCTTGAGACTCAACCTTGGCTTTAGCCATGGTTGTGGTCTCGGCTTTAGGTCATTAGACCTCTTGGTCTTAGTAAATCATAACTATAATATAGTGACTTTGGTCTAAAATGGGCTGTTAAGATTTTGAAGAAATTTATCACTCAGAAAGCGTTTTCAGGGCTCGAGCTTCTTTGTTCCTGAACGAAAACGTCGTTCCGGACAACTTTCGTGTTTTAACTTTTTGATGAATCGGACCAGAAGTAGGACTTTCAAAACCCAAATTTGATCAGGAAGCTATTTGGCAGTTTTGCCGGAAATCTTTGGTAATTTCAAATCGCCATAACTTTTGACTCGTATACTCGTTTTGGGTGGTTCAAATTGCTATGGTTTCCTTGTTAAGTCCTCTTTAACAGTAAGTAAGTGTCAAATATCAAAGTTATACTATTTTGGTCGTGGTTCTCCATAAAAATCACTAGTTTGCTTGTTTACATGACATAAGTTAACATATGTATACCAATACTTGTTTTATCCATTTTTAAACATCATGAACACAATACAAAGACCATATATAGCATGTAAGAAACATAATAAGCATGAAATGATATTGAGCAAGAAAGTGTATAAGGGTTTCTTACAACTTTTGGCTTTCACTTAAGAAAGGAAGTCAAGTATGAACTAGGACACTAAACCTAATCTTGTAAACCCTTCACCATAACTCTTGTAACCCTTGCTAGCCTTAATCTAACCCTTGTGAAAACCATTTAACTTCAGCCCTAGTAACCTTGTGTAGCTCCTAATTCAACCATGGAATCACCAAACAAACTTAAGAACTAGGTAGAGAATACTAAGACCTTGAACTTTGTAGTGTAACTTGTATATTGAAGATCAAAGGATCATGGTGCTAGGTACATATGTTGTGGCGTTTTTATTTGATGAGAAAGGAAGCAAATGAGCTTGTATTTATACTAAGAATGAGGAGGTTAGGAAGGTGGCTAGGAAAGTGCTAAAACTTGGAGACAAAGTTGTAATTAAGTAAGATCTAATGGCTAAAGTCAAGATTTATCCACACATGGTGACTCCCCCCCCTCCTAAGTCGTTTTTCCAAGGATAAGGGTGACTAGATGAGTAGTCATGGTCTTTGGATGATAATATCCTAAGTTTGTAGCTAGTTTTGACTCCGTAATTTGCTAACCGTAAGTTTTTAGGCCACGAAACGTAAAACCGGGTATCCTAAAAATATGAAACTTATAAATATGGTTAAACATGTCAATATAGTCCATAATTAAATATAAAATGAGTGGTAGGTTCTATCGGGTGCTAAAACTCTGCTAAAAACTGGAAACACGGGTCTAAAACGCGTAATACGTAAAATGTACGAATATTGCGTAAAATTGAGAAAAGTAAAATGTTACTTTTCTAATGTGATAAAAATGATTTAAAATGACTTATAATGTCTAGACTGGGCTCAGTCTAGTGTCGGTTGGTATTAAATGTCTTTTAGACATCAAACCGTAAGCCTAAAAATCACGAAATGACTTATAACATCAAGGGATGATTTTTGGTCAATGGAGGAGGGAAAAAATATGTTGACTTTTTCTAATAAGTTGAAAACTCAAATAGTCTTAGAAACGCGTTTTGTGGTCTAACGGTTAATCGCCCATACGGTTAAGCGTGCTCATGTGAGAGTAGTACAGGCTTGGGTGACCTGCTGGGAAAAGTAATTAACTTGAAAATGCAAATTGTTACAAAAAGTATATAACACCATGCTATATTGAGGATTTATTTACCTCAGATGGAATTCTAGAGCTTGACCAAGATAAGAATTTCATCTCTCAAGAATATGTGGTCAAGCTTAATCTGAAATATGAGGTTTTAGAAAATGGGATAAGAAAATTGATAAAATGTTGTCTATGAAACTGGTAGGAGAAACTATGGGAGATTACATTGAAAAAACCAAAAGCTATGAGTTGGAATTCTCTGTTAACCCTGAAGAAAATGATGCAGATATTAGGAAGAGCCTTCATGAAACATACTAGAAGCATAGTCAATTATAAGTATGGAGAAATCACTCTTTGGGCAGAAGTTCACGAGGAAGAGGAAGTTGGTCCTAATAAGGAAGAAATCCCAAAAAATCTGATACTTCACTTGACACTAAGAGGAAGCTATCTGGTTCCTACAAGCTGGGTGACATCATGTCACCGGAGCATTTTTCTGCCTGAAACACCAAAGTAACTGTTGGAATTATTATATCATGACCTTCATATAAATAAACCAAGTACATCAAAGTGAGCATAGCGAAAGCAATTATAACAAGATCATATAACATGTAATTAATTAATCAATATTAAATAGTAAACGTACCTTTGTGATTCTAGCCCGAACAAGAATCAAACTGCAATTTTCAATCAAGAACCCTAATTAGGGTTTATGTGGATTATAAGAATTACCCCTTACCTCTTTTGTAATTCAATCCAAGAATCAAACAATAATGTGTTTGAATCACGTTCTTGTACACACGTACTAATTCAAGAAAAGTTTATGCAAGTAAATAAAACATAAAACTTGTTTGATCAATAAAATCAAATCCCTTATGGGATTAGTTTGATGGATCGACTAGAACAAAGAAGAGGAGAGAAAACACCAAGATGTGTGTGTACAAGTTATATGAAACAATGAATCTTGGGTTTGTATTTATACTAATGAATACTTGGAGCTCAAGGCACAAAGGAGGTGGAACTCCTTCTAGAACTTTCTTGACCTTCCAATTATTCACAAGTATTACTTTCCTAATCTTCGTTTAATAGTCCATTAGTCATTAATCATTAAATACTAATTACTATTATTAGTTTTGTGTTTATTAATAATTACTTATAACATTTATAAATAATTATTTCTTTTTCTCTTCATACGTATTGTGTGCAATCCCGTGATCTCGAGTTCGATCCTAACATACGACTACTAAAATAATGTCCATAATCTAACAGCTCCCACTTGGACATATTTTAATAGTGTAATCACATCGGTTAGCGTCTTGCAACACACCGATGCCTCTAGTACGATCTCGAGTAAGGCTCCTGGAAAAACCTTTTAATGATTTCTCATTATTATTATCCTTTTGTTTCTAATACCATGTTAATAAGGATATGGATTAAAGTCATTCCTTAATTAACCATTCTGTTTCTCGTTGTTTGTGATTGATCAAGATTACCAAATCTTCTGAACATATTCAGGGGAGATTTTGGGTGTGGCCACACATACATCTTACCAACCCTACGAGGGGCCCAGCAGTATTAAACTCCAAAAATAAATTTGAAGGAACAAATTCTATCTTGACTACAAGCAAAACCCACAAACTTTGTAACACTTCCGAAAACAACCCTTATGACTACCAGTTACGTATAGCGTTAAGTTGTTCCACAAAAATGTACTACATTCATGACACTTATCTTGCATCTCAAGTCTAAGGATAACTTCTCATGATTTACTTAATAACAAAATCCACAAAGTAACATCATGTAGTTGGGATAAGTCCTATATTCGGTATCATTGAATATCATCTGAAATGGCATGACTACGTATCAATATACTTTAAGTATATTATACCAACCTTCAGATTTGTCTTGATTTAATAATATTCCCATATTATTAACTGACAACGGACAATTTAGAATAACCTTTATTCATGGATTTAAACATGCAAAAACAGGATTCAATATATTATAAATTAAACATACCATGTATTTATTATAATAATTGTTTAACATCCTTTATCCAAATACTAAATAGATCAATGCATGATAACTCTTGTTGATGAATTATGTCTCAAGTAATGACATTCATACTCGTCGACAAAACATAAATCATCCAACTTTGATCTATCGGAATTTTAAGAATACTTATTTCAAGAATTCAACTAGTGAAGTTCTTGTATGTGCATACTCAACGATTTTGACAATGCCATATAATATTTCATAAAATGTGTGACATCCTTAACCACCAATTTATGATAATCAAACTTCCAAACATTTTAAAGTTTAAAGTATTCTTGTTCTCTTAATGTATAATGCAACTATGCTTTTAGTAAGCATAACTAGTAATAGCCAAGGATGAAATCCTTACCATAACTAGTATTGAGTGTCATCTCAATTTTATTAGCATCATTGTATGCAAACAACAATATGCTATTAAAACTTTCCGTAAACCATAATATCTATTGTGTAATGCTTGATGCCCTTTAAACTTTCAAGTTTGTTGGCTATGACAATTTTCACAACAATTGAAAAAATTGTTCATCTATAGAATTTGGAAGCTTTTCCAGATTTAGGATGTAATTCTATAATCAAACATATTCTTTTTAGAATATTACACAAGTTATCTAATAACTTTTAATAAGATATTAATATTGCCAAATCATCTTGTAATCAAGCATGATAAAACAAAACATGATGTTCATGAAAGATCTTTGAGTCATACTTAGATTTTATTCATGTCATGCATATCCATTTAGACTTTCTAAATAATATTTCATGTTATATTAGATTCATTTACCACACATGTTTCAACAATAAACATTCATTCCAAGGTTATATGTCTTATTTCCTAAATCTTACAAGTAAAGGTTAATTCACCATTCTAAGACTTAACATTTACTTATATGGAATATTACTTTTCATATGTTCTACAACATATATGATTTAAGAAATTAAACATAATACTCCCACTAGCTTTTAGGAATACTTAGAAATTATCTTATTTCAATTATAAATCAAAACATGAATTTAATAATTAAACATAAGAGTAATCTTCTAGATGCATGCATTTATCCATCCATGGATTATTGCACTTTGTACACTTCCAAAGATTTATTTAAATTCATAAACTCCTTTTGATTACTTATCGTCCTCGCTCAAGTAATCACTCAATAAAGAGTTTTGATATTCTATTGTCAATTTCATAAATATGACAATCATAATCTTTATATATTTAATGTTTTTATAAAAGAATATTCAATCATAGTTAATTGTTCAAGTGTGATTAATAATCTTGTCATAAAACATACATTAAATATGTGTACAACATTGTCCATATGATTTCTATACAAAGATTTAAACCACAAGGGTTACCTTATCTTTGAAGAAACTCATCTTCATTTTCTAGTCTTACTATTAAGATAAACTAAGTTTCTAAAATTGATTATCTTTATGGACAGCATCTTAATCATTCATATCATGTATACTTTACCTAATTTCATATTTGGTAATGTATCATAATGATTATCAGGTTTACAATAATCCTGTAAATCATAGTCCTCAGCATATTAATCAAATATCTGAGATATATTGCTATTCTATGAATGATAATTCCATCATCTTGAGATTTAACATTTAAATGTCAACCTTTATTATCATGTTGAGATTTAACATTCAAATGTCAAACTTAATCATGATATTTACTAGTGTATTTTAGAAGATTATGTATCTTATAATTTTATCTTTTAAAGATCAAAACTCCCACTTGCTTTTAGTAATTTAAAGACTATCTTTAAATACTTAGCAAATAAAGAAACAATACAATGTTCTCTTTTGGGATATTACAACTTATTGATAGTTCCTAACTTAACTTTGTTAATAACCTCTTCATAAGCAGTTAAACAAATTTAGAACTTCAATTTAAGACTTAATGTGATTCTTCACATTCATCACATTCCATCATATGATAATGTCTTATTAATCTTCTATGTTGGAGTTTTATTAAATATGTCCAAGTCATACTCAACATTCTAACCTTGAAAACTTTTGGAAGAAAAGAAGTCATAGTTATCTTTAATCAAACAATTTAACAAGAGTTTGATTTTCCTAACTGAACATACCATAAACATTTTGTATTTCATTAGTATCAATATTGCAAGACAATCTAACAATATTTAAGATAACCATATTCGTTTTGACTTGTCTATTTACCAACTAATACATTTTAATGGTATAATGATTTTCAAGTCAATTACATGCTTTATAACACAAGTTCTTTTTACAAAGTCACTTCATGTCCATGTCTTTACAAGAAACATAAACTGTTATAATCCCACTATACGTTATAAGTTATTTAACAATTAATAACTTCATGTATATGTCTTAATTAAAAGACACAACAAGATAACGTCTTACTTTATTATAAGTCTTGTAACATGATGAGGCGAAAAATGATCCGTTTTTAGGGGGTCATTTAAGCCCGAATCCGACTTTATTTGATCAAATATTGCCCTAAATCGTTCCTTTTGTGATTTTAGGTGTTTGGAGAGTGAATTCTGGAAAAGAAGCCATTTTGGACGTTTTTGGAGCTTAAAAGTGAAGAAAACGGCAAAGTATCAATTTTCCATGCTGAAGACACTAGGTGACGGCGTCAAGAGTTATACCCTGACGGCGTCAGACATCAAGAATAAAACACCGTAGTTGATGACGGCGTCAAAAGTCATCCTGACGGCGTCAAAGTACAAAGAATAAAATACCGTGGTTGGTGACGGCGTCACATAGGCCGTCATAAGTAGATCAAGGCCGTCCGAGGAAGTATTTGGCGGCGAGGTGACGGCGTCACATGGTTGTCTTGACGCCGTCAGCCCAGTTTTCCTATATATAGTTTTCTAGTTTTTTCATTAAAAAAGGAAAAGTTTTGGTGAAACCCTAAAGACGAATTTGGTGTAACTTTTACAGGTTTTCAAGGGTTCCAAACCCTTGATACCTTGCATTGTAATTGAGATAAGTGTTCTTCTAATTCAATCAATATGTCTATGTGTTGGTTGTCTATATCTTGTTCTTGTCTCAATTCCATTATGCTAGGCTAGATCTCTTTTGTGTTTGCTTAGATCTAATGAAACCTAAATGTTGATTATGTGTTGATTACTTGTCTATTCTTGTTTTGGATGAATGATTTTATATGTTAGGCTTAAGAAAACTGGCAGATCTCCAAATGGTAACATGCTTGAACGTCTTAAGAAACATGAACCGAGGCGTACTAGGTCTTTATTGGTTGTATTTAATGCATGAGCCACTGTTTACAATCCCTATAGTTGTGCTGGGTCATGGTGTAGGAGGAGATAAGAGCTCATAGAGTTGGGGAGTTATGTACGCCACCCCACGAATGGTATTAAGGAATACAATCCGTCATCCATACAAGTATAACAAGTAATTAACGTGTAAAAGATATCTAGGGAGTAGTGAAGTCTAAGTAAACACAACTTCTCCAATTACTGCTCAAAACCTTAGTAATAATTAGTTTATTTTCATTTTCAGTATTTTATTTTGATTGCATCTTAGTTTTGGGTTAGTTGAATAGCAACTAATTCCGCCCACTCTTTCAAAACCCCGAGATTTTACTTGCTTTCATAAAAATATAAAAATACAAAAAGAATCATCCCTCACCTTTAGAACTAGTAATTAGGTTTTCTAATCCTAGCGACACTATTCCTAAGCTGAACGATCAATCCCCCGGTACTTGTCACTATACTATACTACAACGATCAGGTACACTGCCTGGTGGGGGTTGTAAGCTTCTCGAGATCCCTCGAGAGGTAAAGCCTGTTGCGATTCCCACGCATCAAGTTTTTGGCGCCGCAGCCTGGGGAATAGTTATTGTCTAGGTTAGAATTTCTTTTTATTAGGTCTACTTGCTAGATTCCTTTCTAGTAAGATTTTATTTTTTATTTTTAGGTTTTCTTTAGTCTATCTTTTTCTTTGTGCCCTTTGTTTGTGAAACCATTTTCATTTGTCTCCATGGCAGATGAAATTCCGTTTAGATCATTAACTATAGAGGAACAATTAGTTTACTCAGATCGATTTGCCTCCTGTTGTTCCAATGAATTTTTAAGTGATCTTACATATATACAAGAGGAGATGGGTGTAAAGTTAGATGGGTTTGATGAATTTTATGCATGTGTGTTTTCCATTAGACGATCATTTTTAGGATCAATTCCTTTTAGTGAGACCCTTTGGATGAATTTTGAGAAAAGCTTCCTAACCATTACCCATAAGTTCAACGAATTGGTGGATTCGTATGAGCGAGATTACCTAGTTTCTAAGAACATGAACTTAGAATCAAACCAAGATTATGAGATGGTTAGTGTTGAACTACCTAGTTGCATGAGCGGGATAGATTTCACCAAAACATACGACACACATGAGGTTAGAGTTGAGCCACCTAGTTGCATGTCATGGTTAGGCACTACCATAATACAAGATGAACACATAGGTGATATTGATGTGATGGAAGAGATAGTAGAAAACCCAAGCCCACTAAGTACCCCACAAGTCCTACCATCATTTGAGGCATACACACCGCCCGTGATTTACCCGGAAGAAGTAAAAGAAACTTTAGGAATTCCTATGGAGGTAGAACCCTTGGACCAGGCACCACATGAGGATATAGGTTTGAACACTTCTAGTGATAACCTTACTCTTAGTTCTAGGGAAGTTCCTAGTTTTGATGAACCGGAGCCTCAACCAAAACCGTTACCTAATCTTCCATCCTTGGATGGAAATTTAGGAATTAAATTAGGTTCCGATCCACCCATCAAACCATATAGTCCGGGTAGTCTTAGGACAAAGGTAGTAGACTCTAAGCCTTGTAGAGAGGAAGCTGACATAGGAGTGGAACATGACCTTACATACTTACATCACCCATTCATGATTGATCATAAGAAACATTATGGGTTTAAACCAGGTTTATTAGGTCAAGATGGATCCCCAACTAGTAATCTCTTGAAGTTGATTGAAAATGATCCCTTTCTAGGAGAAAATCTTAATCCACCCATTAACCCGATTGAATTAGGTAAGGTTATAGGAGCACAGCCCTTTGAGCATATAATTCATCCACCACTCTTTCCTCACATGGCATACTTCCACAGAGATGGTGTGTATCGCTACAATCACCCGCACTTAATCCTAAGTGTAGGGAATACCTCACCTTTATCCGTGAAATAAGCGTAGAGTCAGGCTCGTGACTCGAACAAAAACAAGCGCTTCTTGGGAGGCAACCCATGTTTTGTGTGTTTTTATTTGTTTGTTTGTTTGTTTGTTTGATTTTATTTGTTTCCGTATGCATGTTTTATTTTTATTGTTTGTGGCTCATGTTTCAAAGTAAATTGTGAAAATGTTTTATTTTGTTTTTAACTTCGTCTTAATTGCATATAAAGGTATTTTGCAAAAGATAAGTGTAAGGGAGATCCAAATTTGTTTATAAGAACGAAATTGAGCATGAACCACAACAATATTAAATGGACATGTGTATTAGTACTTGTTAGAGTCAAATGCTTGTATCGAGTCGTAATGATGTTTAGCAGGATTCTCCAGGAAGTAGGACGAAGTTTTTCTAGAAATTTTCCGGAAACTTAACATAAGAATTTCTGCAGGTCCATTCTGACGGCGTCAGAGTATTACTCTTGACGGCGTCAGGAGTTAAAAATCTGGAAATTTTACCGGTTTTGTTTTTCTAACGGAGTCTTATGGTTTTTGTGAATTATTAAGTTTTATAATCTCCAGGAAATCTGCAAACTTCATTCCACAAGCATTATATCTTACTTTGTTTTCTAGGATTTAGTAACTTATATAGGATGCCGCCGATTTTACGCGAGGTTATCTTGTCTATTGTTGTCAGGATTTACAGGTTATGTACGACAAGGAGATGATTTATATTCTGGAAGGGAAGCTTCGATTGTTCGTTTCCTTGGAGGAAGATCTAACCTGGCCAACCTATAATCCATACCGAGCGAATCAGGGGAGTATTTGATTTCATTCTCTTTATTTTTTCACTTTTACATTCTTTACTTGAACATTGGGGACAATGTTCATCTTAAGTGTAAGGGGAGGGTAAAAAGATGATACCTTACATATGCACTTTCGCTTGAGTTTGTTTTGTTTGATGGTAGATGTGTAATAAAACTATGAGAAATACTTGTTAGTGTAATTTTAGCGCCAAATTTAAAATTTTTTACAACATTTAGGAGTGAAACTTTAGCCATAGCAAGCGTCTCATGGATAGGAGGTTGTATGACTAGCACATAACCGTATATTCAGAAAAATTTTCCACCCAAAAATGTGAGGTTCGCCTTTAGATTTGATAGGAAAAGCATTCATTATTAGTGCTTATGAGTGTACTGGTAGCATTTAGATTCTAGAACTTGCATTAGTGATTCATCCCGAGACCGCTAGTGAGACTACATTCGTTTGGTAGGATTTACTACATGATAAGAGGCATTAGGATCACCCTTGTGTTAAACCCGTATTATAATTACTTGACCATTTAAGTCATATTACTTGGCTAGTTAAGTCAACTAATTTTTCCCACACCCTTTGCGTTGTACTCATTTTTAGTACACGAAACCCCTAGTACACCCCTCCGAGCCTATCTTTTCGTTTCTAACTTTAAGCATTTTACTTAAAGGAAGAATTTGTTACACCCCACTTAAATGTACACCCAAATCGCCTTAGCCTTCCGTGTATGCGCTCATTTTTAGTGCATTATTGTTATTTGTTAAACCCTAAGTTAACTATCTAATTGATTACATGGTTGCTAAGTCGAGTCATATCCTTGTACATATTGTTTTGGGACAATTGGGACTCATGGGTAAGTACTTATTTTATGGAGTAATGGGGAAGAACATCATATTATTACCCCCATATGTACGTTAATCTTAAAAGTGCTCCAAGTGTTTTAATTTTCTTAATTCGAGTCATTAGATTAGTTAATTGTAAAGTATGTAAAGATTCAAGTGTAAGGGGAATGCTTATACCCCTATGATGTATTATTTTGGATGGTAGGGTAAGAGTGTATGTAAAAAAAAAAAAAAAAAAAAAAAAAAAAAAAAAAAAAAATCGAAAAAATTAAGAAAAAAAAATAGAAAAGAAAAAGAGAAAAAAACATACGGACTACCATCCCGTTTTTATTCTATGTTCATTTTATGTTTTTGTTATTTTTCATTTGTTAGCTTAAGTCGAGTCTAGTCTTGCCTTAGCAACGCCATCTTGTACATGTAATTAACCAAGATTGTTAACTCGCCACCAGTAAAACTTCCTTTATCCAACAAAACCGTGTAGTTCATATCCCTATACCTAACGTTACAACCCTTTAAAAGACCTCTTTGATAGTTTATCCTAGGTGCTTACGCCATGTGGTGGAGGTTTGATCATTTCCCAAGCCTATGGTAATCTATTTTGCTATGACAGGTAGTGAGAGATATCTTTCATTTCCATAATGTTATATTACTTTATTACACCCGAGAGATGTGAGTATCTAAACACTATTTGCGAGGTGCTTGTATATGACCTCCATGCTTGTCTATTGGTCTTTAGTGGAATGATTATTTGTTGTAATTACTTTTATATTAGTGTTAAATGACCCCTAACTTGTCTTTTGAGTAGAATAAAAGCTCATTTGCTTGAGGACAAGCAAATCTCAAGTGTAAGGGTATATGATGAGGCGAAAAATGATTCGTTTTTAGGGGGTCATTTAAGCCCGAATCCGACTTTATTTGATTAAATATTGCCCTAAATCGTTCCTTTTGTGATTTTAGGTGTTTGGAGAGTGAATTCTGGAAAAGAAGCCATTTTGGACGTTTTTGGAGCATAAAAGTGAAGAAAACGGCAAAGTATCAATTTTCCATGCTGAAGACACTAGGTGACGGCGTCAAGAGTTATACCCTGACGGCGTCAGACATCAAGAATAAAACACCGTAGTTGATGACGGCGTCAAAAGTCATCCTGACGGCGTCAAAGTACAAAGAATAAAATACCGTGGTTGGTGACGGCGTCACATAGGCCGTCATAAGTAGATCAAGGCCGTCCGAGGAAGTATTTGGCGGCGAGGTGACGGCGTCACATGGTTGTCTTGACGCCGTCAGCCCAGTTTTCCTATATATAGTTTTCTAGTTTTTTCATTAAAAAAGGAAAAGTTTTGGTGAAACCCTAAAGACGAATTTGGTGTAACTTTTACAGGTTTTCAAGGGTTCCAAACCCTTGATACCTTGCATTGTAATTGAGATAAGTGTTCTTCTAATTCAATCAATATGTCTATGTGTTGGTTGTCTATATCTTGTTCTTGTCTCAATTCCATTATGCTAGGCTAGATCTCTTTTGTGTTTGCTTAGATCTAATGAAACCTAAATGTTGATTATGTGTTGATTACTTGTCTATTCTTGTTTTGGATGAATGATTTTATATGTTAGGCTTAAGAAAACTGGCAGATCTCCAAATGGTAACATGCTTGAACGTCTTAAGAAACATGAACCGAGGCGTACTAGGTCTTTATTGGTTGTATTTAATGCATGAGCCACTGTTTACAATCCCTATAGTTGTGCTGGGTCATGGTGTAGGAGGAGATAAGAGCTCATAGAGTTGGGGAGTTATGTACGCCACCCCACGAATGGTATTAAGGAATACAATCCGTCATCCATACAAGTATAACAAGTAATTAACGTGTAAAAGATATCTAGGGAGTAGTGAAGTCTAAGTAAACACAACTTCTCCAATTACTGCTCACAACCTTAGTAATAATTAGTTTATTTTCATTTTCAGTATTTTATTTTGATTGCATCTTAGTTTTGGGTTAGTTGAATAGCAACTAATTCCGCCCACTCTTTCAAAACCCCGAGATTTTACTTGCTTTCATAAAAATATAAAAATACAAAAAGAATCATCCCTCACCTTTAGAACTAGTAATTAGGTTTTCTAATCCTAGCGACACTATTCCTAAGCTGAACGATCAATCCCCCGGTACTTGTCACTATACTATACTACAACGATCAGGTACACTGCCTGGTGGGGGTTGTAAGCTTCTCGAGATCCCTCGAGAGGTAAAGCCTGTTGCGATTCCCACGCATCATAACAATTAAAAGACTTTATGTTTATATCTTTACAATGAAACATAAACATGTTTAACTAAAGTAATTATGAACACCATCTTTTGGTTTCAATAGTAATTTCAAGTTAATTTATTACTTGATAATAATGTAAATAACATTATTTCTTCATTTATTTATGTCATTCAAAGAACACATAAATATTCAGATTGAAGTAGCATTAGATTACTTAATTAATTTATGTCATTCCATGAATTCATAAATCTATAAATTAAAGTAGTCTTGATATCATATTGACACATGTTCTAATAGGTATTTAATTTAGAGACTGCAAATTCTCATAGTTCAATTACATCAGTTGATCTGCTAGTAATGAAAATATGAAATTCACCTTGTTGTTGCAATCTAGTTAAGTTCTCACATAACATAAATTGTAACACCAAGTGTTTCTTGAATTAGCCTAGTATAATTCATATCAGAACATTATTCTAACTTAGAAACTGCAAATTCTCATAGTTCAATTACATCAGTTGATCTGCTAGTAATGAAATATGAAATTCGCCTTGTTGTTGCAATCTAGTTAAGCTCTCACATAACATAAATTGTAACACCAAGTGTTTCTTGAATTAATATTAGAACATTATTCTCTTACCTTGTAGTCAAGAGAATCCATTGAATCATATCTTTATGAGTTGTTTCTTGCACACAATAAAGATAACATTTCTCCCACTTGTGCATGGAACAACCTCATATAGTTGATAAACAACATGCCATGCATTTGTTTATGTGTTCAATATGATTGTGTCATAGATTTTAGCATAACAAGTAGATGTAAAACAACAATGTCTAGTAAGGAAACGTACAAGACTATCCTTAAAAGTATAAGTGTCTACACTTGGAAAGTAATTATCTTTAGCTACCAAGATATCAAAGCTTGTAACTCCCACTGAATTAAAGATTATTACAATAATTCCTTATTCAGTGATAAGTACACAATACTCCCACTGAATTTGACAACATTGTAAATGTTTCCTATCCAGTGAAAGCAAATATTGTGCTTTTAACTTTCCTACACCTTTGAATGTCCATACGTAACAATTACTTATGTACTAAAAGTGTATTCTACTACGTAAATGATGGACTATCCACCAAATGCTATTAACTTGAAAATTGGGCATGCAATTTCTTCCTTAACAGGTCTACCATCCTACAATGTATGTAGCACCTTTTAAATAGTCAAAACAACTAGTTTGTCTTTAAACATTTTGCAGTAATTAGTCTAGCTTCTAATTATAATAACTCATAAAATGTCATACATAATTTCTGTTAACCAAATATCATATTTGTTACTAAGAATTTGATCACCGAATGAGGATGATAAAATCCCTATGAAAAATGTATGCAATTTCCTTAACCATTAAAAATTTGCTATGAGTTATATTAGAATTTAGACATGTCTACTATTCCTATTATCCTTTCTCATTTATGAAAAAGAATAGGATTGTGTCTCACTCTTCCTTCATAGAAAGGAGACTTCTTTTGTCTTTCAAGTAAATATTTCCTAATCAAACATTTGTTTGAAAATAGAACTAGATCAATTTACCAAAGCCCAAAGTGCGTTTACGGTTTGAACGTTGCATTAATACATTAAAACGAATTACAAAATTCAATTTCAGTATTTTCGATAATTAGATCTTTAAGAAAATAAAATACCCATTGGTAAATATTCATATAAACCATAGTATTTTCTTAAAGCTAGGATCCTAATTGACATAGTACCATTACATCAGTTGATCTGCTAGTAATGATTGTCACAACTCGTAATTTCCAGTCATTTTCCAAACTTCGACAATTTTACTATTCATCAGTTACTATTCACCGATTACTATTCATCATTTTACTATTCATCATTTTTTAGGTCAATTTGATATTCTGAGAAGCATTCAGAAAATTTACTATTCACTTGACACTATTCATTCCCGGAAGAAAACCACTATTCACGTGCATTACTCATGTCGTAGTAAATTCAGTTTACGAGTATTCAAATTCGCGTAACCGTATTGGTTCAGGAGCGAATTCATGCATTATCATTTGGGACATCTCATACGGACTAGAAATAGTCTACGTATCATCATTATGTCACTTGCATACTATTCCACTCGTAGGATATTTAAATTAGTACTTTTCGTATAATTAACTTTTACGTTTAATTATTTCTAAATAAACATTAACACGCGACCAATAATGTGGCTAACACGTCCGACACTCCCGACTATGATCCCAATATATTTTTATATTCATTTTTATAATATAAAAATTATAATATTAATTTACCCGGTGTTTTGGAAATTTATTTAATTTATATCGTACGCCTAATTTATTTACGACGGTTTTCGTAAAAACTAAACGATAATTATCTAAACACTTAATATTTGTATCCAACATATTTTTGTAATTTTTATAACTTTATTTTATCCCGGTTAACTCCGGTAAAATTTATTTTTAGTTAACCCGGTACCCGGTACACCTTAAAACTACAAATTAAACACAATAATACACAAAGTCTACAAAGTCTTACACATTCATCCCCCTCCCCTTGTTTTGCCGCCCCCCCCCCCCCCCCCCCCCTTGTCAATCACTTACAAAATCTACTAACTCACTCAATCCCCATTAAAGCTCATACTAACTTCATATAATAATAATAATACTAATAATACATATTTTGGAACTAGATCTTTTCTCTCATTTTTCACAAGTGCAAGAAAAACTCATTTCTCTCTTCCTCTCTTACTCACTCATGGCAACAACATCAAGAAAGGGCAAGACAAAATATTTTTCTCAAAGATCAAGTGTAATCTTGTTAATATAGTATCCTTGTTAGAGTTTTGGAATAAAAACTCAAGGATTGTTAGGTTTTCCTCATCTAATCACATCACCTTTCAAAGTAAGTTTACAAAACTCATTTAATAAATTTTTACAAGTTATTACTATGTTTATATATTTTTCTTACAAGAACTCATGCATATATTGGCTTATACCACTCCATTTTGTATATATTTAACTTTCAAGCCCTAGAAATGATTTTTGGTTAGATCCTTGTTAGATCCACTAGATTGATGATGTTTAGGAACCCATGACACCCTAAGAAGGTGTATGGTAAGATTAGACTAGATTTGTGGTGATTGAAAGTGGTTTGGTTGGTTTTTGAACAAGTTAGTAACTAGGAAAACCAAGTTTTGACACTTCTAGAAAGTTGCTGTCCATTTTTGCAAAACGTGGAAAGATCAGGGAATTCTGGGTAATTTTGGACCTAAGATTCAGAAAATACTTTCCGATACGGAACTATGGCCGAAAACGGGGATAAAAACGAGTTAATAACGAAGGAGATACGCTAAAAACGAGTTTAACGACGAAAACTATATTTTCCGGAAATGCTTGCTGATGAACAGTACTCACGGGCAAATATGAGCATAAAACTTGACCTAGCCATCATAAATTGTCAAAAACATGTTAGTATGTTGTCCCACGATTCCGTGGATATAAAGAACGAGTAAAATGAGCTTAAAACGACCAAGTTATACACGTTTTAAAATCGTCAAAACTATATATATATATATATATATATATATATATATATATATATATATATATATATATATATAGTCACTACTAGAAAATAATATAACTACGTACTAAGTGAATTATTTTCTAGAATTCTTATTCAAGGAGTTTATTTTTAACTAACGAAGTACGTACGACTCAAGGTTTATTACGCAACTATTAGACATTATTTCAAGGTTTTCAATACGAGAATATAACACTAACATTTTTATACGATATACTACGACAAGTTATATACTTCTATATTTGGACTTATTTTCCTAAGTATGGAAACTATTTTACTTTGACAATAACTAGTATTTCCAAGTTACGAGTGGTATAGGCATCATATGCACGTGCATTCATTTCATCAAGTCATGATCTAAGGTAGATCGTTATCACTCATATTAGGTTGCGGTTAGAGATCGTGCCTCATTTCAGTGTATCCACTTTGTCATCATAGCTATCGCTCCAGGTGAGTCATAGCCCCTACTTTTTAATTATTTTGCAAACTCTTTGGGGGAGAATACATGCTCGTTTTACTTAAATGCATTCTTTGCTTTATCTGGTTGATTACCTACATTTCATTGGTATGCTTGATTACCTGTAGTTCATATGACTTGTCTCTTAAACGTTATTACTTAGTTTATATGACCTCATTGTCAGTATTACTTATCTGGCGACATTGTCAGCATTATTTATCTGGCCTCATTGTCAGTATTATTTATCTGGCGACATTGTCAGCATTATTTATCTGGCGACATTGTCAGCATTGTTGATATAACCTCATTGACTGAATTATTTATATAGCCATTTTTGCTATATTTATCTGGGAATTTGGATACCATTATTACTTTTGTTCACGTAGGCTTTAACATATTTGGCAGTGGGTTGTAAACACACAGGTTACAAGTCTCTTATGGCGGGACTTGCAACTGAGTGGATTTACAATGCCTTTGCTGGGCGATCATTTCTCTATAGGCATTATTTGTTAAACAAACTCTATGAACTCACCAACCTCGTGTTGACACTTTAGCATGTATTTTCAGGTTTTAAGCATATGGCACGCTACTGGAGGTTTTGGCAGGGCATGGCATGGTCATAGAAGACTCTGATTATTCATTTGGGGACCGTTTTAAACCATTTTTAAGGGCCTACTTCCGCACTACTTTTAAAATGTAAATTCAACATTTATGACTTAACTATTTTATTCTATATAATTGAAGTGAAAACCATTTTTGTACTTATGTTGTGATACCGATTGAGTTACACCCCAGCTACACGTATGCTTCCGCTGGACCCGATCTTGGGGGTGTGACAGATTGGTACCAGAGCTTTGGCTATAGCGAACTAAGTGTTTTTAAAACCTAGACTATAGCTACTTTTACGAAAACTTAACCCTATGACCGTCACGTGCCTGCCTGCCAAGATGATGCCTCACTTGTGGTTTGTTGCTGACTTAGGTGATGAGATTTGTGTCTCATTATCTGGTATATTATATTCACTTATTCTAGTTGATTACTCTAATTGCCTTTCATATAAGCATGTTCACGTATCATGTATGTCACCACGTTATGTTTTTCCTTGCATAGTTCTATCATTTGACCTCGAGTTTGGTCACCTACCTTAGTCTTTCAGAACGTCTTGGTATTTGTGAAGGACATAGTCTTAGTATAACTGAGCTGAGTATTTCAAAATTTATGGAACCTCGGTGGAATATAGACTAGTCACCTATATTCAACCCGGGATAGTGGGACATAGGATGACTACCTATATCCGACTCAGAAATGAATTTTGCAATACTAAGAATGGTTATAATAAGATTTTGTCTGGATTGAATCCTTTACTCAATTTCAAAATGTTACATTTATGTGTGTGTATACACTCTCGTTGTTGGAACATTCATATTTTTCATCACTTCGTGAACCACCGATTGGAAGCAGGTTAACTGGCCATTTCATCTCATGAATCTTCATATTTATACACAATACACTTACATTTTCTTTTATCACAATCTCGTTTTGTCGCACTTGTCACAGTCTTTTCCCTTCTCACCACCACTATCATTTCCTTTCCCATCCCTATATATATAAGGAATTAGGTGACACTCTATAGATTCCTATGACACTCATCCCTCACTACTCCCAATATTGATAAGTGGATATTATCAATGACCTCCCTAAGAAAGACTTCCCATACCATATATAAGGAGGATCCGTAGGTACATTATGACCATTTAAAACTCAACAGAAATCCCAGGATATCACAAAACCACTCAAGCCACGTCAACGCGTCATATCGCAACATCAACCTTTCATTCTATAATAACCCACTCTCGAACATCTACTACTAGGAAACGTCTTAATTATGTCTCACCCTTCTTCTCTCGTTTTGAAGAGCTATGCCGCCAAGGAAAGTTAAAGCTACTCCAACTATGACACCTGTTGCTATTCGGAAATTGGTTAAGGATAGTATCGCCGAAGCTCTAGAGATCGAGAGAGCTGAGGTAGCTGCAAGGGCTGCTGAGACCGCTTTACAGACAGGGACAAATGGGAAATCCGATAATAAGCGCGAATGTACTTGGAAGAATTTTAAGGTTAGTGATCCCATCAAGTTTAAGGGCACTGAAGGAGCGGTTGCTTTGATTCGCTGGTTCGAAAAGACTGAGAATGTGTTCCTCATGTGCAACTGTCCTGATGGCAGCAAGGTAAAATTTGCTACTGGTATGCTTTTGGATGAAGCTATGTCATGGTGGAATTCTTATGCTCAACCGATGGGTATGGAAAATGCCTACAAGCTCACCTGGGAGCAATTCAAGAAATTGATGACTGATAAGTTTCGCCCTCGTACTGAGGTGCAGAAGTTGGAAACAGAGTTTTATAAGCTAGTGACAGCAGGTAATGATATCGAGGCATATATCAGAAGGTTTCAGGAATTGGCTGTGCTATGTCCAACTATGGTTCCAGATAACGAAAAGCTGCTACAAAATTTCATCGGTGGACTACCGTGCAACATAAGTGGGAACGTAATTGCTTCTAAATCAGACACGCTGGAGGAAGCTATCAGAATGTCTCAAAAGCTTATGGCTCAAGTGATGAAGCAAGAAACTACTGTCAACAACAACAACGAAAACAAGAGGAAAAGGGATGACAACCAAGGAGACGATCAAGTATGGCAGCCAAACAAACAACATGAAGTGGTTAGGGCCTACGTTGCAAAGCCAAGTGAAAAGAAAGGTTACCAGGGTACCCTACCTAAATGCAACAAGTGTCAGAATCATCATAACCATGGACCTTGTCTTAATCCATGTGGCAACTGTAAGAAGGTTGGTCATGCGACTTGGGAATGCAAATTTCCAATCATTACCGGAGATCAGAAACCCTCAGTGACATGTTTTGGCTGTGGAGAAATAGGGCATTACAGGAATGAATGCCCAAAACAAGGAAACCTAGAGAAAAGGAACCAAGGTGGAAGGGCTCGTGGGAGAGCCTAGGTCATCGGAGGAGGAAATGGTCCACACATCAACAACGCTGAGGACGACAACAATGTTCAAGAACCAAGAACTTCTGCCTTAAAAATAAACTAAAGCCTAAACTCTCTTGTGTTGTATTTCTTTTATGTTTAATTCTACGTTCTATCATATAAGTTTCATGTACTATTAACGAATTCCGATCTAATGAATATTCTATCTTTTATCACCGCAAACTCCTAGCGATTTCATTAAGATTCCTTTGGAACTACACCACCTATCATCTGCAGACCAATGGTCAGAAATTAGAGAACAATTCAAACATAGGAAGATATGCTCAGAGCATGAGTGATTGACTCTAGAAATGGTTGGACTGACCATTTGCCATAAATCAGATTCCTTTATAACCATAGTTACCACACGAGCTTAGAGACTACACCATTTGAAGCACTCTATGGTCGAAGTGCCAACATCCAAGGACGGATCGAAATTTAGAAAATCCTAACTCACTAGCTCAGTAGGCATTCATGAAATAACCAGGAAATTTCTTACGAGTCAAGAATCAGTTACAAGTTCAATAAGTTGTAAACCCTTAGAACTTCAAGTTAATGGCATGATTATGTTGAAAGTTCTGCCTAGGAAAGGCATGATACCATTAAGAAAAAAAAATTGAGAAGATAAACCCGAGATACATTGGACCATTCAATATTTCAGACAGTATGGGCCTAGTGGCCTACAGACTTGAACTCCCATTAGAGCTCAGTAGCTTACACGATACATATCATCATCTTCTCACCAATACTTCTCTAGAGACCAACACAAACTGAACTTCGGGACGAAGTTCCTGTTAGAAGGGAAGACTGTCACAACTCGTAATTTCCGGTCATTTTCCAAACTTCGACAATTTTACTATTCATCAGTTACTATTCACCGATTACTATTCATCATTTTACTATTCATCATTTTTTAGGTCAATTTGATATTCTGAGAAGCATTCAGAAAATTTACTATTCACTTGACACTATTCATTCCCGGAAGAAAACCACTATTCACGTGCATTACTCATGTCGTAGTAAATTCAGTTTACGAGTATTCAAATTCGCGTAACCGTATTGGTTCAGGAGCGAATTCATGCATTATCATTTGGGACATCTCATACGGACTAGAAATAGTCTACGTATCATCATTATGTCACTTGCATACTATTCCACTCGTAGAATATTTAAATTAGTACTTTTCGTATAATTAACTTTTACGTTTAATTATTTCTAAATAAACATTAACACGCGACCAATAATGTGGCTAACACGTCCGACACTCCCGACTATGATCCCAATATATTTTTATATTCATTTTTATAATATAAAAATTATAATATTAATTTACCCGGTGTTTTGGAAATTTATTTAATTTATATCGTACGCCTAATTTATTTACGACGGTTTTCGTAAAAACTAAACGATAATTATCTAAACACTTAATATTTGTACCCAACATATTTTTGTAATTTTTATAACTTTATTTTATCCCGGTTAACTCCGGTAAAATTTATTTTTAGTTAACCCGGTACCCGGTACACCTTAAAACTACAAATTAAACACAATAATACACAAAGTCTACAAAGTCTTACACATTCATCCCCCCCTCCCCCCCCCCCCCCCCCTTGTCAATCACTTACAAAATCTACTAACTCACTCAATCCCCATTAAAGCTCATACTAACTTCATATAATAATAATAATACTAATAATACATATTTTGGAACTAGATCTTTTCTCTCATTTTTCACAAGTGCAAGAAAAACTCATTTCTCTCTTCCTCTCTTACTCACTCACGGCAACAACATCAAGAAAGGGCAAGACAAAATATTTTTCTCAAAGATCAAGTGTAATCTTGTTAATATAGTATCCTTGTTAGAGTTTTGGAATAAAAACTCAAGGATTGTTAGGTTTTCCTCATCTAATCACATCACCTTTCAAAGTAAGTTTACAAAACTCATTTCATAAATTTTTACAAGTTATTACTATGTTTATATATTTTTCTTACAAGAACTCATGCATATATTGGCTTATACCACTCCATTTTGTATATATTTAACTTTCAAGCCCTAGAAATGATTTTTGGTTAGATCCTTGTTAGATCCACTAGATTGATGATGTTTAGGAACCCATGACACCCTAAGAAGGTGTATGGTAAGATTAGACTAGATTTGTGGTGATTGAAAGTGGTTTGGTTGGTTTTTGAACAAGTTAGTAACTAGGAAAACCAAGTTTTGACACTTCTAGAAAGTTGCTGTCCATTTTTGCAAAACGTGGAAAGATCAGGGAATTCTGGGTAATTTTGGACCTAAGATTCAGAAAATACTTTCCGATACGGAACTATGGCCGAAAACGGGGATAAAAACGAGTTAATAACGAAGGAGATACGCTAAAAACGAGTTTAACGACGAAAACTATATTTTCCGGAAATGCTTGCTGACGAACAGTACTCACGGGCAAATTTGAGCATAAAACTTGACCTAGCCATCATAAATTGTCAAAAACATGTTAGTATGTTGTCCCACAATTTTGTGGATATAAAGAACGAGTAAAATGAGCTTAAAACGACCAAGTTATACACGTTTTAAAATCGTCAAAACTATATATATATATATATATATATATATATATATATATATATATATATATATATATATATATAGTCACTACTAGAAAATAATATAACTACGTACTAAGTGAATTATTTTCTAGAATTCTTATTCAAGGAGTTTATTTTTAACTAACGAAGTACGTACGACTCAAGGTTTATTACGCAACTATTAGACATTATTTCAAGGTTTTCAATACGAGAATATAACACTAACATTTTTATACGATATACTACGACAAGTTATATACTTCTATATTTGGACTTATTTTCCTAAGTATGGAAACTATTTTACTTTGACAATAACTAGTATTTCCAAGTTACGAGTGGTATAGGCATCATATGCACGTGCATTCATTTCATCACGTCATGATCTAAGGTAGATCGTTATCACTCATATTAGGTTGCGGTTAGAGATCGTGCCTCATTTCAGTGTATCCACTTTGTCATCGTAGCTATCGCTCCAGGTGAGTCATAGCCCCTACTTTTTAATTATTTTGCAAACTCTTTGGGGGAGAATACATGCTCGTTTTACTTAAATGCATTCTTTGCTTTATCTGGTTGATTACCTACATTTCATTGGTATGCTTGATTACCTGTAGTTCATATGACTTGTCTCTTAAACGTTATTACTTAGTTTATATGACCTCATTGTCAGTATTACTTATCTGGCGACATTGTCAGCATTATTTATCTGGCCTCATTGTCAGTATTATTTATCTGGCGACATTGTCAGCATTATTTATCTGGCGACATTGTCAGCATTGTTGATATAACCTCATTGACTGAATTATTTATATAGCCATTTTTGCTATATTTATCTGGGAATTTGGATACCATTATTACTTTTGTTCACGTAGGCTTTAACATATTTGGCAGTGGGTTGTAAACACACAGGTTACAAGTCTCTTATGGCGGGACTTGCAACTGAGTGGATTTACAATGCCTTTGCTGGGCGATCATTTCTCTATAGGCATTATTTGTTAAACAAACTCTATGAACTCACCAACCTCGTGTTGACACTTTAGCATGTATTTTCAGGTTTTAAGCATATGGCACGCTACTGGAGGTTTTGGCAGGGCATGGCATGGTCATAGAAGACTCTGATTATTCATTTGGGGACCGTTTTAAACCATTTTTAAGGGCCTACTTCCGCACTACTTTTAAAATGTAAATTCAACATTTATGACTTAACTATTTTATTCTATATAATTGAAGTGAAAACCATTTTTGTACTTATGTTGTGATACCGATTGAGTTACACCCCAGCTACACGTATGCTTCCGCTGGACCCGATCTTGGGGGTGTGACAATGATAGTATTCAACAAGGTAATTGTCGAACAATAATTGCCAATATCATATTGCAATTCCTAGATTTATGGGATTTACAATCACAAAACTTTTGTAATGTAAGCATGTTTGATCCCCATCTTAATGCCTTGAGTCCAAGATCTCACTTCCTACTCAATTTAAGTCGTCTAACTTAAAAACTGCAAACTCATAAATCCATCACATCAGTTGATCTGCTAGCAATGAACTTATGAAATTTACCTCTCCATTGCAATCTCGTCAAGTTCTCACATGACGTAAATTACAACTTCAAGTGTTCTTAATTAGATGGCATTCGACTTAATTTAATAAGGGTATTAAATTTTGACGTGATCAAAATAATGTATGAAGAAGCATGCATACAACTTCGTAACATTGGTTTTACAAAACATTTTTATTACCAATTTGCTAAGAGTAAAATAACAAAGTTTTGATTGAGGTATCGGGTTCACCAATTAAAGAATTACCAACAATTATCGTCCACTATATCGTACTTTTGCATAAGCCCGGAAGCTTAGTGTTTCGGATAATCATTGTGGAATTGTGGTTAATTCACCCTTAAGATGACAGTGTACATGTAATGGTTGTTCGGTAAGTCTAATTTACACACAAACGAGCGTTAAGACAGAATGTTGTCTCTCTAAGGCCACAATTTAATGCGTTGCCATCCTTATACCCATTTTATAGTGTGTAAACTTCGGTCGAGCCTATTTAACCATTACGTACAAAAACATCAATCAACCAATCCTTTGAAATTTAAAGTCTTAAAAACCAAAACAATTTCGCCATTATTTAGTCCGTATTATTTTTCTATTCAAAAATTACCCTTTTCATTTATAAACATGTCTAACACAATTAATAAACAAAAACAAGTAATGTACAATAAAAAATAAAACAACTAAATAAACAAATATACATAATCATAACAATTAAATATGTATAAAACATGTAGCCACATGCAAATCTTATTCAATAGTCCTATTAATAATTAAATCTAGGTGTATTACGTATTAATTCAATTAAGGCTTTCTTCTTTTAGGAAAAGGAGCCACGTACATCGATAAATCAATTGCGTAAGCCAAAATTAAATAAATACCACATAGCACATAATTGATTACTTAATATTTGAGTCTTCCCCAATTCGACATCTATTAATAAATTTACATGTTTCGATATAACTTAACCATTAATATATATATATATATATATATATATATATATATATATATATATACAATTTAAACCATTTAAATTATCACTCAATATAAAAATCCATGCAAATATGCACTTTTTTATGGATTAAAGCTTAACAATTAATATATTGCACCAAGATCGTTTACTAAAACGCAAAACAAATTACATGACATCCTAGGGTTTCTAATCATATTAAAAAAATCAAAAACCATAAACCCTAAAACTCCTTAAGGTCAATCGACCCAAAAAAAAAATTTAGGTTTAGGAATCTAACAAATAAACCCTAAAAACATGTAACTAAACGAATCAAGATCCAATTTTTATGCGTTTCGATAATTAATTACACATTATAACGGCTCTAGATGCCACTGTTGGAATTATTATATCATGACCTTCATATAAATAAACCAAGTACATCAAAGTGAGCATAGCGAAAGCAATTATAACAAGATCATATAACATGTAATTAATTAATCAATATTAAATAGTAAACGTACCTTTGTGATTCTAGCCCGAACAAGAATCAAATTGCAATTTTCAATCAAGAACCCTAATTAGGGTTTATGTGGATTATAAGAATTACCCCTTACCTCTTTTGTAATTCAATCCAAGAATCAAAAAATAATGTGTTTGAATCACGTTCTTGTACACACGTACTAATTCAAGAAAAGTTTATGCAAGTAAATAAAACACAAAACTTGTTTGATCAATAAAATCAAATCCCTTATGGGATTAGTTTGATGGATCGACTAGAACAAAGAAGAGGAGAGAAAACACCAAGATGTGTGTGTACAAGTTATATGAAACAATGAATCTTGGGTTTGTATTTATACTAATGAATACTTGGAGCTCAAGGCACAAAGGAGGTGGAACTCCTTCTAGAACTTTCTTGACCTTCCAATTATTCACAAGTATTACTTTCCTAATCTTCGTTTAATAGTCCATTAGTCATTAATCATTAAATACTAATTACTATTATTAGTTTTGTGTTTATTAATAATTACTTATAACATTTATAAATAATTATTTCTTTTTCTCTTCATACGTATTGTGTGCAATCCCGTGATCTCGAGTTCGATCCTAACATACGACTACTAAAATAATGTCCATAATCTAACAGTAACACCCAAAAATGGAGTTGAAACAATGCTCTTTTCTTAAACTTTTATTTTCTGTGTTATTTTTCTAATTTTGAATAAGTTGTATCTCAAGCTTATGCTTGATGAGTATGCCTGTGATAAGAGATGAATGAACAACCTTTGTGTTTATTTATTTACTCTTGTTTGTTAGTTTATTACTTATCTATCTTTGGAAGATCAATGCATGTGTAAAATATTGTGGAAATAAATCGCTGCTCTTTTAATTAAGATCGCCGAATTTTTAACGAGGGAAGTCTTTATAACTCAAAAACTAAACATTTTGACCTTACGCGCTAAAAAGAAAAACACCAAAACTCTCACACACAAAACAAAACCAACGATCTTTCTGAACAATCTGAGAAAGTTTTAAAAATCGAACACCCATATTAAGACAATGAGGGTAAGTTTATACTTGTCTTGATCTTTCGTTAAATTTTATTAGGGTTTCTATAAACTTAGGGTTTGATGTTTTTGAATTGTAGATGTTTTATGCTTAATTTTAAGTTGCTTTACCTGATTTTTAAGTTTGCCCCTTGGTTAGTTATAGAATTATGATCATTTTCATATTTAGGTATTTTCTGTGCCCTAATGTGAACAATTGCCATGTTAGGAGGATAATGTAACTGATTTAAGCCTTTGCTTATGAGTTTAAGGTGAGATACATGATAGAGGAAAGGATATGAACATTTAGGAGAAGATGTTTTGAGCATGAGTGCATAATTTCTGAGTCTAAGATGCTTTAATGTTATTCTTACATGAATATATTGATACTTGAGACTTCTTTTGAGATGATATAGACCATATGAGGATAGAATTTTTATGCCTTAATAAGATAAGATGATTCTTGAATATAGAACAGAGGATTTGAGTACAGAGCATAAAAATCGCCGGTCTTGTAGGCCAAGACCGCGGACCTTTTATTAAAAACCGCAGAACATTTTCATAAATTTGAAAATTTTGTCCCGTAATCCCCGGTTTTATTTTTAAAACCGCCGTTTTCTGGAAAACACAGTGTTAGCAATAGAAGTGTTGATCATCGATGGAATCAAAGAGAGATCTCAATGATCGCCCCTTAGGGGGAGATTGTTAGAAATAGAAGTGACGATCATTTATTAAGTCATTTAGTCTTGTAATAATATTGTAATAGTCTTGTAGTTTAGTTAAGGGTAAACGGGCTTGGTTTAATCTAATATTGTATTAGTTTAGGTCTATTTTATTACAAAAGCCCAGGCCCGGCCCATCTTCTTATCTTACCTATAAATACCCCCAAATGCTCCCATTTGGAGGTGTTGCTTCTAGGGTGTTTCTATGTGTGTTTCTCTCTGTTAATCTAATACATCTTTCTTTCTCTCTCTAGAAGTTACCATCTCTCTCTCTCTTTACTTATCTCTTCTTTAATCTTTATATAAACTTGTGTTAGATATAGTATTCTAGGGTCCTACAAGTGGTATCAATCGCCAAGGGATAATTTAGGTTGTTTTAGGTTCGATTTGGGTGAAAAATTTGAATTCATGGGCTGTTTTCTCGTGTTTCAGCGAGTTAGGTCTAAGTCTAGCGAGTTAGGTGTGGTTTTTAGCGAGTTAGGTGTGGTTTAGCGAGTTAGGTGTGGTTTTTAGCGAGTTAGGTGTGGTTTTTAGCGAGTTAGAAACATTATCAGCGAGTTAAGTAGCGAGTTACCTGCGAGTTACATCTTCAACTTTGGCAAGTTAGCCAATATTTAGCGAGTTAGCTACTACCTTATCGTTTAACGAGTAAGGTTATTCGTGTTTGCTACCTAGGGGAAACTAAACTTTGTTGATTTCATCTTATCGAGTTAGCATCTTATCGAGTTAGCATCTTATCAAGTTAGCAGATGTTATCGAGTATCAAATTCTTATCGAGTTACCAGGTGCTACCGAGTTACACAATTTGCCAAGTTAGTACTCCAGTTAGATTTGCCGAGTTAGCTTTTTAGACAACCTTACCGAGTTAGGAATTCAAGTTCTACCGAGTTACATTCTTTCTGATTAGCTTTACCGAGTTAGAATCCTACCGAGTTAGAAGCCTATTCTTTATCAAGTTAGCAAGTCAGAGAACCTAAAACCACAACCTTTGTTATCCTTAAAGATCCATCATCTACACAAGTTTTACCTATGTTGGATCGATATACTCTGACCAAACTACTTTGTAGCTTGTAAGGTTTTAACAATCTTGAATATTTCAAAACAGTTAATATTGAAACAATGATATTACTTTGTAAAGTGTGCAGAATCTACTAAAACAAAGCTAAGAAGAGCTTTGTTAATATTAAAACAACTCTTAAACCTGCCTCTCTAATTACAGGTTCACTAACAATCCCTAACTTTCTCTAAAATCATTTTTGTAAAACTCTAAGACTCTTAGAAAACTTCGTATGACTTTTTCTAAAACTTGTACGTCTAATACCATTATAAGGCTCCTTATATAGATAACCTTAAGTCGGTTTACATCATCTACTTGAACGACAATTAAATTATCCCTAACTAATTCTAGAATATTCATACAATATTACATAATAATCACTTAATCAATATTGCACTTAAGTCCTTGTTCTTCCAAGTACTTTGAATAATCTTTAATAAGTAGCAGTACTTTGACCTTGATCAGTATGTTGACTATTGAGCAGTACTTTGACTTCATATCCCAACAATCCTCCCCTAACTTGAACTCCACTTGCTTGATTTCAAGTTTCTTTGCTTTCTTTGATCTTCAAAAATCTTTATCATTTAGGAAGATTGTTTCTTTATCTCTTTTCAATCCTGTATGTCAAAGTGCTCTTGATCATCATCTTCTCAGCAACTCAGCAACTTTTTGACAAAGTGTACATCAAATCTTTTAAAGTTTCATACTGTTCTCATCACTTCCAGATGTGTAACCTTCTGTGAGAGGTGAATCATTGAACTTTTAATGGATTTTGATGTCTCTTTACTAAAGCCATTAACTCTGGAGTAGCCAATGTTTAGGTTAGAACAACCATGGTACATTGATAACCATATGATTTTTAGCAAATCATCAGCTATCAACGGATTTGAGTAGTCTTTACCAATAGCCGTTTGCTTTTGGACTAGTTAGTTCTTTGATCTCAACCATGGTGAACTAATTACCATAAATGGTTTTCCTCAGCCTTTACCACAAGCCATTTTCTTGTGGGCTAGTCAACTCTTCACTTTTACAGATATGGTGAGTTGAATACCATACAATTTTTAGTAAATTGTCAACTGAAAACGGATTTGATTATCACATCAGAGTCATACCCTCATGATGAGTCAAACTCTTTCTTGTCTGTTAAACATGGTGAGTTGATTACCATTTGCTGTGTAGTACAAGTACTAACACCATGTTTTTCTCTTCAAATCCTTTTATTTACTTCATATTAAACATCAAAAACTTTTATTTTATTTTTTATTTTACAAAGGACTTGTACTGGTTTTATGCAGCAAGCAGTACTTTGGTAAAGAACTGTTTGTCTTGCAGTACTTTGAGAAAAATACTTTTTATTTAAAACAAATCATACCAATACTTTGCAATATTATTCTTCTGATTTAGTCCACCTAATAAATAGCTTAATCACCATAAAGCTACATCAGTTTCATCTTCAAGCTCCATTCCATGATCCAACATCCTGATCATAAGTTCTCTTATCAGAGGATATCTTCTTTCAGCTAGCATGTGAATCATGGTACCTTCTTCCATCTCAAGTGAATGAACTCATGATGACTCAAAGAATCTCCATCTTGTTGTCTCCCAATTTTCTTGATCATTCCACAGAGTATCATTACTTGTTTCTTCTGTTTCCCAGATGGTTATCAAATCTCCAAGTAAGATTAATCCCACTCCTGCTGCTTCAATATTCTCATAGTATGTTTTCACTTGTAAGTATAAATTGTATAGATCTTCTCTATCAATTATATGCAACACATCCCATAACATGTTAAACACTGTGAAGCTTTCATCTTCTCTGTTGAACATGAGATAGTTCCCTTCTTTTGATTCAACCACAGAGAATGAGATAATCTTTGATTTCTTTCCAGAGTCTTCTGTTTTCTTGTTCTCAAAATCAACCACTCTGAAATAATTCTTCAGCTCATCAATTGTATCTTCATGTATCATTTTAAGCTTCTTTGACAATTGATCATCTTGAACTGCTTTCTTTCTTTTTAACTTTCTTTTCTCAGCTTGTTCCTTCCTTATATCTTCTAACTTCTTTCCCTTATCAACATCCATGGGCACAAAACTTTCCAAATCTTTCTTAATAGACTCTTGTACTTCATCCCATAGAGCTTTCACTTCTGGATATCTTAACTTTTGTAGATTCTTGAATCCTCTTCTTTTCAAGAAACTAATCATCCAATTTCTTTCTTGAGCAATAGTCATAGGCCTTCTTGTAGCAGCAACTGGCTTTCTTATCTCTTCCAAGTACTCTGTATCATACACAGCTTGTTGCTTTCTAGCAATCTCTTCATTCTTTGCTACCTCTATTTCTCTCAGCTGTGCAAGAGTAAACTTCTTCTTTTTCTTCTTGATCTGCTTCTGCTTCATGATCCTTTTAAAGCCTCAAGTTCAGAAGAAGATTCAGAGACTTGTTGTGCAGGCTCAGAAATATGTATACATGAAGGTCTATCCAAATTGAGCATTATCTGAGCTATAGTCTCATCATCACTTGTTGTATGCT
The DNA here is from genome assembly GCA_030686995.1 of Artemisia argyi. Classification (NCBI taxonomy): domain Eukaryota; kingdom Viridiplantae; phylum Streptophyta; class Magnoliopsida; order Asterales; family Asteraceae; genus Artemisia; species Artemisia argyi. Next base: position 108,352,225 of record CM060688.1, on the reverse strand, counting down.
CTTTGACTTCTTCTTGCTGGATAGGATTAGAAGGACCAGTTTCATCTTCAAAAGTCTTTGTAAAAGGTCAATCTGTAGAAGTTCCAATTCCAATATCCATTGCAGCAGTACCTTGCACATAAGTACCTTGCATACCAGTACTTTCATCAACAGTACTTTGAACATCAGTACTTTGAATGTGAGTACTTTGAATATTCTCTTGTTCTCCAGCTTCTTGCTCAATAACTTCTTCAACTTCTTCTTGAACAATATTCTCATCCTCTTCAATCTTTTTCTCTGGCACAAAGTTCAAAGGTTCTTCTGGATAATGCCAAAGATGAGCATCTTCTGAATATTGAACTCCAACATCATCTTCATTCAAATTATCTTCTTGATTCCTCCCCAATTTGAAAGATGATGACTTCTTATGATTCTTCTTGGCCTGAGAAGTTTTCTTGGCTGATTTAGACTTTTTCTTTTGGGATTGTTTCTTTTCTTTCACATAAAGCCTAAAATTCTTCACAAGTGGCCACACAAACCTTTTTAACCTTCTGAACTTGTTTCACAACCTTTTAATCTCTATAGCCTGATTATCCATGACTATCTTCATTCTCCATAACTCCCTAGTCAAGGCATAATTATCCAAAGGACCCTCAATTCCCTCATCTCCTCCAGGTGTTTGAAACCCACCTGTGGAAGTATAATCATTGGGAGAAGGTACTGGAATAGACTCTGAAGCTGTACCTTGCAGAGAAGTACTTTGTGGAGAAGTACCTTCAGCAGAAATAGGTTTTTACCTAGAAACAGATACTGAGGGAGTTCTTTCACTTAAGTCATTAGGATGTGGTGAAGCAATAGGTGGTGTAGATGTATGTACTGATGCAGAATGCTCAGAATGATCAGATTGGTCAGCATTATCAGAATTAGCAGAACCACTAGCTTCAGCAACATCATCCTTAACAGCCTGTGCTACTTCTAACATATAAGCATTAAGAGGTGTATTGTTACCAAAAAAGTTAACTCCCTTGTGAGACATAAAGGTAAACACCTTAGGTGGCAGCCTAACAGTAGGTATATAATCCTGAGGTTTTTGTATCCCATCAAATGAATTCTCTAAGAAAAGTTGAACAAATCTAAGATACATCGAGAAAGGTGATACTGCCTTAATATGTGCAATCATACCATCAAGGATCATGTAGGAAAAGTTGAATGGCTGATTGGTAACTAGGCTAACTAATGCAGAAGCTATGGCATGTCCAAATTGATCCCAAGCAGTACTTTTAGGACTTAAGCAATGAAGCAAAACATGAATAAGGTATTTCCAATGGACTTACCATTGCTTTCTGAAAAGTAATCTTGTTCAAAGGACCTTCATACCCAATATCTCTCAGTGCATCCCAAAATTCTTGTTTAGCAAACAAAATAGAGCCTCCCTCATCATCAAACAATAAAACCTCCCTGATTGTTGCTTCAGTAATACGTATGGCTCTTCCAGCAACTGTAGCATGAATAATATCCTCTCCATCTTCTATCTCAGCCCTAGCCATAGCCCAAAACGCTTGTATCCAAGGTCCAATAATTTCTGGGTTTACCACAAGCGAGTAATTGATGGTTGGTCGGCGTGCCATTGCGATTTGGATATGAGAAAAGAATGGTAATTGGTGATGAACTTGGTGGATTTGATGAATGATAGTCGTGAATGAATACGGGTGTATAAATATGAAAAAGATATGAGTAAAAAGGGATAATATACAAAGAATCACGGTGAATTAATTATTTTACCGTTATTTTGGAAGTTATCTTCCCCATATCTTTCGAAAGTTTGTTACCCGCATTTTTGAGCGTTGGAACAGTATCCTGACACGTCAGCGTACCCTTCAGAACACCAAGTAGTACGTTCCATATAACATGGAGCAGTACTTTCAGTTGTAAAACAAAGCAGTACGTTGGGCAAAGTACTTTCCCATCAAAATATCTTTAGCGTTGACTGTTTGACCAAAATATCTATTGAAAGTCAACCCAAGATAATTAATATCTTTCCAAATTGATTCCCAAAGCTACCAAGGCAAGTAGAATTGAATGAGCTTCATTAATTACCCTTATAACTTTTCTTGCCTATAAAGGTAACTTTCCACCAACACATCTCTTTCATCAACACTTGTAATACTCTCACAAAAACCCTAGTGAACAACATGAGTCACTTCCCTTTAGTGTACATCTTGTCTGATTCAGATGGCTCCACAAATTCAAAGATCATCTACTATTCTGACTCTGACTTTGATGATAATGCAGGATGGAGTGGGTACTTTCCTCATGATGTATCAACCTCTACCAGCACAGATGCAGCAAGCACAACCAATCAAAAACCCAAGAAAAAGGTGTCTGTCCCTGCTTCTGGTTTTTCTTTGGCAAATGAACTTCCACATGCCTTAACCCAAGCCCTTGAATCAGCCATAAAGAACATGAAGTGGCCTGCTCCAAGAAAAGAGAGACCTCCCAAACAAGTACTTGGCCTGGCTTGCCCAAGGAAGCAAGCTTCTTTTGATGACAAAAGAAAGACTGTTCAAAAGGGAAAGCAAAGCTATCAGGGAAAAGGAAAAAGGCCAATGAAGTAGGGATGTAGGTTTGGTAGGGTAGGTAGGTGTGGTGTAGGGTGTTTGTGGTAGTTCTCTGTTTGTCATGGTTGTGTCTCTGTCATGGTTGTCTGTATCTCTTGGAAGAATGAATGTAACCCCTTGATAATAATGAATAAAAATCTTTTCTTTTGAATGATATATGTAGCCTCCCCTCAATTAATGACTAACTACTAACGCCTCCCCTAAAAAATAGCTTAATTATTAATCATACCAATACTCACAACTAAAAAGGTAAATCTTGAAACATCAAAGCCCTTTGTGAGTAGATCTGCTACATTATCATCTGTATGGACTTTAACCACATTGATAAGCCTATGCTCATAGCAATCTCTGATAAAATGATGTCTGATTTGAATGTGCTTTGTTTTGGAATGATAGACTGGATTCTTCAAAATACAAATGGTACTCTCATTATCAATGTTGATAGGAGTATTCTTGAAGTTGAATCCATAATCCAAAAGCTGATTTTGCAACCAAAGTACTTGTGCACAACAACTTGCAGCAGCTACATACTCTGCTTCTGTGGAAGATTTTGCTGCAATTGTTTGCTTTTTGCATTGCCATGAGACTAATCTACTTCCAAGATACTGACACCCTCCAGTTGTTGATCTTCTGTCATAGTTATCACCAGCATAATCACTATCTGAAAAGGCTTGGAGATGAAAAGGGGACTCCCTAGGATACCACAATCCTAGCTTAGGTTGTTGCCCAAGGTACCTAAAGATCCTCTTTACAGCATTCAAATGTGATACCTTGGGTTGAACTTGATGTCTTGCACATAGACACACAGCAAAAGTAATGTCAGGCCTAGATGCAGTTAAGTACATTAGACATCCAATTATAGACCTGTATAATGTGACATCAACATCTTCTCAATCTTCATCTTTTCCCAAAGGCTTGTTAGCATCAATAGGTGTGGATGCTGGCTTGACAGTTGTGAAGTTGAATCTCTTAAGAATGTTTGCAACATACTTATCTTGACTTATAAAAATTCCACTGCTTGATTGTTGCACTTGAAGTCCCAAAAAGAAAGTTAATTCTCCCATTGAATTAATCTGAAATTCTTTTTGCATAAGATCTTCAAATTCATTCACCATAGATTGCTTAGTAGCACCAAAAATAATATCATCTACATAAACTTGGACAAACATGATATCATTTTTATCTCTCTTGAAAAACAAAGTCTTGTCAATAGCACCTCTCCTGCAACCATGTTGCAATAGAAAATTGGAGAGTCTTTCATACCATGCTCTTGGGGCTTGATGAAGGCCATACAAAGCCTTGATAACCTTGTATACTTTGTTTGGATGTGCAGGATCTTCAAAACCAGGAGGCTGTTTAACATAAACTTCCTCAGTGATAGTGTCATATAGAAAAGCACTTTTAACATCCATTTGGCATACAGGAAATCCCATATAGGATGCAAAAGCCAAAAATAGCCTTATGGCTTCAATCCTTGCCACAGGAGCAAATACTTCATCATAGTCTACTCCTTCTTCTTGTCTATATCCTTGAGCTACTAACCTTGCTTTATTCTTGATTACATTTCCTCTTTCATCTCTTTTCACTCTGAAGACCCATTTTGTTCCAATTAACCTTTTACCATCAGGTAAATCACATATTACCCGTACTTCTTGAAGTTTAAACTATAAGAGTTCTTCTTGCATAGCTTCAACCCAACTCTCCTTGGCTAATGCTTGTTTTACTGTCTTAGGTTCTTCTTGAGACAGAAAGCAAGCAAATAAACACAATTGCTGATCCTTGTAATTCACCCTGTTCTGTTTGTAAATAAAGCTAAGTAAAGAAATATGTTGTTGAGACATATTCTTAGCTTTAGTTCTTGTAAGCACTCCTGAATTAGAAGGTCCAATTATCTTACTGACAGGATGATCTTTGTGAATTCTTAGAGTAGGAGTTGGTGATACTTCAAGATTATCTTCCAAATTTATGAGGTCAGGGTCTTCATTAGAATCTGAGAAAATGCCTTCTTGTTCCAATTCATCATCAGTATCTTCTAAGGCAGGCATGTTTGGATCAATTAAATCATCAGCATTCTTCCAATTTGAAGTATCTAAAACTTGAGAAGTACTTTCAAATGGATCAGCAGTATTTTGGGGCAAAGTACTGTCAGTGCCTGTAGCCTTCTTCTTTTCTGCTTCATAAGCTCTCCGTTGATCATCTTCATAGGATTTTGCAATTGCTTCTTGAAGAAGCATCCTATTAAGTTCATCTTGGATAGCTTGGTCTTCATCAGATACTGTAGTCTTTGGTGGAACAGTACTTTGAGGATCAACAGTACCTTGAAGTGCAGCAGTACTTTTCTTCTCATCATTGGGTGCTTCATCAGAATCATCTTCAGATCTTATGTTAACTCCATGAGCAATGTATTGTAACTCTTCTTCATTAAGAACAACTTGATTTTCTTCTCTGACAGGTACATAGTTCATGGATGAGGACATTAAATCAAGATCAAACATCCAATCAGGACCCTTACCCTTTTGATTTTCTTGTTCTTCTAGAAATTCAACATGAAGACATTCTTGAACCTTCTTTGTAGCCCTGTTGTACACTCTGAATCCTTTGCTATTGGTACAATAACCCAATAAGCATCCTTCTTCTGATTTACCATCAAATTTTCCCAAATTATCAGCAATGTTCTAGATAGTCAGGGGACATCCAAAAGGTTTCATAAACATAATGTTTGGCTTCTTTCCCATGAGTAACTTATATGGTGTCTTCATTTGAGGTTTTGTCACTGATATTCTATTTAGCACATAACAAGTAGCACTTACAGCTTCAGCCCAAAATGGAACAGGTAATTGGGAGTCTGCAAGCATTGTCCTTGCTGCTTCTATCAAAGTTCTGTTCTTCCTTTCTGCAACTCCATTTTGCTGAGGAGTTCTAGCAATACTGAATTCTCTTTTAATCCCTTTCTTAGCACAAAATTCATCCATAAGCTGATTCTTGAATTCAGTCCCATTGTCACATCTAATGCCTCTAACCTTGAGTGTTAACTGATTTTCAAGTGCTATTATAAGATCATGAATAGCATCAAAAGTTTCATCTTTGAATCCTAAGAAAAAGACCTAGCTAAATCTACTACAATCATCTGTTATAACCAAACAATACTTCTTCTTGTTTAAGCTAACAACTGAAACAGGTCCAAACAGATCCATATGCAGCAATTCCAAAGGCTCCCTAATTGTTCTTTCTTCAATCTTTTTACATGAAGCCTTGTGTTGTTTACCCTTCTTGCAAGCCAGACATGAATGATCAAGTTTGAATGTTTTAGAAGGTAAACCTCTAACTAAATTCCCTTTGACTAGCTTGTTGATGTTTTTGAAATTTACATGCCCTAGTCTTCTGTGCCACTGATGTGCTTCCTCCATTGTTGCCCTTGCAATCAAGCATGTTGCCCTTTCAGCAGAATTGATGTTCTTCAAGTCTATGCTATACACATCATTGGTTCTTGGTGCTTTCAGCATCACCAAGTTTTCATCTTCTAATCTAAACTCAGGGGAGAGAATGAGACATTCAGTGTCAAGAAACAATACAGGGTACTTTTTGTCACAGATCTGAGAGACTGACAAAAGGTTGAATTTATGCTCCTTCACATATCTGACATTCTCAAAATCAATAGATCCTGCCTTAATAGCTCCTTTGCCAGTGATTCTCCCTCCATCAGGATCATTCCCAAACGCAACTCTTCCACCAAAATAAGCCATAAAATCTGACAAGAGCTCCTTTTCTCCTGTCATACTTCCAGAGCAACCACTATCCATAATAAGATGATCTTTAAGCTCCTCTGATGGGTTGCCCTGCATAAAAATGAAAAGGGTTAGTTTCTTTTAGGAACCCAAGCCATTACTGACTTGTGTTCCCCTTATGGAGTAACATACTCAAATTCTTTGAGTATGTAATCACCACTATTTTTGAAAATACTATCAAGAACTATTATTTTTTATTCAAAAACCTGTGTTGAATTGTTATCAACACTCCCTTTTTCACCCTTATTTTCTGAAAGTACTTTGTTATCCTCAGCAGTACTTTCTTTCTTAACCCACTTAGTTGTAACTTTTGGTGTTGAGTTCTATGTTCTAGCAGCTTTTCTTGGGTTGTAAGGCTTTCTAGATTTGTAAGAGTTGAATCTCCTAGGTCTTACACTTGAGTATTTGCTAGCAGTACCTTGGTTGGGAAACTTCCTAACAGTACTTTGAGGAAGTACTGCTTGACCAGTGCTTTTTGAAGGTACTGTGGGTGTGGAGAATGGTCTTTTTTGATGAGGGTACCTATAGTCTTTTGTGAAATTACTATGGTTAACCCTATTTGAGTAATTCCAAGATGGCTTATTCTCCCTTGGTTTATTCTCTTTGTGCTTATGGTTTGCAGATGTGGTCTTTGGGTATTTGCTCAAGTATTCTGAGTGATAATTACAATCCTTGATCAAATGATGAGGACTATAACATACAAAGCATAACTTTGGACCCATCATCCCAAATCCATTCCCAAAAGGTTTTCTATGATAAGCAGTATTTTGAAAAGAATTTCTTGTAGGTGCTGCTGAATGATCAGAAGTGCTTTGAGAAGTTTTTGGAAGTACTGCTTGTTTTAAAAAATCTTTTTCACATTTAGAAACCTTATTATCATCCCTAGATGCTTCAACAGATTCTCCTAAAGTCTCAGGATTAGATTGACCTTTAAGCTTTTTCCTAAACTCTAGGTTATCTACTCCATAACAAGAAACATCTGTCCTAGGTGGTTGAAAACTACCTGGGGGTGGAGGAACTTCATTATAACCTTTGTTTTTCTTAAACTCAGGAAGTGTTGAACAAGGTAATTCCTCATCACTAGATGTGTTTCCTTCTAGACTTATGAATTCTTCATCACTAGTTGAGGTCTCCTGAGAAATATTTAATTCTTGATTCCTAGATGAAAGTATTTCTGAATCATAACCTAGGCCAGTTTTAATGTTTGATGTTCTCTGTTTTTGAACAAAACTAACATGTGACAGACCTGATTCTTTCCAAACAGCAAGTTTTTCTAACAACTTATCTCTTTCTTTAGTGACCTTTTCTAATTCAGAAACTTTACATCCTAACTTCCACTCACTTAACTTTAATTGATAATCTTGTTGCTCATATTTTTCAGCCCAAGCTACTTCATTATTTTCATGTGTGATTATCTTAGCTTCCATGGATTCTAAAGTCAATTGGTAACCAGCTATCTCAGACCTAGCCCTTCTATAGTTATCTCTTTCAGTTTCATATTCTTCAAGCATCTTTTGATAAGAGTTACTACATTTGGAACATACCTCAGAGATAGTGGATGAACTTGGTGAAGTAGCAATCATAGCAAGCTGAACAGGTTCTTCTTCACTTTTCATGCTCCAATCAAAGCTTCCTAGACCATCTCTTGACTTCAAAGCTTCATATCCTGGTTCCTCATCAAAAGTTGTGCTCTAGTCAACCTCTTCCAATGCAACCATAGAATAGGTTACTGGTTCATCATCAAATTCTTTACTCCAATCAACTTCTGACAGGTCTTCTTGAGCAACCAAAGCCTGTGACTTTGGCTTAGTAATAGGGACTTCTTTTCTTTCAACCTTGGGTTTAGGTTGTTCAATCATCCTGTTTGCTTGATACTTTGCAAACTTGCACTCCCTTGCAAAGTGACCAGTTCTTTGACAATTAGAGCATTCAATTTTGGACTTGTCAAATGCTATACCCTGCTTAGCCTTGAAATCAATACCTCTCCCTGTTTTGTTCATAAACTTCTTGATCCTTGCAGCAATCATGGCAACCTGCCATCTTATGTCAATTTCTTCCATAGCATCATCATCAATTTGCAAAAGATCTTCTTGATAAGTAACAGGTAGAGTAGCTTGTTGAGCAAAAAATGAACACAGAACATCATCTGAATTGGGGGTATGTGATGAAGTGGTAGTGATCAAAGTTGTACATGGATTCTGTGTTTCCACAACAGTACTTTGGACAGGGTGAGCAGTACTTTTAGTGGAAGTATTGTTTCTGTTTTTAGAAGAGATAAAAGCAATGTTGTGAGAACTTGAACCTTTATTACCCTTCATCTCATGCTCATACACCTTTAGATTATTGTAAAGATCATCAAAGTCCATAGTGTCCAAACCAGGTTGTCCTCTAATCATAGTAGCAACCACATGCCATGCAGAAGGCAAACTCCTCAAGAACTTCAAATTAGCATCTTCAACTGTTGCTTCAGCACCATATAACTCTAGCATGCTAAGTATATTTTGATATCTATCATAGGCAGAGTCAAGACTTTCTCTTTCTCCAACAGTGAAGGTTTCAAACTGTTGCTTTAACAGGTTCCTGTGCATCTTCTTGGAAGCATCATTACCTCCAAATCTTGTTTTAATAGCAGCCCATAGTTGTTTTGCATCCTTGGCATCATGAAACTTCAATAAGTAACCATCAGGAATAGCAGAGAGCAGTATGTTGAGAGCCTTGTCTTGTTCAATTCTTTGCTCCATATCCTAAGACTGAGCAACTATGGAATGAGACTGAGTAGCCTTCATATGACTCCGACAAACCAAAAGAGAAGTTGACGATGCAAGAAACACAAGATGAGATTGTTGAACCTAGTTATGATCTCTTTACACCAACTGATAAGGGACTTCCAGAACCAACCTTTTCCCCATATTCTGAGAATGTGAAGCAGAAACAGTTGGAAGAGCAACTTGCCTACAAAGCTAGGTTTTATAAAGCAATGTTGAGGCAAAAGCAGCCAGCACTCGAGGTTCTAGCAGAAATGTTTCCAACAGACTTTACTCGGAATCAAGGTACACTAGCAAATGAACATGTTATTGGGAATCAACATAGATATGCTACGAGTACACAGATGGGGATGGGGATTCAGATAAGGGAATATGTTGGAGATCTGATGGATCAGTTTGTGAGTCAGAATGTGTTCAATCAAAATGGGAATGATTGTTGTTTCATGACTTCGATTCAGAAACCTAGATCATCAAATCACAGCAGTGATATTGGTAATAATTACAATGTCAATGCAATGACGAAGGTGGAAAAGATCCGGTACTTTTTGATGCTAGCCAATAAAGATGAATCGGGAATACCGTTGACTGCTGAGGAAAATGAGTTTAGAGCTACAACAAGAGTTAATGACAATTCAGCAGATCTCAATGAAACCTACAACTTTATGGCCAATCAGTAGGCAACAACATCAAGCAGTGATTCTGATCTTCTTCCTACTTATGATTCAGATCCATTCCATGAGGTACCAAATTTTGGTAATGATGCTAATCCGTTTGCTCATGAGAAGCCACATTATGTGCCACCTGAACCTAATTATGATACATATGTGGGGGAACAAGTTAATAGCAATGTTAACTTTGAAACTCCAGATATGGATCCTAATGGAGTTCAAGTTGCACAAAATGGTGCTAATGATGAGGAAACCCGTGCTTTCTTTGAATCTTTATTGAATAATTGCAGCATTGAAATTGAGAATGTGAAGAAGGTCAATCGCGATGTTAAGGCCGCGAATGTTAAATTGACCGCTGAGCTTGAGAGTTACAAGAAAAACGTTAAAGCTTTTGAGTTTCATAACGAAAGATTGTCTGAATTAGAAACTGGTTATCAAAATTCCGTTTCAAGGTAAAAAATTTTGCAAATCAAGTTTGATACACTTGATGTTAATTCTTTCAAGAAGATAAAATCCTTAATCATGGAAATTTCTGATTTGCAAAACCAACTTTCTAAACAAAAATTAGCTTATTCCAATCTTGAAAAAGAAAGGGATGATTTGAAAAAGGAATTTGCAAAGAAAGAAGATAAACTTTTGGAAGAAATCTTAGAGTCAGAATACAAGATTGCTAAACTAGAAGAATTGGTGGTTAAAAAGGGTCAGTCAAGTCAAACAATGAATTTGATTGCTAATCAAACTAATCCAATTTACCACACAAAACATAAAATGGCTCTTGGTAACACAACTCCTTGTAATCTCAAGAAAGCTCAGCAAGAACAGAATGTTTTGTATAATGGGAATGTGATTTACACCAAACATGATCCTCCTTTCGTTAGGGATTCTGTGCAAATGATGGAACTTGTCGACGAGAGCATAAATAAAATGAAACAAAAGGATTTGAAACCCATTGATTACAACAAATTGAACAAACTTTCGGGAATTACTTTTGTTCTACAAACAGAACCATCTGTGTTTTCCATAAAACGACCATTCGCGGAATTCTTTTCTAAAAAGATAATTGTTTCCAAATCTCTTTAAAAAATGGAACAAATGTCTTCTAACAACACTTTTAATACAAGTGATGCTAGAGACATTCTTGATGACGTTAAAAAGAGAATTCAAGAACTTCAAAATATTGTTAAATCTAAAACTACTATCAATATTAACGACTGGCATTCTAGTTTTAATAAGGAACAGAAAAAGGTGTTTGAAAACGAAATTACTATCCCACTGAATAACATCAGTGTGAGGGTAATTCATTTTGAACAAGCTTTCTTAAATGAAACGGTCAATTTTGTCAAGAACCACAAATCCCTGGTAAAAGAAGCTAATGAAACTCATGAAAACATGAATGTTTTGGAAAGGTTAAATGATTCTCTCTTCGAAGCAGTTATGACTACTGATATAATGTCCATCATTTTACAATCATATTCTATTAAGGACGATGAAAGACTACGAGCTGAGACATCTGAAATTGTTTCAAAATATGAAAATGCTCTTGTAAAACTTGAAAAAGAAAACATGTCATTTTTCAAACAACTTGATCGAAAATCAGAGGAATGCAAGTATGACAAATTGTCGTATGAGCATGCCTACAAGAACATGAAAGAGCAAAATGATCTTTTAAGAGCTCAGCTTGTAAGTATAAAAGAGAAGGGTGTGGATACTAAGTTTGTAAAACCATCGACTTCGGAGAAACCAAATGTTTCAAAAAGGGTTGAAAAACCAAAAATGTCAATTTCCCGGTTTGCTCCAAAAGTCGATGCGAAAAAGGATTTGACAAAATCAGTCACTCCACAATCCTTGCCCATGTAAAAGGAAATTGAAAAGATTGTTGATAAACAAAAATTGGTTGTTGAAGGAAACACAAATGTGAGTGCACCTAGCCCTTCTAGGAATAGTACACCAAATGTGACTACTAAAACTGTTAAAGAGTCTATTGGTTCTAATGACATGGTCCAAAATCACCATCTAGAAGAAGCTAGGAAAAAGGCACAACTTCGAAAAGATGGAATTTTAGGCATAAAACCTAGTGTGATGAATTCTACAAGATTCCAAAGCACTACTAGTAGTAGTAAACCATTACCTAGGAACAATCGACAAAATACTAGGGATTGGCTTGCATCTAAGAGTAGTGGCACAAAAGAGAATGCTAGGAATGTAGAATGCAACACAAAGAATTCCAAGGTCTCATTGAACAACAAACAATTTCCAAATGACTGTAGTGACAAAGTTAAAGTTGCTGTGTTAAACAAGGATGTTGCATTTGTCTGTCCTACATGTCAAAAATGTGTGTTTTCAGCTAACCATGACCCATGTATTGCACAATTTCTCAAGAAAGGAAAATAAAGTGTCAAGACACAATCCACTAAGACACCAAATCGAAACAAACCCGTTGATAACAAGCGAGAGGTTAAGAAACCTAATAGGTGGATACCGAAAGAATGTAGTTTTTCCAAGACTGAGACTTCCGCTGCATCTGATAAGAAAACTACGTCTAGATCTTACCTTAGGTGGATTCCCTCGGGAAAAGTTTTTAAAATAGTTGGTCTTAGATGGATTCCCATAGGAAAGATTCTTGATTGTTGCACCAAGACAAATAATAGTGAAAATCATCAGGATAAGGAAGTAGCAACCACTACAACCATTGAAAGTAAATACCCTCAATGTCAGGAAACATGTACTTCTAACACTGTTATTTGTGCAAATTCTTCTTCTGTGGATGCAGGTACTTGTGAAAGTGATGTGAGTTCATACACCCAATGTGGTAAAGAACTTTACGCCAACATCGCATGTGGAAATCCTTTTCTTATTCCACTTTTAACTGCAATTTTACTTGTCCAAGCTTAATTTTTTCTTTGTTCAATTCTTCTTTGTATATATTTTTGAAAAAACAAAATAAAACTTTGAAAAACCATCAAAAACAAAATACAAAAATATAGAATTTTCAAAAATCCAAAAATATTCTTCTCACGACATGTCTCTTGTATAATCGATATTCTGTACGTATCTAGAAATGTCATTCAACAATGATACGGACATGTATAGATGCTTGAGCGAGAGTTTTCGAAAATGTTATCTAAAACATGTCGTTTCTCAAAAGTTTCTTCACGATGGCTTGTAAGTACTTCAGCTTACAACCCGTGCTTCAAAGTGAAATCTTTTCAAAACTTAAGTTCGGGTATAAAAACTCGAAAAGATTTCAAATAAGGACTTAATTGAATGGCTTTTGGACACATCAGTTCAGGACCCGCGTTTCAAAGAAAGGAAAATGCTTAATCGAAACAAAGATTTCAAATATTTTTTCGAGCACTTATCCTAAAACGAGAACCAAACACTTATCTGGCTTGAGCTTTCTTTAGAAAAACTTTCAAAATCTTTAAGCTCAAGACCATGATTGTTGATCTAATGATAAATTAGATTTTCAAAATTCTCTTACATTATGAGCACCACCTTTTCAAGATTTTTCAAAAAGATTTTCAAAATCTATCAATATCGGTGCTCATCATCAAAATGACTTGTGTACACATCTTACGGTGCACAACTCAAGTTTTCAAAGAATGGAAAGTGCTACGCAAAATGATTTTCATCAACAAAGTGCACTTATCCTAAAAATGGACACTGTTGTACGCCTCAGTGCTACATTCCTATTCAAACAAAGAGAAGTCTTTGTTTTTCAAAAAACCTTGATGCAAAATTCAACAAATCTGAAACTTCTTTCTCTTTCAGAATTTTGCTTCGAGAAGACTCCTTCCCTCTAAACCTTAAAAAGTTTAACATTCTAAAAAAAAAAATCATATGCGAGTTTTGAGGGGGAGTATTTCATAAAACAAAATGTTCCGATTTCATGCTAAAACAAATCCGTCTATCTCTCCAAAAGCATTTTTCTTAATCAGTTGATATCAAAAAGATCACGATATGCTATTTTTGAGGGGGAGAAGACATGATCAAAATGTGATCAAAGATGTTTAAAGTTTGTGACTGAATCTCAAAAGAGCTCGACTCAGAAAGTACCAATGAATTGACGAAGATTAAAATGTCAGTAATCGAAAATACTTGTCCCGGACGGGTAATAATTTCAAGCTGGTCTAACTAGTGATGTAAGCCTGTCTCGAATAGGACTTGTCTGAGTAGAATGTACCGTATCGAGAGACTTTCTGTGGACTTGACCAGGACGGGTAATAATTTCAAGCTAGTCTATCTAGTGATGTAAGCGTGTCTCAAATCGGTCATGTTCACTGAAAGTGGGTCAATTCAAAAAGTGCAAACTCCTCCCACATGTGCAAATTTCTTAAAAATCCATGAGCACATGTGAAGGGGGAGTCCTTCAAAAGAAACTAAAACTCTCAAAGTGTCAACAATGTGTTTTATTATCATAAACACTTTGAGAGATTTTCAAATGAATGGTTTTATGGCAACAATAGGATAGTCATGAAGATATAAGGTGACTAAGGTTAGGAAAACCGTCCTATGATCCGCCAGAGCCGGAGGGATCTACCCAAGGAAAAATCCAATAGATTAGAATTAGAAGTCCTTAGGTATGATTGAAAAAAGGAGAAAATGAGAAATGAGAAAGGAGAAAGAAGTGGTTGAAGAATTAAAAAGAAAAGTTATGAAAAAGGGTGAAAAGAAGTAGCCCTCCATATGTTCAACCTTAGGGTAGACACCGGGTTCAATTCGAATGCTACTGGTTGTTACTAAGGTGACACCGGTATTGAAGATAAAGACGTCATGGACCCAGTGACGCGCTGCACTTAACCTTCTGTTGGGAATTATACTAACAGTTACCACGGCTAAGAGAAGATGTTATAACTGCAGAAAATTGTACTTGCAGTGGAAACTCATTACCACTGCAAGAACATATATTACCACTGCTTATTAGATAACTGTTAGGAAACGTGTTTAGATAAATATAGAATAGATCTTGTGTATATATTATTCTATTAGCTTTATACTTATCTTGTAGAAGAGGACTCCTTGTGCTATAAAAGGAGATCCTAGGTTAAAGGTTTGATATACGTTTCTAGAGCTTCAAGGTGTAACCCTAGTGATATCAAGATCACTCGTATTATTATCATTAATAATATTTGAGCTAATAGTTTATTTACATACATTGTTTTTATTCATATACAACTGTCTTACTCACAATCAAACTTCTAAGTGTTACTAATACTTAGTGATATAACTCAAAGTATCAATCTAACACAAGTTCAAGGCGTTTAGATCCATCAAGTGGCATCAGAGACAGGTTAGCTCATTACCTAAGGATTTACAAGGGTTTTCAGTCGATGTATTGGAGCAGATACGGAAAAGGTATAACCGATTTTCATTGTTTTAAGTCAATCGTACTTTATTTAATTTGGAGCAGAATTGGAGCAGATAAGTTGTTCAATATACAATTGTTAAAATTGTTTGTTGATTCTTGCTACTTATCCCAAGATCGTGAGTCAATATACGGTATATCTTTAATCGCTATTGGTTGAGGAGTTAATTATCCCTCGTACTTGAATTTAAATTGGATTTTTTCATTGTACATGATGTGATTAATGGGATATATTTATTATCGTACTTGGTGGATTGGATGGTTAATTAATTCATGGTGGGTAAGATAGGCGCAAGATAAGCTCATACGTACAGTTTTTTTTTTATTGGTCAAGATTTGGTAATGGGCCGGTGGTTATTGTGGAAAACTAGAAGGGGGTTGAATAGTTTTACGTCTTTTTACTTCGTTATAAAATTAGTTTTAGAGTTTTGCTTAGCTTTTAAAAACTTAGATTCGATAATATGTGATTTCAAGTCTTGTACACTATAAACAATTAATACTACACAATATATTGCAATGATAAGTAATGAAATAAGTAAGAGATGGAGAGATCGAACCGCGAGACAAGAGATTTATAGTGGTTCGGCTACAAGGACACCTTCCTTGCCCTACTCCACTCCCCGAGCACCTAACTCGAGAGTTTTCTTCACTATATCAACAAGCTCCCTTATGGCGGAGAAAACCGTACACACCAATTTACACACCACTCTTCACACCACAACTTCGTCACACCTAAGTCACAACTTCTTTAAATCAATCAACTTCACAACTAACTACTCCACACCTATCTTCTTCACACCAATCTAGTACCTAGCTTTTCTTCTTCACACCAAGCTACTAACTAATCACACAATCTATATCTAACACAATTATCTACAATCAAATATTCACAACAATCTTCACAAAGAATAATGTAAATGATCTTTGATGATGCACCAACAACTTGGATGTGGAGATCACAACAAGTTGTAATACTTCTTGTCTTGAGGGATAGAAGTATTCTTCTCTTGCACTTGAGAGGATGAAGGTTGGATCACTTTGAAACAAAGAATTGTACACTTATGATCAAAGGATAAAAGAATGGAGATTTGGATCTAGATCAGAAAGTTTAGAAGTGCAAAAGGTGAGGAAAAAATCCAGGGTTAAGGTGGTATTTATAGGCAGAAGATTCTGACAGAGGAGCGTGGCCGGTCCCCTTAAATCAAGGCCGGTCCCCTTAATTTTAAGGGGACCGCCCCTTATAATTAAGGGGGCCGCCCAGCTGAAACGGCCAGAATCTTTGTCTTTTAGTGGGGAAAGTTTATTTGGTGAAAAACTAACTAATTTTGGTTAAAAATTTGAATTCATATATTTAGTATGAATAAAACATTTTTCTTTATTACCAAAAGTGTTTTTCAAAAATATATAATATGTTTATATAATTAAATAAACTTTTCATTAGTTAATTAAATACCCCTTTGATCATAAATTGCACTAAACACTTTGTTTATTCATACCTTAAGTGATTTGGATGTAAAGAGAAATATTAATCACTAAATACTTGTTTATGTCACAAGTTTTAGTTCTATGAGTTTATATTTTGTGATAAGTAAAACATAGAGATATTGATAACATGTTAATAATGTTTTTAGGCATTATTTATCTCAACAATCTCCCCCTTTTTGATTATTACAAAACCTTAAACTCAAAATATCTAAAACTTGTTTTTAGACAAGTATTATAGAGATTACATTTCTCTTCTCCCCCTTTTTGTAAAATTAAAAAGGTTAAGCCGAGTAAGCTTCGCGAGGGAAGTTTAAACGGGTAGAGTGCTCCCCCTTGATGTATGCTCCCCCTCATTTGAGAGCACCAAGGGAACGAGCTATGAAGATCTTTGCTACAAAAATATTTGAAGAGAGCAAGATACACATATATGCAAGGCAACAATTATGCAACTAAACATAGATTCATTCAAGCATTATAGAAAGGATAAGCATTACAACATTCAATATGCTTGAAGCATATTGATAAAAATAACACAAAAGAAAAGACATAGTCCTATATTGCCTAAAAAGAGCACTTGGACTTGCTTGCAACTCATGGTTGATTGTTTTATTTGCTTGAAGGATAGCATAAGCATAAAGCTTAGTTGGTAGATGGAGAGGGATATGGAGTAAGGTATGGAGCGGAAGAGGTGGCCCTTACGATATTGTATCGTGTTAGGGGTGGAATGGGATGAGGTCGAGTGAGGAGATATTCAATCCAAGAAATATCTTCACTCAAGTAAAGAATTTGTTTTCAGAGAAAGATGCAACAAGGGCAATAGTGAGTGTGGTTTTTAACTTGATCCAAGTTGAGAGAGTGAGGAAGGCAATTGTTATAGGGTGATGATGGAGGTTGCCCTTTGTTGCGTTGTGCAAGATGCATGGCATTGAGATCACTAAGATCATGGATTTGTGATATTTCATCACGAAACTTTTGCTTTTCCGTGGTAATGTGGAGAAAGTCATTGTGTTTATATGGATGAATTGGGTTTGTATAGTTGGAGTTGTAGTGGGATGGTTGATCAACCTTGTATGGATCATTACAAGGGATTTGAGGATGAGGTGAGTGATTTGGCATGAAGGAAGATGTTTGGCCAATGTTGTATGGTTTGTAAGTAGGATCAAATGAATGTCCTTGTGAGTGTGGTGGAAAGTTTGGGAAGTAAGTGGTTGGTGGTGTTGAATGACTTCCAACTTCACTTGTTATGATGGATTTGTTTCGAGGGCTTTTTCTTCGCCAAACGGGTTTTTCCGTCATTCTTGCAAGCCTTGAGGCTTTTGGTTTGGGTTTGTTTGGAGAAGCCATGAAGGGATGAGTAAAGAGTTTTGAGGATTGGGGTTATTTATAGTGTAAGATTTGTGTGTTTATGGATGGATAAAGTTTGTTTGGGAGATTAGGACAAATTGTGTTGGTGAAGATTGGGAAATGTAGGTTGAAGTGGGCTAAAAAGCAGAAAAGATTCTGTAAACCCGACCATCAGATGGCCGGTCCCCTTAATTAGGGGGCGGTCCCCTTAATGATTAAGGGGGCCGCCTTACAAAATTAAGGGGGCCGCCCATCTAGTGATTTCCAGGTTGCCAGAATTGGGTTTTTGGCAGAAAATTTGCAGAAAGGTTATGTGTTTGGATTAGAATTCAAGCAAGTTCAATTCTCTTAGGCAATATAGATTCTAATCTAATCAAGTTATAGCATGCATGCAAAAACACATAGGCAAAAGAGCAAATATTCAACTCATAATAAGCAATAGGAGGTAAGTAAAGGCAAGCACACTTAAGCTTCCTAAGGCACCTATCTTAGATTAAAGGCAAAGGCAATTAGTGAGTGAAAAACTAGTGATGGATCAAGATGACACCATTATTAGTGAATTTGTCCTAGTGAGTGTCTATATGCAACAAATGTGGAGTTGTGATTGTTTCGACTCCTAGAAACAAAAAAGAAATAAAGATCCTAAGAAACAATCCAAATGATCTCCTTGATTCAATTTTTGCTCGATCATGAATGTCAAAGACATATATTAGATTATATACCTTGACAATTTATGTGAGAGTTTATGCATGATTTTGAAATACAATGTTTTTAGAATTAGTCAACAATGCAAGGAAAATGATCTTCATGGGATTCCTAGATTGTGAGAATAATTTTTAGAGAGAATTGATTGAGTTTTACTAAAAGGTTTATGCAAATAAAATAAATTTTCTCAATCTTTAGTTTTGTGCGAAATAGATTCCTAGACTCAGAAAAGGTGAAATGGAAGAAAAATAGATTTCATGCAAGTATAAATTTGAATTAATTCAATATAATTTAGTCAACTTGTTCCATCATTCCTAATCCTAAACGCAAGTGGTTGAATAATTCACGCTTAAGGGGTTTTGTGAATATATCTGCAATGTTGTCTTTCGATGCAACCTATTCTATAGATATATTTCCTTTTTGTACATTATCCCTAAGAAAATGGTGACGTATTTCTATGTGTTTAGTCCTAGAGTGTTGCACCGGATTTTTACTTAAATCTATCGCACCTTTGTTATCACACATAATGGGGACATTTTCTAACCTAATGCCATAGTCTACGAGAGCTTGTTTCATCCATAGTGCTTGTTGACATGCCTTTCCAGCGCTTACATATTCGGCTTCGGTGGTAGAAATAGCAAGAGCGGTTTGCTTCTTCGAAAACCAAGACGTTAGACAACATCCCATAAACGTACAAATACCGCTAGTGCTCTTTCTATCTACGTAGTCTCCCGCATGATCCAAATCCGCATAGACAATGGTTTCTATGCCGGATTCCTTAGGATACCATAATCCTAAGTGTATAGTGCCTTTAACGTATCGGAAGATACGCTTAACCGCTTCTAGGTGAGAGGTTTTGGGATCCTCTTAAAAACGGGCACAAAGGCAGACACTAAACATGATGTCGGGTCTACTTGCCGTCAAGTATAGTAAACTACCTATCATTCCTCTATAGTTGGTGTTATCTACGGACTCACCTTCATCGTCCTTTGTGAGCTTTACCTCCGTAGACATGGGAGTTTTCATGGGTTTTGAGTCTTCTAGGCCAAACTTCTTAAGCATTTCCTTAATGTACTTAGATTGGTTAAAAAATATGCCATCTTCTAATTGTTTTATTTGTAATCCTAGGAAGAAGTTAAGTTTACCCATCATACTCATCTCAAACTTATCATGCATGATTTTGGCGAATTCATCACACATGTCTTGACAAGTCGATCCAAATATAATGTCGTCAACATATATTTGGACAATGATGAGATTTGGGTCTTTCCTTTTAGTGAAAAGAGTGTTATCTACCATTCCCATGGAATAATCATGTTTAATAAGAAAAGCTTTTAATCGATCATACCAAGCTTTGGGAGCTTGTTTGAGTCCATACAAAGCTTTCTTTAACTTATAAACATAATCAGGTTTTGCGAAGTCAATGAATCCTGGAGGTTGTGCCACATATACCTCCTCATTGATAAAACCGTTAAGGAATGCACTTTTCACATCCATTTGGAATAACTTAAAATCTAGGGCGCAAGCATAGGCAAGTAATATCCTAATCGATTCTAGTCTAGCTACGGGGGCATAAGTTTCGTCATAATCAATTCCTTCTTGTTGATTATAACCTTGGGCAACTAACCTAGCTTTATTCCTAGTAACTATTCCATTCTCGTCTAACTTATTCCTATATACCCATTTGGTTCCTATGATGGTCATATCCTTTGGATTTGGGACTAATTCCCAAACATCATTCGCCTTAAATTGATTTAATTCTTCTTGCATAGCTATAACCCAACTTTCATCCTTTAAAGCCTCGCTAATATTCTTAGGTTCTATTGCTGAGAGGAAACAAAAGAAATTGTTTTTATCTTGGGCTTGTGACCTAAGGGTTCTTTGGTTAAGATGTCCTATTATATTATCTAATGGATGTGATCTAGATTCTTTAATATTAACAGTTTCGTTATTTTCTAAGTGAATGTCTTCATTTTCATTTCCTATGGGTTTTGTTTTACTAACCTCAATAGCTTCATCTTCGACTAAATCATCATCTTCTAAAGGTAATGTTTTAGGAGGTGGTGGTGTTTCATCAAATGTTACATTTAGTGATTCTTCTACTTTCATGGAGTATTTGTTAAGTATTATATATGCTTTGCTATTTTGTGAGTATCCTAAAAATATTCCTTCGTATGATTTTGGATCAAACTTAGTGAGATAGTCCTTAGTGTTTAAAATATAGCATTTACTTCCAAATACCTTAAAGTAGCTTAAGTTTGGTTTTCTACCTCTTAATAACTCATAAGGATTTTTTCCTAGAATTCTTCTAATTGATACCCTATTTAAAATATAAGTTGATGTATCTACGGCGTGACACCAAAATTTTTGTGGGATGGATTGTTCATTTAACATAGTTCTACTCATTTCTTTTAGTGACCTATTTTTTCTTTCTACTACGCCATTTGATTGAGGAGTACGAGGAGCGGAGAAATTGTGAGATATTCCATTTAACTCGCAATATTTTCTGAATTGTACTTCGTTATCAAATTCCCTACCATGGTCCGTCCTAATGGCAACTATTGAGCATCCTAATTTATTTTGAATCATTTTACTAAATATTTCGAATTTTTCAAAGGCTTGGGTTTTGTCACTTAAAAACCTAGTCCACGTGTATCGTGAGTAGTCATCTACTATCACTAAGGTATATTTGTTTCCTCCATAGCTCCGTACAATGGATGGACCAAAAAGATCCATATGTAATAATTCTAGGTATCTAGTTGTGGATACTATATTCTTGGCTTTGTGACTAGCATGAGCTTGTTTTCCAATTTTACATGCATCACAAAAATGCTTGTCATATTTTAGATTAGGCAAATTTCTAACTAATTCCTTAGAGGCCAAAGATTGTATTTGTTGCATGTTAGCATGTCCTAATCTCCTATGCCATAGTGTAGAGTTTTCATCTAGGGTCGTTAGGCATATCCTATCCTCAGGTTTGTTTCCTAGTTTCATAACATATATGCCACCTTTTCTAATTCCTCTACCTATAATTTTTCCATTCTTAACTATTTCGCTATCATCTTCGGTAAATGTGACTCTACATTTATTATCACATATTTTTCCTACACTAAGCAAGTTATATGTTAATTTATCTACATGCTCTACATTTTCAATAGTAAGTGAGTCTTGAGAGATCGTACCTTTGCCAATGATTTTTCCACGTAAGTCACTACCGAAAATAACGTTACCTCCATTGTATGCCTTATATGTAGAGAATAGATTGCGATTTCCCGTCATGTACCTCAAACATCCGCTATCTTTGATCCATTCGTCAGGTTCTAAGTCAATTTCTAAGCATATTTCGTCGGTTTCTTTTGCCATAAAACACTTTTCGTCTCTTGGCTTTTCAACTTCTTCACTATCACTCCATGTTCCACTAACAAAAGCACCTTGACTTTCATAACCCGGTGGCTTTAGACATTCGCCAATGAGATGATTTGGACTTCCACATCTAAAGCACTTTCTTTTCCCGTAGTTGTCACTTCTATTCCTTTGGAATGCTTTTCTTTCGTCTCGTGATGATCTAGTGAATCTTCCTCGTCTCTTGAAGAACTTCTTGAATTCTCTTACGGCCATTGCATATTCTTCGTCTTCACTTTCGTCACTTGAATCATCATCATCACTAGGTTCCTTTTTGGCTTTTAGAGCAATGGATTTGGTTTGTTCTTTCTTGACTTTGACCGTTTCCGAATCTCTTTTTATGATTTCTTCATGAACCTTCAAGTTGCCAATTAGTTCATCTAGTGATAACGTCATCAAGTTCTTTGATTCTTCGATTGCCGTGACCTTAGCTCGCCATTTTGGATGCAATGCCCTAAGAAACTTCCTAACACAATTTTTACTAGAAAATGTCTCATCAAGTGCTTTCAAACTTGTGATGATAGTGTTAAACTTAGCAAAAGCATTATCAATTGATTCCTCTTCCGGAATCGTAAATTGTTCATATTGTTGTACAAGAAGATCTATTTTATTATCTTTGACTTGGCTATTACCTTGGTTTGTAATTAGTAAAGAATCCCAAATTTCTTTGGCGGTTTTACACATAAAAATTCTTTCATATTCTTTGCGTGGTAACGCATTATAAATTACCATTTTAGCCTCATTATTTTTTGCTAATTTCTTTTTCAAATCATCATTTTGTTCTTCAAAAGATACAATTTCATTCATTTTAGTTTCAACATTATATTGAATAGGAGGAAAATCACCAAAGGTAATAATATGCCAAAGATCAAGATCTTTTGATTTCACATACGTTTCGAATCTATTTTTCCAATATAAAAATCCATCACTTTCAAATAGTGGTGGTCTTTACATAGATTGCCCTTCTAAATATTTTTCAGATTCCATAGATCGTTACAAGTTTTAAAATACAATATATTTTAAAAATCTTGCTAGACGTGGCTCTTGATACCAATTGTGGAAAACTAGAAGGGGGGTTGAATAGTTTTACGTCTTTTTACTTCGTTATAAAATTAGTTTTAGAGTTTTGCTTAGCTTTTAAAAACTTAGATTCGATAATATGTGATTTCAAGTCTTGTACAATATAAACAATTAATACTACACAATATATTGCAATGATAAGTAATGAAATAAGTAAGAGATGGAGAGATCGAACCGCGAGACAAGAGATTTATAGTGGTTCGGCTACAAGGACACCTTCCTTGCCCTACTCCACTCCCCGAGCATCTAACTCGAGAGTTTTCTTCACTATATCAACAAGCTCCCTTATGGCGGAGAAAACCGTACACACCAATTTACACACCAATTTACACACCACTCTTCACACCACAATTTCGTCACACCTAAGTCACAACTTCTACACAACTTCTTCAAATCAATCAACTTCACAACTAACTACTCCACACCTATCTTCTTCACACCAATCTAGTACCTAGCTTTTCTTCTTCACACCAAGCTACTAACTAATCACACAATCTATATCTAACACAATTATCTACAATCAAATATTCACAACAATCTTCACAAAGAATAATGTAAATGATCTTTGATGATGCACCAACAACTTGGATGTGGAGATCACAACAAGTTGTAATACTTCTTGTCTTGAGGGATAGAAGTATTCTTCTCTTGCACTTGAGAAGATGAAGGTTAGATCACTTTGAAACAAAGAATTATACACTTATGATCAAAGGATAAAAGAATGGAGATTTGGATCTAGATCAGAAAGTTTAGAAGTGCAAAAGGTGAGGAAAAAATCCAGGGTTAAGGTGGTATTTATAGGCAGAAGATTCTGACAGAGGAGCGTGGCCGGTCCCCTTAAATCAAGGCCGGTCCCCTTAATTTTAGGGGGACCGCCCCTTATAATTAAGGGGGCCGCCCAACTGAAATGGCCAGAATCTTTGTCTTTTAGTGGGGAAAGTTTATTTGGTGAAAAACTAACTGATTTTGGTTAAAAATTTGAATTCATATATTTAGTATGAATAAAACATTTTTCTTTATTACCAAAAGTGTTTTTCAAAAATATATAATATGTTTATATAATTAAATAAACTTTGCATTAGTTAATTAAATACCCCTTTGATCATAAATTACACTAAACACTTTGTTTATTCATACCTTAAGTGATTTGGATGTAAAGAGAAATATTAATCACTAAATACTTGTTTATGTCACAAGTTTTAGTTATATAGTTTATATTTTGTGATAATTAAAACATAGAGATATTGATAACATGTTAATAATGTTTTTAGGCATTATTTATGTCAACAGTTATAATTAGGTCGATTATATTATTGTCATAATCTATTGAGATAGATAAAATCGTGTGTCTCCTTCTGCACGTGATACTAAGTTATGAGATCTTGTACTACAAAGTTATTACAACATCATTTTCTGCCAAGAGATTTCATTGGTCAAAGTCTGATGTGAAACGTACGGTGTATTTTTAAAACGAGATGCTGTTGCTGAATATTTATTGAAGTCATGAAGGTTAATATTCATGGGTCGAGGTTATGGAATGTTTCTATTGGTGGACTTTATTCTCTATGATCGGTGCAATATACAATTGGTTGTGTGCGTTTCTCGTTGACGACAAAAACACTACATGGCTGGTTAATTTAATGATACCTCGTACAATTATGGTCTTCAAATTTTAACCTCGTACACATTAATTATTTTGTCGGCTTTCACATTCAAGATTTTGGAGAATCATATGGGTCGGTATACTAATTGATGGTTTGTCTAATTGTGGTACATGATGTTTTCTGTTATCTTTTGCGAATTGAGGTTAGTGCATGTGAAATTTATATCTGATGGATGGAAGAATAATAAATTAATTGAGAGTATCGAGATTTGTTTTGTAGAAGAATATATTGGTAGTTTACTGATGGAGATTGGTTTTGAAATTTATACTGCTGCTCCAAGGTAATTAATTGTATTGCTCGAAGAATGTTTCTGCTGCTGCGCTTAAAGATTTGGAGATGGTTTTACACACACATGGGATTATTGGTTCACACACACAAGATGGTTTTTGACGTTCTTAAAGGTTTTTAATGGCTCGTTCTTATTGCTTAATTGGTTACGAAGAAGATTGATTATCATTTATTTGATGTTGTAGTTGAGTTTCACAAGTTTTGTGTTCTTATCATATCTCAAAGTAGGGGTGTTACACTTTGAAGATAATTTGTTTGTTTTATACGGTGGTGACGAAGACTTGTCAAATCTAGTTTTCATAGGTCAAGGGGAGGATGGACGAAGACCTAGTTAACTATCACTTGAAGGAGTTACGTTATTGTGCTCAGTGTCTCATTGAAGATGAGGATTTATCAAGGGATCGTGGTCTACTTATATTTTTGGTCTTGAGTATAAGTTTGGAGTCACATGGTTAGTACAAGACATAAGACACAAATTTGGGTTATTCTACTTCTTTATCAAATTCGTTATATTTGGTTTTCTTCATCAGTGATCATTACATAAGAGCCTACAGATTTGAAGAATCATGAAGATGGTTAACACATTGATTTCAAGGGAAGCATATTATGATGTGTTTAATCATTTGATCTACATGCACCACTCGAGGGGAAGTTTATATTGCTTACATTCCCTATTTGTTGATAACAAAAAGGGGAAGAGATATTGAAGTGGCATGGCATGGATTAAGGGGAAGACAATACTTGTTTCATTCAGGGAGATGCATACATCTCAACCTCTCTACTTCGTCTAGGGAAGTTCGTATAAGAACGTGTCTGTTTTGTCATCATCAAATAGGGGAAGATTGTTGGGTTTTATAGATTTGATGAGACAAAACAAGAAGAGTGAAAACAAGAAGGACTTAAAGTGACATGGAAGAATTCTTCAATTAATAAAGAATAAAAGACAAGGGACTTGCTTGTTAAAGAATATTTATTTATTAGTCCCTCGTAGTAATTTGTAAACCCTAAAGCTCTACTATATAAAGAGATCAAGGGTGTAGGGTTTTATGTACAAGTCTTCCATAATGTAGTCTAAAGGTGTGTGTGTAACCTAGACGTAGATTATAAACATTTAGGGTTAGAAGTGTTTCATAGCCTCAAGAATCTCTTGATTCCTGTTACAGATTAGGTGTAACCGTATTATTCTGATCAAATAATATTTGAGGCTTGGATGTGGAAAACCTTGTGTCAATAACATTGATGTTTGTTTAATTCCGCTGCATATATTGTTAATCTTTGTTATTGTGTGTCCTAGATATTATGAGGTCTAAACAACCTCGAGCTACAACGATCCAACAAATACTGCTCAACAAATGATAGTGTTCAGTCTCCTAGAAGGTAAAAAGATAGATATTGGAGAAATAATCTTCAAGGACCTCATAGTCAAGCTCATAGGCAAAACCAGACAAAGACACATGTCCTACCCTAGGTTCATCTCCAGTGTGCTTCAAGACTTATTGGGCTCTGAGTATGTTAGGGAAAATATGCAGGGACCCATTCATGATGTCTTACACAAAGCCAACTAATCAAGAGACCCCACTGAGGTCACACAAATAACTTATATGTTGACTGTCATTCAGGATGCTGACGCTGTTTCACCAATGCCTTCTCCTTCTAAGAAGGAGAAGAAGAAAAAGAAACAGGGGTCCTGGAAGGTGGTTCAACCCAAACCACTCGCCACTGAGACCTCTGTTTCAAAGCCTGAGAAATGGAGGCATAAGAAAGACCAGGCCAAAGAGACACCCGCTAAAGGGCCCTGCATCACCTTGACTCAAAAATAAACGCCAACGGAGGGCACTGGGAAATCACACTCAGTGTCCTCGAGCAAACCCTCCCCTAAAGACTCTACTAACATATGCAAGTTAGTGAAGTCAGGAACCATTAAACTCTCGTATCCCGATGAAGGCATTAGTATGTCACAACCTTTTCCTGAGGGAGAACAGGGTCCTATATCCTCACTAGAGCAACACTACCCTACTAAGATGGGGACCTATACCTCCTCACATACTGCTTATGGCTTTGATACATCACAATCAGAGTCTCAGGGAGTCATGGTCCCTATAACTACGACAAAGCAGCACAACCCTATTGGAAAGGGGGACCTCAACGTTTCATTTCCTAAAGATGGTAGTGGCTTAAACCCATCAGTCCCTGAAGGAACATTTGGTGACAAAGACTCAGGGGGCATGCAAACACCCGCTGATATGAAACCATCACCCTTCCACGGTGAAGCGTATTCCTCAGGGATTGACCCTAAAGATCAGGCAGAGAAATCCTAGTCTGCTGGAATAGAGGGTTAAGACCTGACCATAACCAAGGTAAGCCCTCTTCTGAGGGGGAACCGGATATAGCCCTGGTTCCTACTCTTGCTAATTTACAGATGTTTATAAATGAAGAATCAGAAGAGGAGGTGGTTGAATTTAAGGATGATGAAGTTCTGGCTGTTGGGGAAGACATGGATACTGATGACCAACTTCTCACTGACAACTCTCCTCAGCACACTAAGCAACAAACTTCATCTCCTCCTCCTAAAGAACAACAACAACAACAACAACAACAACAACAACAACACAACTTATCATCACCATCATCATCATCATCTCATCAACATTGATTATCAGGCTCCTCTGATTCAACTACTACCATTCCTGAATACTTAAAGAAATATGATGATGTTCTTCCTCAAACTGAAAGGCAGTTGGTCAAATTCCTGATAAAATCTAACACTACCCTCTTCAATGAAATCATCAAGGAACAATGGCAACAACACACTGAAGCAGCTGCTTCTTATGCTGACTTCAGAGCTACTGTTAAAGAGTCTCAAGGCCACCTCAACCAAGTCACCACCTCCACTGATAAACATGTCAGTGACTTGAAGATCTCCATTGAGAAGCTGGGTACTGATCAAGGAACTAATTTTGCCTCCATCCTTCAGACTCTTACAAACATTCAGGCTGAGTTTAAGGATGATCTAATTATGATCACCAAGCTTACTGAGTTCATGGATTCTCACAAGTCTACTTCAGCAGCACTCAGTGAACTCCCTAACTTATTCATAAAGGTAGACTTTCCAGCTCTCAAGACTCATCAGGATGTTGTTACCAAGGCACTTAGGGATTAAGAGATCAAGCTCACCTCCATCTCCTCATCATATGATGAACTCACCAAGAAGCATAATGAACTGATCTCATGTTACACTAGTAAGATTTCAGCTCTCTTTTTGGCTCAGGCAACAATGAACACTGATCTCTCCAGCCTGAAGAGTGAAACCAGTGAAATCAAAACACTGGTCACTGATATGTTCAAGCTCCTGAAGTCTGCTTCTTTTCAGTCTGCTCCTTCAACAGCTGCTTCCACTGAAGCTACAACAACTGTTGAGGGGGAGAAATCTGCTCTAACAAAGCCTACAGTTGTTCAACAATTATTCAGACAGTTGGATCAACACAGGCAGCCAAGAAAAGATGGTCAAACTCCTGAAGACCAAGCTCATACTGAACAAGTGATTACTGATGTTGTACCAATCCAAAGTTACATGGCTGAACAAACAACAACATCAGGAACCACAACTACTATGGTGATCTCATCAGTTTCTCCTCTTACTGAAAGATCTCCAACTCCTATCACCACTGAAGCACCAATACTTATCGATCCTCACTAACGTTCCTGAGCCCTCCTCCTCACATCTCAGCCCACTGACAAAGGGAAGAGGGACTCACCTCCCGGACTAGTGCCAGCTCAAAAGGAAGTTAGATTAGATCCTGATGCACCAATACTTATCGATCTTGTCTTACATAATGGGAAGGTTTTCAGATGGACTCACGATGAAGTGGCTGCTGTAATGGAACAGGAAGACAAGACCAAAGCTGAGCTACTCAGTAGGCCTATCATTGCAGAGGTATCAAAAGAAGTGATCAAGGAGACTGACCAAAGTATCACGGGGAACAATTTTACAACTTCAAGCTGATCTCATCAAAGAACACAACCTGAAGGTCAAGCTGAACAGTGAGAAGAAGAGGAGGAACTATGAAAGGTATGTTTGGACTGTAACACCCCCAAAATTTGATACAGCGGAAGACTCAACAAGCTTTCGGGGTGCTACGGGGATTGGTATCCAAACACAAGACATAAAAGAACGAGATAAAGTAAACATAATAAAATACAACCACGCGGGGTTTTAGAGTTTACATTATCCCAAAATCATCCAAAGTCAGGCCCAAAAGAAATAAATATAGGTCCACAATAGTTATCAGAGTTTTAGAAAATACAGATCCATAACCGGTGCCAAGTGCCAAGCCTCCAATCCCAAGCATCCGCAGAGCATCACTTAATTACCTGAGAAAACGTGCTAAAAGTCAGCTTTCGCTGGTGAGATCATAGGTTTAGATTCATAATTCAATATAGTGGACATATACGCAAAACGCTTGCTAGCTAGACTAGGCCTCAATCATCCAACCAAGATATCCAACCAATAATCCAACCAAAATATCCAACCAATAATCCAACCAAATCAAATCAAATCAAATCAACCCTATAGGTGCACGCTATAGCTCAAACCAATCCAATCAATAGCTTACCTAGCTCAAGTCTAGGCCTCGCTCTATCATCAATCCAATTGCTTACCTAGTTCGGGACTAGGCCTCGCTCAACAATCCATCAACAGCTTACCTAGCTCATGTCTAGGCCTCGCTCAATAACCAAATCAATAGCTTACCTAGTTCGGGACTAGGCCTCGCTCTATAACCAAATTAATAGCTTACCTAGTTCGGGACTAGGCCTCGCTCTATAACCAAATCAATAGCTTACCTAGTTCGGGACTAGGCCTCGCTTAATCCTACCTAGTTCTATAAGCATAGCAAGTTTTAAATAAAACAAAGCGATAATAGTCCACATAAAACATTTGCACGTTTCTCACCCCAAGTATTGAAAACAAAGTTCAAGAGTAAAAGTGGGGCTATGACTCACCTCAAGTCCAGAAATCCTCAAAAGAAACGATAGAAGAAAGACGTAAGTAATCACAAGCAACTCACGTAACGGCGACTACAGACTCGGCACTTCCTAACAATATCAAACTCGTTCAGAAATCATTTCCTCAAAATCAAATGTTCCCATTCCCGAACGTATTCCATTTTATTTTCCAAAAATATCCATTTCTCGGATTATCTTCATATTAATTTGAAGTTTGACGTTTGGTATCCATACGGGTGGAGGGTCGACACAACTCAAACCAGAAAGCCACAACAAACAAAAATAATAACAACTATAGGTCTAATGTTAGCCCAACATATTATTTAAATAATTATCGAAGCTTATTAAATCCGTCGATTTGATAATCTCCCATATTTATTTACGTAATATATCGTTCCAAAATTATACCCAACCTAAAGCACATTGCACAAAAGATTCTATTTGATATATGTCGTAGTGAATTCCCTATATATATCGTCGAATCGGCCAAATCCCACGAGACATATAGTAATTTATTACCCTAAAACATATACCACATCCTATGGGCGTCGTGGGATACGATGCCCATTAATATACTCATTTTATATCGTCAAGTAACTCGATCTAGAATAAGTCACTCGATATATAAAATGTTTATATTAATCGTCATATATCCGTGACAACACGAAAGTCACAATACAAAGCCCACTTGGACTTTAAAGAACCACAATTCGTATAACTCGATAAGTTTTTAATTTATAAACAAAATCACACTTTTAATTATTAGTTACCCGACTTATATTTCGCCATTGTTTATATAGTTATTATTTATAACAATAGTCCGACATTTATTACACTATTTGCATAGTATAATAACTATCGTTTTATTATTATACGTTTACTCGTGATCGTTTTATTATTAATATACGCATTCATATATATATATATATATATATATATATATATATATATATATATATATATATATATATATATATATATATATATATATATATATATATATATATACGTCTAACACGTCTATATACGTATATAAACGATTATATTCTTAATAATATTATTACGAGTATTATTTTTAATATCGACTTTTAAATATTTATCGAGTCATAGAATTTGGTCACATGTCCGAGTCATGACCCTCGGCTCATAGTCCAAGTCCAAAATAATAAGAATCAAGTCACAAATAAATATATCAACTCCGTCCAAACAATCCCATATCCACGTGCTACAACATGAGGGTCCGACTACGGCACCCAACTAACCTATCTCCGTCATCTAATTGACCGTCTCACAATCGGTCCCCAATTCCATACTCATCAACACAACTCCAAATCCAAATACAAGTAAACCAAACCAATGTCCAAAGCTTCGGTCCAACATGCCACAACATAAAAATGTTAACACAATGTTAACCCAAAACAAAATATACCAATATTACGGGTCGACCTACCAAGTCAAACCCGGGTCAACTATGAGACCACAAACCATAAGAATCAACCTCACCCGAGACCCTTTGGTCTCGGCTAGCTCTAAAGAGCCGCTCGACCAAAACAGCCCGCGAGGGGGGGGGGGGGGTCGGCCGAGAATCAAAACAACAACAACAACAAGTCGAGAGCCACAAATCGACCAAAACATCAACTAGCAAATAATCAATCACCAAGAATCAATAATAACCGAACCACGACACCTCCAAGACTCTCAACCGAGTCGAGGAGTAATCACACCGAGACCTTGGGTCTCGGTCGAGCTCAATACGAGCCACAACCCAAACCAATCGCATCCAAAAATCCAAATCCGAGCACCAAACAATCAAAATCGACCCCCATGGATACCAAACTCATCTTTATATCAAAACCCATTTTCATCTCAATTTTTAACACCCAATATATCAAGATTCAATTCGGGTTCAACTCAAAATAGTCAAACCCGACACAAAACTCACGATTTCTCACTTTCAAATCGAATGAAAACCAAGAAAAATGATGGTGTGGTGGCGTGTGGTGTGTGGTGCGGCGGTATCACTAAAAACGAAGGAGAGGGGCGCGTGTTTCACACCACAAGAACAAGAAGATGATGGGGAGTATTTTGGTAGTGATGGTGTTGTGTGGAAGTCGGCGGTGGTGGTGTTGTGTGGGTGGCAGCCGGCGGCTAAGGAGAGGGAGGAGAAGGGTGGGTTTGATTTTTGTTATTATGAGGGTTAGGGTTAGGGGAAAGGGGTATTATACCCGAAATTTTGCACATTGGTCCCTCATGTTTCCACTTTTCCAAAACTAGCCACAAATACTTTAATAATTAGTGAACTCTTTTTAATCGGTTTTCCCGTAACACGATTTCTCGTTCATAAAAGTATTAACTTTTCGCCAAACATATTCGTACACGTCATAAATGATTTTCCCAACAACATTTCCCGAAACATATAGATATGTATGAAAGACATAATGTTTATTTAACGGTGAATCGCTACCGTTTTGTAAAAGATTAAAATTCGTTAGGTTAATCTAGTGCCGAAGTCAATGTAGTGCCAAAGATAACGATCATAAAATAAATCATCACGACCGAATCAACCAAACCATAAATAAATAACCAAATCTCATAAATATCGTACGATTAAAAATCAAGTACCAACGTTCGTAAAATATCTCGTCACAATAAACTTTCAAAAATTCCAAATTTATAATTTTAATGTAATGCGGGTTTTATAAATGGCTCCCTATTTTGCCAGTTGTCACATCCTCCCGGCCTCAGAAGAAACCCGTCCCGGGTTTCTCTCGGAACAAACCATCTACGAAGTAAAAAGCTTCGGATATCTCTTTCGAAACTCATCCTCACGTTCCCACGTGAATTCCGGTCTGTGCTGCGAATTCCAACGAACTTTGATGAGCGGAATACGACTCCTCTTGAGTCGTTTGATCTCTCTATCCATTATCTCAATCGGCTCTTCCACAAAATTCAAACTTTCATCCACACGAATATCCTTGATTGGTATAACTGGTGTTTCCTCTGAAAGACATTTCTTCAGATTGCTAACATGAAACAAATCATGAACTTTACTCAATTCCATTGGTAATTCCAAACGATAAGCTACGGGGCCAATTCTTTCCAAAATAAGAAATGGTCCAATGTAGCGGGGATTAAGTTTCCCACGTTTCCCAAAACGTATCACACCCTTCCAAGGCGAGACTTTCAACATCACTTTGTCTCCAACCTGGAATTCTAGGGGTTTACGCCTCTGATCGGCGTAGCTTTTCTGCCTATCTCTAGCTGCTTGCAGTCGATCTCGAATTTGCGTTACCTTCTCAGTAGTTTCCAAAATAAGCTCAGGGCCTGTGAGTTGGCTATCTCCAACTTCTGCCCAACCAATAGGTGAACGACATTTACGACCATACAAAGCTTCAAATGGTGTAGCCTTAAGACTTGTGTGGTAGCTATTGTTGTAGGAGAACTCCGCAAGGGGTAGATATTTCTCCCAACCTTTACCAAAGTCTATGATGCATGCACGAAGCATATCCTCCAAAGTCTGAATAGTTCTCTCACTTTGACCATCGGTTTGGGGGTGATATGCAGTACTCATATCAAGTCTCGTCCCCAAAGCGGTTTGAAGTGATCGCCACAATGCTGACGTGAAGCGGCTGTCGCGATCCGAAATAATCGATATCGGAACTCCATGACGAGAAACAATCTCCTTCGCATACAACCTCACAAGTTTATCCACACTATCATCTTCACTAATCGCCAGGAAATGAGCAGACTTAGTCAAACGATCCACAATTACCCATATAGCATCGCAACCGCTAGCTGTCTTTGGTAATTTGGTAATAAAGTCCATCGTAATCCGCTCCCATTTCCAAACCGGGAGTTCTGGCTGCGTCAATAATCATGACTGTCTTTGATGTTCGGCTTTAACCTTAGAGCAAGTCAAGCACTTACTAACATACAACGCTATATCTGCCTTCATATTTGGCCACCAGTATAACTTTTTCAAATCCTGGTACATTTTGTCAGACCCAGGATGAATAGAGTATCTGACTTATGCGACTCATGCATAATCAACTCTCGAATTCCTCCATACAATGGTACCCAACTTCGCTCTCCAAAACATAATACTCCATCAGAACGTCTAACAAAACCCTTCTCATTTTCTGCCATCCCAAATATATTCTCAGCAGACCGATTTTCTGCTTTCAACGCTTTCGTTTGAGCTTCTAATATTTGAGATGGTAAAGGCGATACGATAGTCATTCCTAATGACCTAACTCGTAACGGTGGAATTCTCTCCTTTCGACTAAGAGCATCAGCAACAACGTTTGCTTTACCCGGATGGTAGCGAATCTCACAATCGTAATCGCTTAGCAGCTCAATCCAACGTCGTTGCCTCATGTTAAGCTCTTTTTGGTTCAGAATGTGTTGCAGACTCTTGTGGTCATTAAACACTACACACTTGGTTCCATACAAGTAATGTCTCCATATCCTCAAAGCAAAAACCACAGCACCTAACTCCAAATCATGGGTGGTGTAGTTCTTCTCATGCTTCTTGAGCTGTCGGGAAGCATAAGCTATCACTTTCTCTCGTTGCATTAACACAGCTCCTAAACCTTTATGTGAAGCGTCACAATAGACGACAAAATCCTCGTTACCTTCGGGTAACGCCAAGATAGGAGCACTACACAACATCTCCTTAAGTAACTGAAATGCTTCCTCTTCCTTATCTCCCCATTCATACTTAACACTCTTTTGAGTCAATTTGGTCAACGGTTTTGCTATATTCGAAAATCCCTCAATGAATCTTTGGTAATAACTGGCTAATCCCAAAAACTGACGAACTTCTGTTGGGGTCGTAGGTGCAGCCCAATCTTTAATCGCTTCTATCTTAGCAAGGTCCACATGAACTCCTTGTCTATCAATCACATGACCTAGAAATTGTACCGTCGGAATCCAAAATTCACATTTCGAAAACTTGGCATACAGTTTCTCCTTCCTGAGCAATTCTAAGATAAGTCTTAGATGCTCCTCATGCTCCTTCTCACTCTTCGAATAAATCAGAATGTCATCGATGAACACAATCACGAACTTATCTAAGTAAGGCTTACATACCCGATTCATGAGATCCATGAATACCGCCGGTGCGTTAGTCAACCCAAACGGCATCACCTGAAACTCGTAATGCCCGTAACGGGTTCTGAAAGCCGTTTTCGGAATAGCCTCCTCGCGCGCTCGCAGCTGATGATATCCCGATCTCAAATCGATCTTCGAATACACACTCGATCCTTGAAGTTGATCGAACAAATCGTCGATCCTCGGTAACGGGTATCTATTCTTCACCGTTAACTTGTTCAACTCTCGATAATTAATACACATGCGAAATGATCCATCCTTCTTCTTTACAAATAAGACCGGGGCTCCCCAAGGTGAAGAACTTGGTCTTATGAATCCCTTTTCGGCTAACTCCGCTAATTGTTTCGACAACTCTTCCAATTCAGTAGGTGCAAGACGATAGGGCGCTCGTGCTACAGGTGCAGCACCAGGTATCAACTCAATCTGAAATTCCACTTGCCTAGTAGGCGGAATTCCCGGCAAATCATCGGGAAACACATCCGAAAAATCACGAACTACAGGTACATCTCCAATGCACCTTTCCTTCTTCTCCTTCTCTCCTTTCTCAGAAATTTGGGCTAAGAAAAGGTAACTTCCTCTTTCCATTAGCTTTGGCAACTTAGTGCAAGATATGACCGCTAATCTAGATGGGCCTCTCAAATCCTTTCTATCTCCTGGTATGTTCAGAATCTCCTTGCCGTATGGCACACGCACGATCTTCTCATCGCAAATTATATGAGCACGATACTTCGACGACCAATCCATACCAATAATGACATCAAAACTTCCTAATGTGACGGGTAGAAGATCTATGTTGAAAGGACGGTTCAGAAAGTTTAACGTGCAGTCGCGAATGATAGTCCTAATCCTCTCTATGTTCCCATTAGCTAACTCTACATCATACCCAATTCCTAAGGCCATCGGGGGTTTCTCAAGTAAGGGTGCAAACTTAGTGGACACAAAACTCTTATCGGCACCAGTATTAAATAGTATGGAAGCATAACGATTATTGAGAAGGAATGTACCAGTAACGACGTTCGGATCTTCTCCTCTCTCGTTCCCAAGTGCATACACTCTCCCATGAGCAGCTCCAGCTTCCACACATTGGTCCCCATTATCTTGTCGTCCACGGTTTCCTCCAGCTCCGCGGTTTCCATTATTGTACCCA
Source organism: Artemisia argyi (assembly GCA_030686995.1). NCBI lineage: Eukaryota > Viridiplantae > Streptophyta > Magnoliopsida > Asterales > Asteraceae > Artemisia > Artemisia argyi. The sequence goes on along the minus strand of CM060688.1, from coordinate 108,315,814 downwards.
TTACCACCCGATCCTTGATTTCCTCGGTTCCACGATTCCCTACACTCATTCCGATAATGTCCTTTCTTTCCACATCCATAGCAAGTAACATTTGCTTTGCTCATAGTTTCAGGAGTAGCTTGAACCATAGCAAGTGGTCGAGCTCTACAATCCTTAGCTATGTGTCCCATCTTAGAGCAATTCTTGCACATCACAGTACATCGACCAGAATGATGCTTGTAACATCAGTTACATTTGGGTGCATCTCCATTGTAGTTCTTCTTGTCTCCATCTCCCATGGCATAAGCTCTAGTAGTTATTTGTCGCTTGTTTCGACGATCATTACCCTTAAAGTGATCATCCCTCTTCCTCTTTCCATTCTTATCCTTCTCAGCTTCTTCCAATGCCAAAGAGTCCATCAATTGTTGAGCGATAGTGATAGCCTCATGAATGTTTGCAGGCTTAGCAGAAATTACATCGTTCCTTGTAGCTACCGGCAACCCATCGGTATACCTCTCAATCTTTTGGGTCTCAGTCCGAACCATATCGGGACAGAGTAAGGCCAACTCTCGATAACGGCGATTGTAAGTTGCCATATCGGTACCTTTCACCTTGTGGTTCCAGAATTCAACCTCCAACTTCTTAATCTCATTTCTTGGGCAGTAAGTCTGAATCAGCAAAGACTTAAATTGCTCCCAAGTCATAGCATAAGCCACATCACTCCCAACCGAGTTACGGTAATTGTTCCACCAAGTTAAGGCTTCATCCTTGAAAGTAAAAGAAGCAAACTTTACCTTCGCATTCTCCGCACAACCACTGACATTAAACACGGACTCAGTCTTCTCAATCCACCTAACCAAGTAAACCACTCCTTCAGTTCCACCAAACTCAATCGGTCCACAAATCTTAAACTCCTTATAGTGACATCCGTTAGCACGAACGGGTGGAAATGTTCCAGCAGAATTGTTGGAATGATTTGACTCAGCTAGTAGCTCAGCAACTTGTTGCTCCATAAGTTGATTGATCATTGCTTGATCCACAATAGGCGCATTAAGTGGAACATGATCATTGTCTCCCTGAACATCAACATTTTGATTCCTGTTGTTGCGGTTAGTAGTGTCCAGGTTATCAGGAGTAGGAGTCTCAACATTTCGAGTTGGACGACATCCTCGATGACCAGGGGTAGTCGTTGCAGGTCCAGTTCGGGTAGCCTTAACCGGGTTTCTTCGTGGGGCCATTGATCTGAAACATCATACAAGTTCGTGAGTCTCCGATAGAACTTATCATATGCTCAACAAGAATTAAATCAACGAAGCCAAGTCATGGAAAGAATATCAACAATTCACCACAAGACATCAATAATAACCATAAAATAATAACCATCAACCATACAATAAAGATCCAACATTGTTCCAACTACCGAAAACACAAAGATAACAATCGCTCCAACGAGACGAGTAAACAATGGAAATACATCAAAATAAGATAACTAGCTTTTCTAACCGAACACTCCTCGGTTAAGAAAGCAACAAGATAACATAGCTCAAACGTCTAGCCACGCTGCTGGCGGAGGTTCCTCAACTCCTGCCTCAAGCCATCAAGATCCCTCCATAATGATCCCAACTCCACACTATGGGTGTCTCGGTCTCTCTTGAGGTCAGCCACCTCCTTCTACAGCTCGGCATTCCTTTGCCATAGCTTGCGGTCGGCCTCTCGAGCTGTAACAAAACCTCGCTGTAAACTATCGATATGCTCATGAACCTCCATCAAAACTCTCCTCATCTCAGTAGTCCTGCCCACAACCACAGTCATATCCACTCTCAGATCCGCTATGAACTCTCCAATAACCCTCTCAAGTCGATCAGATATGCGTGCAACTCTCTCACCAAGATCCGTAATCTGAGCCCACAACCTACCAATCTCACCTAACTCTGCATGCTCAGCAGAAACCTTAGAAGGTGCATCCGACTCAACGGGACTACCAGGTGGCAACTCAAACAAAAACGGGTGATCAGGTGAATCAGGCTCAATCGGATGTATAGGTGAATCAGGCTCCTCAGCCTGTGCTGGCGGCACAATCAAATCATCATCATCAGGCATCTCCTCCTCCTGAGGGTCATCCTCCTCCTCAGGGTCATCATCATCACCCTGCTCAGCCTCCTGAGGGTCATCAGCCTCATCCTCACCCTCGTACTCCTCCTCCTCATCGGAAGAGTACATCATCAATCGTCGTCTCCTAATAGGTGAACCATGTGGTGAAGGGGTAGGTGATCTAGGACAATGACGCAATGATGCAGGTGGCGCCTCAGACAGAAGAGAGTGAGCATCAATCTGTAAAGGTGGTGAAGTAGGGCGTACCGACATGCGTGCCGTAGCTCGGTGGGCAAAACGTGGAGCCACACGAGCCAAAGCCTGATGAAGAGTAAGCTTCCTCGATGTACCAGGGAGCCCTAAAGAAGATGAGGGTCCCTGCGTAGATGCAGCAGGTGGTGCTGAAGTAGAACCTGTCGGTGTCATAGTAGCTGAATGCATGGCAACCTGGTAAGGGTCATCAGGAGCCATGGTGAACTGTGCTGGCAATACCGGTGTAGTAAGAATATCCTCAACAACATCAGGCGTATGGGAGGCCATAGTCTGTTACAACGGCGTAGGGTAGGTGTAAGTGTTTCAAAACAGCTAAACCGCGAACTCAAAATACCATATCCAAAAATCATCATATAATTCCAAATCGTATATAATCAAGAAAGATTTAAAATACCGCATTACTAAAACCATTCGCAAAACAATTAAGCCATATAATTCCTCAAAAACGCATATAATTCCTCAAAACGCATATAATTCCTCAAAACGCATCATATCACTAAATCAATAAACCTCAAATCCTCAAATCATCTAAAAAAAATCCCAACTCTATAATCGTCTCAATAATCTCATAATACCTCTATAATAAACAATGATGCTTCGGCTTGGCGGGCTGGCGGGCAATGGTCGAGGATCGTTTTCTATAAGAATCGGTTATAGTTTAGGTGTCTATTTACCTAGTTCTCTATAACCTTGGCTCTGATACCAATCTGTAACACCCCCAAAATTTGATACAGCGGAAGGCTCAACAAGCTTTCGGGGTGCTACGGGGATTGGTATCCAAACACAAGACATAAAAGAACGAGATAAAGTAAACATAATAAAATACAACCACGCTGGGTTTTAGAGTTTACATTATCCCAAAATCATCCAAAGTCAGGCCTAAAAGAAATAAATATAGGCCACAATAGTTATCAGAGTTTTAGAAAATATAGATCCATAACCGGTGCCAAGTGTCAAGCCTCCAATCCCAAGCATCCGCAGAGCATCACTTAATTACCTGAGAAAACGTGCTAAAAGTCAGCTTTCGCTGGTGAGATCATAGGTTTAGATTCATAATTCAATATAGTGGACATATACGCAAAACGCTTGCTAGCTAGACTAGGCCTCAATCATCCAACCAAGATATCCAACCAATAATCCAACCAAAATATCCAACCAATAATCCAACCAAATCAAATCAAATCAAATCAACCCTATAGGTGCACGCTATAGCTCAAATCAATCCAATCAATAGCTTACCTAGCTCAAGTCTAGGCCTCGCTCTATCATCAATCCAATAGCTTACCTAGTTCGGGACTAGACCTCGCTCAACAATCCATCAACAGCTTACCTAGCTCATGTCTAGGCCTCGCTCAATAACCAAATCAATAGCTTACCTAGTTCGGGACTAGGCCTCGCTCTATAACCAAATTAATAGCTTACTTAGTTCGGGACTAGGCCTCGCTCTATAACCAAATCAATAGCTTACCTAGTTCGGGACTAGGCCTCGCTTAATCCTACCTAGTTCTATAAGCATAGCAAGTTTTAAATAAAACAAAGCGATAATAGTCTACATAAAACATTTGCACGTTTCTCACCCCAAGTATTGAAAACAAAGTTCAAGAGTAAAAGTGGGGCTATGACTCACCTCAAGTCCAGAAATCCTCAAAAGAAACGATAGAAGAAAGACGTAAGTAATCACAAGCAACTCACGTAACGGCGACTACAGACTCGGCACTTCCTAACAATATCAAACTCGTTCAGAAATCATTTCCTCAAAATCAAATATTCCCATTCCCGAACGTATTCCATTTTATTTTCCAAAAATATCCATTTCTCGGATTATCTTCATATTAATTTGAAGTTTGACGTTTGGTATCCATACGGGTGGAGGGTTGACACAACTCAAACCAGAAAGCCACAACAAACAAAAATAATAACAACTATAGGTCTAATGTTAGCCCAACATATTATTTAAATAATTATCGAAGCTTATTAAATCCGTCGATTTGATAATCTCCTATATTTATTTACGTAATATATCGTTCCAAAATTATACCCAACCTAAAGCACATTGCACAAAAGATTCTATTTGGTATATGTCGTAGTCCAATGAATTCCCTATATATATCGTCGAATCGGCCAAATCCCACGAGACATATAGTAATTTATTACCCTAAAATATATACCACATCCTATGGGCGTCGTGGGATACGATGCCCATTAATATACTCATTTTATATCGTCAACTCGATCTAGAATAAGTCACTCGATATATAAAATGTTTATATTAATCGTCATATATCCGTGACAACACGAAAGTCACAATATAAAGCCCACTTGGACTTTAAAGAACCACAATTCGTATAACTCGATAAGTTTTTAATTTATAAACAAAATCACACTTTTAATTATTAGTTACCCGACTTATATTTCGCCATTGTTTATATAGTTATTATTTATAACAATAGTCCGACATTTATTACACTATTTGCATAGTATAATAACTATCGTTTTATTATTATACGTTTACTCGTGATCGTTTTATTATTAATATACGCATTCATATATATATATATATATATATATATATATATATATATATATATATATATATATATATATATATATATATATATATATATATATATATATATATATATATAACATGTCTATATACGTATATAAACGATTATATTCTTAATAATATTATTACGAGTATTATTTTTAATATCGACTTTTAAATATTTATCGAGTCATAGAATTTGGTCACATGTCCGAGTCATGACCCTCGGCTCATAGTCCAAGTCCAAAATAATAAGAATCAAGTCACAAATAAATATATCAACTCCGTCCAAACAATCCCATATCCACGTGCTACAACATGAGGGTCCGACTACGGCACCCAACTAACCTATCTCCATCATCTAATTGACCGTCTCATAATCGGTCCCCAATTCCATACTCGTCAACACAACTCTAAATCCAAATACAAGTAAACCAATGTCCAAAGCTTCGGTCCAACATGCCACAACATAAAAATGTTAACACAATGTTAACCCAAAACAAAATATACCAATATTACGGGTCGGCCTACCAAGTCAAACCCGGGTCAACTATGAGACCACAAACCATAAGAATCAACCTCACCCGAGACCCTTTGGTCTCGGCTAGCTCTAAAGAGCCGCTCGACCAAAACAGCCCGCGAGGGGGGGGGGGGGTCGGCCAAGAATCAAAACAACAACAACAACAAGTCGAGAGCCACAAATCGACCAAAACATCAACTAGCAAATAATCAATCACCAAGAATCAATAATAACCGAACCACGGCACCTCCAAGACTCTCAACCGAGTCGAGGAGTAATCACACCGAGACCTTGGGTCTCGGTCGAGCTCAATACGAGCCACAACCCAAACCAATCGCATCCAAAAATCCAAATCCGAGCACCAAACAATCAAAATCGACCCCCATGGATACCAAACTCATCTTTATATCAAAACCCATTTTCATCTCAATTTTTAACACCCAATATATCAAGATTCAATTCGGGTTCAACTCAAAATAGTCAAACCCGACACAAAACTCACGATTTCTCACCTTCAAATCGAATGAAAACCAAGAAAAATGATGGTGTGGTGGCGTGTGGTGTGTGGTGCGGCGGTATCACTAAAAACGAAGGGGAGGGGCGCGTGTTTCACACCACAAGAACAAGAAGATGATGGGGAGTATTTTGGTAGTGGTGGTGTTGTGTGGAAGTCGGCGGTGGTGGTGTTGTGTGGGTGGCAGCCGGCGGCTAAGGAGAGGGAGGAGAAGGGTGGGTTTGATTTTTGTTATTATGAGGGTTAGGGTTAGGGGAAAGGGGTATTATACCCGAAATTTTGCACATTGGTCCCTCATGTTTCCACTTTTCCAAAACTAGCCACAAATACTTTAATAATTAGTGAACTCTTTTTAATCGGTTTTCCCGTAACACAATTTCTCGTTCATAAAAGTATTAACTTTTCGCCAAACATATTCGTACACGTCATAAATGATTTTCCCAACAACATTTCCCGAAACATATAGATATGTATGAAAGACATAATGTTTATTTAACGGTGAATCGCTACCGTTTTGTAAAAGATTAAAATTCGTTAGGTTAATCTAGTGCCGAAGTCAATGTAGTGCCAAAGATAACGATCATAAAATAAATCATCACGACCGAATCAACCAAACCATAAATAAATAACCAAATCTCATAAATATCGTACGATTAAAAATCAAGTACCAACGTTCGTAAAATATCTCGTCACAATAAACTTTCAAAAATTCCAAATTTATAATTTTAATGTAATGCGGGTTTTATAAATGGCTCCCTATTTTGCCAGTTGTCACATGGACAATGACCAAGATCAAGGGTGAAGGTCCCATCACAGATATGATTATTTATGTAAACACCAATCCTCTTGTTATCACTATCCAAAGAGGGCCAAGGGTGCATGAGAAGAATGCCCCCTTCAAGTTCTCAGCATTCGACATTAAAGAATGGGATATGATAGGGCCCATCCTGAACAAGAAGAAGAACAAGTGCATCCCTGACATGCTGGAAGCCCTAACAAAGAAATATGAAGAATTGGAAAGGGTTGCCAAGAGTCTTGGAATTGATCACCAAAAGGCACTTGCATCTCAGGGTCTCACAATCCCTAATCCAACTCAGAGCACAGGGAAGAAAAGGAAGGCAATAGAGCAGGAACCTAAACGTTTTATTGCTGGACTTCATTGCAAGAGACTTCTCCCTAAAGGTGCCAAGTTCGTTAACAACAAGGTCATCAAGCATCCTAAGTTTGGAATCTTCTTCATAGATGAGTTTGGTCAACAAGCCTTTCAAAGAGTCAGTGACATTCACTTAGTGGAGACCACAACACTGCTAGCATATAAATTGATGGCACTCCATGTGAAGAGTACTGAAAATGATGAGTTTATAAAAGCTGATGGATAAAATGATGAGTGAGAGGCCTGAAAAATATGTGTTGCTATCCAATAGGGTAAAGCTTGAGTTCATGGGGATTAAGGAAGTCTGAGTACTTAACCCTGAGCATCTTTTGTACTAGATGATAGGACTTGTGTAATTGATGATTAAGATGATGGCCCATGTTTCTAAAATCAGTGTTCTTTAAATTGCTTTATAGTATCTTCAGGGTAAGAAGAAGTCCATTTGCTCACTTACACTTATCAAAACACTTAAGCTATATTTATATCCAAATAGGGGGGACTGTTGGGTCCAATCAGTACCCAAGTTTCCTTAAACAAGGATTTGAATAAAAAATAATCTAAGTGTCAGAAAACCTTAAACAACATTCAAGTCACTCAGTGAACAGTTGCTTAGTGAGTCATCTTCAGGATGCTTAGGACGAGTCTAAGAAGAAAGCCTCTCCATTCAGTGAGGCAGAACTCAGTGAGTGACAACTAAGCTAAAAAAGAAGGTGATGGGTTCAGTGAAAGATGACAATAACTCACTGAACCCCAAGACTCCTCAACAACTAAAGACTAAAGACCTGAAGACTAAAGAATAAGCGAGACAAGGTGGGAAACGTTTGAATGAATAAACATAAGTCCTTATCAACTTGAAGTCAAACTTTCCCTAAAAGGCAAAATGTCAGGACAGTGTCATCACTGCTCCTTAGAAAGCAGTATTGTCTTATACCCAAAATAGCCTATTGTAACAGAGACAAAATACGTAAGTATTTTGTCCAAACTAGCTTAGGTCATCTTTTGTTTTTATCAGAACGGTTGAATTTTACTTGTGCATAAATAGGATCATAAAGTTGAGTAAAAGTTGACAAGTTTGTGCACTAAATGCTTAGACATTCACAAAAAACTTGTACTCCTCCAAATAGCAACCTAGTCCCTGAGATAGCTCAGTAGGTTCAGTTAGTTGCTACTTAAGCTTAACTTAAGTTTAGTGAGGAGTCATACCATACTTGTCATTCAATCCCAAGTGTTATTCTGGCAACACTTGGGTATAATTATTTGTTAATTGCAAATAGAATTAAACGTTGAAAAATTGTGTCTTTTTACTTTACGTTTATCTTTTAACAAATTGCTAAATACATTACTAGTCATGGAACACTGTAGTTTAACTCATTGGTTACTACTATCAGTGTGAAAGAGGAACAACATTGTTACAACATTTATGTTAAACCCTTTGTTAATTGTCTAGTTGATTACGTAGTTGCTAAGTCGAGTCATATCTTGTAAATACAGTTTTGAGACGATTGGGACTAATGGGTAAAGTACTAGTTGTTATAGAGTAATGGGGAAGAAAGTAAAATGTTATTACCCCCATATGTACGTTAAAAGTTTTAAAGTACCCAAAGTGTTTTGATCCTCTTAATTTCGGTCATTAATTAGTTTTAATTATTTAAAAGTTCAAGTGTAGGGATGCAACTATAAATCCCTTTGTATGGATGTATATTTTGGATGGTAGGACAAGAGTGTATGAAAAAAAAAGAGAAGAAAAACAAAAGAAAAACAGAAAAAAAAAAGAAAAAAATGCTTAAAAAAAGAAGAAAAAGAAAGAAAAAGCATACTGACTACCATCTTGTCTTTATCTTTTGTTTAAGTCAAGATAATGTAAAGAAAATACAAAAATAGTTAGTAGTTAGCGAGTCGAGTCGAGTCTTGGCTTAGCAACGCCACCTTGTACATGTGATTGAATAAGATAATTGACTTGCCACTAGTAAAATTCCCTATATTCAACAAAACTGTGTTTTCCATACCTTTACACCTAATGATACAACCCTTTAAAAGCCCTCTTTGATAGTTTATCCTAGGTGCTTACGCTAAAGTGGTGGAGGTTTGATCCGTTCTCAAGCCTATGGTAATTTATATGCTATGAGAGGTAGAGAGTGTTTATTTTTCCCATTTCAGTTCATGTTATATAACTTATACACCCGAGATATGTGAGAGTCCAAACACTTTATGTGAGGTGCTAGTATATAATTTCCGTGCTTATTATGACTATGGTGGAACGAATATGTGTTGTAATTACTTTTATACTAATGCTAAATGACCCCTAACTTGTAGACTGATTAGATAAAAGCACATTTGATTCAGGACAAGCAAATCCCAAGTGTAGGAATATTTGATAAGGATTTATTTGGTACCTTTTTAAGGGTCATTTAAGCATAAAAGTCATATGTAATTGATCAAATATTACCCTAAATCGTTTCTTTTTGCATTTTAGGTACATGGGATGAGAAATATGAAAACCAGCTTGTTTTGGACTTAAATCGACAAGGAAACGAAGAAAAATGACCAAGTCAAGAATCAATCAAGATAGAGACCTGACAGTGTCACGACCTATAACCTGACGCCGCCACTTGTATTTGCAGACCCAAACTCAGTGCAATTTTATAACGTGGTGGCTCAAAAGAATTATAACGTGACGGCCTCAAGACATACTTACACAGACGAAACCCTAATTAAAGGCGAGCTGACGGCGTCACAGATTGCAAGTGATGTCGTCACGGTTCTAAATCTATATATAGTTTTTGAATCTTTTTCATTCAATGTAACACTTTGGAGGATAAAAACCCTAGACGATTTTCACAGCTTTTGTAAGGCTTTTTCTTCCTTTTTCATCCATGTTTAATTGAAGATAAGTTATTCGTTTAATCATTCAATATGTCTATGTGTTGTTTTATTATTTGTTTTTATTTTTTTGCTTTAACATGCTAGGCTAGATTTGTTAGTATTTTGCTTAGATCTAATGAAACATAGTTGTTGATCATTGATTTGTCGTCTCTTGTTTAATTGAATGCTTAGCGTTATTAGTGTGAAAACCGGGTTCTCTCTTATATGTGCTAGCTTGAACGTCTTACTAAACTCAACCATAGAGTGCACTATTGGTTTTTCTCGTTTATTTATTGCATGAATTGCGGCTTGTATATCATGGAAAACTTAATAGACTTTAAGGTTTTTAGGGGAGACTTATACGTTCATAGAGTTGGGGACTTCAGCACCTCCCCACGACCAATACCAAATCACATCAATCGAATCACACAACGCTTCAATTAAAATAAGGGCGTGACAATTCGACAGATCAATAGGAGATAACCAGGGAGTAAATAAATCTAAGTAAATACGTTTTCCTCAATATAAGAGTTACCACTTTCCTTTTCTTGTCATTAGTTTAATTTAGTTTAATTATTAGTTTTGGTTTAAGTAATTAGTAGTTAAATTGCCCACTCTTCAAACCCCAGATTTTTAATTGCTTTTCATAAAATATAAAAATACAAAAAGAATCATCCCTCACCTTTAGACATATTTTGACATACACTTCGGCCTTCACATATACTATTGCCTTAGAGAACGATCAATCCCCCGTGTCTTGCCTATACTACACTACAACAGTTAAGTACACTACCTAGGAGGATTGTAAAACTTCTTGTGAGGTCTTACAACTACCGCATAAGTAGTCACTTAGTTATCACCATTCCTTTCGTATCTCACGCACGAGGCATGGCCAAAAAACAAAGGTGAGCCACTCACCTAGTTTACAATTGAAGTGAAGTGGGCACCTCATCCTTTTTATTGTTCTTTTATTTTGTTTGTTAGCGTATGTGGGGTATTTAGTGGGGCATGTTTGTATAAAGTGGGTATTTTAATGAAAGGTAAGGGTAAAATATGTCTTACGAAAGATGAGAGGAAGTGATGGGAAGTGAGAAGAAAGAGAAAGATGAGGTGGCGCTAATTTGTAAGGCCAATGCTAATGGAATGTTGGTTGCCCCCCCCCCCCCCCCCCCAACCGAGTTATGCCTCCTAGCCCAACCGAATGCAACCGATCAAACACCCAACTTTTCATATGTTTCGGTTGGATACCCAAACGAGTAAATGTGATGATTTTGAACATTGGATACCCATTGTTGCATTAAACAAAGCAATAAAATAAATATGGTTGTATTGTCGTACTGATAAAACAAATGTGGTACTATAGCAACATTAAATGTGAACATATGATACAAATAAAATAAATGGTACTATAGCAACATTAATGGCACAAATAAAATAAATGTGGTTGTTTTGTTGACCGTATGATACCCACTGCTGCGTTAACAAAAAGCAAAAGGTCAACAACCCTTTTTGATACTATAGTAACACTAATGGCACAAACAAAGTAGGTGCACAATTCAGATATGTAAAACAGATTATAGTAATTACACAAAAAATAAAGGATATAGTATGAAACAGATTACAATAATTACACCCAAAAAATGATAGAGTATGGACACACCTACCCAATTTTTTGAACGTTGGGACATTTAATTAAAAAAATCTTTTAAATTTCACTTTTTCACTATATAAAACCCCACTTCTCTTTATCATTTTTGCTTACTTCTCTTCTTCATTCTATAAACTATTACCAACTCAAAAAGTATGAATGATGATCAATTTTTCTTTGATGATGATCTAGATGACGAGGTTAATAGTTTAACCTTCGAGTTTTAAAAAGAAGCCTGCTTATTCATCAAATTTCCAATGCTAAATCCCCAAAGCACGAGCGCTGATAGAAAGAGATCGTTATGGTGCTCATGATCGATTAGTGGCGGCTTACTTCACTGACAACCCAATGTACGGCGAAACAAGATTCCGTACGCAGTTCCGAATGAGCCGAAAACTATTCACATTAAGTGATACTTTGCCGTATTTTCAACAGTGTTCTGATTGTACGGGAAAACTTGGCATTTCCCGTTGATCAAGTGTACTTCTGCAATTAATCAGCTAGCATATGGCACCGTTCCTGATCAATTAGATTAATATCTGTAAATTAGTTGTAAAACTTCTAGTGATTATCTCGAGAATTTCTGTGATGAGGTTTCGTAGTTATAGGAGAAGAATTTTTGCGAATGCCTACAAAAACCGATGTCAAAAAGCTCTATGCTTTCCACGAGCAGGCATATGGGTTTCTTGGGATGTTGGAAAGCATCGATTGTACTAAATGGCCTAGAGCTTAATGCCCAAATGCACATCGTGGTCAATTATGTAGGGGTGATTCTGGATCAGAGCCTTACATTTTATTAGAAGGGATGGCCTCACAAGATTTATGGATTTGGCATGCGTTCTTTGGTGTTTTTGGTTCGAACAACAACATCAATGTTATAAATCAATCGAATCTTTTAAACGATCTCAAAGAAGGGAAAGCACCAGAGGTTCTATTTGTGGCTAACGACATGAATTATAGATTGGGATCTTACTGACTACATATATCCGGAATGGGCTGTTTTTATTAAGTCTATTTCAAATCGAGGCTTGAATGATCACAAGAGAATAAGGTATAAGAATGCTTATGAAGCTACAAGGAAAGACGCTGAATGAGCGTTTGGCGTACTAAAGAGATAATGGGTTGTTCTAGCAATTCCTGCACGGTCACGAAGTCTTAGGAGAATTACAAAACTGATGTACACCTACATCATATTACATAACATGATTTTACAAGACCAATGGACGACAATCTCTTCGACTATTTTCCAGAGGAAGTACATCGTGAAGATGATCACATACGATCACAAGAAAGTATGTTAGAACTGATAAGAGAAATACGTAATGAAGAAACTCATCTTCATCTCAAAGCCGATTTAGTGAAACACATTTGGCCAATCACTACCAATTAGTTTCGATCACCAATCAATGCCTTCACCAATGCTCATTAATCCGTATTCGGCTCAATTTTATAACCAACAAGCTCAAAATCAAATGTATTATCCAACTATGGCATCACAATCGTATAACCAACCTTCTCAATCTTCTCCGATCCCGCCTTTTAATCTTGATGATGACGAATTCGAGCCCTTATGGGGTGTCAATTCTCAACTTCTCATCCCTTTTGGACTCAAGGTTTGGAAGGTCCATCCGAACACGTTAGTTCCGACTCTCCCGTCGAGGTAACCGCGACTCCCGTTAAAGAAAATATTAAAAAAATCCAAAACAATCCAAGAAAAATACTAACGGGGATAATGAACCATGGACCGAAGAGGAAAAGATAGTTTTGTGTAAAGCTAGGGTAAATGTGTCCTAGAACAACGCTAAAGGAAATGCTAGAAATTCTAATGGGTTTTGGAACGATGTAACTGCATACGCTGCGAATGAAAATAAGGGGCCGACACGTTCATATGATGCTTGCAAATCTAAATGGAAAGGCAGGCTTCATCCTAAAATTTCTCAATTTGCTAAGATTTATAGTAATAATATGAAATCAAGGCCACGGAGTGGTGCAAATGAAGAGAACTATATGCAATTAGCTAAGATTTATAGTAATACTATGAAATCAAGGCCACAGAGTGGTGCAAATGAAGAGAACTATATGCAATTAGCACCGTAAAGAGTATCGTGCTACTTACGATGCGCTTCACAATGGTTGAGTGCTGGAAGGTTGCGAAGGACCACCCAAATGGAAATAGGTTGAAATGCCACATTTTTTAATACCAAAACAACCGGTTCCAAAAAATTGAGGACATCGAAAAACACCTCACAAGAAGCAGGCGAGTCAGCACATTTTGGTTTGGAAGGTGATTCAGAGGATATCGATGTTCAGGAGGTTCGACCTATAGGACGAGACAAGACAAAGAAGAGAGCAGCGGGCTCTGCTTCTCATTCGCAATGATCGACCTCAGCTGTTGTTGATCCTGCTATTTATGAGACGTTGCTCAGTAAATGATCAGATATGAAAATAAAAGAGCAAGAATTGGAATTGTAGGGACTAAGGCTTGCTCAACAACGGAAAATTGAATCATATAGGCTTGAACACGAGAGACAACAACTCCAGTTTTAACGTGAACAGATGGAATGGCAAAAACAAGAAAAAATAGAGAAAGACGTCATATACTCCACTACATCCCATGAACTTTTTGACCGAGAAAGCATTAGAGAGGTGTTTAGCATTGAAGCAAAAAATAAGGAGTGCTACAATTTAGACTATTAGTTTATGTTTGTTTTAGTTTTTACCGTAATGTAATGTTTTTTTTTTTTTTTTAATCGTTATCGTACTGTTTTTTTAATTATGAATGAAATTTTAATTAAAAAAAAATTACGGTTGCCATTATGGTCACCATTGGCAAGTTATGATTGGGTTTAGTCTTAGATAAAGAAAAATGATGACAAAAGGATATCGGCCTAAATAAGGTAAGCCAAAAGATCCGTGTAGAACCAAGTTTTACCATATAACCAATCAAGCAATCTCAGCGACTAATTTTTTTTATTAAAATAAAAAAAATAAACTTTCACCCATTTTTTAAAAATTAAATATCTCGCAAACCGTAAATCGTTATATACTTTCGACTAACTTTTTTTTTCGACAAAAGGATATCGTTCATTTATATTTTTCATATATTTTTTTTCAAAACAACATATCTTTCAAACGGTAAATATTTAAGCTACAAAAAAATACAATCGCGACGAGAATTAAATTATCTTTATATAGATATGCATTGTTATATACTTTCGACGAACTTTTTTTTTTTCGACGAACTTTTTTTTTTCTCAAAATTTTCGCCCAGAAAAATCATATATGATTTGTACGTGATTCGTTAAAATCAAATCATATATGATTTTTACGAATCATATATGATTTTTACAAATCATATATGATTCGTAAGAATCATATGTGATTTGTAAAAATCAAATCATATGTGATTTTTACGAATCATATATGATTTTTTTGGGCGAAAATTAAAAAAAAAAAAAGTTTGTCAAAAAAAAAGTTCGTCGAAAGTATATAACAATGCATATCTAAAGAAAGATATTTAATTCTCGTCGCGATGGTATTTTTTTGTAGCTTAAATATTTACCGTTTGAAAGATATGTTGTTTTGAAAAAAAAAATATGAAAAATATAAATGAACGGCTATGATTGGTTGATAGATATTATGAGATGTAAACTCAAGCTAAACTAGTGTCTAAGTTATGGCGATGATGATGTGAAACAAAAAACAAAATAAAAGAAGAGAAGAAAAGCTTTGATTTTCAAAGTAGTAAATAACCAGGTGGTGGGGTTGTGATAAGAAAAACACATCGAGTTGAAGTAATGGAAGAATACCCAGAAGAGCTCCGAACACCACCAGTGTCGTTAATCTGTATAATAAACGAACAAAACCTGCACACAACAATCTCATCACATCTTCATTCTCAACAACCTCCCATCCACACTCTCGCTTTACCCGATTTCACTAAAATCTCTCTTATTTCAAATAACAAAAACAAATCAAATGATGATTTATTATTACCTGCTTCCACTGGTGTTATCAAACGAGATTGGTTGTCCAAACATCGAACTAGGGTTCCTTCTGTCGTTGCTCTTCTTTTTCACCTTGATCAGATTCAATCTCACTGGGATCGGGTTTCTACCGACATTGATACTGTCAAGTATGTCTTCTTTTCTTTCTTTTTTATTTGATTACATCTTTTGTTTCGAGTTTTTTTATTTGGATTTAGATTTTACTACTCACCAAAATAAATATGTGACACCGGCTGTGGGTTCATAAGATAACATTTGCCACAGAACCAATTGCGGCGGGCATATCTCATGACAACTAACCACGTGCTTATTTGGTTGCCAAAAGAAAGCAGTGGTCGTTGTTGCACTTCATCAACTCTACTCATTATAGCACAATGTTTATTGTACGAGTGGAGAATTATTGTGGATTTATTTAAATAGAGAAAGATCGGTCAATAATTTAGGGAGGAGATGTCTTGGATTGTATCTACTCATTTTTAGATAAAATGTGTTTATCCAAGTTGAAGATATAATTATTTGTATGCTAACATAACCAACCTAAAACATTCTATAAATTGATATAATTATTTGCATTTTTCACAAAATAGGCAAAATCCAAACACTATTTCTTTAAGTGCCTTTTAATCATAAGCAGAAAAAATATGACTCTTAATGTCAAACACATCTAAATGTACAATCAGTGAAATTGATTTGTGTTATTCAGTTGCAATAGGGGTAATATTTTAAACAAGTGTGGGTGTTGAAATGGTAAACCGATTACATTAACATTCGTGTTTTGTTTTATACAGAGAAGTAATTAAAGGGAGGAATATCAAACTGGTTGTGGTTGTCGTTGTGCGCTTTGATGATAAAGGTAAGTGCTTTTACCTATTTTTTTTATGCTTGATTAATTAGGACTATGCGGTTTATATTATGATTATCTACTTTCTGTGTTTTAGGGGGTGTTTTTGAAATGATAATCATTATTATACATACTATCCCCGCAATAATTAGTTCCTAGTGTCTGTCTGCCCTACCTTTTTAGATGATTATTTAAATAGGGAGAGTGAAATTACTAACTTTTCGGAAGGCTAGAAGTTACTTATATACCATGTTTTACCTTTGCCTTTATGTACTAGTTTTTACAATAGTTTTCCAAATGCTCCACACGTCATGCAATTAATAAACTTTGTTTCATACCACATTTTATTACAGTTGATTATGTAGATTCTCTTTAGTTTTATGTAACAAATCAATTACAACCGAACATCTAATTCCCACTGACGTATTGTTACTATGGTTTGTGGTGTGTGGTATGAACTCCATGTCCCATAAGAGCTCCAAGGTTTAGGTTTCTCTGAGATTAAACAGAGGACCGACTATGTATCAAGTCATTATTAATTAAAATGCACTTTCTTAATTCACATTGAACACGTCTGAATGTTGGCTTCTTATTTTTTTCTATTTTCTTACAGAAGAATGAACATATCCGCCATTAGTCAATATCGAGAAAGCATGAAAATGTAGTTTGACCACTATTTTACATTATAAATAGGGTTCCTGATATAGGAGCAAATAAGAGGAGTTTTAGCATTGTCAAACATAAAGCAAATCCAAGTTTGATTGAGACCTTAAAGATATGGCGTAAGATTGTCATTCTTGGCTTATTTCTTTCTTAAAAAAATGGATAACTTGAAATTCTCACCAACACCCAAAAGAAGAAGAAGAGTGCTTTTATCTGTCAATTGGATAGACTCTGCTGTTATTCATTGGTTAATGCTAGAATTCTAAATGTGCATTTGAAAATGGATAAAATGTGTGAAATTCTTTGCAGCAATGCAAGTAAATATAGCTTTAGGGTTATCATGTAACAGCTTGCGCTGCGTTAGTGAGTGTTCTCATTTTACTGGTCCCAACAAGAATACTCTTACTGTTTTAGATAATTGCGATCATGTAGGTATTTTACCATCACCTATGTCCTTCATATATGCTACTTCAAATCTTCTTATTCCATACACATACATTTGCACACGTATATGTGTGTCACTAACACACACACACACATAATATGTGTGTCACATATTTATGCTCATTTACATAGCTGTTAGCTTTATAATATCCCACTGCTGTTGAGATATGCTTTTTGGTACAGATTCTATCACTGAAGATCGCATGGTTGCTCTGCGCAAGCGTGCTGAACTGGATGCAAAATATGTTGTTACCTTTATTCCAGATGATGCATCTGAATTGAGCCAATCACTGAACAGGCATGTTGCATGTAGTTTGTTCATAAGTTTATGCATGTCATTTGCTCTTTTATGGTTACTTGTTACAGATTGTTTTCCTTACAGGCTAATAATTATAATGCAGGCTAGGAAACCTATTTGCAGAGCTAGCTGTTACCTTTTACAGGGATGAAGGAAGAAGGGTTAAAATGCGACTTGAAAAAAAGACCTATGGCTCCATAGAGTATAATATCCGCTACTGCTTTAAAGTAAGAATCATATGTTTTAGTGTCTTTCAAATTAATGCAATTTTGTGTTCACTTCTTCCCAAGTTACAGCATCTTGGCTATTAAACATTGCTGGGTCTGAAAAGAACTAGACGAGAACTTTTGTTGGTTGTTGACCAATGGAAAGAAAGAGAACATAGGATGATTTTAAAAGGCAAGGAGATCCCAGTCAATTGTTAGTAATCCTAAAAGATATTAGTAAACTGATCATTACAATTCTTGAGGAAGCTATTGGCTTATTACATTGAAGAGGTTTCATGCCTAGAACGTGTCGTGAACCATGTTCAATTATATTTTAGTGTAGATTTTAACAAATACTAGTTTGGTTAGGACTTAGGACTCTGGTATAGATGTGGAAGTTACAATAGTAAAATAGTTGGCAATAATCATTCTTCAGTTATATGCTCCTAATATTTTGAGCATTTCCCATCTCTATCTGTTCGATTATTCTATTGACTGCTATTTTTGTTTTTCTCTTATAGCCTTATGACATCCCTATAAAAAAATTATATGTGCATAAATCTCTCAAACGTTTGTGTGCAACTAAAAAATAATTACTATTACTGCTTAGTTCAGTATAGTAGTTTTAATATGTTTTATGTGCTTGGAAACATATATATGAAGGATGGCATATAGTCATCTCTTTACAGATTACAACAGGGGGTTTCCTCCCTTGAAAATTTTCTGTACACCAATATAACGGAGTTTTGAAGTTAAGGCTACCATCTTTCGTAACCATTATAACGTGTGAGAGAAAGGTCTATATAAATCAAAGTGATGCAAGTAACATTGTTGTTATCTTAATAGCTTTTTGAGGTATTCTGTTTGTTCTTGCCCTTTGCTATGGACTTGTTCTAATAAAGTGTTATCTATCTATATCCAACTTCTAGGTTGCTATATATGCAGAATTCAGGAGGGACTGGGTTGAAGCTTCAAGGATGTATGAAGATGGTTACCATGCACTGCGAGAGGTCTTCATTCTTACATCTCTTTCTAAAGCACAAATGGATAATTAGTTGATTAACGCTATGGATTGGTGGGGGATTCAACATGCGTCTCAACAATCAATTTTTTCATAGAACCTTTTGAATACTTTTTGAAATCTGATTATTTTGACTTTAAATGATCAAAGATAAGAATCATAAATCCTTATACTGAAACAGTCAAAATTGAATATTCACTTTCAAGCTGTGGTACTCAATTTGAAAGCACATTCTACACCATGCTTTCATGTCTTATATTGGACTATAAATGGATAGATATCTAGGTTATTGTCTTACACTTTTAAAATACTTAGCTTGTTAAAAACAGCTAATATTCATTTCTTGACAATTGTAACTACAGATGATTGGAACGTCTACTAGATTGCCAGTAATCCAACGGTTGGTTGAGATTAAAACAGTTGCAGAGCAACTCCACTTTAAGATATCAACACTACTTTTACATGGTGGAAAGATTGTTGAAGCAATCAAATGGTTTCGTCAGCACATTGCTTCTTATAAGAAACTCACGGGGCCTCCAGAAGTAAAATTTCTTCATTTGGAATGGTTAAGCAGACAGTTTTTAGTATTTGCTCAATTGCTTGAAAGTAGCAATGCAACTTTGCAAAGCATTTCCTCTCCAGCGTTAACTCCTGCTGATAGAACATCGTCTGAGTGGGAATTCCGTCCCGCATACTATTATCAGGCAAGTTGCTTTCACTGATTTGCTTTTACATAAGACGTAAAATTGTCGGAAAATGGCTGTATCCGTATATGTATATACATGTACTTTAGCAGTGGATCCAAGATCAAAATCATAGTGGCGTTAAGTTAATAAACGAATTTTTCACCTATAGTCAAGGAATCCCATTTTACGAAATGATTGTTTAGAATGAAATTCAGTGAAAATATCTTGTCAGAATTACTTATCTGGAAAAATTGGGGAGACGTAGGAGAAATATTCTAGAAATGAAAATCAAAGAACTTGAACAGTTGAACTATGTGGTGACGACTTTTACCCCATTCATGCATCTTACATTCATAAGATAACCAATAATGAACAGTTAATTTATACTATCTGGCTGCAGCTTTTTAATTCTCACTGTCACCCAAACATATGTTATGGGCTTTAGGACCCAACATAAGGTGCAGGGAACTAATAAACAAAACAAAGTCAATCCTATACTCAGCTTCTAGAAAGGATGGAAGATTGAAGGATATTGTTCAGTTGGATTCCTGAATGGATTTGAATACTTGTTTGACATTCTGTACTTAGCCTATAAACTTTTAATATGGATATAGGAAGTACAAAGTTGTTAATTTTTTTATTTAACTTGTAAACATTTTAACTTCGAAAAACTTTATTTAGAAGTTGACATGTTTATGCTTCATGATCTCCAGTTTATGCATAGACACTTTATAACGTAATGTAAACAACACCCCCGAATCATAATGCAATATCATACTAACATACAGATGATAGTGTATTTGAACTAGCATCGCCACTTAGGTTCCTTATATATGCTGCAAATTGAGATGTACTTTGGTGAGGAATGATCAGGGGCAGAGCTAGGATTCTAAGTTAAGGGGGCTTATATAGTTGTCAGTTGTAAAAATGAACATCGTATCAGATAAAAAAAATAAAGGAGTCTTATAATGTGAATGGGGGAATGAAAATCGAGAAACTTGCACCTATAATTTGGCCAAAATCACTTCCGAAAGTAACAAAAAAAAAAAAAAAAAAAAAAAAGAAAAAGAAAAAAAATAAATAAACTATTGGAATTTATTGGGGGATCTCAAACTATTATACATGTTCAAATAGACAATTGTTGATCTTGATTTTGTGCACTACTGATAGCAATTGCGGGGGGTTGACTGAAATATCGACTTATATATTGGACTATTGACTAGTTAATTATTGAAGTTATTGGGCTTGATAGGGAGGCCGAGCACCCTCCAGCCCCCCTATTGACTCAGCCAACATATCGATTAGTTTCACAATTTGTTCAAAATGTTGCAACTTGTTGTGGTAGAGTTGATTGTGGCCAAAGTGATTAGCGTGATTTAAACAAAGTCAGAATAAGATAATCTGGTACATGAAGTTACGGATAGTTAGGTAATTCTTCATTGCTTAAATGTAATAACCTGAATGTTGCCATGACACAGTTTGCTGCTCAATTGTTGAAAGAGAAGATGACATGTGTACAAATTGCTCTTTCCGCTCCTGATGCAATTGCCAAGACCGATGAGAGTCCTGACTCTATTGTACCATCTCTTTACGTGGGCCAGTTTGGTCGATTACTTGACCTCGGGGACACATCTGTAATGCAACTGTATGCCTTCTTAATTGATATAAAGCTTTTCTAATCTCCCATGTAAATGTTGCATTTATTCGATCATTATACACATTACTCTTTTGATCCTACAGTATCACCGATGAAGATTACGTCCGCTTTGCTCTGGCTGAAGGAAAGAGGTTCCGAGACTCCTTCGAAATCATTGCCTTGCTGAAAAGATCATATGAAGCATACAATAACTTAAAAGCTCAAAGAGCAGCTTCATTCTGCAGGCTTCTTATAGCAAAAGAATATTTCGCTTCAAGTGATTATAGTAATGCAAAAGACAATTTTGATAAACTCACAAGTCTCTACAGACAAGAGGGTTGGGTCACTTTATTATGGGAAGTGCTCGGCTATCTGCGAGAATGCTCAAGAAAAATTGGTTCAGCTCAGGATTTTATTGGGTATTCCCTGGAAATGGCGGCGTTACCAGTTTCAAGTGTAGCTAGTCTTCAAGCGTTAAAAGATTGTGGACCTGGTGGTGTCCCGAGTCTAGAACAAGTAGAACTTATACACAAGGATGTATTTTCAATTGTTCGGGAAGAATTAAATGAAGAAAACATGGGTATGAAAGTAGACAGTGATCACCCGCTTCATCTTGAAATTGATCTTGTGAGTCCCCTTAGAATGGTCCTTCTTACATCAGTAGCTTTTCATGAACAGATTGTTAAGCCCCATGCACCTACCCAAATTACATTGTCACTCTTGTCACAACTGCCCTCTCCACTTGAGATAGATCAGTTAGAGATCCAGTTCAATCAATCCGAGTGTAATTTTATCATTGTAAATGCGCAAAGGCGTGAGTCATCATCAATCTCCCACATTCATCCTGATCGAAGGGTGGAGACTGTTCCTGTATTACAACTCTTTACTAATAAGTGGCTACGGTTAACATATGGCATAAAGTCAGGTAAGGCTGCTATTGTCATGTGAATATGCATTTCACCCTATAAAAAATTATTGTAGGTAACAATATGACCCAGTTACTTATAAGTGAGTCGATTGGGGCAGTATCGTCTCAAATGAATAAAAAGGATTAGCTAAAAGCGGGAATGGGTCAAACGGTTGGCATTTGTCGAAAGTCTATTCTTATTGCATACAACCTCCTAAATATTTAAATTCAAAGACTTTTAGGTTATTATCATAAGACTATTACCTTTTAATGATATTTAACACAAAATAATAAATAGTCAACACAGCCTGTTGTGGTGCATTTTGATGCATACTAAAATACCTGTTTCAGCTCGACCCATTTTGATCCGTCTTGCCAGCTCTAAACTTTTCCATTTTGTAAATATTCTTTTGATGTATGCATACTGACTATATTTGATGATGCAGTGACTAGTGGAAAGCTGGAATGCACATATGTGATTGCTCGAATTGGGCCCCATTTCAGCATATGTTGTGGAGCTGAAAGTCCCGCCAATATGCAGGAACTACCTCTATGGAAATTTGAGGACCGTTTTGAAACTTCCCCAACTAAGGATCCTGCTATTGCATTCTCGGGTATGAAGGTTACCCAAGTTGAGGAACCTGATCCCCAAGTTGACCTTAAATTAGAGTCAACCGGGCCCGCTTTAGTTGGTGAAAACTTCATCTTACCCGTGACTCTCACTTCCAAAGGCCATTCGGTTCATTCTGGAGAACTAAAGATCAATCTAGTTGATACCCGAGGTGTCGGTTTGCTTAGTCCACGAGAGGCCGATGTGTCATCTTCGGACAATCTTCATGTCGAGCTTGTTGGTGTATCAGGCCCGCAAACTGAAGAAAATGATAATATAAGGAAAGTTCAACAGACGTTTGGATTAGTTTCGGTTCCGTTTCTGAACGTGGGAGACTCATGGTCTTGTAATCTCGAGATCTGCTGGCACCGTCCTAAACCAATCATGCTTTATGTTTCTCTCGGGTATTCCCCCAATAGCGGGTCCCCTAAAG
Source organism: Artemisia argyi (assembly GCA_030686995.1). Taxonomy (NCBI): domain Eukaryota; kingdom Viridiplantae; phylum Streptophyta; class Magnoliopsida; order Asterales; family Asteraceae; genus Artemisia; species Artemisia argyi. Next base: position 108,292,477 of record CM060688.1, on the reverse strand, counting down.
TTCATGTCCATAAGAGCCTTCAAATTGAAGGAAAAACCCCTGTTATCATCAGCCACCGTCTTATGCTTCCATTTCGGCGGGAGCCACTATTGCTCTCGAAAGTTAAACGTGCCCCTGATTCTAGTCAAACCGCGTCACTTCCCATAAATGAAACAAGCATACTTGTCATCAATGCCACAAACTGCACCGAGGTCCCATTGAGATTACTCTCGATGTCTATTCAACCTCAAGGCGATGTTAAAACCAAGACAAAAGACACATGCAAAATTCAGTCGGGAACTCAGGATCTGGGTGACGGTGATCCCATGCTTCTCGTCCCAGGGGAAGAGTTCAAGAAAGTTTTTTCTGTGAAACCAGAATTGAATGTTACAAGGCTTAACATGGGAAGTGTGTGTCTGAGATGGAGAAGGGATCACGAAACATCAAAAGTGGTTATCACGAAACAAAGTTTACCTGATGTAAACGTAGAGTTTCCTCCATTAATTGTTAGTTTAGAGTGCCCTCCACATGGAGTTCTTGGTGAACCATTCACATACTTTGCTCGAATTCACAATAAAACAAAACTGCTACAAGAGGTTAAGTACTCGTTATCTGATTCACAAAGTTTTGTTTTGTCTGGACCTCACAACGACACGACATTTGTTCTACCACAATCAGAACATATCCTAAGTTATAAACTCGTACCACTAAGTGCGGGTTCTCTACAGCTTCCGAGGGTTACAATAACTTCTGTGCGATATTCAGCTGGGTTCCAACCCACACTTGCTGCTTCCACCATATTCGTCTTCCCTTCAAAACCGCAATTCCAATTGACTGAATCTGAGCCAGGGAACAAGTCCATTGCTGCTGAGCAGGTTCCACAACGAATACCTGCTTGATGATATTTTGTAAAGATTTGATTTTGGCATACTTTTGGATAACCAATTCTAATGTAGTCGAGCTGCACCAGATTTTTGTCTAGTGATGTTCCTCATTGTGCTCGTAAGTACACATACTCCATTTTTTACAAGATCTTTACAAAATATCAATGAATGTTCTGAATGTATCTGTAATAGAAGATTTCTGGAGTTCCTTTTATTTGTGAATGGGTTGGCAATTGATTGATAAGTTTAATAAAGGAGATTTGACTGTTTCATTTTTGAATCTGCTTGCTTTATTTTGTCTCTCACCTGCTCTATAAATTCTAGATTTATATTTTGGATGCTGAACACGATCCTGATGATACCGGAGTCGGGTTTTGCATACTTAAACAATTGATTAGCAAATGTCAAGTTTGCTAAGAGATACAAATTGTCCGCGTGCAACACTTTCTTGTTACTGTTTCAGCTCTAACCTGGCCTTCTGCCTAATGTGCTATCCATTTCCATGTAAAGGTTGTTTGGTTCACGTAGACATTTGTCAAAATAGTGCATGGAGTCAAAATATCTGTCAAAATAGTGCATGGAGTCAGAAACTTTTTTTTTTTTTTTTTTTTTTTTTTTTTTTTAAATTTATTTATTAATTTATTTATTTTTTATAAAGGTTTTTACACCTCGTTGTTAAATGTAACGGATAAAAATTAATGTATATGTCCGGACTCGAACACGAGACTTCGGGATTACACACTTTACGTATGAGATTCAATTAATTAATAATTATTGTTTCAGTGACGAATAATTATTAAATTCACGAAATAAGCACTTAACGGTACCTAACGACCGTTAGACGAAAGATTAAGGACTAAGAGTGAAAAAGTAGGCAAGAAGGTTCCGGAATATCCCTTGGGGATAATGTTCGGCCCTTATGGGATTGGGAATGCTTCAAGGTTATGATAGTATAAATACATGGCCTCATGGATTCATTCTAATCATCCATTGGTTCATTAGCAAGCCAATTCACTTTTCCTTCTCTTATTCTTTGAGCTATAGGCGATTCTCTTGAAGCAACTAAGGCTCAACTAGTAGTGCTTGCTTGTGAATTAAGAACCTAGCTTTTCTTATTGAAATGCTAATAGTACGTATGTTCGAGAACGAAGTGTTAGCATACTTTTGCTAATGTGGTGATTGCCCATTCGACTATCCCATTAGTCTATCCACATAAAACCCTAATTAGGGTTTATAAGTTCTTGTTCAATTGATTTCTTGTTCTTGCTAGAAATCACAAAAGAGTTACGCGTCCTTTTATATTCAGTTAATTTAATTACATGTATTTGATCCTATTCCGCTGCGTGCTTGATGTGTTTATATGTTTATATATTAGTTATGATTTACATATTCCAACAGTGGCATCAAGAGCCGTTAATACGTTGTAATTAATTACTGAAACACAAAAAATTGAATCGTTATGATTATTACTTGCTTGGTGTTCTTATGTTTTAAAATTTTTCATAAACCCTAGAATTTATTTTTGTATGTTGAATTTATTTAAAAAAAAAAAAAAAAAAAAAAAAAAAAAAAAAAAATTAGTGTTTTTGAATGTTGTTATAAAACTTGTAGAAACCCTAAGTTGCATGTAATATTTATGTGTATTATAAATGGATATTTGTGATATGCCGTTTTTGGTTCCGTTCCTTGACATGATTATATGATTATAATATGTGCAACGTGGGCATCCATGACAAAAACCATGCATGTGTTGTTATGGATTATGGTGGTTTTGTTGATTTCATACTTATATTATGCGATTTAATTATAATTGATATGTTTTTAGTAAATATTATGACTATAAAGATTACTAAAATTTAATTAATTATAAAATTAGGAAAGACCCTATTAAAATCGTGTATTAATCAATTGTGTGTTTTAAATTAATTTAATTTGCATGTCCATTATTTATGTTGTTTGTTTATTTTATTTAATTACTTTGTTTTTATATGTTATGTGACATGATAGTAAGCAAAGGGTAATTTTATAAATAAAATATTAAACGAACTTAATAATGGTGAAATCTTGTTTTGAGCTTACAAAAAATCTTGAACTTTTGATTGATTGATCGCGACTGTATTAAGTGGTTAGAAGGTGAGACTAATTTTGACAAACTATAAAGTGGGTATAAGGTGGCTTAGCATTAAATTGCGGCCTTAGTGAGCCTCCATTCTGGCTTGACGCTCGCCCGTGAGTCAAATTTAATTTTACCCAACAACCATGATAATTACGAAGCACTTAAGGCAAAGTTGTAAGTTTCTCAACGCCTCAATCAAAACTTTGGAGATTTAAGCTCGTAAAGAAACTAATGAGTAAAAGTTTTTTACATGAAACATATGCTACAAGATGAATGCATGACATCTTTGTACATATATTTTGATTACACACATCAAATTTACTACCCTTAAATTTAAGTTATATGCAATCCAATGAAACAGAAACACCTAAAATTAGGTCTACGTTAGGGCGTAACCTGGCTAGATTGCAATGGAAGGGCAAATTACATGATTTCATCACTAGCAGATCAACTGGTGTGGTGGAGTTATTTAAGTTTGATGTTTCTTATGTTGGTTAACTTAATTGAGTTGATAGCGGGTTCTGATCACTCAAGTCATAAGATGGGGATAAAACATGCTTACATTGCAACTGCGGTTGGCAAATATGTAAATCCCATCCTTTCTAGGAATTGCAATTGAATATTGGCAATTGGGACACGTCTCGTACCTTATTGAATACCGTCATCACTAGCAGATCAACTGATGTGATGAACCTATGTCAATTTGGATCCTAGTTTTCAATGTAAAATTAAATGGTTATATGTTTATGAACCAAGGGTATTTAATTTTCTTGAAATTTATTATCGAAAGTACTAACTTTTGAATTTTTTCTGTAGAAATGGCTACACCTGAAAACACTAATATGAGCAACATGAGTTCTGCGTTCAAGCAAATGATTGATCGAGACAAGTTGACTGGTGAAAATTTCAATGATTGGTATCGATCCTTAAGAATCACCTTATGGATGGCCAAAAGATATGATTATCTTGGTGAACCTCTACCTGAGAAACCTGCTGATGATGCAACACAAGCACAGAAGGATGCATACAATGTTGCATATGAAAAGCACAATGTTGTGGCTTTTCTCATGTTAGCTGGGATGGATACTCAATTGCAGAAACAGTTTGAGCACTATGGACCCATGGACATGATAAATGAACTCAGACGAATGTTTGAGAAACCACCTGCTGCAGAATTATATGACTTAATAGAATCTCTGCACAATTGTAACCAGGAAGCAGGAAAATCCGTGAGTGCCCATGTATTGTCAATGAAACATTATTTGGACCAATTGGAGCGACTCGGTTGCAGATATCAGGAAAGCGTATGTATTGGTCTCATCTTGCGATCCCTTAATCAGGATTTGTATAGTGAGTTTATACGCAACTACAATATGCACTGCAAGGGGAAGACAGTAAGTGAAGTTCATGCAATGCTTATTGACTATGAAAAAGGCCTGAATAAGAAGGCATCTACACCCGCTGTAATGGTGATACAAAGTGGTAGGATCACTAAGAAGAAACCCAACAAACCGCAACATGCGAATAACAAGGGTAAAGGCACTGGTACTGGAAAAGGCAAACAAGTTGCGACTCACCAACATAAGCCTAAGAAGCAAAATCCTCCTCCTAAGAAGAAGGAAACTCCCAACAAGGATCTGGCTTCTTGTCACTATTGCAACACTCCTGGTCATTGGAAGCGGAACTGTCTATTGCTATTAGAGGAGTTGCACCTCAACAAGAGTAAAATGCCTGGTAACGTCGCAAGCACTTTAGGTATGTTTATGATTGAATTATTTTCTTTTCCTCGTAAGAATAATTCTTGGATATATGATATAGGATGTGGTACTCACATTTGTAATACGTCGCAGGGACTTAGAGGAGCAAGGAAGCTGGCCTATGGAGAAAGATACTTGTACGTAGGGAATGGCATACGTGCAGCAGTTGAAGCCATAGGGACTTTCGATTTAGTTTTACCTTCGGGTTTGATACTAGTATTGAATAATTGTCATTATGCACCCTCTATTGTTAGGGGTGTTGTTTCAGTTTCTTTGTTATTGGATAATGGTTTTGTTCACACATTTATTAATCATGGAATTTCTGTTTCTTTAGATAATGTTTTTTACTTTAATGCAATTCCAATAAATGGTGTGTTTGAAATTGATATGGAAAATTCCGTGTCCAATAGAAATAATTATGTATATGGTATTAGCAATAAGAGAATCAAGTCTAACTTGGATTCGTCTTATCTTTGGCACTGTCGTCTTGCACATATAGGCAAGGATCGCATGGAAAAGCTGCAACATGATGGGCTTTTGCAAAAAATCAATGATGAATCATTTGATAAATGTGAATCCTGCATATCTGGGAGGATGACAAGGAAACCTTTTTCACATCAAGTGGAAAGGGCAACATAACTACTTGGGCTAATACACACTGATGTATGTGGTCCACTTAGACATGTGTGAAAACGCGGTGCTAGCTACTTCATAACCTTCACGGATGATTATAGTCGTTATGGTTATGTTTATTTACTTAAACATAAACATGAAGTCTTTAATACCTTCAAGGTTTTCAAAAGTGAAGTAGAATTACAACTCGGTAATAAGATTATGGCCCTTCGATCCGATAGAGGCGGTGAATATATAAGCCAAGAGTTTAAAGATTATCTAGCTGAGTATGATATAGTCCAGCATCTCACGGCTCCTTATACTCCACAACAAAATGGTGTATCTGAAAGGAAAAATCGTACTTTGCTAGACATGGTACGATCAATGTTTAATCTTACAACTCTACCCTTATCCTTTTGGGATTATGCCCTTGAAACTGCAATTTGCATATTGAATATGGTTCCAACTAAGAAGGTTGATAAGACTCCATATGAATTATAGACAGGAAAAGCTCCCAACTTTTCTTACTTAAAGGTCTGGGGTTGTGACGCGTTTGTTAAACGTGATTCACCAGATAAACTCCAACAGAGATCTGTTAAGTGTATCTTCGTAGGATACCCAAAGGAAACAATGGGTTACTACTTTTACTTTCCACCAGAGAATAAAGTCATTATGGCTATGTATGGAGATTTCTTTGAAAAGAATCTCATATCTCAAGAATTCAGTGGGAGAGTTTATGATCTAGAAGATGAAGATACATCACCTTCTGAAAACCCTAGCTCACTTCCTGTGGAACCTGAAAGTTTAGGTCCTCCACCTGAAGTTGAAGTGGTACCCATTCGCAGATCTTCAAGAACTGTGAAAGCACCCGAACGTCTATGTCTTAACGTAGAGTGTGAGGAAACTATACTAGGGGATCTTGATGAACCTACTAGTTATAAGGCTGCCATGAATAGTCCTGAAAAGGAAAAATGGCAGAGTGCTATGAATGGGGAAATGCAATCCATGAGAGATAACGAAGTCTGGGTAGAAGTAGACCTTCCTCCAAATGCTAAGGTAGTTGGAAGTAAATGGCTCTACAAGAAGAAAACCAGACATGAATGGCATTGTACACACCTATAAGGCTCGTTTGGTACCTAAAGGCTATACTCAAACATTTGGTATTGACTATGAGGAGACCTTTCCTCCCGTAGCTGACATTAGAGATATTAGGATTCTCTTAGCTATAGCTGCCTACTATGACTATGAGATATGGCAAATGGATGTCAAAACTGCCTTCTTAAATGGTCGCCTAGATGAAGACATCTATATGGCGCAGCCTGAAGGGTTTGTGAATCTAGAATTTCCAAACCGTGTATGAAAACTTCAAAGATCCATTTATGGATTGAAGCAAGCATCACATCAATGAAATAAAAGATTTGATGCTGAAATCAAAAGTTTTGGATTTACTCAAAATCTTGATGAGCCATATGTATACCAGAAAGCTAGTGGGAGTAATGTTACTTTCCTTATCCTATATGTTGATGACATATTAATCTTAGGAAATCACATACCAAGTTTAAAGGAAGTTAAAGCCTATCTTGGTAAATGTTTTTCTATGAAGGATTTAGGAGAAGCAACATACATCCTTGGAATCAAGATCTACAGAGGTAGATCAACGCGGTTGATTGGATTAAGTCAAAGTGCTTACATTGATAAAGTATTGAAGAGATTTAATATGCAAAATTCCAAGAAAGGATATTTTCCAATGCAAGTAGAACATGACTTAAGTAGCAAACTATGTGCCTCAACACCTGAAGAGGTTGCACTCATGAAGAAAGTTCCATATGCTTCAGGAGTAGGATCTATCATGTATGCAGTTAGATGCACAAGACCTGATGTGGCGTTTGCACAAAATATGACCAGTCGTTATCAACAGTATCCAGGTGGGAAGCACTGGCACGCTGTTAAAAACATTCTTAAGTATTTGAGGAATACCAAAGATATGTTTCTAGTGTATGGGGGAAATTCAGATACAGAACTTGAAGTTACAGGTTACTGTGATGAAACTGATAAAGATGATACGAAGTCTCAGACGGGTTATGTCTTTGTTATTAATGGAGGAGCAGTTGACTGGAAGAGCAAGAAGCAGACAACAATTGCGATGTCTGTTACATAAGCTGAGTATATTGTTGCATCGGAAGCTTCGATTGAAGCTGTTTGGATTAGGAAATTCATTTCGGGGCTTGGTATTATGCCGTCAATTGAATTACCTATTAATATGTATTGTGACAATTCAACCGCAGTTACATTCGCCAATGAACCTGGAGTTATGAAGGGCGCCAAACATTTTCCTAGAAGATATCACTATGTTCGAGAACAAGTCGATATAGGTGAAATCAATTTACTCAAAATTCACACAGATAACAATCTAGCTGATCCATTTACGAAGGCTTTATCTAAGGAAAAGCTTACTCAACATGCTAATGGCATTGGACTTCATTTAGCTAGTAATTTCATGTAGATCTGTGGTTAGTATTTGGATAAAGGATATTGTAAACAATAATTATTCAAATGAAATGAAGTATTTTGTTATGTTTATTTCCATTTATAAATATTGTATCTTATATTTGCATGTTTAATCTATGAATAACTTAAGTTATTTTAAATAGTCCGTTGTCAATTAATGATATGTGAGTATCATTGAACTAAGACAAATATGAGTTTTGGTATAATATATTTAAATATATTGATGTGTAGATATGCCAAATTCACATGATATTCAATAAATGAAAAATTGGATATAGGACAAAATCCCAATTACATGATTATACTTATGGATGTTGTCATTATAGTAGATCATGAATATTTATCCTTAGACTTGAGATACCAGGTAACTACTGTGGATGTAGCTCATTTTCTGTGAGATAGTCTAACGCTATCCGTAACTAGTAGTTATAAGGATTATTTTCAGAGCTGATGCGAAGTTCATAGGTTATGCTTGTAGTCGATACAAGATTTGGTTCCTTCAAATTTCTTTTGAAGTTTAATACTGTTTGGCCACTCGTAGGATTAACAAGATGTTTGCATGGCCATGCCTAAGGTCTATCTGGAATGCTTTCAGATGAATTGGTAACCTTGCTTGATCATAAATAACGAGAAACACAAGTTAATTATGGAATGACTTCGATCCATATCCATATTAACATAGTATTAGAATCAAAAGGATAAGTATGATGATGAATCATCAAATGTGGTTTTTTCTAGGAAACCATACTCGTGATCGTTCTGGGGGCATTGGCGTGTTATGCTAGACTAACCATTGTCATTATCACATTAATGTATATCCGAGTGGGAGCTGTTAAATGTAACAGATAAAAATTAATGTATATGTCCGGACTCGAACACGAGACTTTGGGATTGTACACTTTACGTATGAGTTTCAATTAATTAATAATTATTGTTTTAGTGACGAATAATTATTAAATTCACGAAATAAGCACTTAACGGTACCTAACGACCGTTAGACGAAAGATTAAGGACTAAGAGTGAAAAAGTAGGCAAGAAGGTTCCGGAATATCCCTTTGGGATAATGTTCGGCCGATCCCACATCCCTACGGGATTGGGAATGCTTCAAGGTTATGATAGTATAAATACATGGCCTCATGGATTCATTCTAATCATCCATTGGTTCATTAGCAAGCCAATTCACTTTTCCTTCTCTTATTCTTTGAGCTATAGGCGATTCTCTTGAATCAACTAAGGCTCAACTAGTAGTGCTTGCTCGTGAATTAAGAACCTAGCTTTTCTTATTGAAACGCTAATAGTACGTGTGTTCGAGAATGAAGTGTTAGCATACTTTTGCTAACGTGGTGATTGCCCATTCGAATATCCCATTAGTCGATCCACATAAAACCCTAATTAGGGTTTATAAGTTCTTGTTCCATTGATTTCTTGTTCTTGCTAGAAATCACAAAAGAGGTACGCATCCTTTTATATTCGGTTAATTTAATTACATGTATTTGATCCTATTCCGCTGCGTGCTTGATGTGTTTATATGTTTATATATTAGTTATGATTTACATATTCCAACACTGGTAAATATATTACTCCCTTTTTTTTGGGTAAAAAGTCAAAAGACCCGGTAAATATATTACTCCAAAAAAAATGTTTAAGTACAAAGGATAGATAAAAAGCTTACATAACAAGATACTACATATTTTCTAAAAAGAAAACAAACCACTACCTAAATGATAATAAAAGACAATGACGAAATAAAATTACTTCCTAAGACCTTGAAGCTTAGTGTCATACGTGGCATTAAAAGCATCCAAATTCCTTGGAAGATCATAAACCTGCTGCGCATAGTCATCGTAATCATATCCATCATAGTCGTATTCACGCTCGTGACCACCACCAAATAGATTAACGGACTCATCAAACGTGTTAACAACCTCCTCATCATCACTCTCAGACACAATGATCTCTCCCATCTTAGAAAATGGGTTACCCCTTTGGCCCTCTTAGTAGAAGAAGTAGACGGAGAAGAAAAAACACTAGGCTTAGAAGTCTCAACCTGTTCCTTCTCTTTCAGATCACGCACAAGGGGTTCTTGTGATGTAGTAGTAGTATTTAAAGACCCATCCTCTTTAGCTTCCACTGTACTTCCAGACACCACAACCAAAGTCACTTCCTTAGTAGGAATACCAAAATCATCAATATCAGTCATATTAAGGGCATCAAACTGATTATATGTAGCAATATTCGTTCCACTTGTACTAGGCACATCAGCAGCCTTTTTCTTGTTGACATCCATTCTTAGGTTCAGGAGGAGGCTTTTTGGGTTGATAAATGAACTTCTTACCCACAACAGGTATAGTAAACCCTCCTTGAGCCGTATTAGTTGAACCACTTTGTTTACCCTTCTTCTTGTAGTTGACAGTTTGGAAACCATCATTACCACTCTTAGAAGGCTGAGTAGGGGGTAAAACAGATTTTGGACATTCAACAAGAGTATGACCAAATATCTCACACGTATCACATCGAGGTAGCCTCCACTCGTATTCCACCCGTATCTTCTCAATAGTCGACCCCGACCCATCAAGTAGGGGAATTTCGGCTGTTCCTAAGTACCTCATCCGACTTAACTTCAATCAAGCACTTTTCAAAACTACTGCGGCCCCAAGATTTCTTGAACATTTGGCTAGTATAAGCATCTAACATTTTTGGTGTACCAATCAATGTAGCAAGAAGACTAAGACCGTCATCAGAAAACATAGCAAGGGGAACACCATGGAATTTAACCCACACCGGAATGTTGGTCAAATCCTCTTTAAGTAAGTTGGTGTTCATGGTCCAAAGTTTAAGGATAATAGGGACATTTCTAATTAGCCACGGACCATTTTCAAGGACATCATCAACACCTTTCTTCGAATAAGTAAATATATTACTCAAAAAAAGCATTTAAGACTTTAAGTACATTGGATGTAATTTGTGCTTCAAACCGAACATATCATAAGAATGACAAACCAAATTTATGTGACTACTATAACAAAGAAACTACTAACGTCTAGCTTGACCACGAAAGACTTATATAAAAAACAACACAAAATGCTCGTTGATCTTCCGTTAAATCTTCTTTCACATCATCATCATATGGATCATAATCATAATCCTCATTCTAACGCTCATATAAGCTCGTCTTTCCAATGTGAACTTCGCTGTTTTATTATCATTCGCTTCCATATCACTTTCACTTTCATTATCAGCCATAGCATTTTTGTTCTTTCTTCCCTACATTCGAACCAGCCTTTGAGGCTCCCATAGCGGAAACTGAACATGCTGGATTGATTTCATGATTAACTTTGCTGTAGTCATGAGCACTTACCATATTTACCGCATTCATTAGTCACTTTTTGAAGATTAGGGATAAAATGTTACGTCACATATGTTTCTTCGTATAAATTATATGTTTGGGTCAAAAAGAGAGATGCCCCAGTGCTTTTTTATTCCTGAGTTTCAAGTGTTTAGGAGTGAAGTCTTTGCACAAATAAGTTCTTTTGTATGTGGTCGTGGTTCGCATTGCACCCATGACAAAATACTTGAATGAGTTGAATCCTTAATTCTATTTTTCTATCATCATTCGTGTGGTGTTTCAGGATTATGGTGTTATGTACAACTACAAATTAAAGATCACTGGAGCTTTGTCTAAAGCCTAAGCCCGTGGTGAGGCTAACGGTTTCTTCTCGTATTTTAGACCGGAGCTCAGGTGCTCATAAAGTAATATCTGAATAATAAAATTTGACCACTGCGTCTGATATGTGTTCTAAGTTTCAACGTGCAGTTTATTTGCCAAACCATAGCAAGCAATAGCTTTTCATTTCGCACAAAACATCTGTTTTACACGTACAAAGAAAGAACAACACTTGTTCACGTCTTTTTGTTTTGTTTTGTGTTGTTTAAAGTAGGTTAGCCATTGGAATAAAATGAATATTAGATCATAAGCCTTTATTTACACATTCTTTACACGTCGAGGTAAGTGGCAGCAAGTTGTTAAGAAGAAACTTCTTTTGTAAATATCACTACAAATAGTTTTGGGACTAGAAACAGAACCAGATATACAAATGCTTTATATCGACAGAATATGAAACCTTCTAAGATTGTACAAACTGGCGTAAGTAACCTACGGATACATGCACTTAAGTTTGGTTTGCGAGAACTTTCTCTTTAACTTTTTCCACCTACGGATACATGCACTTATGTTGATGGGCAAATGGCATGCCATTTTTTAAAAGCACATATAGGACTGGAAGAAAATTCACATAATTCTTAACTGAAGATGAGGATAACCAGTTCGCGCTTTATGCTTCTCGAATAGATCTTTAACTGCATCCACATACAGGCTGTGTACTTCCGAAACCTACAATACACTTTCATAATGCGATTAAAAAATAAATAAGGTTTTCACAAGTCTCTGTTAGTTTAGTTTCCTTAGTCTGAATTTTAAACATTTAAACAAATTGTTACTATTCCAATTGATCTCACTGATTTTCTACAGAAAATGTAGTTTTAATTATTGATCAAGATTATTTAATTATCCACCCATCAGTAAAGAAGCGAAAAATTCAATCTATGGATTTCTTTTAGTAACATAAAGGAACCAATGAAACAAGAACCCCAGAGCAACCTAGGAGGTCATGACTTGCTGAAGATCTAATTCACAAAGAATAGACAATATTTTGCTCATTTTGCAAATGAACTGTCTTCATGAATTGAATATGTATTTGGGAGGTGCAGACGGCATGACTTCTATCAGCATATACGGTTCATGCCGTTCTATCAGCATACGTTGTTTATTTCCACCCGCATGTCAGCATGACTTCTAACAATAGTGAACCGCATATGGTAGGTTATGTGTCTTAATTGACATGCCATTAAATATTATAGGTTCAAATCTACTTGGTGAGCTTATTTATAATAGAGCTGGCATTACAGGTGTCTCATGCAAGTACATGCATCTTTATAGCAGGATCAGCTTAGTTGCTATTTTTAGAGAAATGTGATGACAAGGAAAAGTAACATACAAAGAAGGTTTGATATAGTACCTCTTCCATGGTTGGTGTTGTATTTTTCTTGAAATGTATTGGTTTACCTACCACCACATGCATCGGCTGTTGGTAGGGTATAGGAGACCTAAAAAATAAATCACCATTAAACCCTTAAATGATGCTCTGTACTTTTCATTTTTTCAACTTCCTAAATACTAGAATTCAATAAATTTCACGCACCCTAAGATACCCCAGAAAAGAACCGGAGTGAACTTTATAGCCCGAGACAATTTCAGATACAAATTCCCACGCGGCTTCCACCACTTGTAGACATAGGACTGCAGCATGTAATACATTTGGTTCAATCATAACTTTGGAAGGAAAAAAAAAAAAAAAAAAAAAAAAAAAAAAAAAAAAAGTGAATACAAACTCCAACTGAAGACAACAATAGGTCTGATATGCAATCATGGTAAGATGGATAGCACCAAATTCCAGAAGAATAATACCTGACCGAAGCCAAAAACAGGAACCAGGGGGCAATTAGTCTCCATTGCAATACGCACAAATCCTTTCCTTGCTTTCAGAAAGGCAATCTGTAGTTAGATTATATGTTAGACCATGTGTAAGTTTTAATAATAACCTAGCTAGCTAATAAGAAATAGTTAATTATAAACAGTAGTAACAGAAATGTATTTGTTACCATTCGTATTAACATTCATTTATTTTATTTTATTATTTTATTTATTTATTTTCTGTCAGTGATGGCAACAATTTAAAGTTCATATTGCAATGAATGGTGAAACAATACAACTACGTTACTATTCTTGATTATTTATGTAGGAAGTTTCTACAATTGGTGAACAACTAACTGTCTAATTTATAATGTCATTTTAAGCAATCAACCCTACAAGAAAATACATAAGTAGTGTAAAGAAATTGACATTCACAATTTCATGAAAGGTAATAGTTAATGTATTAGACCATCTTTAATGTTCGATTAACCTTTCCGTATGAAAATAAGAAAAAGAACTGAATATACCGATATTAGCACAAATTCAAATTTGATCTAATGTTGTAATAAAATACTTAAGGATCATTTTACTCATGCATTTGAATATCAGGTTAAATTTTGTAAAATTGATGGTTGAGAAGGCATAAAAGGTTGACAACACAGAAAAAAGAGTGACACCAGGGACCAATCTAAATATTATTCCCTTTATACCAGATCTAAGAAGGTTTTTTTTTCTCCATCTATAAAAATTGCAGTGTGTTAAAACAGGGATTTAAGAGAATATTTTATTAGTAGCCAGATGTCTTACATACCCACCAGTAAATACATTTTTCATTTGTTCAGATTACCAAACTGAAATTAAGTGTAAACGTAAGCTGAATTTCTTTCATTAGGCAAGGGATGTAAGTTGGTGCACATCTTAAATCTAGCAATTTATCCATTTTCCATAAAGGGGCAAAACGAAACCAAAGAGAGGAGAAATTTGTGACAAACGTACCTCGGAATCATGCTCCATGTAAAATATCTCCTGAACACCACCTGGTACAATTATGCAGCTATAACCAGATTTTAAAAGAGAGGAGAAATTTTTCCTCGTTGCTGGCGTCAGTCCAAGCCATGTCCATACATGCCTTAAGAACGGTGTATAGAACACCTGCAATATAGTTATTTCTAATACATAAGATGCGAAGCTCATAGTATTCTGAGTTTCTGAACATTTAAAGAATCAAGGGAAGAAAATCTTACAGCAGTACTGGCAAGGACCTTTATCTTTGGAATGGGCATAAAACCTGTAAGATCTGCTAGCGCTACAACTCCAATCGGCCATACTGAATGAGGCTCATACCCAAAAACTGCATGGACAATGGAATAAGTTAAATACTAACAAAGGAAACTATCAGTTGTATGCTAATACAGAAATACAAAATAACCAAATTCAATATAGGCGAGTGTGAACCACATTTACATAAGATTTCAACTACTTCTAGAGTGACAAAAACATTATTTACTTCCAAGGCAAAAAGGAAAAGATATCCAATTTACTTGGCAACACAAGATAGTCACTTTCAGTACTTGTCTCAGTTGGAAAAGTTTATGTTTTATTGTTTTTTGTACAAGAGGACTGAAAACACACAAGAACATAAAAAATTAAAGTTCCAATATCACGGCTACTGAAAAAAATGTCAAGTCTTGAACACAAAAGAAGAAACAAGGATAGTACACAAGTTGTAGCTAGATGTTGTGGTATCAAACTCCAGGCCCCACGTTTCGTTCATTGCATTATAGTATTTGTTCCAAAAAAAAAAAAAAAAAAAAATGCAGCATTTCCCATTTTGGGTAGTCCAAACAAGAATAACATTTCCTTCTTGGTAAGGTTTTAAATAATACTTTAATGTTTTACCCCTTTCCTGAACGTTACAGAAAATTCCCTTGAATGTGATGAATAGTTTTTTTATACATTCTCCCTGTTAAGAGACGTTTCAGACATTTGATCAGCATTCCTTCTGTTTTCTTCAAGCACGTGTTGAATCACGCATATATATTATTCAGATAGAGGTAGGTTTAGATCAATAAACTTACATAAAGCTTTCAACGTTCATCTCAAGATCTTCTCATGGAATTCATTACAGTATTAGATTATGCAGGCAGGATTCTTAGGTGTCTACATCTAAACATGCCACTATACAGATTTAGAACTATTAAAGAGGCTAGGGAAGTTATGTCATGAAAAAAAGTACACTAGGTGTTATAATCCATCTTATAGAAACTAGAGTATCATAAACTGCATTGTCATAACAGATTAACAGATTTCCCAAAATGCTCATTGTTAGAGAACCCTACAATTTAGAGCCACTAATGTTCACAATTTTTCAGCATCTCTTTATTCCAGTTGGTTTGTGACTTCATGTCAATTCTCCACCAAAGAGGATGATAAAACTATACCACAAAATTCTTTCATATACAATTTGCAAAGTGTGCCAGCCACAAAAAAAATCATAAATACCAAAGTCGGGGGCATAATGGACTCAATTACCATAAGCCTGATCAGTTTTGAAAGCTTTATAATCCTCTACATACAGAGTAACTGGAAAATGCCCAACAGCATGCTTGCATATATACCTGAAATTGAGAATGATAAAACTTCAATCATGTAGCACTACCATCCATTAACATAGCTAAAAATGAACCGAGTGAGTAGCTGAATTTACGTTGGCAAACATCGAATTACTGAATACCATCATGCCACTTTAGTAATAAATGAGACATGCTCATTAGGTTAGAGGTGTGCATTGTTTGGCACAAACGAACTAAAACACCCAACTAAAGCATAATGGTTGGTTTGGAATTACCTAATTAGCCAGTTGGTTACATTTTTTAAGCAAGAAATAAGTCATTTCAGTGGTTGACTAGTATCTTACTAAAACTAGTAAAAGTTAGGTAGATACAATCTAATATTAGTTCCTGTTGTGTGATTTTGTTAGGTTACCAAACTCCATCCGTCCATTCGGTATCTTATTTTATTTTCCTTTCTTTTCTCTTCAACCTTAACAAACTCCATCCATCTTTGTTGGTTAAGCTGATATATTTCAGACGGTTATTTGTATTATTATTGTCTAACATGCCTTACCAACAGGGCTGTCCTGAGTGTGTGCGAGGTGCACTGGGCCCAACAAATTTGGGGACCTCAAAATTCCAGACATACAAGAATCTTAATTATAGTATCTAAAAGCGACATATACACGAATCTTACGTCTAGTGTCTAAAAGTGACAATGATTTCAAAGCACATCATACAATTTTGGGGGCCTCAATTCTAAAATCTTACTTACATTCTACAATATCGGAGAAGCACACATAATAGCTAGGCAACAATTATTCATTCTTTTAGAACAAAATGATTACAAATATTTGATTGAAGAATTCGGATCGAAGAATGATAGAAAGATCATGTGTCTTAAAATAACTAGATGAGTTACTGTATCTTGTACAAAGAATAGACACTAGTTTCTTTAGTATTTACTGGGCCATTCGGTCGCCATCTAAACACAATTCTAGTAATTTCTAATATAGGAAAATGCATTTGCATGCATATTCTAAATAACTTAAACCAAATGAAAAACACAAACCTGCCTAAAGCTCTGCCCCATCTACTCCTCTCATTAATCGGGATCACAATTAATATCACCAGCACTCCCATCACCCTGATCAAATAATAGTAAGGCCAACACATTACTTATCAGTTATCACCACCACTTATTATATCATAATAAGTTAATAACATAAAAAAAAAAATAAATAAATAAAAAAATAATAATAATAATAGTGACTTACATGAAGAAGTTATGCAAAGGAAGAAAGAAAAAAGAAGCAAGAATTATAAAAATATTGAGATGAACAGAACCAAGCCAAATTGTCATTGCAATAATTGTATGAAAAGCTGGTTGTTTTTTTCCGGTGAACTCTGCTGCTGTGGTCGACATGATGATGAGTTGTGCGGTGGGCTTTAGGAGTTGTAAGGTTACAACTTTGACTTTTCAGTTTTTGTACACTTGTAATAGTTGTACAAAGAATGCGTGCCTGTTTTTTCTTTTCTGAATACCTTTTTGTCATTCGTTTTGTGTTTCTTTATATTTAGACTAAATTATACCATTGGTCCCTAAACCACGCCTGATTCGCGCATTTGGTTCTTTCTTCTCAAATATCGCACTTTTAATCCAACATTCTTCGTTAATTGTGCTCCTGGTCCTTTTGGGATAACGGCCGTTAGCCTTTCTCGTTAGCTGGAAGGATAACTTTGTCTTTACGGCCTTTCTTGTCTAAACACCCCGCTAAATCTTTTTTTAACACTCAACAAAACTTTAATCCAAACACCCCTTTCTTCTACCTCACTACTTTTTTTTCAACATCCAACCTTCACTACCACTGTGACCCCACCACCATCTCTGTCACCATTAAATATTCAATGTAATAGGGGCGTTTTGAACTTTTGATCAACTAATACAACTAGAACAAACTATTAGCATTTAAACATATCATCCTAAAGAAGTGAACGATGCACAAAAACATGATACTTGCACATAAACAGACAACGGTTATATTTCAATCAAAAATTTCAAAGCCTGTACACAAATTAAACTAAGCACAAAACATAAAACAACAATTCTATTCTAGTCAAACGTTCCACACAAATTGAATCTGTTTAATCTCTTATATAACACAATACAAAACAATAAATGAAACACACCAACAACAACCTAGGACGGGGAAGAGGCGACATAATAACCACCACCATCCTCAACATCCTCCAACAAATCATTCGTATACCTCATAAAATATATATATATATATATATATATATATATATATATATATATATATATATATATATATATATCTTGATACCCATATACTTCCCTTGGATCCCCATCTACTTCTCGCCGGATCGGACCTCTGACCTCGACGGAACTATAAACAAAATCTTACCCAAATCATGAACTCAAAACCAAATGCCCGTATGATTTAGATATAAACTCGTTTTCCAGCGACTCCGAATCGGATTCGGGAGCTCGGCTTGCGTTCAAACACGAGATCGGCGAGAATGATGAGTTTACGTCGTACGATATGTCCCTCTTCCAAAACAACGACCTCCGTAAACCACCACCGTCAATATCGTCGTCGTACAATGACAGCTCATTGGAAGGTAGGCTTAGGGATATTTGTATGTAAAAATGGGGTGTTATTTTTTGTTGATGCAAATAATGTTTAAAAACGTTATTTCTATCTTTCGATATCTCTACGTTTTGATGATAACAAAATGTGAAAACATTTTATGTAAAAATTAACGTAAACAAATTTTTAGTTGAAATATCCCGTTTCTACGTAAATCATTCTAGGTAAGAATAAACAAATTTACAACTTGACAAATGTTCAAAGAAGTGAATTTGTATCTCAAACCTCACATTTTTAATGTGACAAAACAATCTTTTCAAAAATACATTCTAAAAATTATTTTTGAATTATAAAGAAATGTTTTTATTTGGAAAAATAAGTTTAAAAACATAACAACTATTTTCCCCCCAAAATCAGCTCCAAACTTCCCCAAATAAACATTGACAACTAAAAACAAAATTTGGAGCGTCCTTATTTGGCACGGTACCACTAAATTTAGTGGTACCATGATATATTTAGTGGTACCGTGCACTTTAAAATGATCAAATTTTCACTGCCTATAACTACCTGTCCATTTCACAGATTTTGGTATCCTTCACACACACAACTTTCTGTGATAAAAATCCCTTATTACCTAAACTCTTCTCTGATCATTTAGTTAGGTTATTTTTGTTTTAAAGAGTGATCCTTTCTTCTAACCAAATGATCACCATCATTCCTCTACTAGTCAAGAGAAGAACACAAAGTATCAAGAAGATACAAAGTGTTAAGAGTCTTTGTGTAGTGCACTTGTATTACATGTTAGTTAACTTTATTGTATCTTGATATACAACAAGTGTCATAGTCTTGTTCAAGTCCTCTTGTGTTGATCATTGTGATCTTGTTGAGATCTCTTGTTGCTAGTGTGATAGTGTGGTGATCAAGTGGATCAAGGGTAAATTGTGTTGATTGTATGGATCGTGTAGATCGTGTAAGGATCGTGTAGATCGTGTGAGAAACTAGGATCATGTTGATCGTGGTAGATTGTTACTAGTTAGATTAGTACTCGACATTTAGCGTGATAAACGACGTGTATGGTTTTCTCCGCCTGAAGGAGCTTTGTTGACATAGTGCTTTGAACTCTCGAGTTGGGTACTCGGGGAGTGGAGTAGGGCGAAGAAGAGCTTCGTAACCGAACCACTATAAATCTCTTTGTATCGGTTTGATTGTCACACCCCCAAATACATGATTTGCAGCGGAATTGAATACCTGGGGCGTGACTGTCCTAGCACCACAGTTATAGTTATATTGAACGACTTAAAGTGTCGTTTTGAAAATACATCGTTTGATTAATTTAAAAACATTCAGAGTTACAAAACATAGGTCCCAAAAGGTTGATAAGTTTTCGGAAATAAGTTTAGTATAATCAAACGATATTATATAAGTGCATGAAAATCCAAAATGAGACGCGTCAACTTCGCTACTCAATGAGATGACTCATGCATGCCATGAAGGATATGTCTTAGTTACCTGAAAATACATTACTAAAACGGTCAACAATAATGTTGGTGAGAAATCATAGGTTTATGAATTAAATCGTATGTACAATAGCCACAAGTATAAAGTGAGGTGACAAAATGTCAAAATAATGCTACATTGGCTCTTAAGCTCATGACCCCGAAGCTAGACATGATATGAAATGGCCACAACTGAGTGTTTACCAGGCACTCAAATATGATTCAAATGAAATGCGTCCGTATGACACATTGGTGCTACCAACTCGGACGGGGGAGTCACCCCCATAGATCTATCCACTCACTCTCTCTTACGCATAATTAACAGTTCATGATAATAAAGGGGCTTGATATGGTAATGAGGTAACTTAAGCAATGTATGGAATTTGATACTTTGGCATGTACAAAAATAAATGGTGCAATGTATTCTCCCACTAGAGTTTTGAAATGAAATAAGTAATTGAAAAATAAATGATACTTTGGCACTCAAATATGATTCAAATGAAATGCGTCCGTATGACACATTGGTGCTACCAACTCGGACGGGGGAGTCACCCCCATAGATCTATCCACTCACTCTCTCTTACGCATAATTAACGGTTCATGATAATAAGGGGGCTTGATATGGTAATGAGGTAACTTAAGCAATGTATGGAATTTGATACTTTGGCATGTACAAAAATAAATGGTGCAATGTATTCTCCCACTAGAGTTTTGAAATGAAATAAGTAATTGAAAACGGGGCTATGAAAACTCACCTAATATGATCGCAACAATGATAATAGTAGATACGATGAAATGAGGCTTGGTCTCTAACCCGCGACCTATTATGAATGATATGATCTATGATAAGTAATGATACAATGCTATACATGCAAATACGTACGTTATCGATACCACTCGTTAATTTTGAAAATAACGTTTATCATCGAAAAATACATTTTTGACGTCTTGTTAAGTTATAAACTACTTTTCATGTAAGTATGTTGAAACGGCACTCCACGATCCTCGTTTGGTGTTATATTGTTAAATAGAGTGTTTTCGTCGTAATTTAATATTTTTCATAACTTGGAAAAATATGTCCAAATAGCCTCGTAAAACTAGTCGCGAATATTGTGCATTAAGTGTTAGTGTTTGAACTCGGCGTTTTTGAAAACCTTGCAATGATATCTAATTGTCGTGTTATATAACTTTTGAACATACGCGTCTCGATGGGTAAGAAATAAGGCTCTTCATTGTTGTTAATTGAAAAATATAGTTTTTAACACTTAGAATATATTTCATATAGTGGCTGTCAAAATATATAAGGTTCGTCGGGTTTCAAACGCGTATATCTCGGTCGTTATAAGCTCGTTTTCTACGTTCTTTATATCCACGGTTTCGTATTAACATGTCCTAACATGTTTTCAGCAGGTCGGCTCTTCTAGATCACGTCTAACGCCTCGTTTTGTCTATCGAATCTCGGCATACAGCACGTACAATTTTCAGAAAATAGTTTTTCGTCGTTAAACTTGGAAAAATCATAACTTATCGTAAGTCGGTTTTTTACCCGTTCAAAAGACCACGGCTTCATTTTTGAAAGTATTTTCTAAATCTTTGGTTAAAAATTACTCCTGAGCCCCTGATTTTTCTGGATTTTGCAAATATGGACAGTAGGTTTTACTATAGAGTTTAAACTCATTTCTAGGGCTCAAAACTTGTTTCAAACTTAACCAACTCACTTTCAATCACCACAAAACTAATCTATTCCTAGCATAAACCTTCTTAGGGTGTCATGGGGTCATAGTATTCACCAAAATTAGTAGGATTAAAAAGAATGATCATATGATAATTATAAACTCATAATATGTAAAAATACTTGAAAAGTGGTATGACAACATAAGTATACTTGCATGTTTTGTTTCTAGAGCATAAAAATAGATCAAATAATATTATGTAAGATTAGTAAAAAGGTTTAGAACACTTACTAGTGATATGAAGATGTTTAAGGTAACTAGGTACTTAATTACTTCTTGGTTTTTATTTCAAAACCCAAAATAGAAGTAAACTAGGGTTGTAAAATTACTTGAACTTGAAAAATTAATGGTTTCCTTCTTGGTTCTTCTCTTGGCCGATCATATGCAATGGGGAGGAAGAAAGATGAGTTTTCTTTTAGTTACTTGTAATATTATTAGTAAAAGGGTAGATATTTTTAAGCCTTAGTCTTGGTCTAAAGTAATCAAGTATCTCTTGGACTAGGGAGGGAGCATGTGGCGTGAAATGGGGGAAAGGTGGAAGAGTTTGGAGGTAATTAAAGCTTTTGTCCCAAATGTGTAAGTATTAGTTAGATTTTGTTGGGTATTAGGTGTTACCGGGTACCGAGTTAACTAGAAATAAATCGTGACGAGACGAAATAAAATATGACGAAGTTGTAAAAGTTGAAAAATCATATTACTAGCAAGAATTTGGTGTTAGAATAGTTATCGCGTTGAAATATCACAAACTGCCGGAGTTATAAGCTCCTAACGAAAAATGTAGCAGTAAATATGAAAACACCGGGTAAATTAATAATATAATTTTTATATCATTATAATGAGTATGAAAATATATTAGGATCATAGTTGGGAGTGTTAGGTATATGTTAGTAGTAAAAACTGAGTGGTAACGTTAACTAGATATTTAAACCTACGTTAATGAAAATCACACAAACCCGTGCATGACCTAATACACTGATGATGTTACTGATGATATGTAGACTACTCTAGTCTATACGATGTGTCTTTACTGATGTTGCTTGAATTCGCAGCTAAACCACACTGGTTACGTGAATTTGAATACCCGTGAACTAGGTTTACGTAAAGATGAATGCTGATCATGAATATTGTTTTCCTTCCGGAATGAATAGTGTCACATGAATAGTAAAATTTTGAAACACTTCTCAGAATCTCAAACTGACTCTGAAAACGATGAATAGTGAAATGATGAATAATAATCGATGAATAGTAAATGATGAATAGTAACTTGTGAATAGTAAATTGCCGAGGTTTGAAAAATGACATGAAATTGTGAGTTGTGACATTGATCTTTCCAACTCATCTCTTTATCTTTAGTGTTTATTGATTTAGTGTGAGTGTAGAGGTAAAGTGTATTCCGAAGAAATACCGGTGAAAGTATTTCCCCGGGTCGTGTCCCAACGAAGTGTGAATTGAATTCCTGGTTCGGTTCGTGATTTGTGAAGTGAATAGTGAAAGATAATAGAGATATTTGGTGAGAGAATTGAGATTTTTGAATTATAAAACTACGAGTGCCAAACATAAACGAAAAGCATAATAGAGCATGTAAAGTTCAAATAATCCTAAAACGCAATCTAATCTAAAAACGAGCAAATTAAGGCAACTAGATTATTCTAAAAATGATATATGGGAAATATGTTTGCTAAGTGACGTGAAAAGTTCATTAAGTGTGAAATAAGGTTTGATGACGAATTATATTCCTTAAACAAGATTATTTCCTCATAACGTTGGTTTATTTTGCAAACAATCCTTTAAAAAGAAAATAATTACTAGATGTGTAATTTGATTATTCTCCGGCTTTTGCCCTTCAAATAATGAAACTACAAATCTAAATAATCTCACTAATTATTAATCACAATCCCTTTTCATTAATCCACACTTAAATCACAAATCCATATCACTTAACAAACACTAATAAACTACTTGCTACTCATCTCAATTAAACTAACAAAAACAAATATTCCAACAAACATGATTAATAAACTAATTATATAAAAGTGAAAAGGAATAGAAAGTAGAACCCGATCTAACGCGACGAGAATAATAAACCACCCGATTTTATAAACTTGACAAATTATAAAGTTTATTTCTTTAATAGTTTTAATATCACCAAGTAGTAAATAAAGTTTTTGACTTTATTCACTAATTAGCTTTATGAAAACTAGAAAAGCTATAAGCTTTATTAATAAGTAAGCTTATAAAACCCTTAAGCTCCTCGCCTTATGTTGAGAATGATGAGAAACTAAGAAAGATCAAACTTTATGCAATATTAGTTCAATTAAGCTCTTGAATAAACTAGATCTAGATTCAATAAGCTATAGAAAAGCTAATCAAATCTAGACAAACTAGTAATAGAACCAAAAAGCTAGGAAGGTAATAGATCTATACTAGTTATGAATCAACCAAAGCTAAAAAGCTAGATTGATTAGAAGAAAATAAGAGATAAACTAAGGAGATGAAAAGTATTAAGCTAATTTGATTTATTTAAGAAAAACTTTTAAAATAAAAGGAGATTAAATGAATATAAACTAAAATTTATTAGATCTAATAATACTAAAGAAGTTATGAAAAGAGATTAAGAAATCAAAAAGTGCTTATTGAATAATCTAATCTAATAAGCTACAAAAAACTATTAAGCTAAAATATATTTTTAGATGAGATAAAAATAAAAGAGATGAGAAAAAGAAATAAACTAAGTAACCTTCATAATCTTCATTAATAAACATGAAAAGAAAAATATTAATACAATGAGCACTTGAAAAAGTTATTAAGAAAATAAAGCTATTACAATACAACTTAAAAATAACTTAAAGCTAAAAACTACTCTCTAAAAAACTACTAAAAATACAAAATGTGTGTGAATTATTATGATGAAAAAAGCTGATTCAATGAATGATAGATGGGTTGTATTTATACCCAATGATTGGCTCTTCTAGCCTTCTCTAGATTCTTTCAAAAATAACACATCATCAAGGACACATGGCATGTGACAATTGGCTGGAGATGCATCATCAAGTGGATGTAGCAGCGAGCTATTGGATGCAGGTAGTAGTATATTGCGTGTGAGAGTGGTGATGTACAAAGACACGCGCCTGGTGCTATTATTTGAGAGGTTGTATGTTCACGTGCTATCAATGGTAACAATCCCATTTCATTTCTTTATTCTCCTCTCCTTATTTTGTTGTATTCGAAGGAGGGACCATTCATTTTTTATTCATTCTTAACTTATATGCCACACCAAACTCAATTCATTTGGTACTCTTCTCTTCATTTCATTTTTTGTCGCTTATGATGAATAAGAGATCACGTGCACTTTTCATTCTTTCTTTTTTTCATTGTTGTTGTGGGAATGGACTTGCATTGTACTCCGTATTCTATATATTATTTGCTTTTGCCCAAAAAGAGTAGTACCATCACGTGGCCATGATTTTCATTCATTGTAATTTTTTTTTTCTTTCGATGTGAAAATAGCAGCAGCAAAATAGTACTCTTCATATTCTTTTTTACTTCAATTCGTTATCTCTTTTGTCAAAATCCATGTGCCATCCATTATATCAATTTCTTTCTTGTTTTTTCTTTTCTCGATTTGTACAAAGAGTAGCAGGTCTTCATTTGTTTGTCTTCATTTTCTCACCAACACTCCCAATATATATAAAAATAACGATGGACCATCTTTAATTCCATTGGGCTTGGTTATGTCATGCTGGGCCTGATATTTCTTTAAATGGTAATGGGCCTGCATTAGATAATAAAACAACAACTGTAACACCCCAACCCGACAAGGGCTAAGATATCACATTCATGGTGTCAAACAGAACATACACAAGCATAAGACTTCAATAATACAATCAGATACAAGGGTTACAAAGGAATTCTAAGGCCAAGAATTACAAAACAAAACTAAGGTACAAAATATCTAATACAAAACGTCTTCAAATCAACTCTAGTCCCGGATAGCTAGCAAAGGTAAAGTCTTCTCTAAACTCCTACTTGCACTCTTCACCCATAACCCAGCTTCCTTCTAAAACCTGCCGCGGGAAAAGAAATGCGGCTGAGCTTAAAAAGCTCAGTGAACAGATATAACAACAACGTAATATGAAACAGAAAAGAGATAACAGAATATATGTTGCATTTGGGTAATATCAAAAGGTATAAACAAAGGTAAGAGAAATAAAGGGTAAAGTAAGGTAAGGTTAGGTCAAATAAGGTTTGGTCAGGTAAGGTTTGGTCAGTCATCTACCAACGAGCCCAGAACAGAAATATCATGTCATATTCTTCAAACATATCCTGCAGCATAATAGTAACCATGGAGTAGCTAGCTCCCAGAAATGTGAAGGACGCATATTGCACATACGCCACATTCACCAGAAAAATAATAATATATGACAGATAACAGAACAGATCTAGGATGCATCCATACGCCCTCACATAAATCAGATTGGCCATAATAAATCATATCATGAAATGTGCACATCATATAACAGAAAGGGGACGTGGCAGAACATCACTCTACTGCCCTAGAGTCATGTCAGAGGTGCATCACTGACACGGACATGGAACCCCCATGCCTAGTGAAATGGCTCGGGTATCTAATTGGGTAGGTCAAAACAGAAGGTCAGAGTATAAGGTCATCATCATAAAATCAGAATCAAGATCCATAATCATAATCAGAATCAGAAGATCTTCAATATAGGGTGCATAACAAAGGTTCAAGTCAAAGGTTCACAAATGGCAAAGGTTCATAATCAGAGTTCAAATCAGAGGTTCATATCAAAGGTTCAGAATATCAGAAGTCATATCAAAGGTTCAGAATATCAAAGGACATAATATCAAAAGTCATATCAATGGTTCATGCCCAAAAGATTCATTATCAAGTTTCATAAGTTCATAATAAAACATGAAAGAGTTAAGAGAAAACAGATTTAAAACCTTTACAAATCATTTATCCATTTCTATCACAAAAATATCCTTTTTTTAAAACATTCTTCATAAAAGCCAATTAATCCTTCATTTAAAACTGGTTTCGTATCAAAATCATAGATTGTCATTTCAAAACAGTTTCCTTCCATAACATCAAGTTATATTTTCAAAAGGTTTTCATATCAAATTATCATAACAGATGAACCAAAGATATCAGATATACACAGGTCAGAAGTCATAGTAGTGGCAAAAGAAACGGATCATGAGTCATGAGAAACCTTAATGAAAGGTTAGAATATCTGTACCTCAAACCGCAAATGAAACCGTATGAGAAAACGTAAGGATCGAAAGTTACTCCTTCAACGAATCTACACGAATTAATGACCGTCTTATTATTAATATCTTATTTAAATCAGATTACTAATTTTAGTCGGCTTTTCATTCTTAGTAACTTTCCAGATTTAGCAGGATTCCATATTTAGTAAATTTTCCGAATTAGTAATTTAATACTTTAAAGTCATAATAGACAAATAATAATTTTAAGGGTTAGAATGACAATTATAATAGTTTTGGGTTAATTATGTCAATTATCAAAATCTAATATTAAAAAGTCAAATACAATTATTTTAACGTTCATTATTATAAGCTTATTTTAAGATAATAATTTTAGACCCTGTCGTTAAAATTTTATATAATTTATTAACGTACCCACGATATTAATATTTATGCCGCGACGACCCAATAATTAATTAAATCATGAAAACACGTTTTAACCCGACATCGTGCCACTTCACTCATATGCACCCGACCTATATTTAAATATATATACCTTTGTTGACACGAATAGAAAGCATACATTTATATATACATGTTTATCTTTAGAAAAATAAGAGTTCCTTATTATAGTTTGTATGACCATGCCAACCACATATGTAATCCCTTTCTTAAATTCAGATTTCACGAGTACATATAAATATGTAACCGACCCATGTTATATATATCATTAGATGTATATATCATTAGATGCGACCCAATACTTCATATTTGACACCATATCACCATTCGGATAGCATTTGATTAACACCTGACTTAAATATTCTTTAAAACAAAATATAGTTTGACTACACTAACACTTGTTACAACAGATCCATGATCGACACCCTACATATAATTTCGAAATGACATGCATGCAAACCTTCCAATATTTAAAATTATTTTCATGTTTTAATTAAGTATTTATCTCATATTCGATTAGGTTATAACCATGCTTAAGTCGAGTATCAAATAATCAAAACTAACGTATAACACTTATTCGAACAGCCATAACTTACGATCAACGAACATGTTTCTTTTATCATCATTTTATGCGATCTCAAATATATAACCATACGTATCCCTTTTAAACAAGCATATTAGTTTCATTTTTTCTTTTTACATGTGATATACGCATATATGTGTTTCATCGCGAAGCAAAACAAGAACGAAGGTAGATTATACCTTGGGTCGGAATGATGAAACGAGAACCCCAAACTAGAATTTACATTCGAACCGAACCAAGAATTCTTCGAAGCACTATAACCGCGATTAAACTCACAGAAACACCCACGATCACGGCAAGCTTCCAAACCTCCTTCTTCTTTGATCCTTGAGAACCAAACGGAAAAGATAATGGCTGCTAGGTTTTTGAGAGAATTCGGTATGGAGAGGGAAAATAAGATGCCGTGTGTATTGTGAGATAAATGAGGGAGAGGAGCGTGTATTTGAAATGGATAACCGTGTGATTGCCAAAATTTTAGGAAGACTAAATCTTTTATTTAAGTTAAATATATCATGGACTTGTATCTGGTTGTTAAGTAAACGTGTGACCGAGGAGGGGTTTCATACAATTTTCGGTTCAAATAAAGTGCAAGAAAAAAAAAAAAAAAAAAAAAAAACAAAAAAAACTTGTACCAAAGACAAAAAGGGTGCACTGATTTTTGGTATGGACTTAGAATATAATAGGTTTATTTTGTAGTTACTTTATAATGTAAAGTTTAGGATTAATATTAGTTCAAGGGTATAACTTATAGCTTTAAGTGTAAGAAATTAAATATCAAACTTAGGTTAAAATATATTGTGATGTCTTGCATTATTATTGTCGTTTTGTAAATTCAAAATTGAAGGGTATTTTGGGAATTTAATAAGTTTAAAATTTTGGGTTTTACAACTCTTCCTCTCTAAAAAGAAAATTTTCGTCATCGAAAATTGAAGTCGCAGTTGTTAGACGGAGATGCAGAAAATCACAAAAGACGCCACTGTAACAATTCGCATTTTCAGGTTAACTTTTATTCCCGAAAATTTCACTATTCACTTTTTACTATTCACTTTTCACTATTCATCTCAGAAATTTTTATTTCATATTCTCGTAAGTTAAACTATTTTAACGATAATCCGAGAGTTTCACACTCGTCGGATCATTTCTGCAAAAATCACGAAGCCGTGTCCGAGATTTACTTTTAGGTTTAAACGTCATTCCAGCATCCCGATATGTCCATAAAACATTATAAATAATAGAAATATGATTTTCTCTCATTTTAGGACAATTCCAAAAGTTTCGGAATTTTACGTTTTCCAGTTCAGCGTTTTACGTGAATTACACGTTTTAGACCCGTGTTTCCAGTTTTTAGCAGGGTTTTAGCACCCGATAGAACCTACCACTCATTTTATATTTTATTATGGAGTATATTGATAAGTTCTAGCATATTTATAAGTTTCATATTTTTAGGATACCCGGTTTTACGTTTCATGACTTAACAACTTACGGTTAGCAATTTACGGAGTCAAAACTAGCTACATAAGTAGGATAATACCATCAAAAGTCCACACTTGCTCCCCAAGACTTATGAACCGCCACTAAGGGGGGGGATTCACACTTGTGGCTTGATCTAGACCATTGATTCCTTAGATGTACACATGTATACAACTTTGGCTCCAAGTTAAACTTAGTCACCAAGTTTATGTAATTTCCTAGTTAGCTTCCTAACCTCCTTTTCATAGTATAAATACAAGCTCATTTGCTTCCTTTCTCATCAATAAAAACGCCACAACATAAATACCTAGCACCATGATCCTTTGATCTTCAAACTACAAGTTACACTACAAAGTTCAAGGTCTTAGTATTCTCTACCTAGTTCTTAAGTTTGTTTGGTGATTCCATGGTTGAATTAGGAGCTACACAAGGTTACTAGGGCTGAAGTTAAATGGTTTTCACAAGGGTTAGATCAAGGCTAGCAAGGGTTTCAAGAGTTATGGTGAAGGGTTTACAAGCTTAGGTTTAGTGTCCTAGTTCTATACTTGACTTCCTTTCTTTACAAAGCCAAAAGTTGTAAGCAAACCCTAACATACTCCTTGCTTAATTATCATTTTCATGCTCTTTGTGTTCCTTTCATGCTATATAAGTTCTTGTTATTGTGTTCATGATGTTTAAAAATGGATAAAACAAGTATTGGTATACATATGTTAACTTATGACAAGTAAACAAGCAAACTAGTGATTTTTATGGAGAACCACGACCAAAATAGTACAACTATGATATTTGACACTTACTTACTGTTAAAGAGGACTTAACAAGGAAAACATAGCAATTTGAATCACTTAAAACGAGTACACGAGTCAAAAGTTATGGCCATAAGAAGTTAGCGAAACCAAAACGCCGAAACTGCCTATACCCTACTGTTTTGCATTCTGCCATTTTGAAAGTCACCCTTCTGGTCCGATTCATCAAAAAGTTAAAACACGAAAGTTGTCCGGAACGACGTTTTCGTTCAGGGACAAAGAAGCTCGAGCCCTGAAAACGCTTTATGAGTGATAATTTTCTTCAAATTCTTAACAGCCCATTTTTAGACCAAAGTCACTATATAATAGTTATGTTTTGCTAAGACCAAGAGGTCTAATGACCTAAAGCCAAGACAACAACCATGGCTAAAGCCAAGGTTGAGTCTCAAGACCATGGTAACAATGACCAAGGTCACGGCAAAGCCACGGCTAAAGACCATATAACTTTTAAAGATCAAAAAGCTTATATATATATGTTATCAAATACTACAATAGTAGGGAGCCTCATGTGAGGAGTTCATTAAGTAAGCCGTCGAGATGAGTTGTGGATTTACGAATTAAAGTGTCCTGGCTCCTCGAACGTTTACTCCATGACTTCTGAATTATGTCGGCCCGAACGGTAGTAAGAGATTTACAACCTATACATGTTTCATAGACCACTTATATTCAACGACTTACACTATATACTAAGTACTACATCATGAACTATATGCAAGACATATATAGGCAATTCTTCGTATTCTTAGACGTTACTCCAAACCTAAGTTGCAACGTTCTATTATAGGCTGCTCTTAGAGACATTCGCGATTCGACTACCACTTTCATTTCTCATTACATAAGCTTAAGGTGAGTCATAGCCCCTACTATTTTCATACTTGTTTTAACTCTTTGGGGGAGATACATGCACAACTACTTGCTTACTTGTACAAATACTCAAAACATTTATACTTGATTGTTTTATACTTGATTGTCTTATACTTGATTGTATTATACTTGATTTCATACATACATGACTGTCTTTTATCTTTGGGAAGTGGCTCCCAGTTTTCTTTGGGAAGTGGCTCCCAGTTGTCTTTGGGAATTGGCTCCCAAGTGAGGTCTTCGGAGATGAAGTAGAGACTCACTACTAATTGCTTAATTGTTTTGATGAACTTATACATGTCTTATTCATACTATATGTTAGCAGTGGGTTGTGAACACACAGGTTGCAAGTCTCTTATGGCGGGATTTGCAACTGAGTGGATTCACGATGCCTTTGCTGTGCGAATATTCTTTAAAGACTTTTCAACTGTTTTAAGATAAACTCTATGAACTCACCAACCATTGTGTTGACACTTTAGCATGTTTATCTCAGGTTAGTAAGGCGATAGCTAGTGCGTGGAACTTAGAGTCAAGCTGCATATTCAGAAGACTTACGCTTTTATCATTTACCATTCAAAAACATTTTTGTATACATTTATGTATCATACTTTGGAATCTCATGTTTGTAACTTTGAATTCATTAATCGAATGGCAACTTTTCAAAAACGTCTCATTTAGAGTTCGTTTTCTATAACTTGTACTTTGTATTATGAAGTAGCACCCCTATGACACAGTCTTCCGCTGCGGTATTTTGGGGGTGTTACAGATTGGTACCAGAGCCTTGGTTATAGAGAACTAGGTTTCATTTAGTGCTTAGACTATAACTGCTATATACGTTAAGACTCTCCTCTTTATTTGCCTTACATACACTACATACACATACGCTTTTTGGTAGTTGTTGGTTTGGTTCCACGCTGTTAGATGATGTGACTTTAGTATTATAAGGAGCCCCAGAGATTAGCCGAGTCATTAAAAACATGGAGCTCAGTAATAACTAATTATTTGACTTGATCTTGTGACAGTTCTTGTTTGATGAGACACAAGATTTGAGTTAAATAATATTATTGCTTAGCTTTAGGGATTTGATGACATGATTATCTTACTATCGGCCTCAGAAGGCGGATTTTTGTGTCGGAAATTCTTAAGTAGGATGATTTAGAATCTCCTTATTTAAATGGATTGGGACGCCTCTTCATTTAAATAAAGAAATTGTAAATCACCGAACCATAAGTTTATGAGACCTTACTTACATAAATTTGGACGCTTCTTTATGTAAGTAATGTGTTATAAATAAGTGGACTTATTCACATCTGATACAACTCCTTAACCACAACCTTAGACGAATCAGAATGAACACCACTATTTTAGAGATCCTGAATTCTCCTAGACACACTAAACTTCGGGACGAAGTTTCCTTAAGGGGTAGAGACTGTAACAATTCGCATTTTCAGGTTAACTTTTATTCCCGAAAATTTCACTATTCACTTTTTACTATTCACTTTTTACTATTCACTTTCACTATTCACTTTCACTATTCATCTCAGAAATTTTTATTTCATATTCTCGTAAGTTAAACTATTTTAACGATAATCCGAGAGTTTCACACTCGTTGGATCATTTCTGCAAAAATCACGAAACCGTGTCAGAGATTTACTTTTAGGTTTAAACATCATTCCAGCATCCCGATATGTCCATAAAACATTATAAATAATAGAAATATGATTTTCTCTCATTTTAGGACAATTCCAAAAGTTTCAGAATTTTACGTTTTCCAGTTCAGCGTTTTACGCGAATTACGCGTTTTAGACCCGTGTTTCCAGTTTTTAGCAGGGTTTTAGCACCCGATAGAACCTACCACTCATTTTATATTTTATTATGGAGTATATTGATAAGTTCTAGCATATTTATAAGTTTCATATTTTTAGGATACCCGGTTTTACGTTTCGTGACTTAACAACTTACGGTTAGCAATTTACGGAGTCAAAACTAGCTACATAAGTAGGATAATACCATCAAAAGTCCACACTTGCTCCCCAAGACTTATGAACCGCCACTAGGGGGGGGGGGATTCACACTTGTGGCTTGATCTAGACCATTGATTCCTTAGATGTACACATGTATACAACTTTGGCTCCAAGTTAAACTTGGTCACCAAGTTTATGTAATTTCCTAGTTAGCTTCCTAACCTCCTTTTCATAGTATAAATACAAGCTCATTTGCTTCCTTTCTCATCAATAAAAACGCCACAACATAAATACCTAGCACCATGATCCTTTGATCTTCAAACTACAAGTTACACTACAATGTTCAAGGTCTTAGTATTCTCTACCTAGTTCTTAAGTTTGTTTGGTGATTCCATGGTTGAATTAGGAGCTACACAAGGTTACTAGGGCTGAAGTTAAATGGTTTTCACAAGGGTTAGATCAAGGCTAGCAAGGGTTTCAAGAGTTATGGTGAAGGGTTTACAAGCTTAGGTTTAATGTCCTAGTTCTATACTTGACTTCCTTTCTTTAGAAAGCCAAAAGTTGTAAGCAAACCCCAACATACTCCTTGCTTAATTATCATTTTCATGCTCTTTGTGTTCCTTTCATGCTATATAAGTTCTTGTTATTGTGTTCATGATGTTTAAAAATGGATAAAACAAGTATTGGTATACATATGTTAACTTATGACAAGTAAACAAGCAAACTAGTGATTTTTATGGAGAACCACGACCAAAATAGTACAACTATGATATTTGACACTTACTTACTGTTAAAGAGGACTTAACAAGGAAAACATAGCAATTTGAATCACTTAAAACGAGTACACAAGTCAAAAGTTATGGCCATAAGAAGTTAGCGAAACCAAAACGCCGAAACTGCCTATACCCTACTGTTTTGCATTCTGCCACTTTGAAAGTCACCCTTCTGGTCCGATTCATCAAAAAGTTAAAACACGAAAGTTGTCCGGAACGACGTTTTCATTCAGGAACAAAGAAGCTCGAGCCCTGAAAACGCTTTATGAGTGATAATTTTCTTCAAATTCTTAACAGCCCATTTTTAGACCAAAGTCACTATATAATAGTTATGTTTTGCTAAGACCAAGAGGTCTAATGACCTAAAGCCAAGACAACAACCATGGCTAAAGCCAAGGTTGAGTCTCAAGACCATGGTAACAATGACCAAGGTCACGGCAAAGCCACGGCTAAAGACCATATAACTTTTAAAGATCAAAAAGCTTATATATATATGTTATCAAATACTACAATAGTAGGGAGCCTCATGTGAGGAGTTCATTAAGTAAGCCGTCGAGATGAGTTGTGGATTTACGAATTAAAGTGTCCTGGCTCCTCGAACGTTTACTCCATGACTTCTGAATTATGTCGGCCCGAACGGTAGTAAGAGATTTACAACCTATACATGTTTCATAGAGCACTTATATTCAACGACTTACACTATATACTAAGTACTACATCATGAACTATATGCAAGACATATATAGGCAATTCTTCGTATTCTTAGACGTTACTTGTAACACCCCCAATTCATGGTTGCAGCGGAATTCGAACTGGGTGTTACTTGACAGCACAATAGTCACAATAATAGAAAACGAACTCCAATTGAGTCGTTTTAAAAGATTTATCATTCAAATCGTATAAATATCAGAGATTTCAAAATGAGGTCCCAGATGGTTCCATGTTTACAATTTACATTAAATGAGTTTTTGAATGATAATAAAATTTATAGCCCTCTTGAGTATCCGTGTCCTTCCGTGCCATCCTTGATCGTCATGAACCTGAAATACATGCTTGAGAGGTCAACACAAAGGTTGAGTGGAATTCGTAGAGTTTAGTTAAATCGTTTGAACACAATATGTCGTAGTGTGAGCTATAGACTCACACTCATAGTTAGAAAACAAAATCGTTATTTATTTCACTAAGATCATGCAACCAAAACATTAACATCGAACCAACAAAATTGGCATTATAGAAGCCCTATCAAGGTACTTTTGCCATTATACCGCCGAATCTCAAATATAGTGCATTTGTGTGAACTCATCGTTGTTCAACACAAATGGGATCCGTCAATCCCAATAGATCTATTCATAATATTCGCGCTCACTATAGGTAGTGACTAATGGTTCATGATATAGGGACTTCGAACATGGCAATCGTTACTTAGTGACAATAAAACATAGTCGGGTAGCATACAGTAGAAAGCATTGTGTTCGAGTAGAAAAATAATAGCATGTATTCCCCCCATGGGTTTGTAAAATAGTTAAACAATAGAAAGTGGGGCTACGAACTCACCTTAAGTTATGTAGTGAGTAGAATGTGATGGTCGAATCGCGAAGGTTTCTACGAGCAACCTATAATAGAATGTTGCGACTTAGGATCGGAGTAAAGAATATGAAGATGTGCCTATATATATATATATCTTGCAATTAAGTCCATGATGTGGTATGATGTATATTGTAAGTCTTTGAAAGAAAAGATTCATGAAACATGTATGTTTTATATATCGTTTACTACCGTTCGGGCCGACATAATTCAGAAGTCATGTTAGTAAGCGTTCGAGGAGCCAGGACACTTTAATTCGTAAATCCACAACTCAACTCGACTCAGCGTTCGAGGAGCCAGGACACTTTAATTCGTAAATCCACAACTCAACTCGACGGCTTACATAATGAACTCCTCACATGAGACTCCCTACTATTGTAGTAGTTGATAAAAGATATAGATATAGGTTTTGATCCGAAAAGTTACATGTCCGATATTTGAATAAACTTAGGAAAGTTTATTAGTACATGAAGATTGTTATTAGGGGCAGTTTCATAAGTCTTGTATGACCATTTTCTCTTGGTAATATCTCATGGTTCCTTTTTAAGTAAAGTAGATCCAAATTGCTTGTTCAAGTTATCGCCTAATTCATTGTTTCATGTTTACGCCTATGTAAGTTGGTATGGTCATTTCGTCATGGCCTAGCCATGACCTTTTCCAAGGTCATGAGACACAACCTTGGCTCTAGCCATAGTGGTGGTCTTGATTATAGGTCATAAGACCTCTTGATCCTTTTAAAGTATAACCATAATATAGTGACTTGTATATATGTAAATAGCTGTTAAGAAACTGAGAAATATCTCACTCAGAAAGCGTTTTCAAGGCTCGAGCCTCTTTGTTCCTGAATGAAAACGTGATTCCGGACAACTTTCATGTTTTAACTTTTTCATAAATCGGACCAGAAAGGCCTCTTTTTGCGTGTTTTAGGTTCCGTCACAGAAGCTTTTTAGGCAGTTTTGCCGGAAATCTTTGGTAACTTCAAATCGCCATAACTTTTGACTCGTATACTCTTTTTAGGTGGTTCAAATTGCTAAGGTTTCCTTGTTAGGTCCTCTACTACAATATGTAATAATCCAATATCATATTTTTACCATTTTGATCAGGTCTTACCAAGAAAGTCACTACTTTACTTGTTTTAGTAACTTGTTTTAACAATCCATTATAACAACATCTTTTACTCATTTTTATACATCATGGACAATAATACAAGACATAATATAGCAAGAATAACATGTAAATGATATGAACATGATTAATAAACAAGAAGCATGTTAGGTTTAGGCTTACAACTTTTGGCTTTCTAATAAAGAAAGGAAGTAACAAGTAAGGAAATGGACTTTGATAGACTTGCTTCAACCCTTTTTCACTTCATGCAATCTTTCTACCCTTGGTATTCTTGAAAGAGATGTAATGAAAGTTGAGGTGAATTGAGTGGATTTAAACTCAAGAGAAATCACCAAGTATATTAGGGTTTCTACTTGAAGAAGCACTTGAACCTTGCTAGAAATTAGAAGGAAATAAAGCTAAGGATGGGGTGTTTTGGTGTTGGTGATGGACGGCAAACAAGGAAGGGATGGGGGGGCTTTTATAGGGTCTTAAGGAGGTTACAAGCTTGACTTGTCAACACTTGGTGAGCAAGTGTTGACACATGTGATCATCTTAAGGCTTAAGCACAAGATTAAGCCACATAGTGATGACTCCCCCCCCCAAGGTCGGTTTGCATATCTTGGAGAACAAGGTGTGGACTTTTGATGATCTTATCCAAGATACTTAGTTAGTTTTGACTCCGGGAAATGCCAATCGTAAATGAT
The DNA here is from genome assembly GCA_030686995.1 of Artemisia argyi. Taxonomy (NCBI): domain Eukaryota; kingdom Viridiplantae; phylum Streptophyta; class Magnoliopsida; order Asterales; family Asteraceae; genus Artemisia; species Artemisia argyi. The sequence goes on along the minus strand of CM060688.1, from coordinate 108,255,152 downwards.
TAAGCCTCAAAACGTAAAATCGGGTGTCGTAAAATTATGGAATTTGAAAGTATTGTTAAACATATCCATATGTTCCATAATAAAATATAAAATGAGTGGTAGGTTCTATCGGGTGCTAAAACCCTGCTAAAAACTGGAAACACGGGTCTAAAACGCGTAATTCGCGTAAAACGCTGAACTGGAAAACGTAAAATTCCAAAACTTTTGGAATTGTCATAAAATGATAGAAAATCATATTTCTATTGTTTATTATGTTTTATGGATATATCGGGATGCTGGAAGGACGTTTAAACCTAAAAGTAAATCTCGGACACGGCTTTGTGATTTTTGCAGAAATGATCCGACGAGCGTCAAACTCTCGGATTATCGTTAAAATAGTTTAACTTACGAGAATATGAAATAAAAATTTCTGAGATGAATAGTGAAAAGTGAATAGTAAAAAGTGAATAGTAAAAAGTGAATAGTAAAAAGTGAATAGTAAATTTTCGGGAATAAAAGTTAACCTGAAATTGCGAATTGTTACAGTCTCTACCCCTTACGGGGAACTTCGTCCCGAAGTTCTATGTGTGTTATACATTGGAGTGATGTCGATGAAGAGGTGTGGTTACTTATGAGGATTAGAGTGATGTAGTTTGATTTGTCGTTTCAGTGTATAGCGTAGTATGAGGTTACTTATGAGAAGTTTGTTTCTAAGAAAACATACGGGTGACTGCTCCCAGCATAACATGATCCCTCCTGAATTAGACATAGGTGATCAGGCTATGTATAATTTAGGACCGATAATGTGATGTTCGGTTTAGTCACGTATGGTATTCAATCTGTAAGGCTGATGAGGTTGCTTGTGGTGTAACTAAGGATGATTTGAGCTTTAAAAGTGCATCAAGATCAGAAAGTGAGCTTGTGGGATTAAGGGTTGTGAAGATGATGATGGTGAGAAGGTTAAGAAGGTTTGTGTTCTTCGTTTTGGTATGTTGAGATTTAGTGGTTTGTGATGAAAGTTGGAAATGAAGGCATGATATTGATTTATAGGGTGGTATCAACGAAGTGATTTTTCTAGGATGGTGGTAGAATATCTTGGAGTAAAATGATGTGAAACAATAAAGTGATAACAAATTAGCTTGAAGTAAAATTTGTTGAATGGTTTATAAGATAACTGAGTAAATCTCATAGAATGGTAATAGTCTGCTAAACAATCAAATTGGTTTGGAGATAGAAAGTACAATAGATGAGAATTATCACAAAGAGTTGTTTATTGAACAATAAATATTTTTAAGTCATAAAACTCCCATTACTAGGGATGACATACACGTAGTACAACAGAGTGCATAAATAAATATGACTGCTAAGTTCTAAACTTCATTGTTCTGCTGTGTTGTTGAGATTCTGATAAGCTCCTTCTCCTCTTATCATATATGCTCACCCCTGGTTGTCTTCAACTTGTTGACCTTGGTTTTGGGGACATCGGTTCTTGTAATGTCCACTTTCTCCACACCCGAAGCATATAACTATCGGTTGTGTGTTAGCCCCTGTAGCTACACCCTTGCCTCTACAATCTTTGGCAAGATGTCCAGGCTTTTGACACTTGTTGCACTTCAGGGACCTGCATGATGGTAGTTGCACTTGGTACACTGTGGTAGAGTACCAACGTATTTACCTCCGGCTGGTGCTGCAACATAAGCCGTCGCGGCTTCTTGTCTTTTGTTTTGCTGATTGTGATGGTTGTTGTTTCGGGTTTGGTTGTTGTTGTCGTTGTTGTTACTTCCACGGTTACCATCCCATGGTCGCTTGTTGTTGTTGTTCCTATTGTTATTGTTGTTACGGTAGTTGGAGTTGTTGGTGTTGTTTTGTTTTCGGGTTTCTGCCGTACGCACCACTTGATCCATGAGGCTGCGAGACATCCGCATAGCCTCATCAAGTGTTTTGGGACCAAACGTAATCATGTTCCCTTGTATGCTTGGTGGAAGTCCCCAGATATACTCTTCCAATAGTTTCTCATTTGTCGAAACCATTGTTGGGCATAGTATCCTCAATTCATGGAATCGACGATTGTAAGTCAGGATGTCGGTTCCTTTAACAACATGGTTCCAGAATTCTACTTCTAATTTCCGCATTTCACTGTGAGGGCAATACTCTTTCTTCATATTATCCCCAGAAAGCTTATAATCATTTTCGACACCCATTGGTTGATATACTACATTCCTCCATGATAATGCCTCATCCAATAGTGGACCGGTGGCATATTGAACTTTATCATTCTCGGTGCATTTACTGACCAAGAATACCGATTCCGCTTTTTCAAACCAGCGGGTTAAACCTACAGCTCCTTCAGTACCCTTGAATTTGATGGGTTCACATTTCAAGTAGGAAATGAATGAGCAACCTTTTGGTACTGTAGCAACATTGGTCACCGGAGGGGTAGTTGAGTTTGGTCCTCCAAGGTTAAGGCTGGCAATCCTGGCAGCTTCTGCAGCTATAGCAGCTTCCGCAGCAGTGGCGGCTTCAGCGGCTGCTGCAGCCTCAGCAGCTACGGCTGCTCGTTTCGTGATAAGTGCTGCATTGACACTGTCCTTTACCAGTTTGCGGATGGCAGCTTGCGTCATTGTTGGTGGTGTCTTTTTCTTTGGTGCCATGATTCTATTGTTCAAAAGATACGTCGTAAGTAGAGAGTTGTGAAATAAGCTTGATTTTTGATAGGAAATGATAGAATAATTATGTTGAAGATTTAAAGGCATAACACATGATAGTATAAAACAAGAGTTTTATTGGTACAACGTTGGTTGATTTACAAAATCGAAACCTATTACAAGCTTCTTCAAAATTTACTAACAGATACTTTCAGTTTAGTAATTACAACGTTTTTACTATCGCTAGTTATTACATAGATTTCGTAACATTTACTAACTGAGTCTAATCAGTTTAGTAGTACAAAAATTAACTAGTATCATCACACTAGTCTATTGTGGATTAGAAGGTCCGAGCAGCTCTGATTGATCGGCAACTTCTTGGTTTAGTGTGTCATAGAGGTATGAGTCGATGAAGTTTGAGAAGCTGTAGTTTTCATGTTGACTTTCTTGTTGGATCAATGGTGGTCGAGGTACGATCCATAATGAGTGATCCAAATCATCACATGTAGGGATATCAAAGGGAAGTGATAGTGGTGGTGGTAATGGCTCTAGTACATATTCGTATTCATTATCCTCCTCGGAGTCTGCCTCAACCCAATTTTGTTCAAAATAATTAGAAGTATTCGATGCAAAAATATTTGGCATTGGTTCATCCTCTTCTTCGTCGGTTGAATCTTCGAAAGGTTCTTCTTCGTCATCAGAAGCGAAGGCATTTACGAAGTCAAATCCGAACTCGGGTGAGGGTGGTAAGACTTGGAAGTTATTAGGTAGAGTGGGCACATAATCGGGAGAAGTGGGTACGCACATGATTTCTATAAGAAGAATTACAATGTTAAAATAATTCTATCGTTTATGGGGAGTGCTCAAAATATGGCAAGCATATATATAGCAATATACTAATATGTTTATGTAGCATAACATGCATAATAAGTCCATAATCGTCTGGAGGATGGAAGGCACGAAGAGTGGAAGGCTATAAAATGTTTTTGCTTGTAATTGTAGTTATAGTTTAGGTCTCAATTAGACCCGTTTCTCTATAACCATGGCTCTGGTACCAATCTGTAACACCCCTAATTCATGGTTGCAGCGGAATTCGAACTGGGTGTTACTTGACAGCACAATAGTCACAATAATAGAAAACGAACTCCAATTGAGTCGTTTTAAAAGATTTATCATTCAAATCGTATAAATATCAGAGATTTCAAAATGAGGTCCCAGATGGTTCCATGTTTACAATTTACATTAAATGAGTTTTTGAATGATAATAAAATTTATAGCCCTCTTGAGTATCCGTGTCCTTCCGTGCCATCCTTGATCGTCATGAACCTGAAATACATGCTTGAGAGGTCAACACAAAGGTTGAGTGGAATTCGTAGAGTTTAGTTAAATCGTTTGAACACAATATGTCGTAGTGTGAGCTATAGACTCACACTCATAGTTAGAAAACAAAATCGTTATTTATTTCACTAAGCTCATGCAACCAAAACATTAACATCGAACCAACAAAATTGGCATTATAGAAGCCCTATCAAGGTACTTTTGCCATTATACCACTAAATCTCAAATATAGTGCATTTGTGTGAACTCATCGTTATTCAACACAAATGGGATCCGTCAATCCCAATAGATCTATTCACAATATTCGCGCTCACTATAGGTAGTGACTAATGGTTCATGATATAAGGACTTCGAACATGGCAATCGTTACTTAGTGACAATAAAACATAGTCGGGTAGCATACAGTAGAAAGCATTGTGTTCGAGTAGAAAAATAATAGCATGTATTCCCCCATGGGTTTGTAAAATAGTTAAACAATAGAAAGTGGGGCTACGAACTCACCTTAAGTTATGTAGTGAGTAGTGAATGTGATGGTCGAATCGTGAAGGTTTCTACGAGCAACCTATAATAGAATGTTGCGACTTAGGATCGGAGTAAAGAATATGAAGATGTGCCTATATATATATATATATATATATATATATATATATATATATATATATATATATATATATATATATATATATATATATATATATATATATATCTTGCAATTAAGTCCATGATGTGGTATGATGTATATTGTAAGTCTTTGAAAGAAAAGATTCATGAAACATGTATGTTTTATATATCGTTTACTACCGTTCGGGCCGACATAATTCAGAAGTCATGTTAGTAAGCGTTCGAGGAGCCAGGACACTTTAATTCATAAATCCACAACTCAACTCGACGGCTTACATAATGAACTCCTCACATGAGACTCCCTACTATTGTAGTAGTTGATAAAATATATAGATATAGGTTTTGATCCGAAAAGTTACATGTCCGATATTTGAATAAACTTAGGAAAGTTTATTAGTACATGAAGATTGTTATTAGGGGTAGTTTCATAAGTCTTGTATGACCATTTTCTCTTGGTAATATCTCATGGTTCCTTTTTAAGCGAAGTAGATCCAAATTGCTTGTTCAAGTTATCGCCTAATTCATTGTTTCATGTTTACGCCTATGTAAGTTGGTATGGTCATTTCGTCATGGCCTAGCCATGACCTTTGGTCCTTGTTCCAAGGTCATGAGACACAACCTTGGCTCTAGCCATAGTGGTGGTCTTGATTATAGGTCATAAGACCTCTTGATCCTTTTAAAGTATAACCATAATATAGTGACTTGTATATATGTAAATAGCTGTTAAGAAACTGAGTAATATCTCACTCAGAAAGCGTTTTCAAGGCTCGAGCCTCTTTGTTCCTGAACGAAAACTTGATTCCGGACAACTTTCGTGTTTTAACTTTTTCATGAATCGGACCAGAAAGGCCTCTTTTTGCGTGTTTTAGGTTCTGTCACAGAAGCTTTTTAGGCAGTTTTGCCGGAAATCTTTGGTAACTTCAAATCGCCATAACTTTTGACTCGTATACTCTTTTTAGGTGGTTCAAATTGCTACGGTTTCCTTGTTAGGTCCTCTACTACAATATGTAATAATCCAATATCATATTTTTCCCATTTTGATCAGGTCTTATCAAGAAAGTCACTACTTTACTTGTTTTAGTAACTTGTTTTAACAATCCATTATAACAACATCTTTTACTCATTTTTATACATCGTGGACAATAATACAAGACATAATATAGCAAGAATAACATGTAAATGATATGAACATGATTAATAAACAAGAAGTATGTTAGGTTTAGGCTTACAACTTTTGGCTTTCTAATAAAGAAAGGAAGTAACAAGTAAGGAAATGGACTTTGATAGACTTGCTTCAACCCTTTTTCACTTCATGCAATCTTTCTACCCTTGGTATTCTTGAAAGAGATGTAATGAAAGTTGAGGTGAATTGAGTGGATTTAAACTCAAGAGAAATCACCAAGTATATTAGGGTTTCTACTTGAAGAAGCACTTGAACCTTGCTAGAAATTAGAAGGAAATAAAGCTAAGGATGGGGTGTTTTGGTGTTGGTGATGGACGGCAAACAAGGAAGGGATGGGGGGGGGGGGGGGCTTTTATAGGGTCTTAAGGAGGTTACAAGCTTGACTTGTCAACACTTGGTGAGCAAGTGTTGACACATGTGATCATCTTAAGGCTTAAGCACAAGATTAAGCCACATAGTGATGACTCCCCCCCCCCCCCAAGGTCGGTTTGCATATCTTGGAGAACAAGGTGTGGACTTTTGATGATCTTATCCAAGATACTTAGTTAGTTTTGACTCCGGGAAATGCCAATCGTAAATGATTAAGCCTCAAAACGTAAAACCGGGTGTCGTAAAATTATGGAATTTGAAAGTATTGTTAAACATATCCATATGTTCCATAATAAAATATAAAATGAGTGGTAGGTTCTATCGGGTGCTAAAACCCTGCTAAAAACTGGAAACACGAGGTCTAAAACGCGTAATTCGCGTAAAACGCTGAACTGGAAAACGTAAAATTCCAAAACTTTTGAAATTGTCATAAAATGATAGAAAATCATATTTCTATTGTTTATTATGTTTTATGGATATATCGGGATGCTGGAAGGACGTTTAAACCTAAAAGTAAATCTCGGACACGGCTTTGTGATTTTTGCAGAAATGATCCGACGAGCGTCAAACTCTCGGATTATCGTTAAAATAGTTTAACTTACGAGAATATGAAATAAAAATTTCTGAGATGAATAGTGAAAAGTGAATAGTAAATTCCGGGAATAAAAGTTAACCTGAAATTGCGAATTGTTATATTACTCCAAACCTAAGTTGCAACGTTCTATTATAGGCTGCTCTTAGAGACTTTCGCGATTCGACTACCACTTTCATTTCTCATTACATAAGCTTAAGGTGAGTCATAGCCCCTACTATTTTCATACTTGTTTTAACTCTTTGAGGGAGATACATGCACAACTACTTGCTTACTTGTACAAATACTCAAAACATTTATACTTGATTGTTTTATACTTGATTGTCTTATACTTGATTGTATTATACTTGATTTCATACATACATGACTGTCTTTTATCTTTGGGAAGTGGCTCCCAGTAAACTTTTATCTTTGGGAAGTGGCTCCCAGTTTTCTTTGGGAAGTGGCTCCCAGTTGTCTTTGGGAATTGGCTCCCAAGTGAGGTCTTCGGAGATGAACTAGAGACTCACTACTAATTGCTTAATTGTTTTGATGAACTTATACATCTCTTATTCATACTATATGTTAGCAGTGGTTGTGAACACACAGGTTGCAAGTCTCTTATGGCGGGATTTGCAACTGAGTGGATTCACGATGCCTTTGCTGTGCGAATATTCTTTAAAGACTTTTCAACTGTTTTAAGACAAACTCTATGAACTCACCAACCATTGTGTTGACACTTTAGCATGTTTATCTCAGGTTAGTAAGGCGATAGCTAGTGCGTGGAACTTAGAGTCAAGCTGCATATTCAGAAGACTTACGCTTTTATCATTTACCATTCAAAAACATTTTTGTATACATTTATGTATCATACTTTGGAATCTCATGTTTGTAACTTTGAATTCATTAATCGAATGGCAACTTTTCAAAAACGTCTCATTTAGAGTTCGTTTTCTATAACTTGTACTTTGTATTATGAAGTAGCACCCCTATGACACAGTCTTCCGCTGCGGTATTTTGGGGGTGTTACAGCCACAATTAACCTCACACTCGGGGAGGTCCTTCCAAAAGAATTCTTCACAACGGAGATAGTTTGTTTCTCATGACTCGATCCAACCAAAAATAGTTTTGGTTTTCCCGAAAAAAAAGAGGCAAAACGGGTAGAATCTGGTCAAAAGGGCAATGCAACATATAACAGACGGTAGGTGAATCTTCTTAGAACAACATACGGAAACATAGACAGAAATCAGATTGAATGACGATATCAACAGTAGGAAGCTTTACAAAGAAACTTGAAGGTTCTAAATAGATGCACAAAAGTCGTCAAAACACACATTGCGGATTTAACTCATCCAGATATCTAACAAATGAAGGTAAAGTAAACACATGGGTAGAATGAACCTAAAGTCTCACTAATCGTGGATAATCTTCAACAGAGGTCAGATTCTAAGCTTCTTAGGCACTCCTCAAGATATCCTATGCCCACAATAAGTGCACGTTATATGATGTAAGTATTATTACGTTGATCAGGCGTAATAATACCAGCATCACATAAATATGCCCTCATGATGGTCATCCTTTATCTCGAGTCGTGAACAAACAACCTATCAGAACTAAAGTCAAATCTTCTTCATTATCCTACGGTACCTCAAACATCATCATCAGAAATAACCTAGGGAAAACAGATCCTATCATAAGGTAACGGAGATCTAAATAGGTCAAACAGAAATGAATTACGTCAGCAATTGCATTATCCCAAATCTTCCACAGAATCTAACTCAAAGACATAAATGTTTGATTAAGAAGTCATCCATTCAAACACATGATCTCAAATCTTTTCAAGTCTGAGTAGTCTGTCATTATTTGATCATTAATCTGCGAGTGAAACAAAATCATGAACATGAGTCTGGTTCCTCAAGTCTTCTGCAGTTCTTCTTGAAATTGTTGTTGAGTCATGTGAACTTCTGGCACGATCATTAAATCCTCTTATGTTAGCAAGTCCGCTTCTGCTCTCAATTCATCTTAGTACAACCAAGATGAATAGGGAAGTGAAATTGCGTGTCTTCGTCAGGTCTTCTAGGTCAGCTCCAGGTTCGCCCTCTTGACTAGATTCTTCTTCTCTGTTCACCACTACTTCTGCCTTGCAAGAAGATATCTTTCAATCATCAAGGTAACACTGCTGCTGTTAACTCTAGGTTAGGTGTAGAATAGCCCTGTTCTAATCGCCTTGATGCATAAGAAAAATCTTCCTGTGTTATATGAGGTTATAACCAACTCTTCTAGAAACGTCCCAAATTTGTAACGCCCGAAAGTGTGGAAGCAAATCTCTATTTCAGCTTTTCAAAAACTCTATTCTTCTTCAGACTAAGTTGTTTCTTCCTTCTTACAAAATCCTTCAGCAATAACGCAAGGCGTAACCATCTTCCATCATCCTTCTGCAAAGATCAAGGGATTCCAGCTCCTATAACTATTATCGGTCTTGGTCGCTTGGTGATGGTTTCAAATCTCGTAGAATCCATAGAAAGGTTCTCAACACTTATTAAATTTCCAGAGTATGCAGAGGTTCCTCGGATTCCTAACAAAGTACAAAAATGGTTCTCATGTTCTTCCTCTTTCTCTGAATGTTATTCAATGACAATGTCTAAGTACTCACGAAGGGTGTAACTTATCACATTCATACGACAGTCAAAGCATTAGCTAATACTATTAGCATCATTAACCATCATAGTGGTCGTTACAAATACGAAAGGCAAAATCCAGGAATAACTTCAAATCATCAAACTTGGCGTCCTAAAGCTAAACAGATACATAGTCGATTCGAAGCAGGGAAAACAATGGTCTTCAAACAGAAATACGGTTCAACCTCCAGAAGTCAATGCGTAATCTCCTTCTACCATCCCTCTTCATCGCGAATAAAACTGACACACGCCCAGAAGATATACTCAAATAAGCAAACTCACTTCCTAGTCTTCGGTTGTTGCTCCTTCTGTTCTCTCAATTCAGCTGGTGAGATCTCAGACAACTTCTCAAAACATCATCGCGTTGTGAGTAGACACTCTCTCAGCATCATCTCAATTCATCTTAACATCCTGATGGAAATCTTGGGATTCATTCAGGGACCATGTCAATAAAACTCAGATTGCAAAATAACTATCAAGGTGAGATTCATTCTTCGGCGTACAGAATAGGTGCAAACAAAACTCCATATCTGCGAAAGTAACGTACAAGTCTCCAGAGTATTGACGATAACAAAAGTTTAACAATCAAAAACATGGTGAGGAGTTCAGAATGATTCAAAATATCAATGTGGGACATAGTATGACAATAGTTAGCATCAGAATGCTCAGTCAACTAATCTATACCAGAACAAAAATGAATTTAACTTTTCAAAGAGAGACAGATCAACATAGCGAATCCTATCATTCAAAGAGAGTGAAATCTTCTCACGCTCGTGGTTAAACACCAACAGACTTCTTATCTGAATAGAAATGGGTAAGGCAAAAATCAAATAGTGTCGGAAGGCTCAACTATGCTTAACAATAGTAAGAGACGATTCACAGAATGTATAAGACACATCTTCATCAAAGATATTCTCAGAATGCTCGAAGAGGCATCAAAATTGGTTTGATTCAAAGTCAGAATCTGAAGATAAGGATCAAATAATGTCAGATATCATAATGCAATTCTCCATGCATTCAAAACTCACTTGGTCACAAATCTGAGGTTGTGCAAATCATAAGTTCCAAATCTCCAAAAGAGTGATCCTAACAGGCATAACTAACAGAAAGGAACGAATCAGAGTGATGCGGAAGCAATTATACTTAAACAAATGCCTTATAGTCTACTCAATCCTCACCGGTCAAAACTTAATTTCATACTTGGAAATCCTAAAGCAAGTTCTCAAAGGTGTTCTCTTATGTTCCTACAGTGGAAGCCTAATGGTCCAAAACTCACAGGTCAAGGTTATATGTATCATAAGTCGTAGCCTGGTCTCTGATACCATAATTGTAACACCCCAACCCGACAAGGGCTAAGATATCACGTTCATGGTGTCAAACAGAACATACACAAGCATAAGACTTCAATAATACAATCAGATACAAGGGTTACAAAGGAATTCTAAGGCCAAGAATTACAAAACCAAACTAAGGTACAAAATATCTAATACAAAACGTCTTCAAATCAACTCTAGTCCCGGATAGCTAGCAAAGGTAAAGTCTTCTCTAAACTCCTACTTGCACTCTTCACCCATAACCCAGGTTCCTTCTAAAACCTGCCGCGGGAAAAGAAATGCGGCTGAGCTTAAAAAGCTCAGTGAATAGATATAACAACAACGTAATATGAAACAGAAAAGAGATAACAGAATATATGTTGCATTTGGGTAATATCAAAAGGTATAAACAAAGGTAAGAGAAATAAAGGGTAAAGTAAGGTAAGGTTAGGTCAAATAAGGTTTGGTCAGGTAAGGTTTGGTCAATCATCTACCAACGAGCCCAGAACAGAAATATCATGTCATATTCTTCAAACATATCCTGCAGCATAATAGTAACCATGGAGTAACTAGCTCCCAGAAATGTGAAGGACGCATATTGCACATACGCCACATTCACCCGAAAAATAATAATATATGACAGATAACAGAACAGATCTAGGATGCATCCATACGCCCCCACATAAATCAGATTGGCCATAATAAATCATATGATGAAGTGTGCACATCATATAACAGAAAGGGGACGTGGCAGAACATCACTCTACTGCCCTAGAGTCATGTTAGAGGTGCATCACTGACACGGACATGGAACCCCCATGCCTAGTGAAATGGCTCGGGTATCTAATTGGGTAGGTCAAAACAGAAGGTCAGAGTATAAGGTCATCATCATATAATCAGAATCAAGATCCATAATCATAATCAGAATCAGAAGGTCTTCAATATAGGGTGCATAACAAAGGTTCACAAATGGCAAAGGTTCATAATCAGAGTTCAAATCAGAGGTTCATATCAAAGGTTCAGAATATCAGAAGTCATATCAAAGGTTCAGAATATCAGAAGTCATATCAATGGTTCATGCCCAAAAGATTCATTATCAAGTTTCATAAGTTCATAATAAAACATGAAAGAGTTAAGAGAAAACAGATTTAAAAACTTTACAAATCATTTATCCATTTCTATCACAAAAATATCCTTTTTTTAAAACATTCTTCATAAAAGCCAATTAATCCTTCATTTAAAACTGGTTTCGTATCAAAATCATAGATTGTCATTTCAAAACAGTTTCCTTCCATAACATCAAGTTATATTTTCAAAAGGTTTCCATATCAAATTATCATAACAGATGAACCAAAGATATCAGATATACACAGGTCAGAAGTCATAGTAGTGGCAAAAGAAACGGATCACGAGTCATGAGAAACCTTAATGAAAGGTTAGAATATCTGTACCTCAAACCGCAAATGAAACCGTATGAGAAAACGTAAGGATCGAAAGTTACACCTTCTTCAACGAATCTACACGAATTAATGACCGTCTTATTATTAATATCTTATTTAAATCAGATTACTAATTTTACTCGGCTTTTCATTTTTAGTAACTTTCCAGATTTAGCAGGATTCCATATTTAGTAAATTTCCCGAATTAGTAATTTAATACTTTAAAGTCATAATAGACAAATAATAATTTTAAGGGTTAGAATGACAATTATAATAGTTTTGGGTTAATTATGTCAATTATCAAAATCTAATATTAAAAAGTCAAATACAATTATTTTAACGTTCATTATTATAAACTTATTTTAAGATAATAATTTTAGACCCTGTCGTTAAAATTTTATATAATTTATTAACGTACCCACGATATTAATATTTATGCCGCGACGACCCAATAATTAATTAAATCATGAAAACCCGTTTATAACCTGACATCGTGCCACTTCACTCATATGCACCCGACCTATATTTAAATATATATACCTTTGTTGACACGAATAGAAAGCATACATTTATATATACATGTTTATCTTTAGAAAAATGAGAGTTCCTTATTATAGTTTGTATGACCATGCCAACCACATATGTAATCCCTTTCTTAAATTCAGATTTCACGAGTACATATAAATATGTAACCGACCCATGTTATATATATCATTAGATGCGACCCAATACTTCATATTTGACACCATATCACCATTCAGATAGCATTTGATTAACACCTAACTTAAATATTCTTTAAAACAAAATATAGTTTGACTACACTAACACTTGTTACAACATATCCATGATCGACACCCTACATATAATTTCGAAATGACATGCATGCAAACCTTCCAATATTTAAAATTATTTTCATGTTTTAATTAAGTATTTATCTCATATTCGATTAGGTTATAACCATGCTTAAGTCGAGTATCAAATAATCAAAACTAACGTATAACACTGATTCGAACAGCCATAACTTACGATCAACGAACATGTTTCTTTTATCATCATTTTATGCGATCTCAAATATATAACCATACATATCCTTTTTAAACAAGCATATTAGTTTCGTTTTTTCTTTTTACATGTTATATACGCATATATGTGTTTCATCGCGAAGCAAAACAAGAACAAAGGTAGATTATACCTTGGGTCGGAATGATGAACGAAATGATGAAACGAGAACCCCAAACTAGAATTTACATTCGAACCGAACCAAGAATTCTTCGAAGCACTATAACCGTGATTAAACTCACAGAAACACCCACAATCATGGCAAGCTTCCAAACCTCCTTCTTCTTTGATCCTTGAGAACCAAATGGAAAAGATAATGGCTGCTAGGTTTTTGAGAGAATTCGGTATGGAAAGGGAAAATAAGATGCCGTGTGTATTGTGAGATAAATGAGGGAGAGGAGCGTGTATTTGAAATGGATAACCATGTGATTGCCAAAATTTTAGGAAGACTAAATCTTTTATTTAAGTTAAATATATCATGGACTTATATCTGGTTGTTAAGTAAACGTGTGACTGAGGAGGGGTTTCATACAATTTTCGGTTCAAATAAAGTGCAAGAAAAAAAAAAAAAAAAAAAAAAAAAAACGTGTACCAAAGACAAAAAGGGTGCACTGATTTTTGGTATGGACTTAGAATATAATAGGTTTATTTTGTAGTTACTTTATAATGTAAAGTCTAGGATTAATATTAGTTCAAGGGTATAACTTATAGCTTTATGTGTAAGAAATTAAATATCAAACTTAGGTTAAAATATATTGTGATGTCTTGCATTATTATTGTCGATTTGTAAATTCAAAATTGAAGGGTATTTTGGGAATTTAATAAGTTTAAAATTTTGGGTTTTACAACAACTTTGGGCAAGGTTAGTAAATGGTGCTTGGGCTTGCTGCTATATTCTTTAACAATTCCATTTTTAGCCTTGATGCTCCAAATAAATTATCAATGATCCCGCAATTTCGCGCTCTTTCCAATGTCGTGCTCGTTTTGTCGGGTTTTGTTTGATTTATGTCCATTTCTTAAATATCCGTACCGGCACATTCATAAACATAAAAACAACATATATTTGGCATTTTTGGTCGGTTTTTGGTCATTTTGGTCCGATTTTGGTCAAATAAAAGGTGTGTAAATTAACACACACCATTTATATTAGTTAATATAGTTTAAAGTTCATATTGGTGTTGATTGATTTTACAAAAGAGTAGAATCAAAGTTTTCTAAAGAAACTTTCTTAAAAAAGAAAAATAAATCGGTAAAACTATTCAACCCCCCCTTCTAGTTTTCCACAATTGGTACCAAAGCCACGTCAGGCAAGATTTTAAAGTAAATTGTATTTTAAAACTTGAATCGATTAATGGATTTCAACAAATATCAAGAAGGGCAATCTATGCAAAGATCACCACTTTTTGAAACCGATTGTTTTACATATTGGAAAACAAGATTCGAAACGTATGTGAAATCAAAAGATATTGATCTTTGGCATATTATTACCGATGGTGACTTTGAACCTATTGAAAAGGATTCAATAACTAAAAAGGATCAGATTATTCCTTATGAACAACAAAGTGACAATCTTAAAAGAAGACTAGCCAAAAATGATGAGGCTAAAATGATAATTTACAATGCTTTGCCGGAAAAGGAATTTGAAAGAATTTTTATGTGTAATACGGCAAAAGAGTTTTGGAAAACTTTGTTAGTCACTCATCAAGGTAATAATCAAGTCAAAGAGAACAAGATTGATCTTCTTGTTCAACAATATGAACAATTTTCCATTCCGGAAGATGAATCTATTGATAATGCTTTTGCTTGATTTAATACTATTATTACTAGTCTTAAAGCTCTTGATGAAGGTTATTCTAGCAACAACTATGTTAGGAAGTTTCTTAGGGTTCTACATCTCAAATGGAGAGCAAAGGTCACCGCCATTGAAGAATCAAAGAACTTGGCGACATTATTACTTGATGAACTTATAGGAAACTTAAAAGTTCATGAAATGATAATCAAGAAAGATTCCGACATAGTAAAAGGCAAAAGTGAGAAAGTTAGATCTCTAGCTTTGAAAGACAAAGAGTCTAGTGATGAGGAAAGTTCAGGTTGTGCTAGTGAAGATGAGGAGTATGCATTAGCGGTTAGAGATTTTAAAAAGTTCTTTAGAAGAAGAGGTAGATTTGTGAGACAACCTCGTGATGAGAAGAATTCATTCTCAAAGAATCGAGAACCAACAACCAAAGAGCTTTTGAAGGAGGCTCTTGGAGTAATAGCGGTGAAGAAGAAAAAGAAGAGAAGCCTAACAACGAAACGTGTCTTATGGCTCAAGCTTCTAACGAGGTACACTTTGACTCCTCTTATTATAGTGATGATAATTCTTCAACAGAAGATAACGTACTACATAATGAATATAATAAATTATGTGAAGTAAGTTCTAAAATCATCACTAGAAACAAAACAACATAACATAAGCTTGAAACAGAAATCCTAGAACTAAAAGACCAAGTTAAAAAACTTGAGAAAAGAAAAGAATGTGACATTGGTTGTAAGTCATGACACGATCTTAGATTAGAAAATGTAGAACTTAGAAAAAATGCATTAAGGATCATTAAGTTTGAAAAAGGAGCAAAAGATCTAGATGACACGTTAGATAACACAAGATATAGAGAACATGTCAATGCAGGTCTAGGTTTTAATTCAAATGAAGCTTCAACAAGTAAAACAAAACAAGTAAAATTTGATAAACCTAAAAGCACTTTCAAAACAGTGGACGGTACCTCTAAAGGTACAGACGGTACCACTAAATTTAGTGGTACCGTGGTACCGTCTGGTGCAAGAAACAGAACTGAGTCAAGTCTAAAAAGTAACTTAATTCCCAAACTAAGTCACATAGTAGTTAACAAAGTTAAAGCACCTTTTGTTAGTAAAAAGGAAGTCAAAAGTATTTATAAAACCTTTGTCAAACCCCGAACTTGGGTTTGTAAAACCTAATACTAGATCAAAGACTCCTCCTCCTAGAAAAACGAATGTTCCCAAACCTCGGTCAAGGACTCCTCAACCGAGAAGTAACTTTGGAAGTCAAAGTTATCCAAGTAATTATTCTGTAGCTTGGAATAACCTTCAACAACAAAGTTACTTGCCTTGGGTGATATGTCCTCCATTCCAACATCCTAACCAAATGAAACTAATGCATAGGATGTTTAACACTAACAAGTTTGGACCCATGAGATATTGGGAACCAAATGTTTGAATCCTTGTCTTATTTAATAGATATGCTTGGGAATCGACTTGGAGCCTGACGAATGGGTCAAGGACGGTGGATGTACTAATCACATGATGGGGAACCGAAGTCCATTCTCATCATACAAGGCTTACAACGGAGGTAATGTCACTTTCGGTAGCAAACTTAAGGGCAATATCATCGGCAAAGGTACGATTACTCAAGACTCCCTTACTATTATAAATGTTGAGCACGTAGATAACTATGGAGTTTATTAGACTCCTTGGATCGTTTTGAGCATCTAGGGTTAAACAATAATATAGACAAAATGCATACACAGTGGAATTAAAACAATCAACTATGTTATTGACATAAGGTTTTTCCACAACCACCTCCAATTATATTAAGAATAATATAACGTATTATCTACCTATAACAAGGATCAAAGATACCTTTGATCTTGAGGGATAAATCCTAGACGTTTACAAGACATACATCTAGACACACACATACACACCTTTCTTAGATGTCTACATATTTTCTATGCACACATAAACGTAAGCCCTATGTCTCTTTATATACTAGAGATATTAGGGTTTACAAGAGGAATCATAATACAATTAGGAAACAAAATCTTTTATTATCTAGAATCTTCTAAATTCTCCATCTTTTTATAGTTTCCCTTCTTGTCACTTTAAGTCCTACATGTTTTATTCTTCTTGTTTTATATCATCAAATCTATAAAACCTAACAATAACTTAGGATTTAACTTGCTTAGTATTAGTCAAATGGTTGACAATAAGTGTAGAGTTATATTTTCCGAAGAGGGTAGTGAGATCACTAAGAATGGTAAGACCATAGGCAAAGGAATTAGGAAGAATGGCCTAGTTGTTATGAAAATAGGGAATAAGCCTCAAGATAAGATTTGTCTAGTAACCGTAGATGACAATTCCACTCTATGGCATAGAAGGCTAGGTCACGCCAATATACGATTGATACAATCATTGGCATCTAAGGAATTAGTGAGAAACCTACCTAAACTTAAGTTTGATAAATATTTTTGTGATTCTTGTAAGGTTGGAAAACAAGCTCACTCTTGTCACAAAGCTAAGAATATGGTCTCGATTTCTAGATATCTAGAACTACTCCATGTGGACTTATTCGGTCCATCCGCCGTACGGAGCTACGGAGGAAATTACTACACCTTAGTTGTAACACCCCCATTTTTCTAGTTTCGCAGCGGATTTAGGGTTGGGGTATTACTTCATGGAATCACAGTTACAGTAATAGAAAACGACTCGAAAAGAGACGTTTTTAGAAATTTAGTTATCATTTATTTATTTATCAGAGTTTTTATAGTAAAAGATAAACTTTTACTATTGATGAGGTCCCAAAGTCTAGGTGTTAAGTTATGTTTGAATGATAACCGGTTTGAAAGTCCTCCGAGTTCGGTGCCTCCTTCTGCCATATCTCCATAGAAGTGATATACCTAGAATACATGCTTAAAAGTCAACACTAGGTGTTGAGTGAGAGTCATAGGTTTAAGTGTTAGTGAATACAAGTTCTCTGGGTTCCGTTGTTACACCCATCTAGGAAAATGTTATGTGTGTGATAATTGTGATGCATTGATGAGGCAAAAAATGAACCGTTTTTAGGGGGTCATTTAAGCCCGGAATTGAAATTATTTGATCAAATATTGCCCTAAATCGTTCCTTTTGTAATTTTAGGTACTTGGGGAGTGAATTCTGGATAAGGAAGCATTTTGAACGTTTTTGGAGCATAAAAGTGAAGAAAACGGCAAAGACTTAATTTTCCATGCTGAGAACAGTACCTGACGGCATCAAGAAGGAAATTGTGACGGCGTCAGGAGTAAAATCCATGACGACCCAGAGAAAACCTGAAGGCGTCAAGAGAAGGGCGTCAAGAGTAATTTTGGTGACGGCCTGCAAAAGGAGTACACGTGACGGCGTCAAACCCAGATCTAGGCAGTCCGAGAATTTATTTGGCGGCGAGATGACGGCGTCAGACATTTACTCTTGACGCCGTCACCTCACAAAATCTATATATACTTTTCTATTTTTCATTCATTAGGAGAGGAACTTGTGTGGAGAATACTAGGGTCGAACCTAATAAACCCTAGGTCGTTTGTAACAGTATTTTCAAGGGTTTTCACCCTTTGAAACCTTTCATATTCAATTAAGATAAGTCCTCTTTCAATTCATTCAATATGTCTATGTGTTGTTTGAATATATCTTATGCTTGTCTTGATTTTAACATGCTAGGCTAGATCTTTCATTTGTTTGCTTAGATGTAATGAAACCTAGATGTTAATTATAGGTTGATTGCTTGTTTATAGTTGTAATGGATGAATGATTTCAATGTTAGGCTTAAGAAAACTGGCAGATCTCCATTGTGTAACATGCTTAAACGTCTTAAGAAACATGAACCGATGTGTACTAGGTTTTTATGATTGTATTTAATGCATGAGCAAATTCTAGGGATCCCATGTTAGGAGCTTCTTAGCCGGCTCGACATAGGAGTGAAGTAGGAGCTTATAGGATTGGGGAAGTAAGTACGCCACCCCATGAATGGTATTAAGGAATACAATCCGTCATCCACGCAACTGTAACAAGTAATTAACCTGTAAAAGATATCTATGGAGTAGTGAAACCTAAGTAAACACAATTCTCCCATATATTGCTCGCACCACTATCTTAATTTAGTTTATTTTCATTTCTAGTATTTTATTTTGATTGCATCTTAGTAATTGGGTTAGTTGACTAGCAACTAATTCCGCCCAACTCCTTGAAAATCGAAATTTTTATTTGCTTTTCATAAAACCTAAAAAATACAAAAAAGAATCATCCCTCATCTCTAGACCTAGTCTTTAGGTTTTCTAATCCTAGCGACACTATTCCTAAGCTGAACGATCAATCCCCCGGTACTTGTCACTATACTATACTACAACGTTCAGGTACACTGCCTGGTGGGGGTTGTAAGCTTCTCGAGATCCCTTGAGAGGTAAAGCCTGGTGCAATCCCTACGCATCAAGTTTTTGGCGCCGCTACCGGGGAATAGTTATTTTCTAGGTTAGGATTTCTTTTAATTAGGTCTACTTGCTAGATTCCTTTCTAGTAAGATTTTATTTTTATATTTAGGTTTTCTTTAGTCTATCTTTTCTTTGTGTCTTTGTTTGTAAAAAAAACCTTTCCATTGACTTTTCCGTTAGCCATTATGGAGAACGCGAATCCACCATACTACCAACCACGAAATTCACCCACTCCAAATGACATCTTGATGTTTAAACAACATGAGGATGAACCTATCTATTATGCATGGGCTCGTTTTAAATATTTACTCCGAAAAGTCCCTCATCATAATTTCGATCTGTGGTCCCAAATTGAAATATTTTACCATCGTGTCGACCACTATACCAAAATGGACATTGACCATGCCGCAGATGGGGACCTTTGGGGATTAAGTATTAATGAAGCATGGGAAACCATAGAGAATTGTGCCATACTTGCCAAAAAATGGACAACCCAACAAACGTTGTTACGGATCAATTTGATAGCAAGTTTAAGGGAACAAGCAAGAAGATTGTTTGGGGATAAACGAATAGATGAGATAACTGGGTGCACGGGGTGGTTTGATTTCACCACAATACAAGTTGAGCACATTGGTAATCTTGATAAGATGGAGGATAGAGTTGAAAATTTAAGCCCACCAAGTACCCCACAAGTCCTACCATCATTTGAAGCATACACACCGCCCGTGACTTATTCGGATGAAGTAGATGAGACTTTAGGAGTCCCAATAGAGGTAGAACCCTTGTACCAAACACCACGAGAGGATATAGGTTTGAATACTTGCAGTGATAACCTTACTCTTATGTCTAGGGAATTACCTAGTGTTGATGAACCGGAACCTCAATCTTCACACAACTTTCCATCCTTAGATATACATCTAGGAGACAAAAGAGGAGCCGACCCACCCATCAACCCATGTAGTCCGGGTAGTCTTAGGATAAAGGTAGTGGACTTTAAGCCTTGTAGAGAGGAAACCAATATAGGTGTAGAAAATGACCTTACATGCTTACATCACCCATTTATGATTGATCACAAGAAATATTATGGGTTTAAACCGGGTTTATTAGGTCAAGATGGATCCCCAACTAGTAGTCTCTTGAAGTTGATAGAAAATGATCCCTTTCTAGGAGAAAATCTTAATCCACTCATTAACCCGATTGAATTTGGTAAGGTTATGATGATAGGAGCCCACCACTTTGACCATATAATTCATCCACCACACTTTTCTCACGAGGCATATTTCCACCCTAAGGGTGTGTATCGCTACTTCCACCCGCACTTAATCCTAAGTGTAGGGAAAACCTCCCCTATTTCCGTTAAATAAGGTTAGAGTCAGGCTCGTGACTCAAACAAAAACAAGCGCTTCTTGGGAGGTAACCCATGTTTTGTGTGATTTTTATTTGTTTGATTGTTATTTGTCTCCGTATGCATGCTTTATTTTTATTGTCGGTAGATCATGTTTCAAAACTAAAATAGTGAGAATACTTTACTTTGTTGTTTGGCATAGTCTTAACTTCATCCAAAGGTATTTCGCAAAAGATAAGTGTAAGGGGAAACCCCAAATATGTTTTTAAGAAACAAAACCGATCATGATTCTCCACAATATTAAGTGAACATGTATATTCGTATTTGTTAGAGTCAAATGCTTGTATCGAGTCATAATGATGTTTTGCAGGATTTTCCAGGAAGTAGGACGAAGTTTTTTCCAGAAATTTTCCGAAAACTTAACATAAGAATTTCTGCAGGTCACTTCTGACGGCGTCACGAGTTTACTCTTGACGGCGTCACGTGTAAAATTCTGGAAATTTTACCGGTTTTGTTTTTCTAACGGAGTCTTAAAGTTTTTGTTGAATCTTTAGTTTTATAATCTCCAGGAAATCTGCAAACATCATTCCATAAGCATTATATCTTATTTTGTTTTCTAGGATTTGTTAGCATATATAGATTGCCGCCGATTTTACGCGAGGTTGTCTTGTCTGTTTTCTCAGGTTTTACAGGTTATGTATGACATGAAGATGATTTATATTCTGGAAGGGAAGCTTTGATTGTTCATTTTCTTGGAGGAAGATCTAACCTGGCCACCTTATTATCCATACCGAGCGAATCAGGGGAGTATTTGATTTCATTCGTTTTACTTATTTCACTTTTACATTCTTTACTTGAACATTGGGGACAATGTTCATCCTAAGTGTAAGGGGATGGTAAAATGATGATACCTTACAGATACACTTTCGCTTGAGTTTGTTTGTTTGATAGTACATGTGTAATAAAACTACGAGAAATACTTGTTAGTGCAATTTTAGCGCCAAATTTAAATTTTTTTACAACATTTAGGAGTGAAACTTTAGCCATAGCAAGCGTCTCATGGATAGGAGATTGTATGACTAGCACAAAACCGTACTATTCAGAAAAATTTTCCACCCAAATATGTGAGGTTCGCCTTTAGATTTGATAGGAAAAGCATTTACTATTAGTGCTTATGAGTGTACCGGTAGCATTTAGATTCTAGAACTTGCGTTAGTGATGCATCCCGAGACCGCTAGTGAGACTACATTCGTGTAGTAGGATTTACTACATGATAAGAGGCATTAGGATCACCCTTGTATTAAACCCGTATCATAATTACTTGACCATTTATGTTATATTACTTGGCTGGTTAAGTCAACTAATTTTTCTCACACCTTAGCGTTGTACTCATTTTTAGTACACGAAACCCCTAGTACACCCCTCCGAGCCTATCTTTTTGTTTCCAACTTTAAGCATTTTGCTTAAAGGAAGAATTTGTTACACCCCACTTAAATGTACACCCCAATCGCCTTAGCCTTCCGTGTATGCACTCATCTTTAGTGCATTATTGTTATTTGTTAAACCCTTAGTTAATTATCTAATTGATTACATGGTTGCTAAGTCGAGTCATATCCTTGTACATATTGTTTTGGGACGATTGGGACTCATGGGTAAAGTACTTATGTTATGGAGTAATGGGTAATCTATTTTGCTATGACAGGTAGTGAAAGGTGTTTTTCATTTCCATATTGTGATATATACTTTATTACACCCGAGAGATGTGAGTATCTAAACACTATTTGTAAGGTGCTAGTGTATGACCTCCGTGCTTGTCTTTGGTCTTTAGTGGAACGATTATTTGTTGTAATTACTTTTATATTAGTGTTAAATGACCCCTAACTTGTATTTTGATTAGAATAAAAGCGCATTTGCTTGAGGACAAGCAAATCTCAAGTGTAAGGGTATATGATGAGGCGAAAAATGAACCGTTTTTAGGGGATCATTTAAGCCCGGAATTGAAATTATTTGATCAAATATTGCCCTAAATAGTTCCTTTTGTGATTTTAGGTACTTGGGGAGTGAATTCTGGAATAGGAAGCATTTTGGACGTTTTTGGAGCATAAAAGTGAAGAAAACGGCAAAGACTTAATTTTCCATGCTAAGAACAGTACCTGACGGCGTCAAGAAGGAAATTGTGACGGCGTCAAGAGTAAAATCCATGATGACCCAGAGAAAACCTGAAGGCGTCAAGAGAAGGGCGTCAAGAGTAATTTTGGTGACGGCCTGCAAAAGGAGTACACGTGACGGCGTCAAACCCAGATCTAGGCAGTCCGAGAATTTATTTGGCGGCGAGATGACGGCGTCAGACATTTACTCTTGACGCCGTCACCTCACAAAATCTATATATACTTTTCTATTTTTCATTCATTAGGAGAGGAGCTTGTGTGGAGAATACTAGGGTCGAACCTAATAAACCCTAGGTCGTTTGTAACAGTATTTTCAAGGGTTTTCACCCCTTGAAACCTTTCATGTTCAATTAAGATAAGTCCTCTTTCAATTCATTCAATATGTCTTTGTGTTGTTTGAATATATCTTATGCTTGTCTTGATTTTAACATGCTAGGCTAGATCTTTCATGTGTTTGCTTAGATGTAATGAAACCTAGATGTTAATTATAGGTTGATTGCTTGTTTATAGTTGTAATGGATGAATAATTTCAATGTTAGGCTTAAGAAAACTAACAGATCTCCATTGTGTAACATGCTTGAACGTCTTAAGAAACATGAACTGATGTGTACTAGGTTTTTATGATTGTATTTAATGCATGAGCGAATTCTAGGGATCCCATGTTAGGAGCTTTTTAGCCGGCTCGACATAGGAGTGAAGTAGGAGCTTATAGGATTGGGGAAGTAAGTACGTCACCCCATGAATGGTATTAAGGAATACAATCCATCATCCACGCAACTGTAACAAGTAATTAACCTGTAAAAGATATCTAGGGAGTAGTGAAACCTAAGTAAACACAATTCTCCCATATATTGCTCACACCACTATCTTAATTTAGTTTATTTTCATTTCTAGTATTTTGTTTTGATTGCATCTTAGTAATTGGGTTAGTTGACTAACAACTAATTCCGCCCAACTCCTTCAAAACCGAAATTTTTATTTGCTTTTCATAAAACCTAAAAAATACAAAAAAGAATCATCCCTCATCTCTAGACCTAGTCTTTAGGTTTTCTAATCCTAGCGACACTATTCCTAAGCTGAACGATCAATCCCCCGGTACTTGTCACTATACTATACTACAACGTTCAGGTACACTGCCTGGTGGGGGTTGTAAGCTTCTCGAGATCCCTCGTGAGGTAAAGCCTGGTGCAATCCCTACGCATCAAGTTTTTGGCGCCGCTGCCGGGGAATAGTTATTGTCTAGGTTAGGACTTCTTTTAATTAGGTCTACTTGCTAGATTCCTTTCTAGTAAGATTTTATTTTTATTTTTAGGTTTTCTTTAGTCTATCTTTTCTTTGTGTCTTTGTTTGTAAAAAAAAAACCTTTCCATTGACTATTCCATTAGCCATTATGGAGAACGCGAATCCACCATACTACCAACCACGAAATTCACCCACTCCAAATGACATCTTGATGTTTAAACAACATGAGGATGAACCTATCTGTTATGCATGGGCTCGTTTTAAATATTTACTCCGAAAAGTCCCTCATCATAATTTCGATCTGTGGTCCTAAATTGAAATATTTTACCATCGTGTCGACCACTATACCAAAATGGACATTGACCATGCCGCAGTTGGGGACCTTTGTGGATTAAGTGTTGATGAAGCATGGGAAACCATAGAGAATTGTGCCATGTTTGCCAAAAAAATGGACAACCCAACAAACGTTGTTGCGGATCAATTGATAGCAAGTTTAAGGGAACAAGCAAGAAGATTGTTTGGGGATAAACGTATAGATGAGATAACTGGGTGCACGGGGTGGTTTGATTTCACCACAATACAAGCTGAGCACATTGGTAATCTTGATAAGATGGAGGATAGAGTTGAAAATTTAAGCCCACCAAGTACCCCACAATTCCTACCATCATTTGAAGCATACACACCGCCCGTGACTTATTCGGATGAAGTAGATGAGACTTTAGGAGTCCCAATAGAGGTAGAACCCTTGTACCAAACACCATTAGAGGATATAGGTTTGAATACTTGCAGTGATAACCTTACTCTTATGTCTAGGGAATTACCTAGTGTTGATGAACCGGAACCTCAATCTTCACACAACTTTCTATCCTTAGATATACATCTAGGAGACAAAAGAGGAGCCGACCCACCCATCAACCCATGTAGTCCAGGTAGTCTTAGGATAAAGGTAGTGGACTCTAAGCCTTGTAGATAGGAAACCAATATAGGAGAAGAAAATGACCTTACATGCTTACATCACCCATTTATGATTGATCACAAGAAACATTATGGGTTTAAACCGGGTTTATTAGGTCAAGATGGATCCCCAACTAGTAGTCTCTTGAAGTTGATAGAAAATGATCCCTTTCTAGGAGAAAATCTTAATCCACCCATTAACCCGATTGAATTTGGTAAGGTTATGATGATAGGAGCACACCACTTTGAGCATATAATTCATCCACCACACTTTCCTCACGAGGCATAGTGAAACCTAAGTAAACACAATTCTCCCATATATTGCTCACATCACTATCTTAATTTAGTTTATTTTCATTTCTTGTATTTATTTTGATTGCATCTTAGTAATTGGGTTAGTTAACTAGCAACTAATTCCGCCCAACACCTTTAAAACCGAAATTTTTATTTGCTTTTCATGAAACCTAAAAAATACAAAAAAGAATCATCCCTCATCTCTAGACCTAGTCTTTAGGTTTTCTAATCCTAGCGACACTATTCCTAAGTTGAATGATCAATCCCCCGGTACTTGTCACTATACTATACTACAACGATCAGGTACACCGCCTGGTGGGGGTTGTAAGCTTCTCGAGATCCCTCGAGAGGTAAAGCCTGGTGCAATCCCTACGCATCATGCATGCACAATTATCAAGAGTGAGGTGTGTTGCACTAATCTCATGAACCACACGTTAACAGTCCGGGTCATGGGGTCTGCAGACTAACCATGAGGGGACGGGAAGGATAACTTTGCTAAAGCTAATCCTTTAGTGGGTTCAAATATAGTACTTATTGATATCATCCAAAAAGATGTAGTATCAACGGGAGTTGTCAAACTCAAATAGATCTATCAACTATATTCACGTTCGCGTTGGTAAAGTATCCCAAATGATTAGATTTATGAATTTTAGTTATGTAGTGGTGGCAGATAGTTTATGTTGAGGCAACATGATCAAGATCTCTTTATGTTTTAATAATGACAAATAAACCATCGATACATATAAAATAAGAAACGTTAGCTCAAAATCGCCGGAGCCAATGTCTGCTCCTGGCGCGCTGCCCGAGCGTCAACGCGTGGGTGACGCACCAGGAGTATGCATGGTTCCGGGCGAATTTTGAAAGTCGGCTTTCCCCTTACCCGACAAATGTGGATCTTTCAATACAGGTATGAATATGTTATGTGCTTAATTGAGAACACTCGAAATGAGTTTTGAGACTTGATAGATCCCACTTTTAGAACACCCATTTACGGGAAAACGCCAACTCTTGTTTTCTAACTATCGCCTCTAGCCAAGGCTTTTCTAAACTTCGGGAGTTTATATATTTCATGTGACATCGTGTTGAAGCATCCATATCCTCATATCCCGTGCTTACGTCTTCTCTAATTACGCAACGGGTTTACTCCCTTATTGGTCAAACTAAGTCAAAGGTCACTTTGCGTAAACGCATCCTTTCTCACTTGGGTTATGCTTTACATCAAGGCAAAACACTTAACTTGTTTAAACCAAGGTATTAGTTGAGAACGTCGAGTCGTGGAAAGTCACGAGATATGATACTATGGATTCTCGACGTTGTGTTACTTGAACTTATAAGTAACCTATGATTTTCTCAACTTATAATCTTAATTGTCTAAACCTTTTCTTCTTAATGACAATTAGATTATGCCTTAATCCTCTCTTAATCTCATTTATATAAAAGACAAAACCAATCATATCCAAATCAAATATTCTCTTACACAATCTCTTGCAGAATCTCTTACACTCTTACATATTCCCTTACACACTACATCTAAACCATTCATTCTCTTACAACACATCATAACCCTTCATTTTCAACACATGGGAATTGTTTGGATTCCAAAGAGGCTCCATCTCATCCTAGCCATTGAATTCAAACTACAACACATCTCAACCATTCATCTCATCCTCCTCCCTATACCACCACATGTGCTTGATCTCAATCATTGAATTCAAACCAAAAGCATCTCAACCATTGATCTCTCCTTTCCCCCAAGCAAAGCATATTCCTTTGGAATATCCTCTTTCAATCCAAACACAAGGCTTCTTTGATCTTAGCCATTCATTTCAAATGAACTCATCTCAACCATCCACATTCACCACAAGCCAAATTGTTTGAAAACCAAGGGAGGCTCCCTTTGATCCTAGCCATCCAATTCAAACAATCTAATCTCAACCCTCCATCTCATTCTTCCCCCCAAGCATTGGAATATTCCTTGGCATATTCTTTCTCTCTTTTCTATGCCATGTGAGGAGATACACTTCTACCCCTTCCAAATTACCCTATCTACACCTTATACCCTTGGTAATTTGGTTTCTCTTTAAACACTTCACAAATGATTTCCAAATTGGCTATTTGAGTTGGTAAACCTTAGAATGATTAATGTTAAGGTTTAGTGTGAAGTACAATTGGGGGTTTAGCAAGGTAAGGTATTTATAAGCCAACACCCAAAGCTTTAGGAAAAATTTCCCAGAGTGTCTGGCACGTCACCCACGCGTCAACGCGTGGGCAGCGCGCCGACCTCGGTAAAAATTTCCCAAGTTAGGTTCTTGGCCTATAAATACCACCCTTGCCTCTTGTATTCCTCACTCCTTGCCATTATTCTTTCTCTCTAGATTCTTTCTCTCTGAACACTCTCAAATCTCTCCATCTCTAATCTTGTGTTCTTGATTTTCATACTAACATCTTTGAAAGAACACATATCTTTGCAAGGGAAGAATCACAAGAACCTAATCCACTCTTGTGATTGTGTCTAGGGTCTTCTTATTTATACCCTTTCTACTAAAATTGAGTCTCTAGGTTAGGTTAGGACTTGATTGAACAAACATTCATTCATTCAATTGTTTGTAAGGGAAGTCTTGTGTCTTGGTGACCAAGCCTAGATCATTGGGGATCTAGTTGGGGTTTGATACTTTGGTGGGAAATCTTGGGAGAGATCTTTGTGATCCTTAGGTGAAGTCGAATCGCAAGATTCTTTTTGGTGGTTTTCGAGGGTGAAATACCGTTGAGGTGTAACTCCTTCTTTGTGAGCATCAATATTGGTGAATATTGGTGGAGTGAATTGTAACGGTTTGTAGTCCACCGAAAGGATTATACTAGTGAATAGTATCAGAGTCGCAGATTCGCAACTGGACGTACGGATGGTATAAACCCCCCATCCCGAACCAGTATATATCGTGGTGTCTTTTACTTGCTTTATATACATTGGTTGTGTTAGTGGTTGTTGGATTATTATACAACCACTTGGTGTTCTCTTTGGCTTAAAGTTTTTAAACATCTAAAAAGCTGAAGAAACCGTATTCACCCCCCTTCTACGGTTCTACAATTGGTATCAGAGCAGTATACTCAAGTTTTTGGGCGTTAAAGCCTTCCCGAGAAGCCGTTTTAAGTCAAAAACTTCTTTCCCAAAAATCAAAAATCCTATCTAAGATTTTTGGTAAAGTAGAGTATAGATCCTTGGCTTAAGAGAACTATGTTGAGGGGTGTTCTATACAAAGACCACCTTTGCTAGAAACCGATGGGTTTTGTTTTTGGAAAACCCGATTTGAGACCTATGTTAGGTCTAAAGATCTTGATTTGTGGGAAATAATTCAAAATGGCAACTTTGAGTTCTTGGTGGAAGACTCGGAAACAAAGTTGTTAGTGAAAAAGCCACATTTGGATCTCGATGATGATGAAAGGAGAAAGCTTGGTAAGAACGATGAAGCCAAGATGTTGATCTATAATGCACTACCTCGAAGGGAGTTCGAGAGGGTTCATGTTTGCAAGACCGCCAAGGAAATTTGGCACTCTCTCATCAGCACTCATCAAGGCAATTCTCAAGTAAAGGATTGCAAGATCGATCTACTCATACAACAATATGAGAAGTTCTCGATCTCGGATGAAGAAACCATTGATAATGGGTACACAAGGTTCAATGCTATTATCACTAGTCTCACGGCTCTTGATCCTAGCTTCTATAACAAGAAACATGTAAGAAATTTTCTTCGAGCACTTTCGGTAAAGTGGAGGCCAAAGGTGACGGCCATAGAAGAAGCCAATAATTTGGCGGAACTACCTCTTGACGAGCTCATTGGAAATCTCAAATTCTATGAGATGATTCTTGAGAACGACAAGGCAAGTACCAAAGACAAGAAGGAGAAGGTTAAGTCTTTGGCTCTTAAAGCTAAAGTCACTAGTACTCAAGCTAGTGATGATTGTAATGGTCAAGAGGATAGCAATGAAGAAGATGATATGGATGATGAAGAATATAATCTCATGGCTAAAAACTTTTGGAGGTTCTTTAGGAAAGGTGGTAACTTTGGTAGAAGAAATCGGTTTGGAAACCGAGATAATGGTGGAAGGAACAACTTTGGGGGGAACCGAAGTGGTGACAACAAGGTTGTTGAAAGCTCAAGACGCACCCAAGGTTGTTACAATTGCGGAGAGAAGGGTCATTTCATCAATGAATGTCCTAAGCCGAGAGTGAACAAGGCATTCATTGGAGGAGCGTGGAGTGATAGTGAAGATGAAGATCAACCAACAAATGATGCTACGTATCTCATGGACCAAGAAAAATTTGAGGTTTGCCTCAAAAGTGATCTACAACCGGATGAGTGGGTAGTGGATACTGGTTTCACTAAACACATGACCGGGAATAGAAGATTGTTCACATCATACACGGCGTATAATGGCAATCAAGTCATTTTTGGAAGCAAACTTAACGGCAAAATTGTCAGCAAAGGTAATGTCCTTCATGACTCCATAGAAATCTCCAATGTTGGGCATGTTAGGGGTCTAAGTTTCAATTTGATTAGTGTGAGTCAATTATGTGATGATGATTGTGAGGTCAAATTTACTAAGGTAGATTGCACTATTAGTAAAAATGGTGATGTGTTAGCAAAAGGTCATAGGAGAAATAACTTATATACATGCAAGTTGGGTGATAACTCTAAGCAATACATATGTATTACGTCCATGGTGGACAACTCAACGCTTTGGCATAGGAGGTTAGGTCACGCTAATGTGAGGTTAGTCCAAAACCTAGCTTCTAACGAGCTAGTACAGAATTTACCAAAGTTGAGCTTTGAAAGGCATTATTGTGACACATGTCTAGGGAGTCAAGGACAAACCAATAATAGGAATAAAAAGGAAGTGACAACTAGTAAAGTTTTAGAGTTGATTCATTTAGATTTGTATGGTCCATCTCCGATCCAAAGTTATGGAGGAAACTTCTACACTTTAATGATCATAGACGATTATTCAAATTAAACTTGGTTATTATTCTTAGAAAGCAAGGATGGAGTCTTGAATAAATTCAACATTTTGAGAAAGAAACTTGAAAACCTACTTGATTGTTCAATTGTATCAATTAAAACAAATCATAGTAGCGATTTTGATAAAATGCAATTTGGAACCTTTTGTGAACAACATGGAATATCTTATAACTTATCGGGCCCGTTCACTTCTCAATCGCATGAGATTGTTGAAAGAACACATCGTAAGTTAAGAAAGATGAGTCGTGCAATGCTTGACGAGCAATCCATTCCACAAAAGTTTTGGTGTCATGCCCTAGATACCGCTTGTTACATTTTTAATAGAGTCTACATAAGAAAGGTAATTAATAAAACACCTTATGAAATACTTAGGAATAGTAAACCATCCCTAGAGTATTTTAGAGTATTTGGTTGCAAAGTATTTATAATTAAAACCAAAGAATATAATGAGGCGAAAAATGAACCACTTTTAGGGGGTCGTTTAAACCCGGAATTGAATTTATTTGATCAAATATTACCCTAAATCGTTCCTTTTGTGATTTTAGGTACTTTGGGAGAGAAATCTGGAAAAGGAAGCAGTTCGGACGTTTTTGGAGCATAAAAGTGAAGAAAACGCCAAAGACTTAATTTTCCATGCTGAGAACAGTACCTGACGACGTCAAGAGGAAAATCATGACGGCGTCAAGAGTAAAAGTGGTGACAACCCAGTGCAAACCTGACGACGTCACAACAAGGGCGTCAAGAGTTAATTTTGTGACGGCCTGCATAAGGAGACTACATGACGGCGTCAGACCCAGATCTAGGCAGTCCGAGGAACTATTTGGCGGCGAGATGATGGCGTCAGACATTTGTTCTTGACGCCGTCACCTTCTAAACTCTATATATAGTTTTCTATTTTTCATTCATAAGAGAGGAACTTGTGTGGAGAAACCCTAGGGCCGAACTTTGTAAACCTTAGCTCGTATTTTACAGTGTTTTCAAGGGGTTTCAACCCTTGAATCCTTTCATGTGCTATTAAGATAAGTCTTCTCTTAATTCAATCAATATGTCTATGTGTTGGTTGTCTATATCTTTTACTTGTCTTGATTTCAACATGCTAGGCTAGATCTATCTTGTGTTTGCTTGGATCTAATGAAACCTAGATGTTAATTATGTGTTGATTACTTGTTTATGGTTGTATTGGATGAATGATTTCAATGTTAGGCTTAAGAAAACTGGCAGATCTCCATTGTGTAACATGCTTGAACGTCTTAGGAAACATGAACCGATGTGTACTACGTTTTATTGGTTGTATTTAATGCATGAGTAAATTCTAATGATCCCATGTTAGGAGCTTCTTAGCCGGCTCGACATAGGAGTGAAGTAGGCACTCATAGGATTGGGGAAGTAAGTACGCCACCCCATGAATGGTATTAAGGAATACAATCCGTCATCCACGCAACTATAACAAGTAATTAACGTGTAAAAGATATCTAGGAAGTAGTGAAATCTAAGTAAACACATTTCTCCCACATATTGCTCACAACTTTAGTTTAATTTAGTTTATTTTCATTTCTAGTATTTTATTTTGATTGCATCTTAGTATTGGGTTAGTTGACTAGCAACTAATTCCGCCCAAATCCTTCAAAACCCGAGATTTTTACTTGCTTTCTAAAAAATATAAAAATATAAAAAGAATCATCCCTCATCTCTAGACCTAGTCTTTAGGTTTTCTAATCCTAGCGACACTATTCCTAGCTGAACGATCAATCCCCCGGTACTTGTCATTATACTATACTACATCGATCAGGTACACTGCTTGGTGGGGGTTGTAAGCTTCTCGAGATCCCTTGTGAGGTAAAGCCTGGTGCAATCCCTACGCATCAAATTTTTGGCGCCGCAGCCTGGGGAATAGTTATTGTCTAGGTTAGAATCTCTTTTTATTAGGTCTACTTGCTAGATTCCTTTCTAGTAAGATTTTATTTTTATTTTTTAGGTTCTCTTTAGTCTATCTTTTTCTTCGTGCCTTTGTTAGTAAATTAAATTCATTGACTATTCTGTTGACCATTATGGAAAACGCGAATCCACCCCTTTCCCCTAAAGACTTGGCTGTGTTACGTGAACAAATTGAGAGTGAAATTAGGGAACTTAGGGAGCTTAGTAGGTTGATTAAGGTTGAGCTCGACCATGCATTTAGTGACCTAGCGACCACCTTGTATTCAAATGAGAACCTAGGGCCTAATGACTTTGTGAATGTTGTTGAGGAACTTGAAGAGGGGGAAATAGATCCGAAGCTAAATGATTATTTTAATCTATACCCCACTAAGGAGGAGATTGCATATTATAATAATCTTATTGATGACCCTCAATCTCCTTTTACTAGAATCGAACCTAAGATAAAGAGAGGCGATCCTAAGAATGCTAAGATACCATGTATGATTGGGTATAGACACGTTGACAATGCTTACATTGACTTTAAATCCCCAATCAACATTATGTCCTCAAGTGTTTATAATGATATAGTGAAAACAAGACTTGAACCTAGAAGAGATCCCAAATACCCCGGTGGAGTTTGTAACTTTGTCGGGAGAGTTAAAGGTCTACATGTCTTTGTTGGGAATTTCACTTATATCACCGACTTTATGATTGTGGAAGATCTTGCTAATGTTATTGATTGTCGATTATCCAATGTTGTGTTTGGTAAACCGTTTGTTGAGAAGTCCAAGTTAGAATATGATGAGATAGAAGGGACAATCCGATTTGCAAGTAACACCGATAGGATCACTTATAGGATGCCTAATAGAATGAAAGAATTTCGCTTTATATCCTGATTTGACAAGGATAACATTGGTGCTTTTGAGGACATCAATGAAGAGGATAAGAAAAAGGGCATGGATTATGTATGGGAAAAGAGGAGTCTTTTCTACAAAGATTGCTTGACTCTAGGACCAAAGTATAAAGTCGATAAGGAATTTGCCCATAGGATTATAGGAGCGATTGAGAAAAAGTGATTGGTTTTTACAAAGAACATTTACAATCAGAGAGTGAAACCAATGATGAGGTCATGTAGTAACCCATGACCTTGAATCTAGCTACAAGACTCGTAAATAAAGAAAAGCGCTTTTTGGGAGGCAACCCATGCTTTGTGTGATTTTTATTTTGTTTGTTTGTTATTTGATTCCGTATGCATGCTTTATTTTTATTGTTGGAAGATCATGTTTCAAAACTAAATAGTGGAAATACTTTACTTTGTTGTTTGGCCTAGTCTTAACTTCATCCAAAGGTATTTTTGCAAAAGATAAGTGTAAGGGGAAACCCCAAATATGTTTTTAAGAAACAAACCGATCATGGTTCTCCACAATATTAAATGAACATGTATATTCGTATTTGTTAGAGTCAAATGCTTGTATCGAGTCATAATGAAGTTTTGCAGGATTTTCCAGGAAGTAAGACCAAGTTTTTCCAGAAATTTTCTGGAAACTTAACATAAGAATTTCTGCAGGTCACTTCTGACGGCTTCACGAGTTTACTCTTGAAGGCGTCACGTGTAAAAATCTAGAAATTTTACCAGTTTTGTTTTTCTAACGAAGTCTTAAAGTTTTTGTTGAATTATTAGTTTTATAATCTCTAGGAAATCTGCAAACATCATTCCACAAGCATTATATCTTATTTTGTTTTCTAGGATTTAGTAACATATGTAGATTGCCGCCGATTTTATGCGAGGTTGCCTTGTCTGTTTTCTCAGGATTTACAGGTTATGTATGACAAGAAGATGATTTATTTTTTTGGAAGGGAAGCTTTGATTGTTCATTTTCTTGGAGGAAGATCTAACCTGGCCACCTTATTATCCATATCGAGCGAATCAGGGGAGTATTTGATTTCATTCTTTTTACTTATCTCACTTTTACATTCTTTACTTGAACATTGGGGACAATGTTCATCCTAAGTGTAAGGGGAGGGTAAAATGATGATACCTTACAGATACACTTTCGCTTAAGTTTGTTTGTTTGATAGTAGATGTGTGATAAAACTATGAGAAATACTTGTTAGTGCAATTTTAGTGCCAAATTTAAATTTTTTTACAACATTTAGGAGTGAAACTTTAGCCATAGCAAGCGTCTCATGGATAGGAGATTGTATGATTAGCACATAACCGTATCATTCAGAAAAATTTTCCACCCAAATATGTGAGGTTCGCCTTTAGATTTGATAGGAAAAGCATTTACTATTAGTGCTTATGAGTGTACCGGTAGCATTTAGATTCTAGAACTTGCGTTAGTGATGTATCTCGAGACCGCTAGTGAGACTACATTCGTGTAGTAGGATTTACTACATGATAAGAGGCATTAGGATCACTCTTGTGTTAAACCCGTATCATAATTACTTGACCATTTAAGTCATATTATTTGGCTAGTTAAGTCAACTAATTTTTCCCACACCTTAGCGTTGTACTCATTTTTAGTACACGAAACCCCTAGTACACCCCACCGAGCCTATCTTTTCGTTTCTAACTTTAAGCATTTTACTTAAAGGAAGAATTTGTTACACCTCACTTAAATGTACACCCAAATCGCCTTAGCCTTCCGTGTATGCACTCATCTTTAGTGCATTATTGTTATTTGTTAAACCCTAAGTTAATTATCTAATTGATTACATGGTTGCTAAGTCGAGTCATATCCTTGTACATATTGTTTTGGGACGATTGGGACTCATGGGTAAAGTACTTGTTTTATGGAGTAATGGGGAAGAACATCATATATTACCCCCGTATGTACGTTAATCTTAAAAGTACTCAAAGTGTTTTGATTTTCTTAATTCGAGTCATTAGATTAGTTTATTGTAAAGTATGTAAAGATTCAAGTGTAAGGGGAATTTTCATCCCCTATGATGTATTATTTTGGATGGCAGGGTAAGAGTGTATGCAAAAAAAAAAATCAAAAAAAAAAAAAAAAAAAAAATCGAAAAAACAAGAAAAAGAAAAGAAAAGAAAAAAGAGAAAAAGAAAAAGAGAAAAACATACGGACTACCATCCCTTTTCATTCTATTTTCATTTTATGTTTTTGTTACTTTTCATTTATTAGCTTAAGTCGAGTCTAGTCTTGGCTTAGCAACGCCATTTTGTACATGTAATTAACCAAGATTGTTAACTCGCCACCAGTAAAGACTGCCTATATCCAACAAAACCGTGTATTTCATATCCCTACACCTAACGTTACAACCCTTTAAAAGACCTCTTTGATAGTTTATCCTAGGTGCTTACGCCATGTGGTGGAGGTTTGATCCTTTCCCAAGCCTATGGTAATCTATTTTGCTATGACAGGTAGTGAGAGATATTTTCCGTTTCCATATTGTGATATAACTTTATTACACCCGAGAGATGTGAGTATCTAAACACTATTTGTGAGGTGCTAGTATATGACCTCCTTGCTTGTCTTTGGTCTTTAGTGGAATGATTATTTGTTGTAATTACTTTTATGTTAGTGTTAAATGACCCCTAACTTGTATTTTGATTAGAATAAAAGCGCATTTGCTTGAGGACAAGCAAATCTCAAGGGTAAGGGTATATGATGAGGCGAAAAATGAACCACTTTTAGGGGGTCGTTTAATCCCGGAATTGAATTTATTTGATCAAATATTACCCTAAATTGTTCCTTTTGTGATTTTTGGTACTTTGGGAGAGAAATCTGGAAAAGGAAGCAATTCGGACGTTTTTGGAGCATAAAAGTGAAGAAAACGCCAAAGACTTAATTTTTCATGCTGAGAACAGTACCTGACGGCGTCAAGAGGAAAATCATGACGGCGTCAAGAGTAAAAGTGGTGACGACCCAGTGCAAACCTAACGGCGTCACAATAAGGGCGTTAAGAGTTAATTTTGTGACGGCCTGCATAAGGAGACTACATGACGGCGTCAGACCCAGATCCAGGCAGTCCGAGGAACTATTTGGCGGCGAGATGACGGCATCAGACATTTGTTCTTGACGCCGTCACCTTCTAAACTCTATATATAGTTTTCTATTTTTCATTCATAAGAGAGGAACTTATGTGGAGAAACCCTAGGGCCGAACTTTGTAAACCTTAGCTCGTATTTTACAGTGTTTTCAAGGGGTTTCAACCCTTGAATCCTTTCATGTGCTATTAAGATAAGTCTTCTCTTAATTCAATCAATATGTCTATGTGTTGGTTGTTTATATCTTTTACTTGTCTTGATTTCAACATGCTAGGCTAGATCTATCTTGTGTTTGCTTGGATCTAATGAAACCTAGATGTTAATTATGTGTTGATTACTTGTTTATGGTTGTATTGGATGAATGATTTCAATGTTAGGCTTAAGAAAACTGGCAGATCTCCATTGTGTAACATGCTTGAATGTCTTAGGAAACATGAACCGATGTGTACTACGTTTTATTGGTTGTATTTAATGCATGAGTAAATTCTAATGATCCCATGTTAGGAGCTTCTTAGCCGGCTCGACATAGGAGTGAAGTAGGCACTCATAGGATTGGGGAAGTAAGTACGCCACCCCATGAATGGTATTAAGGAATACAATCCATCATCCACGCAACTATAACAAGTAATTAACGTGTAAAAGATATCTAGGAAGTAGTGAAATCTAAGTAAATACATTTCTCCCACATATTGCTCACAACTTTAGTTTAATTTAGTTTATTTTCATTTCTAGTAATTTATTTTGATTGCGTCTTAGTATTGGGTTAGTTGACTAGCAACTAATTCCGCCCAAATCCTTCAAAACCCGAGATTTTTACTTGCTTTTTAAAAAATATAAAAATACAAAAAGAATCATCCCTCATCTCTAGACCTAGTCTTTAGGTTTTCTAATCCTAGCGACACTATTCCTAGCTGAACGATCAATCCCCCGGTACTTGTCATTATACTATACTACATCGATCAGGTATACTGCCTAGTGGGTGTTGTAAGCTTCTCGAGATCCCTTGAGAGGTAAAGCCTGGTGCAATCCCTACGCATCAAAATATCTCGCAAAATTCGACCCAAAGTCGTATGAAGGTATGTTCCTAGGATACTCTCAAACTAGTAAAGCATACATTGTGCTTAACAAGGAAACAATGAGGATTGAGGAATCTCTCAATGTCACCTTTGATGAGAGCATGCCTAAGCCTAAATCATCTCCTTCGGTAGAAGATGATGTGATCAATGAACCTTTAGTTCAAGATCAAGAAAGGTCGCCAACATTACAAGTTAATGTTTCGGATGAAGGCAATCCTAAGGAAGTGAGAGAAGCGAGGGGTCATCCTATACAACAAGTCATTGGTGACTTGAATAAAAGGATACTTAGGTCACAAAACAAACAAGTCTAAATTTTGGCATGACATTTTTCAAGTGTCCAAATTGTTTTGGGATAGGTTTTGATGTTGAAACATGCATCTTGGGAGAACAATCTTTAAGTCAATGTAAAAGGTCTATATATTGTTTGCAAACCTTTTAGGTGCTCTTAGAGCTTATGTGATTAAGGCTTATGTGGAGGCATGGATGAAAGATCAAACAAATGTCTTCCAAGAGGAATGATATGCATCAACTCATTATTCAAACAATGATTGATAATATCCAAGATTCTACATGTTTATACTATGTGTTTGAGCAAGAAAACTTGACACAAATTATCTTGATTCATCTTGAAAATTTTGTCTATGTTAAGTTTGCAAGACTAGATAAAATCTCGAAACACAATTCACACATGTTTATAAGATCTTATATCTAATTCTTCTTGTTCACCTTATGTGATAAACTACTTGTTGCATGCTTAAATTAAATTGAAGTATGGTATCTTGTAATAATTAATTTCTTGTAGTCTCATGCATGGGAAATGATAGTAACTAGCATGTGTGTCTAGTCCGCCCAACCTCAACTTAAACCTAACTAGATCACTCATCTCTCATTGAATATCTCTTCCCAACACCATGTGATATAAGCATATTAGTACATGACTTAGATAGATTGAACATCTTATCAAGCACCTAGGTACATTGATCATTAATAACACGACCAACTTTTATGTGCTTAGAATCCTAACTACCAACTTAATTCATCTATAAAAGGAGTAATCTTGCTTGTTACCTTGACATCAAACCTTGTTTAAATTAAATATCACCTAAAACACATTCAAAATGGATATGGAAAAAGAGTTTGTTGGGTCATCATACCATTTTAATGATGGTAGGAGAATGATGACAATGGAAGAAGAGGAAAACATTGATTGGGACAACATTAGTTGTGCGGAAAACCCAATTGTGAAAGATTTGGTCAAACTTTGTTTTGTCGAAGATGAAATTTGGGCCAAGATTGAAGGAAAACTTGGCGAACCTCTTGAGAATGATCACACTCGTAGGTGTGCATGTTGCACTACCAATGGTGTGATTGAAAAGAATATTCTCGCTTTACGTGAGGAAATCAGAGAACTATACAAATCAATCAACAATGACATGTTGGTGATGACCGCCGTTCTCAAAGACATCTCAAGGGTGACTCTTCAAGAAAAGGATGAAGAGTGAAGTTGGAAAAACTTGCTCTAGTAGTAACAATCTAGGTCTTTTCACAAGCTTGTATGAATAAAATATGATAGGATTAAATAATGTTCTTCGTGTATGTCCTTTATTATATGTGTTTAATAAATTGCTTGTGCTGCTTGTTTCCTTACATATGACTTCCTTTGATATTTGATATCTATATTGATTGATTTCCTTCAATCACATTTATCTATTCTTGTGTCTTGCTCAACATTTGGATATTGGAGTCATCTTGGACACTAATATACTTATTGTTATGATGTGGACTAACCCATGTTGCAAGTTTTCTAAATGGTAACCTAACCCATCTTGGAACTTTCAAGTGTGAGGATTTCTTATTGGTTGCATGTTGTGATTTCTATGTGTAGCTAGGCCACCGCAAAGGTGAGGCTCTTGACCCATGGATCCTCGCCTTGCAACAAGGGGGAGCAACGATCTAGGGAGAGCTATGTTCAAGGGGGAGCACATTCGGGTGCACATACAAGCTAGCTCTTTTTACCCACAGGCCCAAGTTCGAAACCTGGCTTGATTGGAAGTCCCGCCTTTTTTATTTGACAAAAGGGGGAGAAAGAAAGCAAGAGCGTGAAGACTATTCAAGAAATGATAAAGGCTTCACCAAAATACAAGGCAAAGGTCAAGTCGCAAGGTACACCAAAGGCGCGCTTTGTCTTCGCTAAGTTTTGTAATTTTATTCGCTTCCGGTTTTTATTTGTCAACATTAAAAAGAGGGAATGTTGAGGCAACATGATCAAGATCTCTTTATGTTTTAATAATGACAAATAAACCATCGAAACATATAAAATAACAAACGTTAGCTCAAAATCGCCGGAGCCAATGTCTGCTCCTGGTGCGCTGCCCGCGCGTCAACGCGTGGGTGACGCGCCAGGAGTCTGTATGGTTCCGGACGAATTTTGAAAGTCGGCTTTCCCCTTACCCGACAAATGTGGATCTTTCAATACAGGTATGAATATGCTATGTGCTTAATTGAGAACACTCGAAACGAGTTTTGAGACTTGAGAGATCCCACTTTTAGAACACCCATTTACGGGAAAACGCTAACTCATGTTTTCTAACTATCGCCTCTAGCCAAGGCTTTTCTAAACTTAGGGAGTTTATATTTTTCACGTGACATCGTGTTGAAGCATCCGTATGCTCATATCCCGTGCTTACGTCTTCTCTAATTGCACAACGGGTTTACTCCCTTATTGGTCAAACTAAGTCAAAAGTCACTTTGCGTAAACGCATCCTTTCCCACTTGGGTTATGCTTTACCTCAAGGCAAAGCACTTAACTTGTTTGAACCAATGTATTAGTTGAGAACGTCGAGTCGTGGAAAGTCACGAGATATGAAACTATGGATTCTCGACTTTCTGTTACTTGAACTTATAAGTAACCTATGATTTTCTCAACTTATAATCTTAATTGTCTAAACCTTTTCTTCTTAATGACTATTAGATTATGCCTTAATCCTCTCTTAATCTCATTTATACAAAAGATAAAACCAATCATATCCAAATCAAATATTCTCTTACACAATCTCTTATAGAATCTCTTACACTCTTACATATTCCCTTACACACTACATCTAAACCATTCATTCTCTTACAACACATCCTAACCCTTCATTTTCAACACATGGGAATTGTTTGGATTCCAAAGAGGCTCCATCTCATCCTAGCCATTGAATTCAAACCAAAACCATCTCAACCATTGATCTCTCCTTTCCCTCCAAGCAAAGCATATTCCCTTGGAATATCCTCTTTCAATCCAAACACAAGGCTTCTTTGATATTAGCCATTCATTTCAAATGAACTCATCTCAACCATCCACATGCCAAATTGTTTGAAAACCAAGGGAGGCTCCCTTTGATCCTAGCCATCTAATTCAAACCATCTAATCTCAACCCTCTATCTCATTCTTCCCCCCAAGCATTGAAATATTCCTTGGCATATTCTTTCTCTATTTTTTATGCCGTGTAAGGAGATACACTTCTACCCCTTCCAAATTACCCTATCTACACCTTATACCCTTGGTAATTTGGTTTCTCTTTAAACACTTCACAAATGATTTCCAAATTGGCTATTTGAGTTGGTAAACCTTAGAATGATTAATGTTAAGGTTTAGTGTGAAGTACAATTGGGGGTTTAGCAAGGTAAGGTATTTATAAGCCAACACCCAAAGCTTTGGGAAAATTTTCCCAGAGTGTCTGGCGCATCACCCACGTATCAACGCGTGGGCAGCGCGCCGGCCTCGGTAAAATTTTCCCAAGTTGGGTTCTTGGCCTATAAATACCACCCTTGCCTCTTGTATTCTGACCCCTTGCCATTATTCTTTCTCTCTAGATTCTTTCTTTCTAAACACTCTCAAATCTCTCTATCTCTAATCTTGTGTTCTTGATTTTCATACTAACATCTTTGAAAGAACACATATCTTTGCCAGGGAAGAGTCACAAGAACTTAATCCACTCTTGTGATTGTGTTGAGGGTCTTCTTATCTATACTCTTTCTACTAAAATCGAGTCTCTAGGTTAGGTTAGGACTTGATTGAACAAACATTCATTCTTCAATTATTTGTAAGGGAAGTCTTGTGTCTTGGTGACCAAGCCTAGATCATTGGGGATCTAGTTGGGGTTTGATACTTCCGGTGGGAAGTCCTGGTAGAGATCTTTGTGATCCTTAGGTGAAGTCGAAGCGCGAGATTCTTTTGGGTGGTTTCCGAGGGCGGAATACCGTTGGGGAGTAACTCCTTCTTTGTGAGCATCAATATTGGTGAATATTGGTGGAGTGAATTGTAACGGTTTGTAGTCCACCGAAAGGATTATACTAGTGAATAGTATCGGAGTCGCGGATTCGCAACTGGACGTACGGATGGTATAAACCCCCCATCCCGAACCAATATATATCGTGGTGTCTTTTACCTGCTTTATATACTTTGGTTGTGTTAGTGGTTGTTGGATTATTATACAACCACTTGGTGTTCTCTTTGGCTTAAAGTTTTTAAACATCTAAAAAGCCGAAGAAACTGTATTCACCCCCCTCT
The DNA here is from genome assembly GCA_030686995.1 of Artemisia argyi. Lineage (NCBI taxonomy): Eukaryota > Viridiplantae > Streptophyta > Magnoliopsida > Asterales > Asteraceae > Artemisia > Artemisia argyi. The sequence goes on along the minus strand of CM060688.1, from coordinate 108,213,128 downwards.
ACGGTTCTACAGTTTACTCGTACAACAACTAAAGAAAAAGACTTGTATTCGGTTTTAAGTAAAGCAAATAGCATGTATCCCCCTCAGAGGGTTTGTAAAGAATTTAGAGTGAAAGTTTAAAAAGATGTGAGGCTACGAAACTCACCTGGGCTTAGGGAAATATAATTGATGCAAAAAGTGACTCGGGAACTAGACTGTCTTACTCACGTATCCTGGTGTGTTGTAGGTTTGGATGTATGTCAAGCTCTAGTTGTTTAGTTTAGGTTTCTTAAGTAATCATTCTTAGGATTTTTAGAGTTTTAGGTATAACATAACACCGTTCAAGCCATCATAATTTAGAAATATAAGACTCCTCACAGCTCCCTACTATTGTATTATGTTATCAACATAATACTGTTCGGGCCATCATAATTCAGAAGTTAATATTCCTCACATGAAGCTCCTTACTATTGAGTTATGTATTTATTTAGAGTTTAGTTATAACATAACACTGTTCGGGCCATCATAATGCAGAAGTATATGCAATAATCGTTTGAGGAGCCAGGGCACTTTAAATCGTAAACCCAGCAAACTCGTCAAAACGAAATATCCACATAGTACTCCTCTCATGAAGCTCCCTACTATTGTGTTATGCTTCTAACTTTAATATTTTTACTTTATACCCTTATAGTTTATATATTTACAAAATCTACCCTAAACTTATAATACTTATATTATTTATACTTATAACTATCTATAATTGACACAATTAGTCCCTAAACTTCTATATTTTGAGAAAATGACAGAAATAACCCTTGGACTTATAAGTTTTCTATATTCACCATTTATACCCTTAACTTTATAACTTTTGCAAAACTAGTCCTTTTAAGTTTATAACTATTTAACTTTTTATCCTAGGGTTTTATAACTTTTCAAAAAAGGTTCCTTATACTTATAACTTCTAATAAATGTTAAAAATAGTCCCTAGACTTAATATTTTCAGAAATTTACCATATATACCCCTATGCATGGAAAACTTTGCAAAACTAGTCCTAATTTCATGCAAACTATATTTTTATGAAACAAAAAGGTTCCCTTGCTTATGTTTAACTAATATTAGCTTATCTAAGTTATCTAAACTAATTTAGGGCTTATGGAAAGGACTTATAGCATATAAACATGTATTCGACTCATATTAGGGTTTAAAAATGAAAACTAGCAAGTTTTTGTGATAAAGTCTTAGGTAAGGGTCCTAATGGGATCTAAGGCAATCTAAGACTATCCTAGAACTAAAATAAAACTAAAGGAAGCAAGTATGAAAGATTACGTGACTAGGGTTTCTAGGGTTTTCTCGGCTCAAATCACAACTCGACAAGGGCAAGGCTTAGCTAGCTCGACTCCTAGGCCTACTACAGCTCGTGTACAACCACTAGGCCCAGAATGTTTTGAGGTGAAGAAGAGAAGAGGTATGTTTTTGAAATGGTGTGAGGTTCGCGGGTATTTATAGGGCAACGATAAGTAGCGAACAAGAAATAAAAGTAGGAGGTGTCGAGGAGGGGGGGGAGATAAGTAAGCTGAGCTAGAGGGGGGTTGTGGCAGGTCTATAGTGTGACCAGGACGAGCTATGGTGTAGCTAGGGGGCTGCTAGGCCAGTTGTGGTTGTGGTGAGCCGAGAGGAAGAAGGTGGTGACAAGTAGGTGATGCACCTACTTGTGTGGGTACTTGTAAGGTGCTTGAGGTGCTTAGAGGTGCTATAGTAACTTGGTTTAAGGGTTTAGGTTTAGTTTTTAACCTAGTTTTGTCTAGTGAGAGTTTAGGGTTTATACTTAGGGTTTTGTGACTAGGTTAGGTTCCTAAGAGTGTTTAGTGACTAATCCTAAGTCCTAAGAGGCTTATACTAAGTGGTGGTAGCTAATGGGAAAGATTTAGGAAGGTTTGACGTAGTTTCTGGGAAGTTATAACCTAGTTATGGTTTTGTGTCTAAGGGACTTGTGCCTAATCTCTAATGGGTTGTACTAGTGCCTAAGGGTCCTAAGGTATCCTAATGTTCCTAAGGTAACTCATACTTAAGCCTTGGACACTTTCAAACTAGTTTAGTTAAGCATATAGGGTTTAGTAAGTACATAGACCTAATTAGTGCTTAATTAGGGTTCATTAGGGTTTTGTAATATGTTTAGTGTGTTAGATTGGTAGATTACTTATTGTGGTGTTGTTGTGATCTTATGCTTGATATACCAGGGTTTATAGGATGTGAGTGTTGAGTTATTTGGCTTGTGTGGATACGTGAGTAGGTATAGAGAGCAAAAATTTACATGTGAAATACCTACTATAGGTATTTGTAATGGGAATGATAGTGATGAAATCAGTATTCAACTTTAAATGCCATGTTGCTTGCTTGAAGAAAACGATAACTCAACAGCAGCTACATTCACCAATCGCTATCTTGAGACCTCACACACAATTAATTCAAACCTTATATACTTCACGTGCAGACAAATGACAAACACAGCTCCAAAAACAACATAAATTCCACGGACATCAGATAAGGTACGAGGTAAATATAAAAAAACAATTTATACAGAAATCAATTTCATCGACCCATGATTGATCATAAAATAATCAATTTATACAGTTTAGGGACCAATCAGTACTAAGTATCCCAATATCCACTGATTTACTTATGCTTATTATTAAGTACAAAAGATGACAATCCTTCCGTTCATCAATTTGTATCAACGATTATCATAAAGCACAAGTAGCCAAAACTTTGATGAATAAAAGTACAAGAATATTGCTTTTGACCAATTAATAAAGGATACAACCCCTAATTAATTTAGTACAAGAAATTCACCGCCGACACACAATTAATTAGAATCAGTAAAACAGTACGAGGTTACCAGTATATGCGATCTGTTCTTCATTCACAAATACGATTAAAACAGTAACCCTTTATCAGATCTACTACATCCGTACCCTCTTTTTAATTGCTGTTTATTGACAATGAAAACCTTGCAAATCCCTAGATATCGAGAGCCACCCGCTCCGATACCAATTATAAAACCAAGATCAAGCTCATCTAGGATTAGTTATATCGATAAGCATAGCGGAATAAGAACAAGAACAATCAATATTACTAATAAGGTTTTCTTTATTAAATAAATAAACTACTATTACTATTAAACTACTACTACACGCTCTATGCATTTCTAGACTCTCATTGGAGAGACTAGCTATGAATGGATGATCTGTAACCTAGACCTACCCTCTATATATAATAGAGGGAGGTTACAAACCCTAGCTTACTAAGAAAGCTAACTATTACATAATAGGCCCTTATTGTTTATTCTTTCTTCATTCTTGCTTGTGAGTTTTGTAATCTTCATATCTCCTACAATCGGGTCGGTTGTCGGGTCTCGGGCGGTTTTGGTCACCCCTAAAGCTTTTGATGAGTTCGAAATCTTTAGTAAGAAAGTCCAAAACTAGCTAGGATGTACAATAGTCTCAATTAGGACGGATCATCATCGCGAATTTGATAATGAAGTGCAATTTGGAGTATATTGTGATGCTAATGGTATTACACACAATTTCTCGGCTCCGCGCACTTCACAATCAAATAGGGTAGTTGAGCGGAAAAATCGTACTCTACAAGAGATGAGTAGAACGATGTCGAATGAATATGTAACACCCCCAAAATCATCACGTCAGCGGAAGACTTAAAATTTCAGCGGAAGACTTTTTGGGTGTTACTTTGAGGATCTTTGTCACAATCATAGAAAACGACACAAAAGTGACGCTTTAAAGTTTAATTCATTCAAAATACCAAATATTCGAGACATCAAGATGTTTCATAGTTTAAACAACAAGCTTATTTGAAATGTGTCAAAACGTTTATTTAAGCCCATGTCGGGTTACAAGCCAACTCCGTGCCTTCAAGTTCCTTCTTGTATAGTTACCTGAGATAAACACATGCTAAAAGTGTCAACACAAAGGTTGGTGAGTTCATAGAGTTTATAGTTTCGAATATCGATTTCCAAAATCAAAGAGTTTATGAGTCCAAAGTAGTTATAATAACCGTTGATTATCAAATTAAAGTGTGAGTAAATCCATAATATTCATGGCTTAAATCATTGATTTATCAAAATCAGAAAATGAGTAATTCAAAAATAGTCCGTTGGTTTGCCCTTTACCGGGTCAACACCTAAAATAGTAGTTGGTTTATAAATCCATTTAACACGAGTTTCGATATTTGGGCCACGTTGTTGCGTCCATAACATAAACAGTTTACGGGGAACCGTATTTAAACAGTTGAAACTGTATCCGAACAGTTTGTAGAGAACCGTATTTAAACAGTTGAAACCATATCCAAACAGTTTGCGGGGAACCGTATTTAAACAGTTGAAACTGTATCCAAACAGTTTGTGGAGAACCGTATTTCAACAGTTGAAACCGTATTTAAACAGTTGAAATTGTATCCAAACAGTTTGTGGAGAACCGTATTTAAACAGTTGAAACCGTATTTAAACAGTTTGTTCCATAATTCCAAATATCGATAGTAAAATCGTTAGAAAAGTTGTTACACATGCATCTCTCCCAAAGAGTTTATAAAACAGTTAAACGATAGAAAGTGTAGCTATGGACTTATAGTAATATGTAAATAGTTAACGAGTACTTGTAAAAGTATAAAGCAATAGTTAAGCATGTATCTCCCCTAAAAACGTGTATAAATCATTATAAAACAATTAAGAGTAGGGGCTATGACTCACCTGAAGATTATGATAGGCATAGATAATGTAATGTCAGAGGTAGAATGGAAATGACTTCAAAGATAACCTGAATGATATGGAAGTCCGAGATAAGTTCGACTTATCGAGAATCGTGATTTGAATAGTGTTCGATGACAGAATGATTTTTGTGGCAGAGGTGGCTTGCGTGGCAAAACGCTTAATAGTTCAAGAGCAAGTTATATACAATATAACTTGTCTTTATGTATAACTATCGTTTATTATTTATATTTCTCGTCATAAATCAATGATATGTATCAAAAGTTGGTAAATAATAAATTATAGTAATTTCAAGTTTATGCCTGGTTAAGTGAACCGATGGGTTTTATTGTAGGAATAGTCATTTCTTAATGTGCGTTCAAGTTAACCGATAATAACGTCAAGTTATATAATTTACGTTATAAATTATATGTATTTTGAAATATATAGTTATTCATAATTATTACTTCATTATCGTTTAAAAATGTAGGTCTCGTTATATGTTACTATGATATAGTTGTAAAATATTAATTTGTCAGCCGTAATTAAGTTTCTATGTAAACCTTTAAGTTATGCCTATGTTACTCTTTTAGTAGTTACATGATTCTCGTATTTAATCCAAAATAAATACGCTTACAAACTTATAAAAGTATTTAAGAAATGATAATAACGTCAAGTCGTTTATATATATTTATTATAGTCTCAAAATGTAGTTTCCGATAGCTTATATTATGATGACGTCATAAAACATTACCTTTTCAATTTATATTTATTATTTCATTAGGTCTCGAGGTGTAAATGTCTATGTTATATATTTATTGAAGTTGTGTGCAAATAATATATTTAGACAAATATATTATAGTTTACGTTAATGTGGTCGTCTAAATATAAATATGTGCTTGATATATTTATCTATATGAAAGTGGTAAAGTGTATACGTTGATAAAAAGTATAAAAGTTTTAGAATGAAAAGTGTCTAAACTTGGTTTAAAATTGCGTTTTGCGATCCAATGCGCTAAAGGTTCCAAAAGCCAATGCGTGATGCGCGATGCGAATGCGAGCGCAATTTAGACGCATTGCGTTTAGTATTAAAAAAAGTACGAAATTATTTATACGTAGTATATTCTTTCAAGAACCAACTAAATGCAATAAACTTACGAAATAAGTTACTAGGATATTGAAATTAAGCCAATAATTCATTTGTAAAATAAATAATTTGAAAATGCAAGATACTATATTTTCGTTATTATGTTTTATTTGTACGTCTTTTAACAAGTTCTATATTTAAAATCCCATTTAAATACTTAGATCTCTTTTATATGGTTTCTTTTTTACAAAAATGATCTAAATTCTAGATTGCGACAATTGCGGCCATTGCTAGCATTAGACAAATGCGGTAAATTGCGGTCTAATGCGACTGCAATTTAGAATGCCCTTGCATTAGGCCTCATAATGCGAAATTTCAAATGCAATGCAACAATGCGTGCAATTTGCGCAATGATGCGCGCATTTTTAAACCAAGTGTCTAAATGTCAAAGTATCAAACTTATAGGGGTTGAAGTTGTAAATATTAAAATAAGTTATAAATTTCTAAAAGTATTTTAAGGAAATGTCAAATAGTTTAAAGTTGAGGGGTTAAATCTGCCAAGAGGTGAAAGTTGAAAAATAATAAAAATGGGCAAAACTGCCATGGACATGGTTTGATCTCATGACCTCTCGATCAAAGCCAAACGTCCCAACCATTTGGACTAGTATTCCTTTTGTGTTTTAATACTCAATGATCTGTTTATATATACTTACGAGTCTGTGTGATATGTTGTTATATCTTTCTCAGTGACTTTTTAACGTGAGCATGTATGCACACTAGTCCTCATTTCAGTAAGTTTGCAAGCAATTACATCACAAGAAGCAGTACGCATGTGTCCAACAAGAGCTAGGTTCTCTTGTGTGCAAGTCGAACGTATATATGTTATCAATAGTTATATATTTTTATGTTACTTTATGCATAGCCACGCAAGTTTGAACACCACAAAGCCAATTAGTAAATCAGTTTGTATACGGATGTATATATATGCATGCATGTAGGAAATGTACACCTTTATGAGAAATCTCAGTACATAACATATGCATGAACTATAACAAGGTTATAGCAAGTTTGGAAAGTAACCAATCTTTACAGTGAGTATTGTGAAAATGGGTTTAGAAATTTAAACATGTAGCGAGCTTTACTAAGAAAACTATACGCTGGATAAGTTACTATAGGTATTGAAATGGGTTTAGGAGACTTACTACACCAGCTGTGGTGGTGGATGACGAAATGGAAATGCGAACAAGTGATGGACGAGAAACGAAGTCAAGCTTCAACTCCATAGCTTCCATGCTTTCGAACCCGTCATGTACTAGAGCTAGCGAGGCCTTAGAGTTAGAAAACTAAATCGCGACTTGCTTCTCTTCTTCACACAACAGTAGCTAGAAGTAACTGTTGTTGTTTGCTTCGAGTGGCAGAAAGTGAGACAAAGAAAGAAGAGATAGAAAACATGTGAAAGACTTAGTAATATTTGAAAGTGAGTTTTGTGTTGGGTGTAGGAGTGAACTGTGATGAGCATGTACCCATATATACATGAACAAGAAAGCGATAAGTGACAGAATGGAGCAGGAAGGTGGTGTAAGATATGCACATGGTTTCTTTAGGCTACATTTGGGGGAGAATCAAGTGAGTGAGCTAGCTGCCATGTCGCCTCCATCAAGGACCAATCCAGATTCAACAGACAACATGGGCAAGAGAATGTGTAAGGCATCGTGTTTGAGTATTCCTGATCATTCTTAGATGTTTATAACCGATTGGAGAGTTGTGGAGGTCGTTTTGGAAGCATGTGATAAGTTATACAAAATTTACCCAAAGTGAGTTGGGGTCTTTAAAAGGGCAATGTTTCGTACAGTAAATGTGTGAGATTTTGGATGATATTAGTTATTCTTGGTTGTCAGCTAGTTGGGCAATGGAGTGGTAATATAAAATGGCCATGTCGTACGTTGAAATTTAGCACAAATGAGCCAAAGTAAGTGTACGTTGCAACAGGAACAAGGAAAAGAAAGAAAGCAAAAATAAATTAAGGGCGCGTTTTAGCTCATGTTGGGCTTCACTGTGATCAGGCCCAAATGGAAATAAAAACAAAAGAAATATGGAGTCCGTTTGTGTGTAGCTGTTCTGGGCCGAGGCCCAATGAGTTTTAGAGGCCTGTTTAGCAAAGTTTAGGAGTTGGGTCGAGGCCCATTTATATTAGTGGGTATTTAGGAATTTTTCCGTAGGCTCGGGAAATATATAAAACATATTTGGTTGATTGACGAAACATATATTTATTAAATATAAACGTTTTGAATTATTCACGATATTTAGATTAAATACAACGTGAGTACCGTTACAAGGTGAATGGTAAAAATGTTGTGATTGTCAAGTATATATAAAAAAAAAAATTGTTATTGGTAAAAATGGTTATCTTTATGTTATAATAACGTGTTAATCGTAGGAAAATTTTACAGGATGTTATAGAATGATCAATTCCACAAAAGTTCTTGTGTATGCGGTGGACACCTCAACTTACATACTTAATAGGATCTTGATTAGAACAATCTTAGGAAAAACACCATACGAGATCTTAAAAGGTAGAAAACCCACTCTTAATTACTTTAAAGTGTTTGGAAGCTAATGCTTCATATTAAACACAAAAGACTACCTCACCAAGTTTGACCCAAAGTCTTATGAAGGTGTTTTCCTAGGTTACTCCCATAATAGTAAAGCCTACATTGTTCTAAAAAAATAAACAATGAAAGTTGAAGAGTCACTGATGAGGCGAAAAATGAACCGTTTTTAGGGGGTCATTTAAGCCCGGAATTGAATTTATTTGATCAAATATTGCCCAAAATCGTTCCTTTTATGATTTTAGGTACTTCGGGAGTGAATTCTGGAAAAGGAAGCATTTTGGACGTTTTTGGAGCATAAAAGTGAAGAAAACGGCAAAGACTTAATTTTCCATGCTGAGAATAGTGCCTGACGGCGTCAAGAAGGAAATTGTGATGGCGTCAGGAGTAAAATCCATGACGACCCAGAGAAAGCCTGAAGGTGTCAAGAGTAACTTTTGTGACGGCCTGCATAAGGAGTACACGTGACGGCGTCAAACCCAGATCTAGGCAGTCCGAGAATTTATTTGGCGGCGAGATGACGGCGTCAGACATTTACTCTTGACGCCGTCACCTCATAAAATCTATGTATACTTTTCTATTTTTCATTCATTAAGAGAGGAACTTGTGTGGAGAATACTAGGGTCAAACCTAATAAACCCTAGGTCGTTTGTAATAGTATTTTCAAGGGTTTTCACCCCTTGAAACCTTTCATGTTCAATTAAGATAAGTCCTCTTTCAATTCATTCACTATGTCTATGTGTTGTTTGAATATATCTTATGCTTGTCTTGATTTTAACATGCTAGGCTAGATCTTTCATGTGTTTGCTTAGATGTAATGAAACCTAGATGTTAATTATAGGTTGATTGCTTGTTTATAGTTGTATTGGATGAATGATTTCAATGTTAGGCTTAAGAAAACTGGCAGATCTCCATTGTGTAACATGCTTGAACGTCTTAAGAAACATGAACCGATGTGTACTAGGTTTTTATGATTGTATTTAATGCATGAGCGAATTCTAGTGATCCCATGTTAGGAGCTTCTTAGCCGGCTCGACATAGGAGTGAAGTAGGAGCTTATAGGATTGGGGAAGTATGTACGCCACCCCATGAATGGTATTAAGGAATACAATCCGTCATCCACGCAACTGTAACAAGTAATTAACCTGTAAAAGATATCTAGGGAGTAGTGAAACCTAAGTAAACATAATTCTCCCATATATTGCTCACACCTCTAGTTAATTTAGTTTATTTTCATTTTTAGTATTTTATTTTGATTGCATCTTAGTAATTGGGTTAGTTGACTAGCAACTAATTCCGCCCACTCCTTCAAAACCGAGATTTTTACTTGCTTTTATAAAAACCTAAAAAATACAAAAAGAATCATCCCTCATCTCTAGACCTAGTCTTTAGGTTTTCTAATCCTAGCGACACTATTCCCAAGCTGAACGATCAATCCCCCGGTACTTGTCACTATACTATACTACAACGATCAGGTACACTGCCTGGTGGGGGTTGCAAGCTTCTCGAGATCCCTCGAGAGGTAAAGCCTGGTGCAATCCCTACGCATCAGTCACTTAACGTGACATTCAATGAAAGTCCTCCACCGACTAAGATATCACCCTTGGTGGATGATGACTTAGATGAGGAAGAAGCCATTAAGGTCAATGGCAAGAAAACCTTAGATAATGACATTTAGGATGAATAGTTGAAGTTGATGAAGTTGTCAACGTTAAGGAATCCAAGAACCATCCAATAGAAAATGTCATAGGAAACCTAAGCCAAAGAACCCTTAGGTCACGAGCACAAAACAAACGTAACTTCTTTTGTTTTATATCAACCATAGAACCTAAGAGTATCGGTGAAGCGATAAAGGATGAAAGCTGCGTAGTTGCCATGCAAGAAGAGTTAAATCAATTCACCGCAAACCAAGTTTGGGATTTAATACCTCCTCCTAAGAATCAAACCATCATAGGAACTAAGTGGGTATTTAGAAACAAACTCGACAAAAATGGCATTGTAACTAGAAATAAGGCTAGGTTGGTAGTACAAGGCTATAACCAACAAGATGGAATAGATTACAATGAAACGTATGCACCCATAGCTAGATTAGAGTCCATTAGGATACTCCTTGCCTATGCTTGCGCATTAGACTTTAAGTTATATCAAATGAACATGAAAAGTGCATTCCTAAATGGTTTTATCAATGAGGAGGTAGCACAACCTCCGGGATTCGTTGATTTTGAAAAACTGAATCATGTTTGTAAACTCAAGAAAGCACTTTATGGTCTTAAAGAAGTCCCTAAATTTAATTAAACAAGAAAGCACTTTATGGCGTCGCGTTCGGGATTCTGATTTGTTCACTTTTCATCACAAATGCTCGCAACTTAATTAAATTAACCTTTGTTTTGCTGATGATTTGTTCTTGTTTGCTCATGGTGATGCGCTTTTGGCAGGTGTTATTATGGATTCCTTAGAGGAGTTCAAGGATGTTTCGGGCTTGTCTCCTAGCTTACCCAAGAGTACTGCTTATTTCTGTAATGTTCTCAATCATGTTAAGCTTGCTATTTTGCAGATTCTTCCATTTGTTGAAGGGACCTTGCCTGTGAAGTATCTTGGGGTGCCGTTGGTTACTAGTAGATTGATATTTAGAGATTGTAAGGAATTGGTGGAGAATCTTTCTAATCGCATTAAAGATTGGAGGAATAAATCCCTCTCCTTTGCTGGTCAGCTTCAGCTTATTCAATCTGTTCTGTCTTCTATGCACATTTATTGGGCCTCGGTTTTTATTCTCCCTGCTCGTATTGTGTATGATCTTGAGCAGCTTATGTGGGGTTTCCTTTGGAAAGGTAATTCTAAAGTTGCTTGGGAGGTTGTGTGCTTACCTAAACAGGAGGATGGGCTTGGGATTCGTAGACTTGAATCTTTTAATACGGCTCTAATTGCTGCTCATATTTGGCGTTTGTTCAATTCTATGGATTCTTTATGGGTGAAATGGATTCATACATATAGGTTGCATGGTCGTAACTTTTGGGATGTTCCATGTCGTGGTAATCTGTCTTGGAGTTGGCGGAAGATTCTTCAAATTAGGCCTCTTGTTAGGCAATTTTTTTGGTATAATATTGGGAATGGTTTGAAGGCTTCAGCTTAGTTTGATAAGTGGTGTTCGGTTGGTCCTCTTTCTCTTATTGTGTCCTTGAGGGATATTTACCGGGCTGGTTTTTCTTCAAATTCTTTGGTTCGGGACATTATTTTGGAGGATTCTTGGGCTTGGCCGACTAGGTGGGGAGCTCGGTATCCAATGCTTACATCAATTTCAGTTCCTACTTTAAATGATAATAATGATGATCGTTTAGTTTGGAAGACGGGTGATGGTCATGTTAAGTCTTTCTCTGTCTCTTCTGTGTGGGAGTGTATTCGGCCACGTGGACAGGTTGTTGATTGGTTTCATCTTGTTTGGTTCACGCATCGTATTCCGAGGCATGCTTTTCATTTGTGGCTGGTTTTGAGAAGGAGGCTTCGTACTCAGGATATGCTTCGCTCTAATGATCCCACGAGAGACGCCCTTGTGTTCCCTTTATGCAACACTCAACCAGATTCTCATAATCATCTTTTCTTTGAGTGTTTGCTTTCTTTTCAGGTTTGGGACTCTTTGAAGGTATTTGCTGGTCTTACGGATGTACCTTCTACTTTAGAGGATGTGGTGCATCACTTGCTCCCTATCTCTACATCTCGGTCTGTGAGAAGCGTTGTTTCAAAGCTTTTGTTTGCGGCGACTTCTTATTTTATTTGGCAAGAAAGAAACAACAGGATCTTCAAGCAGCAACGTCGGTCTGAAAGTCAATTGATTAATGTCATTAAATCAACGGTGCGTTTGAAGCTTCTTACTTGTCGTTTTAAAAGGAGGGTGAATGTGCTTGACCTATTGCGTGTTTGGCGGCTGCCTATGACTCTTATGCATTCTTAATGGCGAGTTCAATTCTTGATGATGCTTTCTTGGTTTGGGAGCGTGAGGCTGGTCTTGAGTCCTTGGTTGTTGCTTTTGGCGGTAGTTGGAGTTCGTTGGAGATTCGGGTGAGTGCTGTACTCTTTTTCCCTACTCCAAGGTTTTCCCTCTGGGTTTTTACTTGGAAAGGGTTTTTAAGGAGGCAGGCTCATCTGGTTCATCAATCTCCCTCGAAGAGATGGGCGGATATATGTAGTCATTCTTATGTCATTAGATGGTTATTTCCGGTTGGTGTATTGGTTATTGTAATTATTTATTGTTTTAACGCTTAGTGGCCTGTCACAAGCGTTTTAGTTGGATGTTCAAGCGTTGCTTGAGGTTAATGTGGTACTTCAGCCACATTCCATTGTACTTAAACGATTTTTTGGTGTAATATAATTTACCGGGTGGAATGCCCTTTACCCAAAAAAAACAAGCCCCTAAAGCTTGGTATGATAGACTAAAGGCATTCTTGCTTAAACATGAATATACCATGGGAATGGGATAACACACATGGGATTGGGATAACACACTTTTCATGAAGAAACGAGATTCACATCTCATCATTGTTCAAATATATGTCGACGACATTATATTTGGCTCAACTTGTCCAGTACTGTGCAATGATTTTTCTAAGATCATGCATGACGAGTTTGAAATGAGCATGATGGGAGAACTCAATTTCTTCCTTAGTCTACAAATAAAACAAATTGAAGATGGTATCTTCTTTAATCAATATAAGTATATTAAAGAAATGCTTAAGAAATTTAGTTTAGAAGAGTCTAAACCCATGAAAACTATGATGTCCACAGAAACGAAACTCACGAAAGATGAAGAAGGTGAGTCCATGGATAACACTAAGTATAGAGGCATGATAGGTAGTTTATCGTATTTAATGGCAAGTAGGCTCGATATCATGTTTAGTGTCTGCCTTTGTGCCGGCTTCCAAGAGGATCCCAAAACCTCTATCTTGAAGTGGTTAAGTATATCTTCCGATACATTAAAGGCACTATACACTTAGGATTATTTTATCCCAAGGGGACCGGTGTAGAAACTGTTGTCTATGCTGACTCTGATCATGCGGGAGATTATGTGGATCGAAAAAGTATGAGTGGTGTTTGTAACTTCATGGGTTGTTGTCTAACTTCTTGGTTCACCAAGAAGCAAACGGCTCTTGCTATCTCCACGACCGAAGCCGAATACGTAAGCGCCGGAAAGGCATGTCAACAAGCACTATGGATGAAACAAGCTCTTATAGACTATGACATCCATCTAGATGACATCCCTATTATGTGCGATAACAAAGGTGCTATTAACTTGAGTAAAAACCCGTTCAAGACTCTCGTACTAAACGCATCGAAATTTGATCTATTGCTTGGGGAGATTTTCTGGCCGCCACCTCCATACAATATTCCGGCCATAATCATCCTTTTAAATTGTTTCTCTACCTTTGGTATGCAATCGGTTTACTAGGATGTGTTTTTTTTAGAGGTGGCGTGCTGTCTCAAAACTCTAATTACTATCAGTTTGATCTATTGCTTGGGTCACTCATTATTTATTTAGGTTTTTCAAATCGTCCCTATTGATGATCGTTAAACTTATCCATGCTATTACATTCTAATCGATTTAATTCATTATTATATCGGTTTCTTATGTGGATCTGGTGGATTTTTTTGGCGGCTCATTAGTGTTTGTGAGGTTTCATCACAAATCTGTTCGTTTATGAATATGTTTATCTAATGGGGTGTTTTGATTCATGGTGGCTAGTGAAATCAAGGAACCCATGTTTTAGGGTTTTACGTTTCTTTTATATTTTTTCTGATTTCGCTGGTGGGTTTGTGATCGTGTACTGATGCTGCAAGGTAACCCTTTTTAGGGTTTATTTGTTTATTGAAGGTTTCTACAACAACTTTATTTGATGTATATGTGGGTTTAAGGGAGAGATGTAAGTCAAGTTTGTGGGTAAGCTTGTTCAAAAACCCTACTCGTTTTTTCACAGAGCTGTATACACATGTTATATTCTTTAGTCTTGTGATCAGTTTATAAGTTAGGGTTTGTTAACCCTGGTCGTTGGTTATTGGTTCATATGATTATCAGACATGGTGGTGTTGGTGATTTATTACGATGGTATTGAAAGGGTGATGGTTTTATGTATTGATCGATTTGGATTCAGAAACCTTTGTTTTGGTTTATACCGGATCTTGGCTGCAACTGTTATATGTATGATGTTGCGGATGAAACTGATTTGGTAGTGTGTTCATTAGGGTTTGTTTAAAACCTTGGTTCTCGTCAAACGCAACTTCTGTTCACGGTGGGTATATATGTGATGCTGTTAATGTTGATTCTATATAACCATTCGTGTTATCAGGTGAGCTTCGAACATTCAGACTCCATGGTGTCAAACTATGGTTGTTTGGTTTGATGAATTGTAAGTTATGTTTGTGGTTTAGGAAGAATGATAATTTTCTGGATTGAGTTAACCCATTTGTACTTGGGTTTGATATTGGTTTCTTCGCCATATCTACAAAGACATGATCACTTATCAATGCTGCTCTTTTCACCTCTGCTATTATTGTTTACTTTCATGTTTGGTGATGTCGTTTGAGCCTGGTCTATGGCAGATCCTTATTGGTATTCGTTACTAATTACGCTGGTTGGATCTTGCTATGGTGAAGGTCTTTTGGGATTCAGCATATGATGTCTAAGTACCCATCTATTGGATGAGTCAGCATACATGTTCAATGTTAACATTGATTATTGGCTGTTCAAGTTGCTTTAGTGGCGGTCCTACTGTCGCATTGATGATTGATATTATTTGATGCGTTTGGATGTCTTTCTTATAGAGTGGTTTCATGTAAGTGTCATAAGGGACTGAGATGAGGGAAGTCACCCTCATCCTTTGTACTTCAATGTTTTTGGTGTAATGAATTTTACCAGGGTGAAAAATCCCTTTTACCCAAAAAATACTAAACACATCAAAATTCGTCACCACTTCCTTCGCGATAACGTCCAAAATGGAAACATTTCTATTGAGAAAGTTCCCTCTCAAGACAATATCGCCGACATCCTAACAAAACCTCTCATGCGAGAATCCTTCAACTATCTCCGTCTAGTTCTAGGAATGATGGAACATATCCCGTAAATCTCATGACTATTTAAATATTTCTTTGGAAATATTAAAGTCATCCCTCGTACTTTCCTCTAATGACTATTTACATATTTCCTTGGAAATATTGAAGTCATCTCATCTCATTCATTTCGTAACAAGAATTTATTAGGTATAAATTCTTTCCTCGAGTCAAAAAGTCTCACTAAATAAGCGAGATTTGTTCGTCAAAAATCAAAATGGGACAAAATTATGTCCCTGCAGATCACGGCACCACTAAATTTAGTGGTACCATGGAACCGTGTATCTAAAACAGTTCGTATTTCAGCCTTTCTTTCCCTCACAATTTACTTTTAAACTTTCCCAATTTCTGCAATCTTTCTCAAAACCAAACCTCACAACCTAAGATTCAATTACACCCTTTCAAAATCATTTTAAGGCATTAAGTTTCAAAGATTATCAATCACTATCACTTTCTCAACATCAAGTGTAAGTCATTTAACTCTAATTTTTCATTAATCCTGAGTCTAGGGTTAATTTATGCACAAAAATTGAATTGGGGCTTTTCAATTTTGTTTGAGTCTTTATGCAATTGAGACTAGGATTAGACAATGTAGAACAATCATGATTCCTCCAACATCGGATTTGCATAAACCCACTTATATTACATCCTTTAATCTAAACCTTGCATTTATAGGTTATATTAGGTTAAGTACAATTGAGTGGAATCATGCCTAGGATAATTGAAATTGGATTAGAAGTCATTAACACCCATAATTTTAAAACTTTGAAATCTTGGCACCCAAGCTATTGAAGTTGCCAAATGACCCCAAATTCCATTGTTGTCAAAAACTCTCACAAAACTAGGATCATGAAAAATCTTTCGTGCATTGTTGATACAAACTAAAAATGTTTTTATGCATACATGATCTCACGAGTATTGACCGAAGTACATAACTAATATGTATCTATCGACATATTTGCTTGAGCTAAAGTGAAATTAGGAGTGTTTGGGTAATCTTATTAGGATTATTTTAGAGTCAAGATTACCGCACCTCCACATAGTTTGCATATAGGCACACACTAGGCACATGTCCTCAAAACAAGTATTTTCAAATTTTAACTTTCATTAAACTTTTCTATAGGTAACAAGATGTATCATATGTTTGATTATGATCATGAATTAACAACTGAGTACATTCCCAAACTCTCACTTGAACGTAGCACTCCATATTGTCTTAAACAAAGTTTTCGTAGTGTTGAGTCTCGTCCCTTTCATGAAGGATGAAGTGTTGAGTCTTCATTTCTAAACCACGATCACATCAAAACCATATTTCAGGATATTGGATTTGATTTTTTATTCCAAATCTTTGACCAAATCTATCCTAGATTTGTCCTCAAGTTTTATAGACAAGTTAGGCTCGTACGTAACGAGAATCAAACTTTGTCTCTTCACTTCTCAATTCAAAACTAAAACATCTTACTCTTGACCAATTTGCTAGTATTCTTGAACTTTCGAATCATGGACAATGTGCCTACACGGAAGAATGGTCTCTCAAAACCCTCACTAGTCATCGATACAAGTATGGACCGTATCATACCCTTATACCCCCTCCAAACAAAATAAAAGAACACATTCATCTTCCCTAAAAGGTTCATGGTTTCCATAAAGAGAACGGTCATGTCGAGTTTCATGAGTCTCACGTTTATGACTTAGATCCACTAAAAATCTACGTTGACGAAGTTTATCTAATTCTACGTAGATGGGTAGAAGTCATTCGTGAAAATGTCTTTTGTCTCCCTCACAACCGTAAGCACCTCCCGGCATATTGTACTCACATGTTGTATTGTCTTGTCACCGAACAACCCTACAACCTTTCCTACTTTGTGGCAAAAAGAATTGTCAATGTCAAGGGTCGACTAAATAAGGCGTTATCCTATGGCATGTTGTTAATTCGTTTATACCGTTTTGTCATGAAATCCTTTCCACACCTCCTAAAAAATCAATACCATCTTGTCAATGCCACCATGGCTCCTCTAACCCAAAACACATACACCTCTCTCTATTGGGAATGTACTTCATCTCAAGGAGACCGTGATGATTGCTCGGTATCTTGTTACAATGTTTCGTCTAGTGATGATGAATAAGGATTCATCAACACATACCTAACAACGTAGGTGCACTAGTGAATAAAACCATTTGTCTTAGAACTAAGCTCATCTCCTTAGAATAGATACCTCTAACTTTTATTATTACTTATCCATGGTAAATTATTTTTAGGACTTAAGATTATTTTGGATGCCTAACTTTTTCTCTATCATCTTGCATGATTTTATATTATGTATCTTGGATGATAACTTATTTTGTCCTTTGTGATTGCATGCTTTTAGCTTATTTTGGATATTTGCATGATAATCTTTAAATGCGAGGAGTAGGTTAATATGGGATATATTTGGCAAATTAATCTTTAGTGGTTTGAGGCACTAAAATTTCCAACAAATAGTCCCCCTAGAAAATTCCTTTTAGCTGCCCATAAATAGGTATCACATGAAAATTCATGTTCTCCAGGTCACGGTACCGTTAAATAGGCCACTGTACCATTAAATTTAATGATACCATATGGTATTTAGTGGTACCGTACCCTGTCTGACGAATTTTCACTGTTCCCTCTAAACTCATGCATTCCTAACCTCAAAACCTGCAATGTTTTGCAATTTCTCTTGCACCTTAAGATTCCTTTAGACTACCATAGGACATCCCCATCAACTTTAATTCAAACCATACCACTCTTGCCTATAGAAGGCTCCACCTTCATCTTGTAATTCATCTTCACCCTCAACTTTCCCCTATATACACACCATGCATCCCACTCAAGCTCCACCAACTCACATTTCCAAGAGATCTAGGATCACCAATAGACCCCTAACAATAATTATGAGGAAATCATCACACCACCTTCCCAAATCACCCCTTACTCTCCTCATTGGACTATAATATACCAAATCTATCACAACTATACTCATCACCACCATACTCATCATCAATCATGAGCCAACCTATCCAACTTCATCCGGTTGATATACATAGTGCTTGATGCAGGTTTTACCACCAGGTTTTAATATTTATAAGTATCCCATTTACCTAAGGTCTACCTAATGCACTATCGGGCAATGTAGTCGATCATGTGAGGTATAGCTAGTTAGTAAAGCCGAGGTCGTCCCAAGAGCTATGAGTGTGGAATCTATCTAAGTCTACTGTCACTTCTAAAAGGGGGTTTATGATTATAAAGATTAACTAATAAAAGAAAATGACAAAACAAGTAAATAAATGGAAGAGAATCAATAAGGAGAAGTAGTGTCAACCTAATTACTACTCTTGTTATTATCATGATTAGTTTTCTAAAAGTGCATCCTATCGTTTCGTCTGGGGGTTATATTCATTTTGGATAAGAGGGTTAAATCACCTAAATCTATCTTGCACCTTGTCCTATTCCCATCTATTGTAAAGCCGAGAGTTCATCGGGCGACGTGAACCTACGAAGATGCAAGAGTCATTAAGTACCTCTACTAACATGGACAAGTCTAGCGGGATGCGGCATGGTTAGATCTTACACCCCCTCTAACTTCTTCAAGAATATTGCATCGGTAGGTGGTCCTAGGGTTAATTCGCACATGTATGGTGATATTGCTATCACCAAGTCACATCCCCATCGGCTTGGGTCCTAGGGTTAATTCACCAAGCCTCCAAGGAACTACCAATGCTAAACACTACTAGAACTAGAGTGTCCTAAGACTCGCCATGAAAGTATACAAACAATATGACAATAGATGCATAGAAAACTAAATTGTAACAATAACAATTTCATAACTAGGTTAACACCAGGAGGTGATTAGCCACTCATATTCATAGTTGCAATAAAACAAGAGTTTAATATAACAAATGTGAACATGAATCGAATACAAATCAAAGGAATGAATAAACTTATGATTGGTGCGTGAATTCTCCCTTGGAATTGACTCGTGTGTGGATTGAACTTTGTTCCTCCTGCTCCCTGAGTTTCTCCCAACTTCTGTGTGTTGTAGAATGTGTTAATAAACTCAAAATCAGGGCTAGTATTTATAGGCCTGACTTTGCTACGGCGTATCTGAATGACTGGCTACGCCGTAGCCTTTGTAAATATCAACTACGCCATAGCTTGATCAAGTGCTACGAGCGTAGTTTCTTCCTTGGATGCTTCTACGGCGTAGTTATATAGGAAACTACATCGTAACTGTTTTTTTGGCCACGTGAGTTCTTTACTGCCTCAATTTGGGGTCTACGCTGTAGTTGGAGAGTTGCTACTCCGTAGAGAACTTTAGTATATAATTACGCCGTAGTCATGGATTGAGCTACGCCGTAGTCTTCGTAAGTGCTTGCTACAACGTAGGTAGATGATATCTTTACACCGTAGTTAGTTCAGAATCCGCATACTTCATATATTTTCTCTTTAGTCCTTCCATTTCTGCGTTTCTTCGTTCCTTTACTCATCTTTGCCCTGAAAACAGAATATAAACAAATAAGAATATATATCCTAACATATGAATACAAAAGATGAGAATTTAAGGGGGACAATAACACTTAAATCATGGACATATTTGATTTTATCAAATATCCTCCCACTTGAACTCTACTTTCCCTCAAGTAGACCTTATTAGAATAATTTTCTAAAAGATATTTCCCAAGAAATTGGAAAATATGAATCTAAAAACTTCCTATGCTAGAATATATCAAAGCCAAACACCTCACAAAACTAGAACAAACACTAATCTCTCTCTCCTAATCTAAGTGTTAATTTCGGGGTGATCACTCAACACACAGTCATAGAATGTATTCTATCATAAGTTTGGCAGTTACACAAATCTCTACCACTAGAGCTAAGGTCGAAACGATTTTTAAAGGCAATATTGGGTGAACACATATAAGGCTTATGGGTGTAGTGTTGTTACTAACATACTACGGCAAAGGCGAAAATGGCAATGGTACATGACCGGAACGCCAGGCAAGATACCAATGACTGCTAAAATCCTTCACCTAAGCATGATTCACAACAAAAGGGTAGGATAAGACATGGGATGCACAATAATGGTGTAAAAAGAAAAAGAAAACAAATAGTCTTAGCCTATAACCAAGTTGCTACCACTTGCAGTTCATCCAAAGTCCAAGCTTCAAAATGCAAAAATGGGATCATGTAACAAGTGTGTGCCATTAGCGGACGTCATGATAGGCACAAAACTTGGTCTTCATGTTGGCGATTACGAACCAACAACTTCATTCTTCATATATGACCGAAGTGGCATCTTCGATACTAATTCTTTCAAAGCTCAAAATACGGTGCTATACAAGGTTGCACCAAAGATAACATATCTACATACGGAATTTCACATTTTTTTCAGAACAATAAATAAATATATCCCCCCACTTGAGATGAACTATACATGTACAATAGTGGGTCCTTATTATCTTCAAAGATTAGTCTTCAACGTAGGTGTGATTCTTGAATTTCTAGACTTGAACCTCAAACTAGAACAAGTGGCAACTTCCTAACCATAAACCAAGACTACACGGTAGGCTAAGGCGAATAGGTGTATCGAAACAATAATATGGGTAAGAAATAAAATAATAGGCTCAAAAGGGTGTATCTAGGGGTATCTTGCACTAAAGGTGAGTGCAACAAAGGGTTTAACATGGGGGTTGAATAGTCAATGTGACTAATCGAAAAACACGCACGTATAGGTTATTTGGGTGATAATCCTAAAATATTTCCTTCTTAAAAAGTTTCTTCCAAATGTATCAAGGAATCTCAATACACTACTCGTCCATGGTTTCAAAATGATGTAAAGGCCAAGTTCTAAAGTTTACAAACCACCGGTGTGGAAAACTAGAATGGGGGGTTGAATAGTTTTATGTCTTTTTAGTTTTATGAAAATTTAGTTGTTTAAAAGTCTTGTTTACTCTTAAAACTTTGATTCGATCTTATGTGAATTCAAGTCTTGAACAATATGAACAACTATATCTAAGTATGAGCAATAATAATAATGCAAACTAAGTATGTGAAATCAATACATGCATAATATAAACAATTATAGCTATATACGAGAGATAAGTAAGTAAACGTTTATTTTATAATCCTTAGTTATATTTTTTATGAAAACTATACTTGATCGAAATGATCAATTAAATGTATGTTACCTTTTTAGTTTGATTGTAAAAACTTTGTTTTGTGAATGAAACTTTTGTTTGATCTTTAAGTAAAATCAATACTAGCACTATATGAGCAACTATACATATACGTCTACGTCTACAAAAGTAATAACGATATAAGCAAGATAATAAGTAAGATATGGAAAGATCTAACCGTGAGACAAAGGATTTATAGTGGTTCGGCTACAAGGACACCTTCCTTGCCCTACTCCACTCCTCGAGTCACCTACTCGAGAGTTTTCTTCACTATGTCAACAAGCTCCCTTATGGCCGAGAAAACCTTACACACCAATATGCACACCACAACTTCGTCATAACTTATTCACACCTTCTACACAACTTCTTCACGACTTGGCACACCTCCTTCACAACTTGTACACACCACTACTACTTCACAACTTCACACTATTCCACTACTTCTTCTTCACACCACTACTTATATCTCACTACTTCTATTCACAACTTCTACTCCTAGATCTATCTAGTTACACTACTATCACACCTTTACAATGAATGTACACAACAACTAGACTATATACACAAATCTACAATACTTCACAACTTGATGTTGAAGAAGTACTCTTCTCTTGCACTTTGAGAGATGAGAGGTGTGGGAATGAATCACTTGAAACAAGGATTAACAATTATATGATCAAAGGGTTTTTAGGATGATGTTTAGAGAGATTTGGATCTGAAAATTTTCGTGCAAGAGGTGGTAAAATACCAGGTTTGAGGTAGTATTTATAGGGAAAAATTTCTGACAGAATTTGACAGGGGAGCGTGGCCGGCCCCCTTAATTGTGTGTCGGCCCCCTTAAAATTAAGGGGGCCGCCCCTTATAATTAAGGGGGCCGCCAAGACGAAAACGGCCAGAATTCTTGTCTTTTTCTGGGGAAAGTTTATTTGGTGAAAAACTAACTGATTTTGGTTAAAAATTTGAATTCATATATTTACTATGAATTAAACATTTTCTTTATTACCAAAATTGTTTTTCAAAAATATATAATAAGTTTATTTAATTTTATAAACTTTGTATTATTTAAATAAACATCCCTTTGATCATAAAATGTATTAGTCACTTGTTTATTCATACCTTAAGTGATTATGTTGGATGAGATGATATAAACTTGCTTAAAACTTGTTTACGTATTAACTTTGCGTTTAATGTTTTTATATTTTGTGATCGTCAAAACTTAGGGATATCGAAAAATACTAATAACGTTTTTATACATTATTTATATCAACAATCTCCCCCTTTTTGATGATTACAAAATCTAAACTCATTAAACTAAAAATTAATATATATGCAAGTTTTTAGTGTGAGTTTATATCACTTCTCCCCCTTTTTGTTAACATCAAAAAGGTTATCCCGACGAATGTATAGCTCCCCCTCGAAGTATACTCCCCCTCGTTTTGAGGTCAAAAGAAATCGAGATATAGAATTCTTGCAAAACTATTTAGAGCACAAGCAACATAGATATATATGCATGCAATAAATATGAAGTAACTAATAAGAATGCATGGTAATAAAACAAAAGAAACATTCATTAATAATTATGTTGAAAACATAATCATTAGTACATAAGCATATAGATATATGCTTTTCTAGCAAATTACACTAGATAATACTAAGTTGCCAAGTTGAGGTCTCTTGGACTTGCTTGGAACACAAAAGGTTTGAAATAATTTTATTTTTGGAGATGGGAAACATGGTATTTAGGAAAGGTAGACTTTTGTGGGAATGGTGTTTGTAGAGTTTGGTGGTGAGTTTGGAGCGGAAGGATTTGCTTGAGGGTCGGTGTTTTGTGTTATGGATGATGTTGGAGAAGACCTAGTGAGGAGATACTCAATCCAAGTGAGGTGTTCATTTATGGCCATGTTTTGTTTTTGGAGAAAAATGCAACAAGAACAATTGTTGACATGATTCTCAAGATCGATCAAGTTGTTGGGTGGTGATGAGTTGGTGGATGAAGGTTATTGATCCAAATTTGCTTTAAGCAAGATGTAAAGTAAGAAGAGCACTAAGCTCATGTGCTTCTTTAAGTTCTTCAACGAACTTTTTATGTTCGGAAGATGGTGATGATGGTGGAGTTGGATAGTGATTATTGATTGTGGATTGAACATGGAACATAGGTTTCATGTATGGATGAGTTTTGATGGTTGTTGTTTAAAGATTGAGTATTGTTAGCCTTGCTATTTTATAAAAGATAACGTCACACATAAAGAAATGGACTAGATATCATACAAATAGTACTTTAGGGACTATTATTGTAATATAGGCAAACATGTGATGTAATGAGCCTATAAATACCCCTCATGACTCTCCATGAGGGGTGTGGGAAAGTGTGTGTATTGTTTCATTTATTCTTTGTTAATATAAACCCTTTTCTCCACCTTTCTCTCTCTACTTTCTCTCTCAAGAACAATGGTGTATTTTGAACCTCGACCTCCGAAACGTGTTTCTTGGTGCTACAAGTGGTATCAGAGCTAACCGGGGGCGAATCGTGGTGTTTTTGGGTGAAAAATCGCGTTTTTGGTTGAAAATAATCGGATCTGGTACTGTTCATCGGGTGATTATCGAGTTTGGCAGCTGGTTATCAAGTTAGCTTGTTTTTTATCGAGTTTGACATGTGTTCTATCGAGTTAGACATGTGTTTATCGAGTTAGACATTGTGCTTATCGAGTTAGCATCATTTCTATCGAGTTAGGATTGGTGTTTATCGAGTTAACTCTTTATTGAGTTAGCTTAATTTTTGGCGAGTTAGCCTTTCTACCTTATCGTTTATCGAGTAAGGATATCAATTGGGCTTACCTAAACGGAACTATGCCAAAATTTCTCTAGGTTACCGAGTTAGGATGAAGTTATCAAGTTTGAAGGTTACCGAGTTAGGGAATGGTTATCGAGTTAGATGAAGCTATCGAGTTTGGGAAGTGGTTACCGAGTTACAAAGGTTACCGAGTTAGGAGCTTTATCGAGTTAGGGGCTTATCGAGTTAGCAAAAAAAAAAAAAAAAAAAAAAAAAAAGGTTTTTTGGCGGGAAAATTTGAGTAAAATTTATTTTTTACAGGAGATTAAACGTTCAATTTTTACGCGAGATTCAAAGTTTGGTATAACGTTGAAAATTTTGGCCCGAAATTCAAATTTTTAGGCCAAAATTCAAATTTTTTCGGTGAAATTTTGCGTAAAAATTTTCAAAACTCAAATTTTTCTGGTAACATTAGAATTGCATTTCATAGTGATTTCCATATTATGGCCGAGAAAATTTTCCAATTTTATTTTTGGAGGGAAAATATGAAATCACTACGAATCACCCGAAATAGAATTTCAAGCTTCACCAAAACACACCACGTTTTGCTTAAACGATCCTGATCAAGAATCACAATCAAATGACAACGGCTAGTATCAAATTTTTGTGGCTATGGAGTTTCTGTACGATATTGCTTATTTGGGTTTAAAGTTCATTTCACGGGCATGTGTACTTATTTATCTCAAAGTCTAGGGGTGGATGGATGCATGACTTTCAGAGATACTTGTTTGGGCAAACACTGGTAGAGATAGTGATTAAGACTTGGATTATCTAGTTATACCCGATGTAAGGAGTTACATTGTAGTACTCACGGGTTATAGCTATCACTTTAAGGAGTTACGTTGTAGTACTCAGTGTCACATGAAGTTGTGGAGATTCCAAGAGGTGGATATTTCATATACTGTTTGTTGGTTTGGGTATATGGCACTACCTATGCTTAAAGGAGTTACATTGTAGTGCTCAGTATAGGTTCTTAGTCACACCTTCGTACAAGATTAAGTCACATATCTATGAGATATTTACTTCATTCTCAAATTGGTTATATTGGGTTCTCTCCATACAATGGTCATTTACTAGCTGGTTGGAATTTGAAGAGGTCGCTTAAAGGTTGAAGAGAAGAGAAGAGATTGTAGAATAAAGAGAGTCATATCTTATCAGCATATTCTCACAAATTATGCTTTCATGGTCTATTTACATTGCATTAGAAGTGTAAAGTACGGGTAATTTTGGCATGTACACACAATAGTATGATGATTTAGATACATCGCAACCATCAGGAGGGAGAAGAACATGCCAAAAGATGTAGTGTTTCATCTCTAGTACGTTGGTTGATCGAGGGAATTGTGCTTACAATAGAACCGAAGAAGTACTAGTGATGTGTACATCAGAGCGTATTACCAACCTTCTGTGCAATACTATGTGAGTTATGCTATGATGCTCCCAGAACGACAACCATGGTGCAAACTCATTAGTATCTACCTTATCCGCTGCGAGATGAGAAGAGAGTTGTCAGTTCAGGAGGGAGCAGAAGTAAAAGAATAAAGGCTCACTAGTTAGGAGGGAGTAATAACCTAACTAGACCATTACAGTTGAAGTTCAGAGCTACAAAGACCTTTGCCGTCAGTGTCAAAGATCATACGCCGAGATCGTCGGAAGAGAGAACTTCAAGTCTGCCTCAGTATCTAGACTACAGAGACTCTGCGCTTCAACAACGTCAACATAGTTTACTATTGTTGTAATTTACATGTTTATGTGTTTATTGGTCTCATTGTATCCATTCATGTGTGACGATATCTTGGAGGGAGATTGTTAGCCTTGCTATTTTATAAAAGATAACATCACACATAAAGAAATGGACTAGATATCATACAAATAGTACTTTAGGGACTATTATTGTAATATAGGCAAACATGTGATGTAATTAGCCTATAAATACCCCTCATGACTCTCCATGAGGGGTGTGGGAAAGTGTGTGTATTGTTTCATTTATTCTTTGTTAATATAAACCCTTTTCTCCACCTTTCTCTCTCTACTTTCTCTCTCAAGAACAATGGTGTATTTTGATCAACCTCGACCTCCGAAACGTGTTTCTTGGTGCTACAAGTATGTTCCTCAAGAGGGTCATTTGGAAGAAATGAATTGGGTGAATGTGGAATTTCATTAGTGAGGGTGATTGTGAGATTGTCTTGTTGAGATAAAAGAGAGGTTTCATTTGGGTAATCATGAATGGATGAGGATGAATGTATGGAAGAATTGGATGTTTCATGAGTGGAGGATGTTTTGTATAGTGGATTTGTAGTTTGAAAAAAATATGAGGTGTTGGGAGTGAGATTGGGATTGTTGTTTTGAGATTGAGTATGCTCTTCATATGAATTTTATGGGTGAGATGAAAGTGTATTTTTGGGAGTAAGGTTGGAAACGAATGTGGATAGAGTAATTGTGTGAGGATGAGTGAGGTAAGTAATTTGAGTATGGTGAGGAAGGTGTGTGATGCAAATTGCGTTGTGCAAGGTGCATAGTATAGAGATCACGAAGATCATGGAGTTGGTCAAGTTCTTCACGAAACTTCAAGGTTTACAAGGAAGATGATGATGAAGGAATTTTGTAATGTTGGTGGAAAAGAGAGTGAGGTGTAATATTGATTGTTGTTTGGAGGTTGAGATTTTTCAATGAAAGGATTGTTTGGAGGAGATAGATGAGATGTAGGTATGTAGTTGGGAGCATAGGTAGATGCTTGACCATTATGAGGATTGAGAAAGGGTTCTTTTGAGTGAGCTTGAAGGTTGTGTGTATAGTTGGAGATATAGGAGGAATTTGGTGTTGATGAGGGGTAATTATAGTGTGATGATTATGAGTTTATGGAAGGATAATATGTGTTGTATTAGCTAGGTAAATTGTGTTTGTGTATTTGGGGAAGTGGAGAATCAAAATAGGGTGAAATGGGCTAAAGAGCAGAAAGCAATCCGTGAGCCTCGTGCTTCAGGTGGCCGGCCCCCTTAATCATAGGCCGGTCCCTTTAATTTTAAGGGGCCGCCCTTGATCTTTAAGGGGGCCGTCCAGGGCTAGGTTCACAGAAAGCCAAAGAAGTGTTTTGGCAAGAGATTTTCAGAGAGGGGTTTGTTTAGAGGTTTGGTATTAGGCAAGTCCAACTCTTTAGGCAACTATGCATGTATTATCTTAATGAAATATGCATGAAAAGTATATAGGTAGGCAAATTAGCAGGTAATATAATTACAACTAAGCATGCATGCAAAACTAATAAAGCAATCAAGCAAATAGGCAAGTCATTCTTCCTAAAACAATTATCTTAGTGTAAGGCCAAAGGCAACTAGTGAGTGATAAACTAGTGATGGAGCAAATGTGACAATGTAATTCTTGACCATGTTCTATTGTATGCCTATATGAAACAAAAGTGAGTTAAAATCGTCTCGACTCCTATAAAAAGAAAACAAATTTTCCTAAGAAACAATCTTTGACCTCCTTGATTTAGCTTTGCTCACTTCTAAGTGTTATATATATGTATATATTGGATTATATATATAGATAACGAGAGTGAGACTATTATGCATGATTAGAATAAAAACGTTTTTATCATTATTCAACAATGAGTTTTCTTAAATGTAAGAATGATTTTCAAAAGTGAATTGGGGTTTTTCTTATGAGTATGTTTATGCAAAAACAAAATGTCCCAATTCTTGGTTTAGTGAAAAATAGAATCCTAGACTCAGATTGAGAGGGAAAGAAAAGAAAACTGGTTTTAAGAGTGTAAAACCAAGTTTCGGCTTCATGGGTTAACGAGAAGGGAAAGAGATTCAAATGGATGTTGTCTTGAGAAACTCCGTTCTGTTTGAAGAATTGAGTGATCAATAGAAATTTGTCCAAAATGAGAGTTCGCATCTTCGTCTTCAAATCCATGGAATTGGCAATTTTGACTAATTAGCTCAACCATATGATCTTTCAAAACAAAATCATTTATCGGAGTGATCGGTCCTCCTCTTCCAATAAGCGTTGGATGATAGAAATCCTCCATGGTCCTAGGATCATGGGATGAGGTGGAAAAAATCGAACATGGTGAAGAATTAAACAATATTAAAGGAGAGAGATAAGAATTATACGGTATAGAGGGTAAAGAGATAAGAATTAAATATATAAGAGGATAACGAAGATTCTTTTTGGATTTTGAAAATAAAAGAAATGGAAAAATGATTAAGATGATAAAATAAGAACAAAAATATTTTTGGATTTTTATTATTGGAAAACAAACTAAGATAGAAGAAGAATAAGAAAAACAAATTTTGAAAAGGAAAATATTCTTGGGTTTTTTTTTCTTTTATTTAAGAAAAACAAAAGAATATTCACAAAAAAACGAGACGATAACTTCCGGAGAAGGGTCTTCAATCGCTAATCCGCAAACTCGAATCGATAAACGGCTTCACTCCTCCTCGGCAGCGGCGCCAAAATGATCACACCCAGATCAACCACTTGACCAAAGGATGGTCAAAGTAGTCAAACCACGCGTATTCTCCGAGAGTATAGTGTTTCCTTGGGTCGTTAAGTCCCGAAGAGGTGTGAAATGGTGAATCGGTTCAAGTTCGTGATCGAGTGATTTGAATAATAAAGAGATATGATGATATTTATAACTACGAAAAGTAGATTTACACTAGAAAGCAATAATAAAGCATATAAAACAATAACGGAAATCTTAAATAACATAAAACGCAACGTAAACTTAAAACGGGCCTAAAACTAAATGATTAAAGCAAAGATAATAATAACACTAGTAGCAAGTAAATAAAATAAAGTTAATGCTAAAAGATAACAACTAAAAATATCGACCTATTTTTTATTTTTAGTTAAAACTAACTAACGCAACCTAATAGTGAGCTAAGGGAAAGGCAAGACTAATATTAAATTAGGGAAATATCTAATAAATTTGATCTAAAAATTAACAACTAGCTTTCAAATTTACCACAACAATTTAACCACGGATTTCTAAACTACATAAAATAAAACTACTCTAAGCAAATCATAAGCAACGATAATGAAATATAATCTAAACATAATAAAAATAAAATAGATAATAAGAAAGGAAAAATAAATAGAAGTCACCAAGATCGGGTCAACGAGCGAGACGATAGCCAAGCTTGTAACAATACCAAAAATAGTCAAACGCAAGCTCATATACTCGTACCCTTGTTGATAGCTTCATAATCACTCTATAAATCACCCAAATACACTACTAACTCTACTAACTGCTATTTAACCTCTATTTATTTCTAAACTTAAAGCACAACTTTTTCACTAACTATTGATGACTAACAAAATATCTAAGACTAAAGAAAAATTTTAGACGATAAAGAATTAAAAGATGAAACATTGATTTGTTTTAGTATTAAAAAGGAGATAAAAAAAAATATTTTTTTTGAAACTCTTGGTGGAGTTTTGTCAACCACAAATGAGGTTTATGCAAAAACTATAAAATTAAATCTACCCATCATTAAAACATAATATTTAAAGGATTAGAAATGAAAGAAAATTTTTGGTGTTTGCCTATTTTTATAAAATAGTGTTAAATTTTTAGAAATAATGCAAAAGAGATTTTATAAAGACGTAATAACTTAAGTGTAAATTTCTATAAAATGACGCAGAATTAATTTTGTTTACTAGTTGGACCAAAAATATAAAAGAGTTTAAAACCTTAATTTATATAAGTGATTATGTTTTAAAAATAACATGAAAAGTACAAAAGATGGTAAAGACATTCAAAATTATTGTTGTAATCAACATAGTATAAAAAGAACAAGGCCATTATTAAACTAATACTAATAAAGTAGTTAAAATTAAGGAAGATGGACTAGGATGAAACGAAAGTTTTTTGTGTTGGCAAATTTTCGATCGAAACAAGAGCAATAAATAAAAACTAATGCAAGAAAAATTCTTACATACTGTATTCAAAATAAACGATGCTTACATCCGAAAAAGAAAGCAAGAAAAAGAAATGGCGCAATAAAAATATGTACATTGCCCTACTCTTTGGCTTATCATTTCTTTATATAGCCTCAAACATAAATGACCTACAAATCCCATCCGTTGATTTCAACTTCTTGTACATGTTTAGGCATCTGGCAAAATCTGAGAAAGGATAGTTGATGTGTGGGACCACATGTAAAAATTACTAGTAATACGCATGCCATCTTGCTAGACTTTCCTTGTGCTGGACTTTGTATATTTCTAATGGGTCATTAATTGTAGTGCTTAGGCTGAACTTATAAGGCTCGTTTGTCATCCATATTAATGTGCAACTGGGCAAGTCTTGCACTCGGGTGGCTTCGTTCAATCTTTCAAATTTCTCTCCTTTTGCCTCGTAATTTCATGCTCTTTCCAATCTCGTGCTCGGTTTTTGTTTATTTTGTCTTTCTTTTTGGCATTTTCTTTCATCCGTTACCTGCACATAAACAAACACAAAAACATACATATATTTGGCATTTTTTATGCGTTTTTGGTCTTTTGAGTCCGTTTTATTAGGTCAAAGGTATATGTATTTTAACACTCATCAGAAAACATGCCTTCGCTTCGCCTAATGAGCAAACTTCAAATCCCTAAAATCACACAACTACCAAAAGCATAAAACCTAAAAAAATAAAAAAGAAATTAAAAAACTAACTCACTTTCGTAGAAATTACGATTGCATTTAGCATATGCAACAAGCCTTTTAAACCACTTGGTGTCCCAAGTGAACGAGTGAAGTCTCGTGAGGGTTTACCGGGAACACACCCACAAAGTTCATTTAAAAACTAACACAAGTTCAAGTAATGATTTGTAAAAAAAAAAAAAAAAAATAGGAACAGAAGGAAGCTACAGCATAGCTGGAATGTGTTGCTACGCCTTAGTTGCTAAAATAATCCAGATTGACACCTGGGGGTTGCCACGGCGTAGTGATGGAAGGAGCTACGCTGTAGCTAAGTCCCGGGGGATTTTTCTTGGTGCAAAAGTCCAAAAATTTGTTCCCTAATGCAAAGCTTCCTCTAGAACCTGCAAATCATTAGCACAAAACATACCAAACCAAAAAAAGGAAAAAGAAAAGAAAAGAAAAGGATAATTCGGGTTGTCTCCCGAAAGAGCACTTTTGTTTATTATCGAGTCTTTAAGTTAGACTTATTTCTGTGCTATGTAGGTGCAAAATAGAGATCCTCCGACAACCTTTGAACATCATCACCATAATAATTTTTTTCTCTGTGCCATTTACTTTGAAACGCTGGTCCTGGTCATCGATCACCTCAATAGTTCCATACGGGAATACTTCAGTCACCGTATATGGTCCATACCATCTTGATCTTAATTTCCCTGGAAACAACCTAAGTCTAGAGTTGTAGATTAGTACTTTCTGTCCAACCTCGAACTCTTTCTCTTGTATCCGAGCATCATGCCATCTTTTTGTTTTGTCCTTGTAAGCTTTTGAGTGATCATAAGCTTCATCTCTTAATTCAGCTAACCTATGTAATTGAGTCAATCTGTTCTTCTTGATTTCTTCTGGATCAAAGTTAGCATGTTTCAGTGCCCAGTAGGCTTTATGTTCTAATTCAACATCTAGATGACATGCTTTTCCATAAACAATACAAAATGGTGTACACCCTAAAGGTGTTTTATGAGCAGTACGAAGTGCCCACAGTGCATCGTCGAGCTTGTCTGCCCAATCCTTACGGTTTTTATGAAATGATTTTTCCAGGACGCGCTTAATTGCACAGTTGGTGTTTTCTGTTTGTCCACTAGTTTGAGGGTGATAAGGTGTTCCCAAACAATGAATCACACCGTATCTCTTAAGTGTTTTCTCCATTAAAGAGTTACAAAAGTGAGTACCTCAGTTGCTGATTAGGGATTTTGGAACTCTGAATCTAGAGAAGAGTCTTTTTAGAAACCTAACAATTGCTCTAGCGTCATTAGTGGGTAGGGCTTCAGCTTCTACCCATTTTGACACATAATCGTCTGCCACCAAAATGTAGCATTTCTTCCTTGATGGGGTGAATGGCTCCATGAAGACTATTCCCCAGACATCGAAAACCTCGCAAAATATTAGATTATTTAAAGGCATTTGATTGCGTAAAGAGATGTTACCTGCACACTGACATGCGTCGTAATTTTTTACATATTTGGTAGCATCCTTAAAAATGCTACGCCAATAGAATCCTGCCTCGAATACCTTTCTCGCGGTTGTGTCGGGCCGTGATGTCCTCCGATTGGTCCTTTATGACAATGCTCCAAAATCTGAATTATCTCATCCCCGAATACACACCTCCTGATGATTCCATCTGCACATGATCTGAACAAATAGGGATCATCCCAAAAATAATATTTTAGATCTGCAAAAAATTTCCTTCTCTGATCGGGTGTAAGGTCGCTGGGCAACATTCTCGATGCGAGGTAGTTTGCGAAATCCGCATACCAAGGTTCTGATTTGACTTCCCTTGTTCGTATCAACATTAAGTGTTCATCAGGAAATGATTTGCGAATATTTTCTTCATCTAATTCCTCAAGCTCAGGATTTTCCAGTCGAGACAGGTGATCAGCAGCTAAATTCTCTTCACCTTTTTTATCATTTATTTCGATCTTGAATTCTTGTAATAGAAGTACCCATCGTATCAATCATGGTTTTACATCCTATTTACTAAATAGATACTTCAAAGCAGAGTGATCAGTGTAGACAACAGTTTTTGACATTACCAAATAAGATCTAAATTTGTCAAAGGTGTAAACTACTGCTAAAATTTCCTTCTCAGTTGTTGTATAATGTGCTTGTGCGTCATTTAAGGTTTTACTGGCATAGTAAACTGGTTTAAATTTCTTATCAACTCATTGACCAAGAACGGCCCCACGGCATAATCACTTGTGTCACACATTAGCTCGAAATCATTGTTCCAATCGGGTGCAACGATAATTGGGGAAGTGGTTAATTTATCTTTTAAAATATCGAAAGCTTGTTTACATTCGTCATTAAAGTCGAATTTAGCTTCTTTCATTAGGAGCTGCGGCAAAGGTTTAACTATTTTAGAAAAATCCTGGATGAATCTTCTATAAAATCCAGCATGACCTAAAAAAATTCTAATTCCCTTAAGATTAGTTGGGTATGGCAACCTAGATATAACATCAATTTTAGCTTTATCGACTTCAATTCCTGAATTAGAAATTTTATGCCCCAAAACGATCCCTTCCTTAACCATGAAATGACATTTTCCCCAATTAAGTACTAGGTTGGTTTCCTCACATCTAACTAGCATAAGCAAGAATTAAAAGAATTACCAAATACTGAGAAATCATCCATAAATACCTCCATGAAGTCCTGGCACATGTCTGAAAATATAGCTGTTATGCATCTCTGGAAAGTAGCAGGAGCATTGCAGAGACCAAAAGGTATTCGTCGGTAGGCGAATGTTCCGTAAGGACAAGTAAATGTTATCTTCTCTTGATCTTCCGGATCTATGGGTATTTGGAATATCCCGAGAAACCGTCTAAGAAACAATAGTATTCGTGTCCAGATAGTCTTTCTAACATTTGATCGATGAAGGGAAATGGGAAGTGTTCTTTTCGTGTAGCATCATTCTATTTCCGATAATCTATAAAAACTCTCCATTCGGTAACAGTTCGAGTTGGAATCAACTCGTCATTCTCATTTGTTACAACAGTCATCCTTCCTTTCTTTGGTACCACATGAATTGGGCTGACCCAAGCACTGTTTGAGATTGCGTAGATTAGTCGAGCATCAAGAAGCTTGATTATTTCCTCTTTCACAACATCTTGAACTTTAGGGTTTAACCTTCGTTGTGGTTGAACCACTAGTTTAAAGTCGTCTTCCATGAGGATTTTATGAGAGCAGAATGAGGGGCTAATTCCTTTGATATCAAACACCTTCCAAGCAATTTCTGCCTTATGAATGCTTAGTTCGCGCAGTAAAAGCCCCTTTTCTTCCTTAGAAAGAGATGATGAGATAATGACTGGGAATTCAGGATTATTATCTAAAAAAGTGTATTCAAGATGGGAGGGAGAACTTTTCGTTTTGGGACAGACTCAGCTCCTTTGGCTGTCTTGTGTAGACCTTCTCTTCCAAATGGGGTAGGTGATTCCCTTTTTTCTTCATCAGTTTCTTCTTTGATAATTATCCCATACTCTTCCTTATTGGAAAAAATAGAATTCAATTGTTCTTGACGGAGAAATTCTTGTACAAAATCGTCTACTATAGAGTCCATCATATCAAAGTTTTCGATATCGTCGTCAGTAAAAGTTGCATATTTCATGGATCGCTCTAAATCACAAGTTATCTTTTCATTCCCAATTTTCAAAGATATGTTTTTGTTGAAAACATCAATCATGGCAAATGCAGTAGCCAGAAAAGGTCTTCCTAACAAGATTGGGACTTCTTCATCTTCTTTCATGTCGATAACCACAAAATCTACTAGGGACACAAACTTATCAATCTTCACAAGGACGTTTTCAAAAATTCCCATTAGGTATTGAGTAGACTTTTTGCTAATTCAAGGCACATTCTGGTTGGCTGGAGATCATCAATTTCCAATCTTAAATATAATGAATACAGCATCAGACTGATACTTGCTCCATGTAAGTGTAAAACTCCCAGGATCCTTTTCTTTTAAAGGGATCTCATGTGTTAGCACGGATGAGCATCTCTCGTTTAAAGTAACCCGAGATAGGCTCCCTTGCCTTTTTTGGTGAGGATATCCTTCATGAACTTTGCATACTTAGACATTTGTTCCAAGGCTTCAACAAAAGGTATGTTGATGCTAAGATCCTTGACCCTTTCAAAGAAACGTTGAAACTGTTCCTGCTTTTTTTCTTTCCTCATTCTTCCTAGAAATGGGATAGGAGGGATATATGGTCTAGCCCTCCTTTCGTCAGTAACATGTGTACCCTTATCCACGTCGTTGCTTGAAGTTGCTCTTTCATTTTCATTCATTGTTGGATAAGCCGGTTCCTTGTAATTTAAACCGCTTCTTGTAGTGATGGCATGAGCTAAATCTCTGGGGTTGGTTTTAGTAGTGCTGGGAAGTCCACCAACACACCTATCTATGAAGGTCTCGGCCAAATTTCCTACATGAGCTTCTGATTTCCAGATTGCACTTGCGTGGGACTTCAGAACACCATCATACTCCATCTTAATTCCCCAAATTGTTTCTTGAGTTTTCTTTTGATTGCGATAGGAATTTCTGATAAATTTCTTCACAATTTTCTCCAGGTCAGTTACTCTTCCGTTGATTGGGTCTTTGAAGCTATGTTGTACCATATTTACTTCTGTAGTAAGTAAATTCATATCAGATTCAACTTTCTCAAGACTTTTTAGGATTGAGCAGAGTTCATCAGGTTTATTAGAAATGGGTTCCTGCTCTTCGTGCCATGTTGATAAATGGCGAGTGATTTCTTCGACCTTTTCCAGCCCTTTGGCTGCAGTCATCTTAGGAATGGGTTCCTTAAAGTCCAATATTCTTCGGGTCTCAATATTCAGCCCATTGTAGAATATTTGTAGTTGTTCAGGTTTGTTGAGCTTGTGTTCTGGAAATTTGAAAAGTAAGTCTTCAAATCTTACCCATACTAAAAACAAAGATTCACCCTGGTTTTGCTGGAATTTTCGGATTCCTTCTAGTTGTTGCAGAATCTTGTTAGGAGTCCGATATTCTTTGAGAAAAGCCTTTTTTAAAGAGTCCCATGTAGTAATGAGTCCTTGAGGGAGCTTCTTTAACCATGTCTGAGCTTTTCCTTTTAATGAAAAAGGAAACACCATCATCATCACAACGTCCCTCGATACATGAGGAGCTTGAAACAAATCGATGATTTCACTGACTCTGGATATGTGTTTGTGAGCTTCTTTGTTATCTTCCCCAGCGAACCTGTACCTTTTCAATTCATCAAGACATAATTCCCAGAATTTGAATTTAATATTCTCCTCTGGGACTGGTCTTACTATCCCTGGTTCACAACGAGCAGAAGTCAAATAATCATTAATAGTTAAAGCCATAAAAAGTAAATAAACTTAAACAAAATCCTAATAGCTCTCCGGCAGTGGCGCCAAAAACTTGATGCAGGTTTTACCGACTAGTTTTTAATATTTATAAGTGTCTCGTTTACCTAAGGTCTACCTAATGCACTATCGGGCAGTGTACCCGGTCGTGTGACGTATAGCTAGTTGGTAAAGCCGAGGTCATCCCAAGAACTATGAGTGTGGAATCTATCTAAGTCTACTGTCACGTTTAAAAGGGGGTTTATGATTATAAAGATTAACTAATAAAATAAAATGACAAAACAAGTAAATAAATGGAAGAGAATCAACAAGGAGAATTAGTGTCAACCTAATTACTACTCTTGTTATTATCATGATTAGTTTTCTATAAGTGCATCCTATCGTTTCGTCTAGGGGTTATATTCATTTAGGATCAGAGGGTTAAATCACCTAAATCTATCTTGCACCTTGTCCTATTCCCGACTATTGTAAAGCCAAGAGTTCATCGGGCGGCGTGAACCTACGAAGATGCAAGAGTCATTAAGTACCTCTACTAACATGGACAAGTCTAGCGGGATGCGGCATGGTCAGATCTTACACCCCCTCTAACTCCTTCAAGCATATTGCATCAGTAGGTGGTCCTAGGGTTAATTCGCACATTTATGGTGATATTGCTATCACCAAATCACATCCTCATTGGCTTGGGTCCTAGGGTTAATTCACCAAGCCTCCAAAGAACTACCAATGCCAAACACTACCAGAACTAGAGTGTCCTAAGACTCGCCATGAAAGTATACAAAAAATACGACAATAGATGCATAGAAAACTAAATCATAACAATAACAATTTCATAACTAGGCTAACACCAAGAGGTGATTAACCACTCGTATTCATAGTTGCAGTAAAACAAGAGTTTAATAAAACAAATGTGAACATGAATCGAATACAAATCAAAGGAATTAATAAACTTATGATTGGTGTGTGAATTCTCCCTTGGAATTGACTCGTATGTGGATTGAACTTCGTTCCTCCCTCTCCCTGAGTTTCTCCCAACTTCTGTGTGTTGTAGAATATGATAATAAACTTGGAATTAGGGCTGGTATTTATAGGTCCAACTTTGCTACGGCATAGCTGAATGAGTGGCTACGCCGTAGCCTTTGTAAATATCAACTACGCCATAGCTTGATCAAGTGCTACGAGCGTAGTTTCTTCCTTGAATGCTTCTACGGCGTAGTTATTTGGGAAACTACGCCGTAAGTTCTTCTTTGGCCACGTGAGTTCTTTACTGCCTCAATTTGGGGTCTACGCCATAGTTGGAGAGTTGCTACTCCGTAGAGCCCTTTAGTATATCATTACACTGTAGTCATCGATTAAGCTACATCGTAGTCTTCGTAAGTGCTTGCTACGGTGTAGGTAGATGATATCTCTACGCCGTAGTTAGTGCAGAATCCGCATACTTCATATATTTTCTCTTTAGTCCTTCCATTTCTGCATTTCTTTGTTCCTTTACTCATCTTTGCCCTAAAAACAGAATGTAAACAAATAAGAGTATATATCCTAACATATGAATATAAAAGATGAGTATTTAAGGGGAAATTAACACTTAAATCATGGACATATTTGATGTTATCAGTACTAGTTGCCTATGTTATCTTCATTTGGTAACTTCATCCACTCTTTAAGAGATGACGCCTCCACAACCACTAATCATGTCACCATCACCACCCTATAGCCCATTTCATTTTCATGTTTAGTGCCCAAGAATAAATGATTAGGATCACTTCTTGGACTAGAAGCAAATCTTAGGGTCTCTCAAGTCACAAAAGATTAATATGTGCTTCTTCTAGTTTTTATATTATTGTTTAGTTATTGTACTCTCACCTTATGTGTGATCATCTTTTTATAAATGCATGGGCTAAATTTTATGATTGGCTTGTCATTAGTTTTATCATTGTTGGATATTTGTATTGGTTTCTACATGTTAGATATTGTATTTGTGTCATCTAACTTTGTTTTGTAGCATGAACCATTTCTCGTTTCCTTGGTGTTCTCCACATGAGGGGGAGTATATGTAACAACCGTGATTTTAACAGGTTAGTTTGACTGGTAGTCTCGATTCATTTAACTCTTACTTGGTGTAACTTATGTGTTATGTGTGATATAGGTGAGTTTTAGCAGTAAATCCCTTTGCGTGGTGTTATTATTCTGAGTGAGTAATGTTAATATTTGGATAAGTTCATTTTGGTTGCCTTAGTGGTGTGGAAATGACTTGTGTGGTTTTGGTGTTTTGAGGTTTTGCGTAACAAGTCTTCGTTCTAACATTTGAGCGTTAGTAAGTTACGCAGAATTTAGTTTTTGAGTTATATTTATATTTTTGTGTGAACTTCTATTTTTGGAAACTTTATTTTGAAAATGATTATTTTTCGAGTCATCGTAAAAACGAAAGGTTAACGAGTAAGACGTTAGGTATCGGTATGGGTGATTATTAAAATATCAAAAGTATAAGGTTTTGAGTGTAATAGTTAAATTTAATAAAAAAAAATACAAAAAATATGTAGGAGGGGGAGGGGCGGCCGAATATGGGTTTAGGGAGGAAAAGGAAACCAAATTTTAGTCCAATTACAACTCATAATTAAAAGGGTTATCTAGAATTATATTAGGATAGTATATATATATACAAACCAAAACACCTCAAACCACTTTTTCTCTGGTTTTGGTCGTTCAAGAGAGGGAATGGAAGAGAAAAGTTAGGGTTTTTACTTTTTGAAGCCTAAAACTCAAGATCAAGGTATAATTTTCAATACTTATGTCCAATTAATTATTATAATACATGTAACAAATATATATGATGGATTAGGGTTTGTGTTAACTTCCATAAATTAATGTTATTAAACATGTTGAGATCAATTGTTGATTATATTACGATGATTGGTGAAGAGAATTGAGTGTAAAATATGCTAGTTATTGAGTTAGGGTTTTTACAGATTTGTAAGGCTGTAAAGATATGAAGACATTTAATAGATGGTGATGAGTTATATCATGAATTTTAAGTCTAAATTGTAGTTCAGTGAAACAACTTTCCAAAAAGTCCGGCCACGATCGATTTCGAGGTCCGGAAGGCAGCCTAATGATTTTGCGAGAAAAGGTGTTAAAGCTGTTAAACCGGGACAGATTTAGGGTAAAAGTTTTGAGGTTCAAAGTGGGTTAGAAAGTGGAATTAAAATTAGCCCTTCTGTTAGAGTTGATTTCTATATTGTACTTGACTTCCACGGGAAGGAAGGACGTTAAAAAGTTGTAGAAGTATGATTTGTAGGTCAAAACATTTTGGTGTGCATTCAGATCCGAATCTGGATAGTTTTTATATTAGATTTTTCAAAGGGTACTTGTGTGTGTTTTTAGACCATGGCCTTCTGGGATCAGCTTGTATGCTTATGAGAGACCATGGTGAATTTTTTTTGTGAGTTGTGGAGCTTTTATTACTGTGATTTTATGTGGGTGAATGCACCCTAAAATTCTGCGTTTTCTTATATAATTTGTTCAAGGTATTTAGCGAGTGTAAGTGATTGGTAGTATTTGGTATGGGGTGTAGGTGTACCATAATGGTTTATATGACCTTTAGACATCTATCATATGTGTGTTACATGGACTATAGCTTTTAGCTTGGTCACGTATAATGTGGGTTTATTTTTGTTGTAAAGATTTGTGATTGTTTAATTGGAAGTTGCAAAGACTGAGGTGAGTTCATAGTCCCATTTTCTACTTTTTTTTAAACTTGGGATGGGAATGATGCTTGTGTTAAATTATGATTTAAGTTACTGTGATTATGTGTCTAATAAATGCATGGACTTGTAAGTGGTTATCGTGTGTATGCTACATGTTATGTTAATGCGGTGTGGTTAAATTGTGGGATCCAATTGGGGGGATGCTTATCCCGTTTGTTAGGAATACAAATATTCCTATAAAAGACTCGGTCACCTAAATGTTGTAATAGCATTAAGTTAGATCATAGTTAGGTTATTATTATTAGTAGTAGTTTAGTTTAATATAACTGTAAATAGTATTCGTGGAGTGGGTCGGGTCTTTACCCACTGTCAGCTCACTCCACAGCCCGTTTCATGGGGCATTATTATGTAAGTGTATATATACCCTCTTCCCACTAAGGGAGAGGGTTGGTTGTTTTTCTAATAACACACACACTATATGTGTTTCTCTCACTAGAAAGCTTCCCCTCTCTATACTCTCTCTCTCTAAAACTCTTACCATGGCTACCTTGTTATTCCACAATCCAAGACCTCCTGAATCACACATAATTAACCATAATCTCGATCCTTCAATTGGTATCAGAGCCAAGGTTATTGTTATCGGTTGATTTTTTGTGGTATCTTTTTGTCAAAAGCTGTCAACAGTGGTCATTCTTATAAAACTGTTATACGTATGGTCTTTTGTCATTGGTTACATATTTTTGGTTCAACAGTTTTTAATGGTGTATTTGGTCAACAAGTCCCAATCTTTCAATAAGCAGTTTCACATGTCTCCTTTTCGTCCAGATCAATTTTTATGTGACTGTTTTACATGTGACTGATTTATACCGTGAGTAATAGTGGTCAAAAACATGGTCAGAATTGATGTATGCAAATCTAGGTTTGTTTATGCATGTTCTTCATAGCGATTTGGGTGGTTTCCTGACTACGATTTGGTTTATAGCTGAAACGGGTAAAAGTACAGAAAACTTGAAAGTGACCTTGTCCTTGCAGTTTGGCATTTTGTTAATGCAATTTGCAATTTCTGTAGCGATTTGGGATAGCGAGTTGCCCTTGGAAGACTAATAACCATACAAAACCAAACAAGATGCTGAACAAATTTGCCTCGCATGTTGCAATTTGACCACATGACCAAGAATAAAGAGAAGAAGAAGAAGTGGACCAGTAACCCACAACCAAAAGACAACTACAATCAACTTCAATAACAGTCGATTACAACAATCAACCCATATCTATCCTATCCTATATCACCTCACAGTTAAAATACAAACCCCAACAACAATTATCTCCATCTCATAAATCCTAGACTCGAATCATTATATTAAACTAACAAGGTCTCAGTTCGGTTCACCGTGGGTACAAATCTTTAAAGATTTTTTTAAGAATGTGAACTACAAACCATCATCGATCTGTTTTGAAGCTTAAACTTCTTTTAAATTTTCAAATCTTAAAGAAAGCTCAAAAATCATGAGGTCTCGAACCATCTTTCATTCGGATTAAAAGAAAAAAAAAGAAACGAAATCATAATTGCTAAATCTCAGTTTTTGTTCTTTCGTACCATTCAATGATAAATCAAGACCTTTGCAAGTCAAGTAAAACGAAAGACAAGAACATCATAGATCCTTAAACTTAACCGAAAGTGTAAGGATGATCTTAGTTGATTCTTATCGTGTGGCACAATAAGCACAAAGACCTTAAAAGATCATAACACGATAGAAATTACTTCACAGATCCGTGTTAGAAACAAACTTCATTTAATATACGAAAAATTAAAGAAAAGAATAATAACAAACATGTTATTTTCAATCTTTGTTTCGTTCTTAAGATACACAAAACGGTGACATTATCATTCGACAAAACCTACCCGTGTCCTGATCCCGTAGCATCCTTTTCTGGTCACCTTTGAATAACAAGGAAAACAAAGGACGATTTTTTGTGTTGTCATCTGATTGTGAGGAGATCTTTTTGTTTGACAGTGATTTGTGATGAGTCGTTATCTTCAGGGTGAAAAACAAGAGTGGAGGCGGAGGTATTAGTTTAGGGTTAACAAAACGAGATTGGGTGTTGTTAAGGCTTTTAATAGCGTGTAATTAGGGATTGTGTTTTTTTAGGTGGATCGGGTATTTCATTTACCGTGGATTGGACTTTTACCCGATTGAGTGGACTGGATCAGTAACACATTTGATTAATGTGATGGGCTGGATTGGATGAATATGCAAATTGTTGTTGTCTTGGGCCTATCAGAAATTTTGAAGTTTGTGATTGTTGGGCTGAAAATTTATTATCGAATGTATTTTTAATACATTGTGTTAATTTCTTGGTACAATATTTGGCAAAAGGAGTGGTATATTAGTTTTCTACAAATTTTTCACGGGGATACAGTTTTGACAAGAACGAAAAACTCAACATACAAAACCCTAGTTCGATCCGCGGAACAGGGGGTATCTAAAGAATTAGGGCATATCACCGAAAAAAGGCTAGTTTTTGGGTATTTCACCGCACCAGATGACCACGAAGTTTACTTGGTATCCCTTATTTGAGATTGAAGTGGGTTTCTCGAAGGCACATACTTATTTTATCTTGATGTCGGGGTTGGTAGGATGCATGACTTTCAATGATAACTTGCTCGTGCTTAACATTTAAGTTGAAGACTTGGTTTATCTAGTTACCAGCAATCGGGGTGGATGGTTGAAGACCTGGTTAACTATTACTTAAAGGAGTTACATTATAGTACTTAGTGTCACACGCAGAAGCCGATGTGGATAATCGCAAGAGGTGATGAAAGTCTCATACTTTTTCGGGATAGTATTA
Organism: Artemisia argyi; assembly: GCA_030686995.1. Classification (NCBI taxonomy): domain Eukaryota; kingdom Viridiplantae; phylum Streptophyta; class Magnoliopsida; order Asterales; family Asteraceae; genus Artemisia; species Artemisia argyi. Next base: position 108,170,003 of record CM060688.1, on the reverse strand, counting down.
AGTACTTAGAGATTTGCATGTTGCACAAATTCTCTACACCGTTCTTCCAACAACAGTGCAAGCTTAAGTAACAAATTTGGGGAATTCTAATTCATTTTCAAGTCTGGTATATTGTGTTTACTTCAGCAAGTGGTCACAACAATAGCTGAAAGAATACGAGGTTGGTCTGTTAGCTAATGGGTTTAAAGGTTGAGATGTGATCAGCAATTCTCATGGGATATTCGACGATACTGCACGACAAAGATACTTCACAAGTCAATGATGCTTCCGAATGTTCGAAACCATCATGGGGGAGAAACGTGTACTTTGATGATATAACGTCAACCTCCGGGGGAAGTCATTAATACTACTTTTCTTAGTATGATTTGTGAAGTATTCTATATATGTGAGAAGAATTGTTGCTGATCTCTTGCATGTTCCCCCAAACAGTTATTCACCAAAACTAAATTTGTCATAAATCATTCAATTTATTATTGTCTAACGGTTTCTTCTTGGTTTTGTAAAATCCCGCGAAAGAATCTATTTCTCGGTTTAAATCATAGATTTGTAAAATCCCGTGATGATGAAACTATCCTAGAGAAAGAAATGTGCATTTCCGGATCTTACTTGATTCTGGTGCTACGGTTTCAACTTCGAAGAAGGGATAAAAGTGTGTACTTCATGTATTGGATGATTTCTGATTGATATACTTCATGGCATCTTGGTTATAACAATGTTTTATGGGGATATGTGCCTTTGACAAAGATTGGGATAAAGCCATTATCAAAGTTCATTTAGTGCATCAAAAAGGGCTAGATTTGAGCACTTAAACCACAAGATGTGACTACGGCATTAATTCATTATTATTTATTTGTGGTTGAAGTGAAATTTCACGGGTGCGGGTACTTAGCATCTGAAGATATCGGGGTTGGTTGGATGAAGATTCTTCGAGATCCTTGTTCGAGCTTTTAAGCTTTACAATGATGAAGACTTGGATATCTAGTTATGTTTAGTGATTCTTCCTCTCTATTACCACAAAATAACTATCACTTTAAGGAGTCACGTTGTAGTGCTCAGTGTCACATGAAGTTGTGGATATTCAAGAGGTAATGTACGTCTTATACTTGATGGTTGGTTGGTTGAAGAGTATAGAGTACTTAGGGATTCGATGTTGCACGAACTCTCTACACCACTCTTAGTCATACTTTAGTGCAAGTTTAAGCCACAAGTTTGGGCTATTTTACTTCAGTCTCAAGTTCATCATAGTGGGTTCTCTCCATCAGTATTCACGAAAAAGAGCCAACAGAATGATAATGGGATTAGTAACTAGTTAGCAGAGAGAAGTTGTAAAGAGAGACAATGACGTCTGTTCATATCAGTTCAGGCCTCGCTCCTCAACAACTATGGTGTCTGCTGAAATCTCTTCAGGCCCCGTTCATCAATGAAAAGAAAGGTGTACAATTCAGTGCGCTTTATCTTCAAAAGAAGAGAAATCTTCTTGTTTCTGACCATTTTCATCAACGACCTTCATGTTTTTCCAATATCACTTGTTCAATCAAAAATGGCAACTTCATATGCAATTTTTGAGGGGGGGGGGGGAGTGTGAATCAAAAATGGCAATCTCATATGCAATTTTTGAGGGGGAGAAGTGTGAATATACTACTTGGTGATTTTGGGTGTATCGACATCTTCTCGTAGGCTAATACGCTTAATGATAAAGTGCTTCCAGTTAATGCTACACGTACACATCAGTATGTTGATTCCGATTAATCGGAATCAGCAGGGGAGAGAAATGTGTACACCAAGGACGCACAACAAGTTTACGTGATCGGGTGTAATGTCTTATGAAACAAATTAAAGATGATCAGTGTTTCAACTTGTTACTTTGGTGTTATCATCTCATGTGTAAGTTACGAGCTGATTAGTTATTTATATGATAACTGGAATGCCATTTGGTGAGATGAAGATGTTGATATTCTATTCCTCAAATGGACAATCTTGAAGAAGGTCGAGTCTATAGTCTGTTCTGCATTTTCTGTTGCGTGCTAGAAGACTAAAGGCGATATGCATTAATTATCAAAAGACTTCTTGATATTCAAGGCATTCATCTGAAAGGTTGTCAGTTTGGAGGAGAGCACTAATTATGGGAGAGTGAAAAGTCTGAGTTAATCCCTAATTAGAAGTGCTCACATTGTTCCCCATCAAGTTGATTCTCACAAGATAAATTTGAGCTAAATATGTTCTTCTCACAAGATTTCAAGTATTTGTGTGTATAATGTGTTGCTGATTCTGAGGTATCAAAACCAGCAAGGGGGAAGGAGACATACATCTCAATGCACAACGAGTACACTTGATGAACTTTATACCTCTTCTGAATTGAAGTTATTCCGGGAAGACAAATGTCATAACCGCAGAGAAACTCAGTGTTTTAACTCGTGGCTTGTGGTGTATTATTCAACTACTTGGGGGAAGTGGTCTCTTGATACTTGTGGTATGTATTACTTCAGTTTTTAGTGGGAAGAAATATGAGAAGGATATTTGGAGAGTGAGATGATATTGCTTATCGATATCTTCTTACGAGCTAATATGAGTTATGGTAAAGTGCTTCTAGTTAATGATTCATGTACACAATGTTATGCTGATTACGATGAGATCGCAACCATCAGGGGAGAGATAGGTGTACATTAGGGACGCAAAACAGGTTCACATGACCGGGCTTAATCAGTAATTTCGGAGTTGATATCCGCAGTGATGGTCAGTGCTTCAACCTGTTACCTTGGTGTTATCGTTTCGACTTGTGTTGGGTACATGTGTACATAAAAAACTGAGTTGTTATATGTAAGACAAGACAACTGGAATGCATTTGGCGAAATGAAGATGTTGATATCTTGTTCCCCCGAATAGACGACTGCTCAAAACCGCAGAGTAATGTGCACATCAAGGAAGCACAACAGGGTCATGTGATCGGGCTTAATCATATATTCCGGGATTGATAACCGCAGAGATGATTAGTGTTTCACCTTGTTACTTCAGTGTTATCGTTTTCTTCAGGTTTCTAAGCTTCATACAATGAGACTGTTTGCATCACTACAAATACTTGGGGGTAGTGGTCTCAAGAAAATGATTGTCAGTTTAGGGGGAAGCTATCAAAGCTACACATTGAGGAGGTTCAAACTCAGACGATTACTCACGAGCCTCGAAAGCTTTGGTGGTGAAAGTTTAATAGATGTTGACTACAGACTTCTACAATGAGCTGAACGATATCCTCGGTTCGGTATTCATGTCAACATCTTCTTAAATTGTATAGTATCCTTTGTATATATATTAAACCTAAAAAAAAATAAAAAATTACCAACAAAAACCATAAAAATCAGAAAATTAGAAAATCACAAAAATATTCTTCTCGCGACATGTCTCTTGTATAATCAATATTATGTACGTTTCTAGAAATGTCATTCAATAATGACACGGAAACATACATATGCTTAAGCGAGAGTTTTTCTATTTTTTCCCAATAATGTTTTTCTAAAACATGTCACTTCTCAAAATCTTCTAAAAATATGGCTTGCAGTTATTTCAGACTGCAAACCGAGCTTAAAATAATGGCTTACAGTTATTTCAAACTGTAACCCGGACTTAAAAAAATATGGCTTGCTATTACTTCAGATAGCAACCCGTTTTTCAAAATGGGGAAAACACGTCGCCAAAAAGATGGTTGTTCCTTTTACCGGGTGAAGTTCACCTGGGCATGGATTACTTTATATCCATGTTTCCTCGATCTAATGTACGCTTCAGAGCATTATTTCTTGATAAAGAAGAGAATCTTCTTTTTATCGCCAAATACTTTCCCTTCTATGATTTTTCCAGAAAGTATTTGTGCAAAACTTGGTGGTACCATGACATTTTGATTGAAAATCAAATTGAACTCAAAATTTTGATAAAATTTTTCACTCAATCAATGACATCATTTATTTAAGCTTTAACATCCGTCATTGATTGAGGGGGAGAGTGATTTCTCAAAATTTTATGTATCATCAAAACTCTCCACACTTTGTACAAAAACCTTGCAATAATACTGTCAGTATGAAAAATTTTCAAAGAGTTTTGCGTAAAAACTTCAAATCTTTTGTAAACTCATCAATTCTGACACATAACAACCTCCCTCACAGATTGAGGGGGAGCAAGAAAAAGGTTCCTTTTTATCAGAAAATATTAAAACTGACCGCATTTCTCTCCCAAAAGCTTTCTAACTTATTTAAATCAATTGAGATCCAAAATATCGAAAGATTTGAAATTTTTGATCGGGGGAGAGAATGTGATTTAAATATGAAATCTGATAATCTAACGCGATCTTTTAGACTCAATAATAGGCTCCCACATATGTGCTGAACTCTTTCGAATATCGATGCACATATTAAGGGGGAGCAAAAGGCGTTTGTGGAAGTAATACCAAAGACCGACCATTTATCTTTATGCATGGAGTTATAAGGATGGTTAAGGTTAGGTATGAGTTCCCATGATCCACCAGAATCGGAAGGATCTTCCCAGGGACAATCCTCTAGATAGATTACAAGTCCTTAGGAATGATTGAAAAAAGGAGAAAAGTGAGAAAGGGGAGAGTGCGGACTGAGATAGAGCTAGGGCTGGAACAAACCCAACAAGGTTCTAGTGATGAAGTCTCGGTAAGCACTGAAGGGGTTGAAGAATGAAAAAGAAATGAAATGAGAGGGTGAAAAGAAATAGCCCTCCATATATTCAACCTTAGGGCAGAAATCGGGTTCAACTTCATATGCTACTAGTGGTTACTAAGGTAACACTGGTATTGAAGACAAGACGTCATGGACCCAGTGACACACTGCACTAAACTTTCCAACCACTCAAGTTCTCTTAAAAGAGCTTGTTTCATTCTCACGGGGAACCTTGTGCTATGTATCGACCGCTCATTGTGAGCTATGTTGATATCTAAAACAGGAGACGCCTCCCTAGTCTCCAGGACCGGATCAAAACGCACTTTTGAGTCTAGAGCCTAAGAGATCATCCATAAATCTCAATAGGACACACTTCCAAATATGCTTATTGTTTCACACAATGTGGAAAGTAAGATAAAATATTTAGAGTCCTACGCATTATCCTTGTGGTATTGCCAGAACATCCGAGTGATATGAAAATATTCACAATGAAGATGGAAATCCTTCTAGAGCGAACATCACTCAAGCTCTTGGTAGGTGACATGTGAGATCCATCTTGGATCAATGATCAAGTGACAACTGGAAAGCAACGATGGTGCGATTCAACATTGAATCAAACTTGTTCCAGGATATGGATTGACGGATACTTTTACAAAAACCTTTCAGTGTGCTCACCAACTCATTTTCGAGCACATTGATTGTGTATAATCTTTCAAATAAAAGTATTTTTGATGGAAATGTGATTCAAAGTATAAAACTCTCGTCGTGTCTCAAAAATGTTTATTAAGTGACATGCGAGTGATTTCTATAAATCTATTTCTCATCAATCCGTGAATATCAATTCACCGATTCATTCTATCGTGTTGTCTGCTTTGAGACATTCCGGTATGAGAACATGCTTAGTATGAAGATTCCAAAGTGGATTCTTTGGAAAATTCATTACTACAAGCTGGAAATTCCTGTCAAGGAGAGTCTTCTTTAAAAGAGACTCTACCTGATCACAGGTCGGTTTTCACAAAACCGGAGGGTAGTTTGTCCTCGCAGAACGAATGACAAAGCTATATTCGTTCTCTATCTTTATTGCTAACTGTTTTATTTCAGGGACATATATAAAGATGGCGTTGACGGTTCCTATTTCCAACTGAATCGGGTCAATCTATACCTCATGCTTACACATCCTACGCGCTGTCAATGATGATCATGAAAGTTAAAGAGACTACCAACAACGTTTCCACAACTCTGATGAAAAGTCTCCTAATACTAAAGGGTATGAGCATGACGGTCCTAATGTCACTACATCACATGAAGGCAATACGACTATGGATGAGCTTGGAGATTTACTATGGCTGATGATCTCAAAGAAGCTCAAAGATCACACATTCCAAAGGAATCACAAATCACAAGATCATTGCTTGGTGTACAAAGTGAGCCAAAAGTGAAGAATCAGAACCTACGAGCTACAAAGTCTAAAAAATGCTTGAAGATCAAAGAGCTTAATTTCCAAGGTGACCTCACTTAGGGGGAGATTGTTAGGAATACAAATATTCCTATAAAAGACTCGGTCACCTAAATGTTGTAATGGCATTAAGTTAGCTCGTAGTTAGGTTATTATTATTAGTGGTAGTTTAGTTTAATATAACTGTAAATAGTATTCGTGGAGTGGGTCGGGTCTTTACCCACTGTCAGCTCACTCCACAGCCCATTTCATGGGGCATTATTATGTAAGTGTATATATACCCTCTTCCCACTAAGGGAGAGGGTTGGTTGTTTTTCTAATAACACACACACTACATGTGTTTCTCTCACTAGAAAGCTTCCCCTCTCTATACTCTCTCTCTCTAAAACTCTTACCATGGCTACCTTGTTATTCCACAATCCAAGACCTCCTGAATCACACATAATCAACCATAATCTCGATCCTTCACCGTTGCTTGTTCATACGACCCAATTGATGATAAATATTTTGTACTTGGATTGGTGGGCACGTTCCATCCCAATTTATGTGTGATGTGGAATTTGGATCGGTTCCGTCCCAATTGATGGTGAGTATGGTATTGGATCGGTGGGCATGTTCCTTACCAATTGATAGTGGATATGGTATTTGGATCGGTGAGAATGTTTCATCCCAATGGTTTCCTTATGTTGTGTTAGTTGGATTTTGTGATTGCATGCTAGCTTATATGGTAACTATACTTAATGTCCTTCTATGTTTTATAATCACAGCGAACCAGTTGCCTTGTGTGATATTGTGTGTCTTAAACCTATGAATCTCACCAACATTATGTTGACATTTTTAAGCATCATTTTCAGGTGAGCTTTCTAAGGCTAAGGTAGAAGGGAGCGACTAGACGAGACTTAGTTGCATTTGAGAATGGATTAGCTTTATGATTGAACTATGGATTTGTTTGATTTTCTTTGTGATACCTTTTGGGAAATTGTTTTTGGTTATTTTATTTGGGGTATTGTTATGACACTTTGTGTCTATGCATTGCTCTATTTGTTTGCATTTAATAATTCTCTATATAGATACCATGTGTTGTGATGATATCCATGAAGTTACACTCGCGTTTCCGCCTTGACGAGGTGTGACAGTATATATAAAGGGGGAGCCTTAATAATCTTTTTACTTTGACAAAAAGGGGGAGAAATGAGATATAAACTCATGTTAAAAAGTTGTGAAATTAATTTTCACCTAAAATGAGTTTATATTTTGTCATCATCAAAAAGGGGGAGATGGTTGATGCAAATAATGTCTAAAAACGTTATTTCTATCTTTTAATATCTCTACATTTTGATAATAACAAAATGTGAAAACGTTTTACGTAAAAATTAACGTAAACAAGTTTTTAATCGAAATATCCCGTTTTTACGTAAATCATTCTAGGTAAGAACAAACAAATTTACAACTTGACAAATGATCAAAGAAGTGAATTTGTATCTCAAACCTCACATTTTTAATGTGGCAAAACATTCTTTTCAAAAATACATTCTACAAATTATTTTTGAATTATAAAGAAATGTATTATTTGGAAAAATAAGTTTAAAAACATAACAGCTATTTTCCCTCCAAAATCAGCTCCAAACTTCCCCAAATAAACCTTCACCACTAAAAACAAAATTTGGAGCGTCCTTGTCTGGCACGGTACCGCTAAATTTAGTGGTACCATGACATATTTAGTGGTACCATGCACTTTAAAACGGTCAAATTTTCACTGTCTATAAATATCTGTCAATTTCATAGATTTTGGTATCCTTCACACACATAACTTTCTGTGATAAAATCCCTTATCACGTAAACTCTTCTTCGATCATTTAGTCAGGTTATTTTTGTTTTAAATAGTGATCCTTTCTTCATACCAAATGATCTCCATCATTCCTCTACTAGTCAAGGGAAGAACACAAAGTATCAAAAATATACAAAGTGTTAAGAGTCTTTGTGTAGTGCACTTGCATTACATGTTAGTTCACTTGATTGTATCTTGATATACAACAAGTGTCATATCTTTTTCAAGTCCTCTTGTGTTGATCATTGTGATCTTGTTGAGATCTTGGAGATCTCTTGTAGCTAGTGTGATAGTGTGTTGATCAAGTGGATCAAGGGTAAATTATGTTGATTGTGTGGATCGTGTAGATCGTGTGAGAAGCCAGGATTGTTTGGATCGTGGTAGATTGGTACTAGCTAGATTAGTACTCGACATTTAGCTTAGTGTCAGGAATTATGATATACGACGTGTACGTTTTTCTCCGCCTGAAGGGAGCTTTGTTGACATAGTGCTTTGAACTCTCAAGTTGGGTACTCGGGGTGTGGAGTAGTGCGAAGAAGAGATTCGTGACCAAACCACTATAAATCTCTTTGTATCGGTTTGATCTTTCCAATTCATCTCTTTATCTTTAGTGTTTATATTACTTAGTGTATTTTAAAGTTAATATTGGTTTTGATTGATTTCACAGAAGAGTTGAATCAAAGTTTTCTAAAGAAACTTTCTTAATAAAGAAAAATAAATCGGTATAACTATTCATTCCCCCCCCCCCTTCTAGTTTTCCAAATTTTTTGTTGTATTGATTTTAATGGGACTACGATTGTAGTATTGTACTAAGAACTAACAAGTACAAGTTTCAACTAGTAATTGGTTTAAGCCAATTTTGTGAGTAAGAAGTAGAGTTATTGCAATTTGTAGTTACATGTGCTTGGTAAATGTTCAAATTCTTGACTTTGGCTTTCAATAAATGGAACAATGTAACCGAGATGAAATGTAGTTATGAAAGGATGTAAAGCATCGATGTTGCTGTGAAGGATGCGGGTTCAGACTTAGATCTAAGATTGTTGTTCCTTTGTATTATTATCAAAATGAAAAATATGTAGATATTGAAGTCATATCATTAAATGGTGACATTTAAAAAGACCAGATAAACATGTAACAATAACTAATGGTTTAAACATGTAACAATAGTTCACAAAAGATACTACAAGGTGGGCTAAGGCGATTTGGGTGTACATTTGGGGGTGGATTATAGCAAATTCTTCCTTTAAGTAAGATGCTTAAAGTTAAAAATGAAAAAGATAGGCACTCAGGGGTGTACTAGATGTATCGGGTAGTAAAAATGAGTATGATGCATGGGATTGAACCCTTGCAAAAGATTTTACCTCTCAAGGGATCTCAAGAGGCTTGCAATCCCCACCAGGCAGTGTACCTGACCGTTGTACTATAGTAAAGTGACTGGGGGATTGATCGTTCAATTCAAAGAATAGTGTTCCCTAGGGTTAAAACTCAATTAAACTAAGTCTGGAGGCGAGGGATGATTCTTTTTGTATTTTTGTATTTTATGAAAAGCAAGTAAAAATCACGGGTTTTGAAAGAGTGGGCGGAATTAGTTGCTAGTCAACTAACCCAAATTACTACAAACGCAAATAAAATAAAATAAAATGACACTAAATTAAATGTGGAGGAAACAATAATAAGAGAAAATGTGTTTACTTAGATTTCACTACTCCCTAGCTATCTTTTACCGGTTGATTAGTTTGGTACGATTGCATGGATGACGGGTTATATTCCTTAATATCATTTGTAGGGCTGTGTACGATCTTCCCTAACTCTATAAGCTTCTACCTCTTTCTATGTCGAGCCGACTACTAGCTCCTAACATGGCCTCATTAGTAGTTACCTATGCATTAAATATAACCAATTTATCGTAGTACACATCCGATCATATTTCTTAAGACGTTCAAGCAAGTTACCAATTGGAAGTTTGCCAGTTTTCTTAAGCCTAACATCGATATCATTCATCCACAACAATTATAAACAAACAACCAACCAATAATCAATACCTAAGTTTCATTACATCTAAGCAAACACAAAGAAAAACCTAGCCTAGCATGTTAAAGTGAAGACAAGCATAAGAAAAACCTAAGTTTCTTCACTTTTTCGCTCTAAAAATGTCCAAAATGCTTCCTTTTCCAGATTTCTCCTTAAAAGTACCTAAAATGACAAAAGGAACGATTTAGGGCAATATTTGATCAAATAATCTAGACTTTGGGCTTAAATGACCCCCTAAAATCGGTACACTTTTCGTCTCATCAAATACCCTTACACTTGAGATTTGCTTGTCCTCAAGCAAATGCGCTTTTATTCTAATCAAAAAACAAGCTATGGGTCATTTAAAACTAATATAAAAGTAATTACAACAAATAATCGTTCCACTTCAACTAAAAACAAGTACGGAAATTATACACTAGCACCTTACAAATAGTGTTTAGATACTCACATCTCTCGGGTGTAATAAAGTATATATCACAATATGGAAATGGAAAACATCTCTCACTACCTGTCATAGCAAATAGATTACCATAGGTTTGAGAAAGGATCAAACCTCCACCACTTGGCGTAAGCACCAAGGATAAACTATCAAAGAGGTCTTTAAAAAGGGTTATATCGTGAGGTGTAGGGATATGATAAACACGGTTTTGTTGGATAAAGGCAATTTTTACTGGTGGCGAGTTAATCATCTTGGTCAATTACATGTACAATGTGGCGTTGTTAACTAAGCCAAGACTCGACTCGACTTAAGCTAATCATAAACTAACAAAAACATAAAATAAACATAAAAGGAAACGGGATGATAGTCCGTATGTTTTTCTTTTTCTTTTTCTATTTTTTTTCTTTTTCTTGATTTTTTCGATTTTATTATTATTATTTTTTTCTTTGCATACACTCTTGCCCTACTATCCAAAATAATACATCATAGGGGATTTACGTCCCCCTTACACTTGAACTTTTACATACTTTACAATTAACTATTCTAATGACTCGAATCAAGATAATCAAAACACTTGGAGTACTTTTTAAGATTAACATAGATATGGGGGTAATAAATGATGTTCTTCCCCATTACTCCATAACACTAGTACTTTACCCATGAGTCCCAATCGTCCTAAAACAATATGTACTAGATATGACTTGACTTAGCAACCATGTAATCAATTAGACAATTAACGAAGGGTTTAAACAAATAACAATAATGCACTAAAGATGAGTGCATACAAGGAAGGCTAAGGCGATTTGGGTGCACATTTGGGGTGGATTGTTAACTTCCTTTAAGTAAAATGCTTAAAGTTAGAAACGAAAAAGATAGGCTTGGAGGGGCGTACTAGGGGTATCGTGTACTAAAAATGAGTACAACGCAAGGGTATGGGAAAAATTAATTGACTTTACTAGTCAAGTAATTATGAATTCATTGGTCAAGTAATTATAATACGGGTTTAACACAAGGGTGTTCCTAATGCCTCTTATCATGTAGTAAATCCTAACTACACGAATGTAGTCTCACTAGCGGTCTCGGGATGCATCACTAACGCAAGTTCTAGAATTTAAGTACTACCGGTAGACTCATAAGCATCTTTTAATGAATGCTTTTCCTATCAAATCTAAAGGCGAACTTCACATATTTGGGTGGAAAAGTTTTTGAGTGGTACAGTTTTTGTGCTAGTCATACAACTCCTATCCATGAGACGCTCATTAAGGCTAAAGCTTCACTCTTAAATGTTGTAAAAAAAAATTAAATTTGGTGCTAAAATTGCCCTAACAAGTATTTCTCTTAGTTTTATTACACACCTACTATTGAACAAACAAACTCAAGTGCAATTGTATTCTCTAAGGTATCATCATATCATTTACCCTCCCCTTACACTTAGGCTGAACATTGTCCCCAATGTTCAATGAAAAGGATGTAAAAGTAATGAAGGTAAAAGAATGAGACAAATACTCCCCTGATTCGTTCGGTGTGGATAATGTGATAACATGGTTAAATCCTCCTCCAAGAAAATGAACGTTGAAAGCTTCCCTCCAGAAATATAAATCATCTTCTTGTCCAGTATAACCTGTTAAACCTGAGAAAACAATCAAGGCAAACCTCACGTAAAATCAGCGGCAATCTATATATATAAGGATATAATGCTTGTGGAATTAATGTTTGCAGATTTCCTGGAGTTTATAAAACTAAAGAATTAACAAAAAATTTAAGATTCCGGTAGAAAAACAAAACTTGCAAAATTTTTCAGAATTTTTACACCTAACGCCGTCAGGTTATAGCCCTGATACCGTCAGAGTGTTCTGACAGAAATCTTATGTTAAGTTTCCAGAAAATTTCTGGAAAAACTCATGCCTTAATTCCTGGAATTCCTGGAATTCCTGCAAAACATCATTATGACTCGATACAAGCATATGACTCAAACAAATACTAATATACATGTTTATTTAATATTGTTGTGGTTCATGTTCAATTCCGTTCTTAGAAACAAATTTAGATTTCCCTTACACTTAGCTTTTGCGAAATACCTTTATATGAAGTTAAGACGAGGTTAAACAACAAGGTAAAGCATTTTCACAATTTATTTTGAAACATGATCCACAAACAATAAAAATAAAGCACGCATACGGAAACAAATAAAATCAAACAAACAATCAATCAAATCTAAATAAACAGCCACAATAACAAAAATCCTAAATGCATAAAAAGAAATAGTAGCAAATATCCAATGGCTAACAGAGGCCGAATCCTACATTATTATAGACCAAATTGTTCGAAACATACAACCATCGATAAATTTTTCAGAAACCATGACACAATCACAAATACATCACTAGGGAGGGGGACCAAAGCGGTAGTAATAGCCATGAGGGAGATGTCCGGTGTACCCATAGGGTGGATAGTCCTGCTCACGTCCAGGGAATGGGTCAATCTGCAAATGAGGCTTGATATGATCACGGGTCGAAAGATGCTTCATCTGACGGACTGTGTGATTGTACATCCAATCGAACCTCTGGTCAGTGGTGGTTCTCCATGCATCCATCTGACCCATCCAGGCCCCCTGATGGGTCTGCCAGTCCCCCCGACTCATGTGCCGGTAGTAGTCAGCAGAACCGACCTCATATTCTCCATATTGCTGCTGCTGGGGTGCACCCTCATCATCGTCTTCAACATCATCATCACCAGCTGCAGCTGCTCCCTAAATAACATACCAAACATAAGACCCATCCCCCAACTCCATCACAACGTTCATCTGCTTAAGGGACTTGGCCTTCACCACCCTACATGCGCCACAATCACTCAAGTAACCTATGATCTCAGGCACAAGGATCCCATAAGAATGGGCCAGGCAGGTCACAAACATCCCCCCATAGATCTTATGACCTTCCTTTTCCCCTACACCCCCTTCAGATAGCTCACCACCCAGAAAGGGATGTTGAAGTACACATCTGATGAGAAAATGGTGTATAGGTAGAAGAGGTCTGAAGTAGTGATGCGGTGGTTGGAGCTATGACGTCCTGCTAAGCTGTAGGTAATACATCTGTGGGCTACCTAACCCTAGGATCCCTGATGAAGGTCGCTCCAGTAGTCGAGGTATACACCCCATTCCCTATAATCGGCCAAAATGTAGCACACCTCAAATCATTCCTCATCGTCTCACCACCCAACAACCTACGCATAAACCCTCCCTGAGTCGTCTCATGCTGACTGTACAAACCCAACCTCCAACCAAACTCTGCGAAGTAACAAGTCCTAAGCTCACCCCCAACCTAAAGTAGATGGTAGTACCGCCCACATCATTTCTTGCCTCAGCCAAATCAAAACGAAAAGTAGCAAAGAATTCGCGTACCAACTCATTATAAACTGGCTCCCGCACTCTGAACAACCTCTCCAATTGAAGACCGGTGAATGCATCAGTTTGGAAGCTCTGAAGAAAGGCTTGCTCGAGACCCTGGTCCCTCAAGAAATTCCAATCAATCACTGCCCCACTGTCAACCTGGTGGTAGAGCAATTCGGCGTATTTGGCTGTGGAGGCGTCATCATCGAACATACTCCAACTAAGGACCGTGTCACCTAAATTTTCGCGTTGAGATCTTTAAGAACTCCCTCGGTTGTGTCGAGAATGCTTGCTCATTTTCCTGGAACAAAATAGGATGGAACAAAAGTGATTAGAATAAGAGTTCAAGGAAGCTAGGCTGTCAGACCCTCCTGACGCCGTCAGACCATAAAGGCTGACGCCGTCAAGCTTATCAAATATTTGAACATGCAATTATGAGGGAAAAATAAATTTTCAAACTCTAAACCCATGAGCCAAACACCCCTTTTGACAAAAACAATGGGTGGTGGATCAATAATTCGTGGTTTGAAGATTTTTTCTCGTAATTGACTCACAACATCGATAGAAGGGCATTACGAGTTCTAGTAATGAATCCATTTTAGGGTTTCGGATAATGGGGCTTTTCAAAATCGATGGGTCCTAAGGATAATTGAATGAACAAGGATGAAGAGAAATCACTTACCACATGGAGATTGGTGACGAGTGATGCTGGAGTTGATCTTCAAGTTTCGGTGGGAGAGTATCAAATGGATATGGTTTGTGGGGTATGTGGTGAAAGCGATAGATATGCGATTAATATTGCTGAGAATTCGAGGTGACGGCGTCATGAGTAAATTTTGACGCCGTCAAATGCCCGGATCATGAGTACTTTGTGACAATTCCCATATGAGTCCCTATACTTCTGTTAATAGCTTATCAGGGTTGTAAACTATGATAGCCATTCTCATTCATTAGTGGAGTCCACCAGGGTCAAATGTTTCGTTACTGTCATGAGATGTGGTATGGTTTTGGATAGGGCTGGTTACATTCCCGTTCAGATCACAATCTCCATCTTGGTAAGTAGTGGGCAAGGGAAGGATTTGTTCCATAGAAGTTTTTAAAGTGGAAGTGTGTTTGAGGGGCACCCTTTTTACGCCGGGTTTAAAACCAAAGGACCGTTTTTTAGCTCCGTGCAGATTAGGGAGTGTGACTTGCAAGCTTCCAACGAAGATGCAATAAAGTTGCGAGTTCTTTTATTTTTGAGGGGGCTCATAGAAGTAAGGGGGATTTGAAGGTGAATCACCTAGGGAGGGTGTTCCATTACCCCCTTCTTCACTTATCACCTTAGGGGTCGGAAGTTCAAAGATTTTTTTGATTTTCTTTGGTGTAGCGTTTTCCCTAATCTTTTCCTAAATTTTTGATATAAACTTATCAGCCAAGTCCATAAAAGCATTTCTAGTGCCTTCCATGCGAGTTTCTAATTGTCAAATCTGCCTCTCCTGATTGTTCAGAAAAGTTATCATTATCCCTTCGAACTCATCTTGTCGTGAACATTCAGGGAAAGTATGTTTACTAATTGCACTCACATGTCTATTTAGACTTGCTTCGGTTTTAGCTGCAGGCATTTCAGCTTTCATTAATTCTTTAACCTGCTTTTCGATGTTCTCCAATAACTGTTCTTGTGTTGCATTCATGTAGTTTAGACTCCCTTCCTTCAAGAATATTGGGTCCTCCCATCCTTCTTCTTCGTATTGTGCTAAGCTTTCAATGACCTCTCAGCACTTATCAATGCCGAGTCTGCTTAGTCTACCATTGGCAGCGTAATCTATGGCCCTTCTAGTTTGATGATTGACACCCTCGTAAAAGATTTGGAATTGGAGCCAAAGATTAATGCCATGATGAGGGTCCTTGAAACGAGTCCATGCTTCATAGAGAGTTTCACCTTGACATTGTTGGAACATCAATATGTCATTTCTAAGCTTGGTAGTTCTTCCCGGTGGGAAGAATTGAGCAAGGAAACGAGTGGTGAGATCATCCCAAGAGGTGATGGATACTGCGGGAAAACGCTCAAGCCATTGACTAGCTTGGTCACGCAGAGAGAATTGGAAGAGATGCAATCTGGTCGTCTCTCGAGTTTCAATATCCAGGTCTATGGAATCTATGATTTTGAGAAAATCCTTGAGATGTTGATTAGGATCTTTGGAACGAAGTCCATGGAATGCACATCTGCTTTGCACCAACCGGATGGTGTCGGATCGCAAGGGAGACACATTGGCTCTTTGAGTGAGCTCAATGGTGTTTCGTTAGCCTTGGTGGCTAGGATGGGAGTACTCTCCTAAAGTTCGGGGTCTAGGAGGTTGGTTTGGTTGTGGTGGGTTTTGTGGATGGTTTTGTTGTGGTGGGTTGATGGGGTGAACGAGATTACCACCTTCCATGATGGCGGATGGAAACGGTTACGAACAAAGGAACGAAGAAAAAGATAGACTAAAGAAAACCTATGAAAATAAAAAATAAAAATCTTACTAGAAAGGAATCTAGC
Organism: Artemisia argyi; assembly: GCA_030686995.1. NCBI lineage: Eukaryota > Viridiplantae > Streptophyta > Magnoliopsida > Asterales > Asteraceae > Artemisia > Artemisia argyi. The sequence goes on along the minus strand of CM060688.1, from coordinate 108,153,676 downwards.
AAGTAGACCTAATAAAAATATTTTTTCAACCTTTAAGTAAGATGCTAATAAAAATACAAGGTGGGCTAAGGCGATTTGGGCGTACATTTGGGGGTGGATTATAACAAATTCTTCCTTTAAGTAAGATGCTTAAAGTTAAAAACGAAAAAGATAGGCTCTCAGGGGTATCGTGTACTAAAAATGAGTATGATGCATGGGATTGCGCCCTTGCAAAAGGTTTTACCTCTCAAGGGATCTCAAGAGGCTTGCAATCCCCACCAAGCAGTGTACCTGACCGTTGTAGTATAGTAAAGTGGCAAGTATCGGGGGATTGATTGTTCAACTCAAGGAATAGTGTTCGCTAGCGTTAAAACTCAAATAAACTAGGTCTAGGGGGTGAAGGATGATTCTTTTTTTATTTTTGTATTTTATGGAAAGCAAGTAAAAATCTCGGATTTTGTAAGAGTGGGCGGAATTAGTTGCTAGTCAACTAACCCAAATTACTACAAATGCAAATAAAATAAAATGACACTAAATTAAATGTGGAGGAAAGAATAATAAGAGAAAATGTTTTTACTTAGATTTCACTACTCCCTAGCTATCTTTTACCGGTTGATTAGTTTGTTACAATTGCATGGATGACGGGTTATATTCCTTAACATCATTCGTAGGGCCGTGTACGATCTTCCCTAACTCTATAAGCTTCTACCTCTTCCAATGTCGAGCCGACTACTAGCTCCTAACATGGCCTCATTAGTAGTTACCTATGCATTAAATATAACCAATTTATCGTAGTACACATCTGATCATGTTTCTTAAGACGTTCAAGCAAGTTACCAATTGGAAGTCTGCCAGTTTTCTTAAGCCTAACATTGAAGTCATTCATCCACAACAATTATAAACAAAAAACCAACCAATAATCAATACCTAAGGTTCATTACATCTAAGCAAACACAAAGAAAAACCTAGCCTAGCATGTTAAAGTAAAGACAAGCATAAGATTGAATCAAACAACACATAGACATATTGAATGATTATTAGAAAACTTATCTTCAATTAAGCATGGATGAAACAACGGTTTGAAACCCTTAAAAATACTGTAAATTCGTTTAGGGTTTCTCCTCTCAAAGTTGCACACTAATGAATAAAAAATCAAAAACTATATATAGATTATTAGGTCTGAAGGCTTCAAGAGTAAGTTCTGACGCCGTCAACTCGCCGCCATAATTATCATCGTATTGCCTAGATCTACTTCTGACGCCGTCATGTGTAAACTCCATCTTGGCCATCACATGTAATTTGCTCTTGACGGCCTTGGTGACGCCGTCACATGTAATTCCTCCAAAAACTCTCTGGCGCGTCACGTGTAACTTGATTATCCACCTCTTTGTCAAAGGGTGACGGCGTCATAAGCAAATCCTAATGCCGTTAGGTACTCTTTTCAGCATGAATTTGAGATTTTGTCGTTTTCTTCACTTTTTCGGTCCAAAAACGTCCAAAATACTTCTTTTTCCAGATTTCTCCTCAAAAGTACCTAAAATGACAAAAGGAACGATTTAGGGCAATATTTGATCAAATAATCTCGACTCTGAGCTTAAATGACCCCCTAATAGTGATACACTTTTCGTCTCATCAAAGTACATCGCAAGGGTGTGGGAAAATTACTTGACCAATGAAGTCAATGTAATAATAATACAAGTTTAAAATAAGGGTTATCCTAATGCCTCTTATCATATTGTAAATCCTAACTACACGAATGTAGTCTCACTAACGATCTCGAGATGAATCATAAACGCAAGTTCTAGAATCTAAGTACTACCGGTACACTCATAAGCATCAAAGATGAATGCTTTTTCCTAATAAACTAAAGGCGAGCCTTACATTTTGGGGTGAAATTTTTTTGAGTAGTACGGTTTTTGTGCTAGTCATATAATTCCTATCCTGAGATAGACTAATTTTTCACTCCTATATGCTGCAAAAAAAAAATTAAATTTGGGGCCAAAATTACCTTATAAAGTGCTTCTCTTAGTTTTATTACACATTTACTATTAAACAAAACAAATATCTAGTGAAGTTATAGTTTCTAAGGTATCAATTTACCCTCCTTACAATTAAACTGAACATTGTCCCCAATGTTCCTAAAAAATGTAAAATTAAAGATAAATGAAAATAAAAGAAACTAATACTCCCCTGATTCGCTCGGTATGGACGATATGGGAACATGGTTAAATCTTTCTCCAAGAAAATGAACTTGAAAATCTTCGCTCCAGAAATATAAATCATCTTCTTGTCCAATATAACCTATAATCAACTAAGAAAACAAACACAAAAACTAAAGCATCAAACCGAACAAAGAAAAATCACAACTAGATGTAATTCAAGAATTAAAAATAAAAACAAAACAATCAAAGGATAGGATACTTGTGGAATAAATTACAAATAGCATACAGGAAAATTGGACATTTATGAAATTCTAGAAATTTCAAAAATATAAGAGTTCCAGAAGAAAAACAAAATTATGGAAAATTGTGCAGCTTCCGTACCTGATGCTGTCAGGTTGTAATGCATGACTCCGTCAAGACTAACCTGACAGAATTTTTACGTTTTGTTTATGGAAAATTTCTGGAAAAACCTTCTTTTTTTTAAAGTTTTTTAAGTCTATTTTCCTGCAGAAATTCATAAAACAAATCCACAAGTATTAACACACAAACAAGATAGAATATATGCTAATAATGAATTGTGAATTTTTCATGTTCGAATTTCATTCTTTTAACAAAATATAAATTTCCCTACAATTATCTTTTTGTAAAATACCTTTATATGTGATTAAAACGAGGTTAAAAACAAAAGAAAGCATTTTCACAAATTATTTAAAACATGAAAATTAAAAAATTATGATTAAGCATATATGACACCAAAAAACAAATAAAATAAAAACATCAAACAATTAAAAACATGGGTTGCCTCCCAAGAAGCGCTTGTTTTTGTTCGAGTCACAAGCCTGACTCCACCCTTATTTAACGGAAATAAGGGAGGTTTTCTCTACACTTAGGATTAAGTGCGGGTGAAAGTAGCGATACACACCCTTAGGGTGGAAATATGCCACGTGAGGTGAAGCGGGTGTGTGAATGGCTTCCTTCATCCTAAAACTGCCCGGATAATATGGTTTGATGGGTGGGTTGTTTCCTCTTTTGTCTCCTAGATGTATATCTAAGGATGGAAAGTTGTGTAAAGATTGAGGTTCCGGTTCATCAACACTAAGAACCCCCTAGAACTAAGAGAAAGGTTGTCACTACAATTATTCAAACCTATATCCTCTAGTTGTGCTTGGTCTAGGGTTTCTACCTCTATCGGGGTTCCTATAGTCTTTTCTACTTCTTCTGGGTAAGTCACGGGCGGTGTGTATGCCTCGAATGATGGTGGGACTTGTGGAGTACTTAGTGGACTTAGGTTTTTCGCCTTATCTTCCATCACATCTAGATCACCTATGTGCTTATCATTTATTTTGTTGAAGTCAATCCCCAACATGCACCTAGGTATCTCAAATCCTTTTCCATTCATCTCAAATTCTTGGTCCGATTCATAAGAATCATTCTCAATAACTTGATCTCTATGTTCTATTTGCCTAAATGATCCCTCATGCTCATTATATGTCTTAGTGAAATCTAATCCAAGCATGCACCTAGGTAGTTCAAGATTAACCATCTCACAATCTCGGTCAGATTCATAAGAAACTATCCTAGGTGAAGGCTCACATGATTCATAGGTGTCCCTAAATGAGGTGTTTTGAAATCCAATGCGTTTTAGCCACTCAATCCTCCATTGCAATCTTAGAAGTCTAAGTGAAGTATCAATTTGAAGCAAATTACAAACAAAATCACAAACAAAAAAAAAAAAAAAAAAAAAAAAAAAAGACTACGAGAAAGCTAGAAAATAAAAATAAAAAATCTCACTTGATAGGAATCTTGTGAGTAGACCTAAACAAAATAGAAATTAAACCTAAGAAATAATTATTCCTCGGCAGCGGCGCCAAAAACTTGATGCGAGGATTGCGGCCTCACAAAAGGTTTAACTTCTCAAGGGATCTTGAGAAGCTTGCAATCCTCCAGGCAATGTACCTGGTCGTTGTAGTGTAGTATAGGTATGTCTGGGGGATTGATCATTCTCTAAGGTAATAGTGTCGTTAGGTTGAATTGTTTGTCAATTTAAGACTAAAGGTGAGGGATGATTCATATTATATTTTCTATGTTTTTATGAAAGCAGTTAAAATCTCCGTTTGGAAGGGATGAGCGGAATTAGTTCCTAATCAACTAACCGAAAGCTACTAATTAAACTAAAAACAGAAAATAAATAACAAGAAAATGAAAATGGTGGACTTCTTATAATGAGACAAATGTATTTAGTTAGATATAATTACTCCATAGTTATATTTTATTGACTCGTTGAATGTCACAATTGTTTTAGTTGAAGCGTTGTATTCCTTAATACCATTCGTAGGGGTGTGCACAGCCTTCCCCAACTCTATGAATATCAATTTCTTCTTATGACAACATGTTTAGTATCCTATCATAGAATCATTAACCTCTACTCATGAATTAAATAAAACGAATAAAACCGTAATGGACATCCGATTACGTTTTTTAAGACGTTTAAGCTTGTTACATATAGGAGGTCAGTCAGTTTTCATAAACCTAACGCGAGTCAATCAATTAAACAATAAATAACTTATCAATAATCAATAACTAGGTTTCATTATATCTAAGCAAACACTAATTAAATTAAGCTAGCATGTTAAAGGGAAGAAAAGATAAACAGATAATCAGACAACAAATAGACATATTGAATGATTAAAAAAAAAACTTATCTTCAATAAAACATGGAAGAAAATAGGGTATGAGAACCCTTAAAATTGTCTGAAATCCATACTAGGGTTTGTCTCCAAAGTTGCACACTTAATGAATGAAAAATCGAAATCTATATATAGAATAACAAGGTTGACGGTGTCAGGTTATAATTCCTGTCGCCGTCAGAATGCCGCTATTAGGGTTTCGTCTTGTGCAATTAACCTTCTGACGTCGTCACGTACAAAACCTTCTGGGCCGTCTCTCTTTAGCTTATAACCTGACGGCCTACATCCAATAACACCTGGCGCCGTCAGGTGTAAATCACCAAAAGGTTTACTGGAGCGTCACGCTTGATATTTTCCAGCTTCTTTATCTTCAAGTGACGGCGTCAACGTTTAATGCCTGACGCTGTCAGGTGTATTTCCGGACAGGTTTTCTTAACGTTGTTGTTTACTTCATTCTTGAGCCCAAAAATGTCCAAAAATGCTCCAAAATGCTCCATATTCCAGAAATCATGTCCCAAGTACCTAAAATGAGAAAAGAAACAATATGAGGTAATATTTGACGATATAATTACGATTTAAGGCTTAAATGACCCCCTAAAAGCTTAACAAATAAATCCTTATCAGCTTTTGAGACTTCTCAAGCATCTCTTGAGGCCAAGGTTACAACACTTCAACAAGACACCTCGGATATCAAATCTATGATGACTGAGATTTATCATGCCTTCAAGGGTCATGCTGCTCCCTCCTCTTCATTGAATGCACCAACTCTTACTCTCACCCTGGTTCCAGCAACAGTTGAGGGGGAGAAAGTCACTGAAGCTTCTTCCAGCCAACAACATCTTTCTCACACTGAGGGAGAGATACCACCAATAGAGGTTGTCCCTATCTCATCATACCAGACTCCTAAAGCAACTCCATCTTCATCAACTTAGCTGAACAAAGGCAAAGGCATTCTTACAACACCTGAGTCTGAGCCAAGACCAAAGCTGGTACCTGCTTCCTTGGTTTTTAGACCAGACCCTGATGAACCAGTCAGGGTACCTTATAAGTAAGTGGAGTACTGTATGATCTCACCGAGGCTGAAATTCAGGCTCATCTTGAGAAGGAAGAGTTGATAAAGAAAGTAGCTGAGGAAACGCTAAACAAGCCTGTTCTGATCCAAGTTGTTAATGAAGAGGCTGAAAAGCTTGGGATAGATCCACAAGTTCTTGCTGGAAGAAAAGGTGGTGAAACCTTTAAGAAGGCGCAGGATGCTGAGATGCTTGCCCTCAAGAAGAAAAGGGATGAAAAACTCAAGAAGGCCGCTGAGCAAAGGAGGCATAATATTGAGAAGTATAAGTGGGTTATGACTAGCAGGCTGCAACCGGAACCAATCACTAACATTAAAATTTATGCTAACACCAAGCCTGATGTAACACCTAAAATCTGAGAACATGTGAAATGACCATAATGCCCCTACATATTTAAAGGTTAATTAAAAGCTTATTAAGTATCCAAATAAATCCCAAACTCCTAACAATGCATAAGTTATGATACCAAATATTTTTAACAATTTCATCTAACATTTATACAAGTGGAAAATTACCAAAATACCCCTCATAGGGCCGAATGACTTAATATGTGTTATATTTTGATTTAAATTGATTTTAAAAGATATATATTATCTAAATATGGAAGATAATTATCACCCAATATTCTCCCACCTATAATCACGAAATTTCTGGTCCATAAACCCCCCCCCCCTCATCACAGGGCATATCTTTTTAAAACCAAAAACCATATCTTTTCTTTTAAAACCCTAATTGCCGATTTCAATAAAACACAAAGAAATTCTCATAGCCTCCATTCGACCACCCCATAATTCCTAAGCAATTTTCTGTGATCTATCATCATCCTAAGAAGCCAAGAAAAATACCCTTTTGAATTGTTGAAGCTTGGTTCGATCGTGGCACATTTTTCCTTTTGTCGAGCCCTATAAACAAGGTAATTCGTTTTGATTCATTCGACCTCTATAAAAATTAATTCTTATTTTTCTGGTGATTCTTACATCATGTACAACCCACGAAAATTGGTTTCAAGGTTGGAAGATCATTGGTGAAGTCGTGGTGATTTTTGGATCATTTGGCCTATACGCGTAGGCTATAAATCGTACAGCCCTCTCCATACGTTCAAGCCTTGGTTTGGTATTTTTCTCAGGTCCCTTACATCCTATAAACATCAAATAAAATGGTTGATTCGATCCATGCATGCTCTACATCGTTTTGGTAAATTAAACCCTAAAAACATGTGTAAATCATAAAATACACCATGCGATCCATAATAATTCCAAATATAATTTATTTATACTTGTTATAATGTATAGTGATCTGGAAAAATGTTGGAAGAATTGTCATGGCCTAAAACATTGTGTTTCGTAATTATTTTGTTTTGATTAAATCGTATAAAGAGAAAAAGAAAATAAAATCGTGTAACCTAGGGTTTATGAACTAGGGCTTGTTTTGATTTTATTAATGGCTCTTAAATGATTAAGTAATGATTAAAAATGGATTGGATGGATTAGGGTTTCTAAATTCTTATTTTTGTGTTATACGATTTGTATGTAAATGTTTTGGGTGAGTTTTGTAAACTTTAAAACTTAAGGGTTAATTCTGGAACTTTATTTGAGCTGTATAATATTCGAATAAAATATATAATGAGAGTGCTAAGTGTAAGTTTTGCATTTAAATGGATTAAAATGTGTTTTAAACCTAATTAGGGTTTGTTTTGAAAATAATTAAAAGAGAGGGACTAAATATGTAATTTCTGGAAACTTGGAGCTGTTTTGAGTAAATTAATATATTCAGGGAGTTATGTGACATTTTGATAATTTAATGGCATAATATGTAATTAGTGATAATTAAAAGTTGAAATTATAAATTAAAGGGTTAAATATGTAACTTTTATAACTTGAGGGACTTAAAGTGTAAATTATAAAAGTTTGAGTATCCATTCGTATAACATCTTAAAATAAGTGCTCATTATGTAAAATGGATAAGTTAAGGGTTTAATGTGTAACTTTGAATACTAAAAGGTTTAAAGTGTAATTTTGGAAAGTAAAGGGTATAAAATGCAAAGTTATGAAACCCTAAGGACCAAATGAGTAAAAAGGTTAAAAGACACTTTATTTCCATTAATAATGATTCAACTTTCTAAAAATGGAAACTTTCTAATTATGAAAACTTTCTAAAAGTGGAAACTTACTATTTATGGAAACCTACTAAAAGTGGAAAGTCACTTTAAATGGAAAGTTACTAAAACTGGAAAGCCGACTAAGACGAGAAATCTGAATTGAATAAGTTATTAATAATAAGCCGATCATTAATTCGTGTAGATTCGCTGAAGAAGGAGTTTTGCTTTCGACCTTTATGTTTCTGTCATGTGTGCACTTGCGGTTTAAGGTACAGATATTCTGACCTTTCTCAAAAGGTTTCTCATGATCTCTTTCATATTCTGATCCGTTAGTTCCCGAATTGATGCCATTGCTATGATCCCCTTTACTTGAACCTACTCTGTTGATCCCACTTGATATGAACTCCGTTATGAACCTATGCTATAAAAACCTTCTTAATGATACCATTGAAATGTTTTGAGAAGAACCGATTTGAAAAGATGTTTATACATGATGCTAAATTTTTTTTAAAAGAAAGGTTATTTAACTTTCATGAACACTATATTTTGAAAGACCATTTTTATGAAAACTGTTTTAAAAGATTATTTAGATTGGACTTTTAATAGAAACTTTTGAAACGGACTTTTGAACTGAACCATGAATTGATTTTTGAATATGAACCTTGACCTGATGAACTCTGATTGGACCTTGAATACTATTTCTGATATGAAGCCTTTGTTATGAACTGCTATTATGAACCTTTGATATGATTCTGAGATACACCTTTGCTATATGCCCTTTTGTATGACTTTGAGACCTGACTCTTAGTTTGATACCCGAGCCATTTATGTTTCCCTACCTATGGAGGTACCATAGGCATGTCTGTGATGCACCGCTGGCATGACTCATGTGTGGGTGAGTGATTTCTCACGCCGTCCCTTTTTATGATTACTATTATGGCCATTATGACTTTGAGTATATGACTTTGAGATTGACTTTGAGTAAGGGGCGTATGGATTGCAATCCTAGATCTGTTCTGTTTAGTGGATTTAACTATGATTATGATTATGATATATGTCTGGTGACTGGTACTGTGTGCTATACATGCCTTTCACAATTTCTGGGAGTTCGCTACTCCACCCATTTGAAGAATGAGGACACCCCTCATATTATCTGATTATCTGAGAGGACCCCCCTCTATATGATTATGAAGAATTATGGTATTGACGGCTTATATGATATGATATGTTTCTGGGCTCGTGGTAGATGACTATCCTTTCTTCTTTCTATTCTATTATTCATTTGTTTATTCCTTATTCTATTTCTCCAATGCACTATATTTCAGTTCTGTTTCATTACCATTGCTTTGTATATGTATCTGTTCACTGGGCTTTTTAAGCTCAGCCGCATTTCCTTTTCCTGCGGCAGGTTTTAGTAGGAAGCTGGGTTATGGGAAGAGAGTGTGACTGGACTTAGAAGACTATGCTTTGGACTAGAGACGATTAGATGAAGTTTCACTTCATTAGACATAGTATTTATTGTTTTGTAACCTTGTAGTTTCAGATTTTCATTTGTAACCCTGAATTTCGTTGTATGTATGAATCATATGCTTGTATTTGTTCTGATATGTCACTGTAATGTAATACTTCTACCCTTATCGGGTTAGGGTGTTACAATTATGGTATCAGAGACCAGGCTGCGATTCGTAATACATTTACCCTTGACCTGTGAAGTTTGGACCCCTAAGTTTCCACTGTAGGCGCTCATAAGACAACCTTTGAAACTTTACATTAGGATTCCCCATAGGAACCTAAGTTATTACCGGTGAGGAATGGGTAGACTAAGACATTTATGTAAGTATCATTTGCTTCCGTATCACTCTGATCGTGCCTTTGCTCTTAGATAAGCCTTATAAGGACCTTTGTTTCAGAAGTTAGAAGTTTTGCAACTTAAGCTTAGTAACCAAGTAAGTTTGGAATACCTCGGGAGGCTACCTGGATACCTTACACATTTAAGTTTCACCTTCAGATTTTGATCTCCGCCTCCGATTTGTTTGATAAGCTGTTTGACACCTTTTCGACCACATCGTAGGTCATTCAACCACAATGTGTTCGACACATTCTGTAAATTCATTACTTATGCTGGGTATGAATGTATCATCCGATACTACTTAACTCTGTATGATCCATTATTACTCCTATGAGAATTCTGGTAATTTATGAACCACGAATATGAGAAGTTTTGTTTCCTCTCTTTGAATGATGAACCTTGTTCTGCCAACCGTTTCCTTTGGAAGGGTATGATGTAAATACTATCTCTATATGGATTTGTTAACTAAGCATGATGATGCTGATAACTGAGATTCTGTACCTCTCACAATTGACGATTATACGATATTCGTATTACCAATGATACACATCCTACCTGCTACTTATGCTAAGAAGCTAAACGAAATTCCCACACATTGAACTGTTCGTTTATCCATCCCAACATTTTTGTTGAACCATGTACTTGACTCTGATATATGAACTATCTGTATGATTTGACGACTGTATTTCACTCTATGAATCCTTTGACTTTGAGATGTCTGATTGTACGGTCTTTTGGACTAAATGGCTATTCGTGAAGATACCATAGACTACCATATCTGAAATGTGACCTTAAAAATCTGCTTCACCCTACTCCATTATGATGACTCTCTACATCTGCTAAAATTTCTGTCATTATGGAAACACCTATCCCAAACTCATGTGATTACCAAATTGTCCTGAAAACCATTATTATCAACCCTTGGAAAGTTCTACTATTGGGAATTATTTTGTCATACGAAGATTTTCCGGTATTCCCTGATGAACCTTTTGGTACTCCTTCCTGCTTAAGAAGTAGAGTGGACATTGAACTGATATCAGTGAAGAAACCATGGTGCCATAGAAGTTGAGAGATGGAAGGAACTGATGGAATATGATTTTTTAACCTTGGTGATCCTCTTTAGATGCCCTTGTTTGTTTATGAAGAAGAACGAGAGAAGTATGCAATGACGTATCGACTATCGTGAACTTAAACGTACCACTATCACTAATCATTATCTGTTTCCGCGTATCAATAATTAATTTGGTCTTCCTTTGAAACTCCGCGTCTGATTGCATCATTTTAGATTTGAAGGACTGAAGAAGCAACCACAAAAACTTCTAAGAAGGGGGTTAACTAACTGAGAGTAACCTTTGGAAAGTATATCAGTTCTTGAAGAAGAAAGAAGGCGATGTGAAAATTCCCTGAGATGATTTCTGAAGCTGCCTTTGCACTCGTTATCACATTTATGAGTTTGAATGATGCCAATGGTGTTGGCTAGAATAATCATGTTTTCTCGTGTTTTGGACAAATTGTCATAGTATGACACTGTGTTGTGTTCTAAAACGAAAGAAGAACATAGAGATTATTGGTGAGATTGAAGACCGTTATCGGAGTTAGAAACCTGGTGGAAGAGTAGTAGAAGATGGTTGCGACAAGCATTAACATGGAAGAAGCATACAAGAAGAAGTGAGGAACTAGGATAGTGCTCAATCATGCATCACGCAACACGTGAAGATTTCAGTTTGGGCACCAAGACAACCAGACCAAAGGAGACGAACCATTCAACACACAACCTGGAGTCGACAACAACATCATGTACCTTAAAACCTGGAGCTATGTTAGAAGACCTGTCGAAGACACGCAGTCTTGTTTCTCTATTCATTTTAGTTGTACTAAGATGAATTGAGAGCAGAAGCAGACCTGCAGATGGAGGGATGCACAGTAATCGCATTCAGAGACTGCCGTTACGATACCACACTACCAAGAGGAGCTGCTGAAGACCGGAGGAACCAGACTCGAATTTTAAATCCTCTTAATCATGAGGTAAGACGGACAAGAATAAACAGACTACTCCAACTTGGAAGAAATTTGAAATTTGTAAATGAGTGGACGGATTTTGAAGCGGACATTGTGTTTAGACGAGATGATGCTGGAAAGAATTGACATTACTGATGACGTACCTTAATTTTGAATGACATTCTCGGATCTCCGTTACTCTTCGAGTAACTTCGTTCTCTTAGTTATGTTGTTTGATTTTGGTGACCTCTGAGACTATAGGTGGACTAGGTGGATTTAAATAAGTTTGGGTGTTCACGACTTGAGATAAAGTATGATCATCATGAGGGCATATGTATATGATGGCAGTATTATGACGCCTGGCCAACGTGATAATACTTACATCATATAACATGCACTTATGGTGGGCATATGATATTTTAAGTAGTGCCTTAGAAGTTTTAGAATTCTGGCATCTGGTCAAGATCATCTGAGTTTAGTGAGACTTTAGGTTCATTCTACCTATACGTTTGATTATGTTGTCCTTGTTATACGATTCGATACGTTTGGACTCTCGACACGTGTTTTGCTGATCTTTGCAACTTCTGATAAGAATCTTAGGTTCCATTATGAAATTTCTGCCGTTGACGATATCTAACGATATGCTTTCTGTCCGTATACGATTCGCATTCGCGAAGTTGTTCATTCTGATCTGCTATGAGTAAAATATGTGATTGTGGACTTGAGGAAATGAGACCTGTTTGTTTATGAGAATACCTTTGGAAGGTTATCTAAAAGCCGAGACTATCTGAGAAGCTGAAGGGTTAAACCGTATATCACCCCATGTTTGCTACAATTCAATGTATTCTCATCTGATTCGCCTAATCAATTCGATGAAAATCCTATGTATTTTTTTATACCTCTTCCTGGAGAATTCGTTTATCATCCGTTATGTTTGGTACATTATCCTTTTGATTCAAATTCAATATGATATGCCCTTCTGACAAATCTGGAACTGTTTTTGACAACAATTACGAGTCATGAGAAACCAGTTGGTCTGAATATCTTTTGGAAGAACCTCCCCGGACGTGAGGATGTTTGTGACGACCTGTTGCGGTTTACTACGACTTCGTCTAACTTTGCGACTTCAAATTTTGAGGACGAAATTTCTCTTTTTAGAGGGGAAGAAGTTGTAACACCCAAAATCTGAGAACATGTGAAATGACCATAATGCCCCTACATATTTAAAGGTTAATTAAAAGCTTATTAAGTATCCAAATAAATCTCAAACTCCTAACAATGCATAAGTTATGATACCAAATATTTTTAACAATTTCATCTAACATTTATACAAGTGGAAAATTACCAAAATACCCCTCATAGGGCCGAATGACTTAATATGTGTTATATTTTGATTTAAATTGATTTTAAAAGATATATATTATCTAAATATGGAAGATAATTATCACCCAATATTCTCCCACCTATAATCACGAAATTTCTGGTCCATAAACCCCCCCCCCCCCCCCTCATCACACGGCATATCTTTTTAAAACCAAAAACCATATCTTTTCTTTTAAAACCCTAATTGCCGATTTCAATAAAACACAAAGAAATTCTCATAGCCTCCATTCGACCACCCCATAATTCCTAAGCAATTTTCTGTGATCTATCATCATCCTAAGAAGCCAAGAAAAATACCCTTTTGAATTGTTGAAGCTTGGTTCGATCGTGGCACATTTTTCCTTTTGTCGAGCCCTATAAACAAGGTAATTCATTTTGATTCATTCGACCTCTATAAAAATTAATTCTTATTTTTATGGTGATTCTTACATCATGTACAACCCACAAAAATTGGTTTCAAGGTTGGAAGGTCATTGGTGAAGTCGTGGTGATTTTTGGATCATTTGGCCTATACGCGTAGGCTATAAATCGTACAGCCCTCTCCACATGTTCAAGCCTTGGTTTGGTATTTTTCTCAGGTCCCTTACATCCTATAAACATCAAATAAAATGGTTGATTCGATCCATGCATGCTCTACATCGTTTTGGTAAATTAAACCCTAAAAACATGTGTAAATCATAAAATACACCATGCGATCCATAATAATTCCAAATATAATTTATTTATACTTGTTATAATGTATAGTGATCTGGAAAAATGTTGGAAGAATTGTCATGGCCTAAAACATTGTGTTTCGTAATTATTTTGTTTTGATTAAATCGTATAAAGAGAAAAAGAAAATAAAATCGTGTAACCTAGGGTTTATGAACTAGGGCTTGTTTTGATTTTATTAATGGCTCTTAAATGATTAAGTAATGATTAAAAATGGATTGGATGGATTAGGGTTTCTAAATTCTTATTTTTGTGTTATACGATTTGTATGTAAATGTTTTGGGTGAGTTTTGTAAACTTTAAAACTTAAGGGTTAATTCTGGAACTTTATTTGAGCTGTATAATATTCAAATAAAATATATAATGAGAGTGCTAAGTGTAAGTTTTGCATTTAAATGGATTAAAATGTGTTTTAAACCTAATTAGGGTTTGTTTTGAAAATAATTAAAAGAGAGGGACTAAATATGTAATTTCTGGAAACTTGGAGCTGTTTTGAGTAAATTAATATATTCAGGGAGTTATGTGACATTTTGATAATTTAATGGCATATATGTAATTAGTGATAATTAAAAGTTGAAATTATAAATTAAAGGGTTAAATATGTAACTTTTATAACTTGAGGGACTTAAAGTGTAAATTATAAAAGTTTGAGTATCCATTCGTATAACATCTTAAAATAAGTGCTCATTATGTAAAATGGATAAGTTAAGGGTTTAATGTGTAACTTTGAATACTAAAAGGTTTAAAGTGTAATTTTGGAAAGTAAAGGGTATAAAATGCAAAGTTATGAAACCCTAAGGACCAAATGAGTAAAAAGGTTAAAAGACACTTTATTTCCATTAATAATGATTCAACTTTCTAAAAATGGAAACTTTCTAATTATGAAAACTTTCTAAAAGTGGAAACTTACTATTTATGGAAACCTACTAAAAGTGGAAAGTCACTTTAAATGGAAAGTTACTAAAACTGGAAAGCCGACTAAGACGAGAAATCTGAATTGAATAAGTTATTAATAATAAGCCGATCATTAATTCGTGTAGATTCGCTGAAGAAGGAGTTTTGCTTTCGACCTTTATGTTTCTGTCATGTGTGCACTTGCGGTTTAAGGTACAGATATTCTGACCTTTCTCAAAAGGTTTCTCATGATCTCTTTCATATTCTGATCCGTTAGTTCCCGAATTGATGCCATTGCTATGATCCCCTTTACTTGAACCTACTCTGTTGATCCCACTTGATATGAACTCCGTTATGAACCTATGCTATAAAAACCTTCTTAATGATACCATGGAAATGTTTTGAGAAGAACCGATTTGAAAAGATGTTTATACATGATGCTAAATTTTTTTTAAAAGAAAGGTTATTTAACTTTCATGAACACTATATTTTGAAAGACCATTTTTATGAAAACTGTTTTAAAAGATTATTTAGATTGGACTTTTAATAGAAACTTTTGAAACGGACTTTTGAACTGAACCATGAATTGATTTTTGAATATGAACCTTGACCTGATGAACTCTGATTGGACCTTGAATACTATTTCTGATATGAACCCTTTGTTATGAACTGCTATTATGAACCTTTGATATGATTCTGAGATACACCTTTGCTATATGCCCTTTTGTATGACTTTGAGACCTGACTCTTAGTTTGATACCCGAGCCATTTATGTTTCCCTACCTATGGAGGTACCATAGGCATGTCTGTGATGCACCGCTGGCATGACTCATGTGTGGGTGAGTGATTTCTCACGCCGTCCCTTTTTATGATTACTATTATGGCCATTATGACTTTGAGTATATGACTTTGAGATTGACTTTGAGTAAGGGGCGTATGGATTGCAATCTTAGATCTGTTCTGTTTAGTGGATTTAACTATGATTATGATTATGATATATGTCTGGTGACTGGTACTGTGTGCTATACATGCCTTTCACAATTTCTGGGAGTTCGCTACTCCACCCATTTGAAGAATGAGGAAACCCTTCATATTATCTGATTATCTGAGAGGACCCCCCTCTATATGATTATGAAGAATTATGGTATTGACGGCTTATATGATATGATATGTTTCTGGGCTCGTGGTAGATGACTATCCTTTCTTCTTTCTATTCTATTATTCATTTGTTTATTCCTTATTCTATTTCTCCAGTGCACTATATTTCAGTTCTGTTTCATTACCATTGCTTTGTATATGTATCTGTTCACTGGGCTTTTTAAGCTCAGCCGCATTTCCTTTTCCTGCGGCAGGTTTTAGTAGGAAGCTGGGTTATGGGAAGAGAGTGTGACTGGACTTAGAAGACTATGCTTTGGACTAGAGACGATTAGATGAAGTTTCACTTCATTAGACATAGTATTTATTGTTTTGTAACCTTGTAGTTTCAGATTTTCATTTGTAACCCTGAATTTCGTTGTATGTATGAATCATATGCTTGTATTTGTTCTGATATGTCACTGTAATGTAATACTTCTACCCTTATCGGGTTGGGGTGTTACACCTGATGCCATAAGTGTCTTCAGAGGTTCAAACAATAGATACTTTAAGACTCATGATCCCTTCAAATTTGGTGACTTTGGGATCACTGAGTTGGATGAATTAGGTCCAATCATTAACAAGAAGAATAATGTCATTGTCAAACACCTGATGAAATCCCTGAGCCTGAGATATGAAAGACTGGCCAAAATGCATGAAGAACTTGGCATTCAATCTCTTCTCCCAGCTCCAGTTGATCAGCCTGCTCCATCTCGTCCTAAAAGAAAGAGGAAGACAGTAGAGTTAGAGCCTGAGATAAAAGTTCCTGGCCTTGATTGCAACAGAGCCCTCCATAAAGGAGTTAAATTTGTGAACAAACTGGCCATTGAACAACCTGAGGGAGGTCTATTCTTCATTGATGAAGCTGGAGACCCTGCCTTCCAAAGGTTGAGTGACATTGACCAAGCATGGATTAAATCCATGGTTGACTACTTGATGTTGGCCACCCAAATACAGAGTCAAGAAAATATGAGGTTCTGTCATGACGTAAGGATCAAGATCAAAGAACACCCTGATCAACAAGAGTTGTTATCCAAGAAACCTAAGCTTGAAGCCCTTGGATACGAGTTGGACTGATGAAACATCTGCAACACAACCATTATCTTTTATTTCTTTTTTGTAATTTTTTGGACTGTAATAGCTATGAATGATCAATTATGTTTTATGTTAACCAGTGTCCTATTAATTAATTTGTTTTATCACTTAGTGTGAGTTGATGACCTTTGCTCACTCACACTGAACCTAGAAACACTCAGGTTATTTGTATATCTAAATAGGGGGAGACTGTTGGGTTAGTAAATACCCAAACTTCCTTAGACTAGGATTTGAACATAAAATAGCCTAAGTGTTTGATAACCTTAAACGTACTCAAGTCACTGAATGAACAGTCATTTAGTGAGTCATCTTTAAGAAGCTTAGGACGAGCCTATGAAGAAAGGTTCTCCATTCAGTGATGTGGAACTCAGTGAATGATACATAAGCCAAAGAAAAAGGTGATGGATTCACTGAGTGATGAAAATAACTCACTGAATCCCCAAGTCTCCTCACCAACCTTGAAGACTGAGAATCTAAAGACTGAAGACATGAAGACTGAATTAAAGGCGGGATAAGTTTGAATTGATAAGGAAGGGTCTTTATCATGCAAAGGTCAACTTACCTTGAATGGATATAAGACCAAGAGTGTGTCAAAACTAATGTATAGAAAGCAGTCTTGTTCTTTACTACATATAGCCATGTATAATACTGACAAAATGCCTATGCATTTTGTCCATAGTAGGCTTAGGCCACTCTTGTCTTTTAGGTAACGGTTGCAATATACTTGTGTATAAATAGGAATCATAAGGAGAATAAAAGATTGCTAAGTTTGTGCGCTAAATGATTAGACATTCACAAACCAACCTTTACTCTCTCCAAATAGCAACCGTCCCTAAGACAGCTCAGTTGGTTCATCAGTTGCTACTTAAGCTTAGCTTAAGTTTAGTGAGGAGTAATACACCATACTTGTCATTTCAATCCCAAGTGTTATTCCACAAACACTTGGGTATAATTCTTTTATTAATTTTTAATAAGAAATAAACGTTGAAAAATATCTTGTTTTTTATCTTTTACATTTTTACTTATTGTTAAATTAATCTATTTATTACTTAGTCATCGAGCATGGTTAAGTTACTTTGTAAGCTATTTAACTGTGTTAAAGGGGTCCAACATTATATGATAAACAAAAGAGAAAAACTATACTAGTATATTTTTGATACATAAACATTTACTTGTCAGTGTTGTAGCTTAAATCATGAGTTACGATCTTCTAAAATGCTTCAAATTTTACAAAAGTTAAAAATACGACATGTCAGTGAAAAAATAAATGCTTTTCAAAAAATCTAACAAACGGAGGACACAAACATTAAATACCATTGAAGTTTTCCTTTTGAAAGAAATTGTGATAAAAGAAAATGCATGAAGTTGTTTGTTCATTTAGTTAAAAAAAAAGTTATTTATTCATCAATTAATCCGTGTTTATCATTTTGTCCAATTTCATTTTCATATTCATCAAATCTCGAAATTAATACGTAATGAATAAGTGTTTTGAACATTTTTTAATTAATTTATGTGATTAGCAGACCAAAATCTTATTGGCCTTTTAGACATTGGCTGTTTGATAAAACTGAATTATTTAGCCCTGAATGAATCAAATATGCTGAATAATTCAAAGGTGCTGAGTGAACAAGATTGTGTAAAAAAAAACCTGTTTGATGAATATTTTGATTACTCTCTCTGAATAAACGACAATTACGATTTTAACCTTGAGTGTGTGGGGTTTATTAATAAATAAAATACTTTGTTGATAATTAATTATTATCTATTGAAATTATAGTGTGAAAAATATATTTAAATAAGACTAAATACTTGTATTACGTATAAATTAAAAATAACACTATCACAAAATTTTACGAATATCAATACTACGTATTTTATATGGTACGGAGTAACAATCAATCACATAACTTGAACCTCATATGGTTACCTATATAAAATATTGATATGTTATTTTATATAGTATAAAATTCTATGTTATTTAATTACTATATTCTATGTTATTTAATTACTCCATTAATGTATGGTGTGATTTGATTGTTCCTGCATTTGTTTTAAAAGTAGCAGGCAAGATGTGAAAGCGTAGGCCTGTAGGGTATTTAGGTAACTACAAAGCCCACTGAATCATTTTGTGTAACCTGCCATGCAAAATCGCTCAGCACAAAAGTTATCATTCAGAGCCCGTATTTTAATCCGTCAAACACACTGACCGAATAATTTTTAGAAATTCAGTGCTTAATTAGTCCATTCAGTAGCAATCAAACACACCAATTGCTTTCATTTTATCGGATCCTCTTTTCTTTGTAAGCCAAAAGTACAATATAGATATCATATTTATCATAGATCTAATGAACTAATTTTGATCATTCATTTTTTTGATCAAAACAAAAAAATAAGCTTTCACAATTTTTCTAAAAATTAAATATCTCACAAACCGTTAATCGTTACGTGAAAAAAAATTATACTATCGCGACGAGAATTAAATTATCTTTCTATAGATATGCATATCTATATACTTTCGACGATTTTTTTTTCCAAAATTTTTGCCCAGAAAACTCACACGTGATTTATATAAATCATATATAATTTGTAAAATTCACATGTGATTTGATCTTTACAAATCACATGTGATTTTGCCGAATCACATGTGATTTTTCTAGGTAATTTTCTTTTTTTTTTTAAATGCGTCGAAATTATAAAGAATTGGATATATATAGATTGATAATTTAATTCTCGTCGCAATGGTATATTTTTTATTTCTTGAAAATTTACCGTTTGCAAGATATGTTGTTTTAAAAAAATGTAAAAAATAACTTTTTATTAATTTAGATGAAAAATGAATGACTAATATTGTTTCTTTGGATATATGACAGGTATAAGATATATATTGATTTTGTAAATGTATAAAGTATAAAATTAAATAAGAGGACATAGACATATTAAAAGGCAAATGAAGATCATGGCAGCGGAAAGCTTATTACATAAATAGTCAAGTAAACATTACAAAACGAGGGGTGAACGTTGTGGCGTCATCGAAAGAACTATATTTTGGTAAAAATTGTAGTTTGCTATATGTTATGTTCCGTTATATGTCTCGCTGTAGATGTATGTTATTATAGTAAATATATAAGTATTAGGATCAAATAAGAAAAAAACTTAAAATAAAAATAATAAGAAGAAATCACAACCACTCATTTTAAATGCATCTACAAAAATGGATGCATCTCCCTTTAAAATTCTCCCCCCTATTTGAAATGTGTGGCTAGAAATCCTTCTTATTCTTTCTATTTTAGTTTTTCTTCTTACCGGATCCCTACCCTAAGTTAATATAAGAAGTCAATTTTATTTTTTGTTAAAATAAAAGAGGACATGTCAACCACAACATTTTTCAAAATTTTTATATACCAAGACATTTTATAAAATCATGCAAAATATATATATATATATATATATATATATATATATATATATATATATATATATAGTATTACACATTTTCATCAAATTTTAAAAAGATGATTGCTACAGTTAGATAATAAAGGCATAGGCCCTGCATGTCGGGTTTGACCCGTATAATTGTTAGGGTTTGATTAGTTCATAGTCTATTAAAATCTTGTAAATTTTATTATTTATTGAATCTGATTAATATGAGTAAAGATTATTTGAGAACAAAACTTGTTTTACATACCAAGGGACTAATCTTCACCCTCCATCTTTATTTGATCTAATGGATGAGATTAATCCCAACAATTTAAAAACCCACTTTCATCATTTTTTTTTCAAATATTAACATCTTTCAAACAGTTAATCGTTAAGCGAAAAAAAATATGCCGTTACGACGAGCATTTAATTATCTTTCTATAGATAGGCTAATTGATATATTTTCGACAATTTTTTTTTTTGTTTTTTACACATTTTTTTTCGTGGCCGAAAAAATCATACTCCCTCCGTCTCACAATAATTGTCCACTTTGAATTTTCAAAGTCTTTCTCATTCAACTTTGACCATAAATATTATTATTTGTGTTATATAATACTTGATGAAAATTATCTCAATGAAAATACATTTAAAACTCAATCCATTTATATAATTTTCATCAAGTATTACATAACACAAATATAAATATTTATGGTCAAAGTTGAATGAGAAAGACTTTGAAAATTCAAAGTGGACACTTATTGTGGGACGGAGGTAGTATATGATATTACATATCATATATGATATGTAATATCTTATATGATATTATATGTAATATCATATATGATATTACATACTCCCTCCGTCTCAAATTAATTGTCATGAGAGAGAAATTACAAAGTTTAATAAAAATAGGGCCTCTATAAATCTCAACTACTAAATGAGAATATTCTCTTAAAATATTCTCTAGTTTTTACTTAAAAAGGAAAGTGGACAATTATTTTGAGACATCTCAAAAAGGAAATGTGGACAATAAATTTGAGACGGAGGGAGTATCATATATGATATGCAATATCATATATGATTTTTTTTCGGTCACGAAAAAAAATGTGAAAAAAACGATTTTTTTTTTCTTTCGAAAGTATATAAAAGTGCCCGTCTATAGAAAGATAATTAAATGCCCGTCGCGATAGCGTAATTATTTTCGTTTAACGATTAACGGTTTAAGAGATATTTAAATTATAAAAAATGAGTAAAATAATAAAATGCTTTTAATCTCAACCATTGATTTCCTTTTTAGATGGATGGTGGGGATGAGTACCTTGATAGGTGAGGAATGTTTGGTTTGTAGAATAACTTGACTCGATTAATATACTTTTTATGTGAAAAAGAAAAAAAGAAAAAATCGTTCGCCTTTGATTCTGCACGCAAAAAAAAGTTAATAATAAAATAAAATAAAAAGTTAATAATAAAATAAAATAAAATAAAATAAAAATCGAGTCACCACTGTTCTGATCGAGTAGCTGTTCAAATTAATAGTGTAATATGCAAAAAAAACAATTACTTGGTAGGTAAGGTTTTGATTTATTGACAATAACTTTATGGGTGGATTAAGTCAATTAATGGTGCATGCTTGTGTTATTAAATGTGTACTTGTGGTGCGATTTTGTTTTGAGAAGTGATACAATTATAAAAGCCTTATCGAAACAAATCTCAAAATGGATTTGTCATGTGTTGATTGTTGTAGAAAAGAGAAGAGAGAAGATATATCTAAACACACTAATTAACACATGACACAAATTTCTATTGTAAGTTTTTTATTTTATTTATTTATTATTATTATTATTATTATTATTATTATTATTATTATTATGTGTGTGAATCATTTGTTTTTGTAGCACTCCTTTTGTTTTTGATTGGTTAGTATTGGAATATGACTTGGTATTGATTTTTGGTAGCACTCCTTTTGTTTTTGATTGGTTAGTATTGGAATATGACTTGGTATTGATTTTTGGTATCGGTATTTGGTGATGGTTATGTTATAGCCTTAACTAATCCAAATATGTCTTGAGTAAGTATGTGTAGCATCTCGGTATCAACAACATGTTTTCGTTCAGCCCTGGTTTCACCTGGTTCTGTATTTGGTTACATCTGGTTATGCATTTGTCTGATTTCACATGTGGTTCTGCATCTGGTTCCGCCTGGTTTTATCTGAATCTGTGCATGAATCCGCTCTTTATCTATCTCCGTTCGGATCTCTCTTCTGAATCTGTATCTGCTTGTCTACATCTGTTTGCCTGAATATGTTCTTCGTCTACATCTATTCGGACCTCTTTCCTGAATTTGTTCTTCGTCTACCTTTGTTCAGACCTCTCTCCTGATTTTGCATCTGTCTGTCTGAATTTGCCTGCACATCGTTATCTGTCTGTTCTACTCTCGTTGATCTCCGTATTTATGTGTCGCTGTGCTATGCACTTGTCTGCATCTGGTTCTTCCCGATTGTATCGGATTGAGACTCTGTCTAGCACCGAGTTTGTACTCTAGGATATTCTGCTTTTATTTATTTTTCAGTTTTAGTTTATTTTTTGTTTGTCAAACTCTTAATTTTTACAGCTGCAGCATTGAGTTTGGGAGGTGATTTTAGATAATAAAGGACTAGCCCCGGCCTGTCGTGTTTGGCCCGTTTAGTTGCTAGGGTTTTGATTAGTTTATAGTTTATTTAATATCTTGTAAACTTCATTATTTAGTGAATCTGATTGATAAACTTTTTCAGTATTCCATTGATTTTTATAGCTACAACCACACAATTTTCACGAAATTTTCACACAATATATAAAACGTATGAGATATTTGATCTACAATTACATCTAAGATCTAAATGTATAAAAGGTTTAACATTTTGCGGCGAATTTTAAATGATAGCTTCTAATGATATCAACGTAAGTTTATAAATAATGTTATATTGAGATGACATCCTTATTTTTATTCAAAGGCTCTGATGAGACGAAAAGTGTTACGCTTTTAAGGGGTTATTTAAGCCTTAAATCGTGATTATATGATCAAATATTGCCTTAAATCGTTCTTTTTGTCATTTTAGGTACTTTTGAGAGGAATTATGAAAAAGGAAGAATTTTGGACGTTTTTGGAGCATAAAAGTGCAGAATACGACAAAGTCTCAAATTATGCTGGAAACAGTACCTTACAACGTCACGCATTACTTGGTGACGGCGTCATGTGTTGACAAAGAGGTGGATATGAAGTTTACACTTGACGGGCCAGAAAGGAATTTTGAAGTTTAAACGTGATGGCGTCACGTTATAATGCATCAAGGACGTCACGTGTTATCACAAAGAGAGACGGCCCAAAGCCTTATTCAACCAGACGGCGTCAAGAGTGGATCTAGGCCATCAAGGAACCCTAAAGACGGCGAGGTGACGGCGTCACGTCCCATAAGGTGACGCCATCAAGTTGTAAAATCTATGTATACTTTTATAATTTTCATTCATTATGTGTGGAACTTTGGGGAGAAACTTTGGGTACGAACCCTAGTCGAATTTTGCAGCTATTTTGAGGTTTCCAAACCTTTTTTGTTTCATGATTAATTGAAGATAAGTAATCTTTCAATCATTCAATATGTCTATGTGTTGTTTGATTCTATCTTACGCTTATCTTTCTTTTAACATGCTAGACTAGGTTTGTTTGTGTTTGCTTACATATAATGAAATCTAGCTATTAATTATTGATTGATGGTTTGTTGTTAATTGTTGTTGGATGAATGATATCAATGTTAGGCTTAAGAAAACTAGCCAATTTCCTATTGGTAACTTGCTTGATGTCTTAAGAAACATGAATCGGATGTGTACTACGATTAATTGGTTGTGTTTAATGCATAAGAGAATATTAATGAGGCCATGATAGGATACTAAACGTGTCGTCATAGGAAGAGATAGGATCTTATAGAGTTGGGGAAGGACGTACATGCCTTCACGAATGGTATTAAGGAATACAACACGTCATCCACGCAATTGTAACAAACTAATCAATCAATGAAAGATAGCTAGGGAGTAGTGAAACCTAAGTAAACACGTTTTTCTCCATATTAGTTTTACACACATTTATTTTCTTGTCATTTTATTTTTATTTGCGTTTGTAGTATTTGGGTTAGTTGACTAGCAACTAATTCCGCCCACTCTTCCAAAACCCGAGAATTTTACTTGCTTTCCAAAAAAATATAAAAATACAAAAAGAATCATCCCTTACCTCTAGACCTATTTTAGATCATTTTCAAACCTAAGGAACACTATTCCCTGTGGAGAACGATCAATTCTCTAGTTCTTACCACTACAGTATACTACATCAGTCAGGTACACTTGCCTGGCGGGGATTGTAAGCTTCTCAAGATCCCTTGAGAATTAAAACTTTTGTGTGACAATCCAAACCGCATCAAAGTTTTTTGCGCCGCTTCCGGGGAATAGTTATTGTTTAGGTTGAAATTTATTTTTATTAGGTCTACTCATTAGATTCCTTTCTAGTGAGATTTTTATTTTATTTTTATAGGTTTTCTTTCGTCTATCTTTTTCTGCCCAACCCACTGCTCAAATCTTCCTTGGCCATCATGGTAAACGAAGATATTTCTAATCTTAGAGTCACTAGGAGTCGTAGTTCCATAAGAAACCTTGTTCCACCCTACGCAGAACCTGAAAGGCAAAATGCGTAGGCTAAGGCAATCTCTTCCAACATCCGAACCGTTTGGCACAACCATCAACATTGATGAAGCTCTTTCTGAGGAAGACTCTGATCATCACCTTACACCCTCTAGCCCCCAATCAAATCACTATATGGAAATTCCTACCCCTATGTGCCTTAAGGATTACTCTTCCCCGAACCCTCGCGGCTTTTCAAATGCTATTGTTTTTCCAAATGAACACACAGATGGGGTCTTGCGTGCAACCGATATTTGGCTTGTCCAAAGTGTATGCAAGTTTAACGGATTGAAAACTGAGGATCCAATCCAACACATCAAAGATTTCTTGAAAATAGTGGACACCATCCATGCGGACGGGGCTACTAGAGATACATCCCAGTTACGATTCTTTCCTTTCACCCTTCAAGAAAAGGCCAAGGAGTGGTATGAAAAACTTCCTTCTGAATCCATCTTCACATGGGAACAACTAATCTCAAAATTCTATGAGAAGTTCTTTCCTGCAGGAAGAACTTCAGCAATCAGAGACAAAATCCTCCGTTTCCGCGTTGGACAAGCAGAACCCATACATAAATCTTGGATTAGATTCAAGGATCTAATAAGACAAGTTCCCCATCATGGCATCGAGCTTTAGCTTCTTGTCCAAATCTTCTACGAAAACATCTATCAAAACGACCAGAATTGGATCAATAATTCGGTAAAAGGAAAATAGACAAGTTAAGTGCTGAGGAAGGATGGAGTAGAATTGAGGAATATGCTCAAGAGCAGGATGATACCTGGGATGTACCCGATTCGGTCATGAGCATATCTGAGAGAATGTAAAAACCCTCCCTCGAAGGCCGGCAAAGAAAGTTACAAGAAAAAGTGTCATACCTAACAGGGTTGCTAGCAACTAAACGGCTGTCAAACCCATACCTGATTTGCGACTATTGTGGAGGCCCGCATGAATTGGAAGAATGCGGGTATGAAACCACCACCGAACAAGCATGTTTGTCAAGCCATGACATCTTTGATGACCCTTCTCTGTTAACTTTTTATCAAAACAATGATGTCACCTCATGGGGAAATCTTGTGAGAAAAAATGAAGGGGAAAAAGGTCCTGACTTCAAAATCAGGAGCACTTTTGAGGATGACCTTGGGCATTTCACACATGAAAAAAGTCTACTGCTAAAAGGTCTCCACGACCTCATCACTGATCAGCAAAATGACTTGAAAACCAAGTTCATGGAACTAATTGTTGCCCTTGATAGCCATGGCAAACCCCAAGTGAACCAAAATGACCCGTTGCTTGCCATTACCACTCGGGCTGGAACAACAACTAAGGATCCACCGTATCCAACCCAACACCCCACTACCATTGAACCCGATACCTCTCACGAGGAAGAAGGTAATGTGAACAATGAGATTCCTGAGCAGCCCCCTCAAGTAACTTCCTCTACACCAACTCCACCCAGACAACCTGTAAAAGTCCCATATCCGTCCCGCCTCAAGAATCAAAAAGTCGAAAATGATAATAAAAGATTCTTGTCATACTTGAAGTATTCGGTTGTCACCATACATCTTCTCGATGCATGTTACCATATGCCCAAGTATAGTACATACTTCAAGAGGCTCCTCGCCAACAGAAAAAAGCTTGAGGGTCTTGTAATCCTAGGAGAAGAATGTTCTGTGGTGACCCAACGAGGACTACCAAAAAAGGTGGACGACCCTGGTAGTTTTACCTTGCCCTGTTCCATAGAATCTCTATCAGTAAAGAATGCTCTAGCTGACTTAGGGGCAAGCATCAGTCTCATGCCATATTCCATGTTCTTTAAATTAAGATATTCAGGATTGAAACCAACCCGTACAAATATCCAATTGGCCGATAGATCAGTCAAATACCCCTTAGGAATATGTGAGAATGTGCTAGTTGAGGTAGGGAAGTTCAAATTTCCGGTTGACATTGTAATCTTGGAGATGGAAGAAGATGACCTAGTGCACATCATCCTAGGAAGACCATTTCTTGCCACTGCTCGTGCCGTCATTGATGTTCATGACGGAAAATTAACCTTACGAGTAGGGGCCGATAGCTTAACCTTTGATATCAAGGATGCAATGGACCTTTCTCTCGAAGCAGCTAACCGGCGGTATTTCATCGGAGAGGTCGATGAATTAACCGATGTCATTGATAACTATGTAGATGAACAAGTCGAAGAAGGTTGGTTGTGAGACGAAGCTTTCTTGCCCATCTTTGAGAAGGAAAAGACAAAGGGTGTCAATGCAGTCTCCTTCTATTCCGGACGAGAAATCGCTGAACCGCTTGAGCTCCGAAAGCTTAAAAACAAGCTCAAACCCTCCATCATGGAACCACCTAAGTTAGAGCTTAAGGAACTTCCAAATCATGCTTTCCTCCAAGGAGGTGATCAACTCTCGGTAATCATAAACTCTTCCTTAGAAGACGGACAGAAAGACAAACTCCTGGGAGTCTTAAAAATATATAAAGGGGTTATCGCATGGAGTATAGCCAATATCAAGGAAATCGACTCAATCTTTTGCACGCATAAATCCTCATGGAGTAGGATTATAAACCAACCGTGCAACCCCAGAGGCGTGTAAATCCCAACATCAAGGAAGTTGTGAAGAAAGAAGTCATCAAACTCTTGGATGCAGGGCTAATTTACCCAATTTCAGATAGTCCAAGGGTTAGTCCTGTACAAGTTGTACCTAAGAAATGAGGGATTACAGTTGTAAAAAATGACAACGATGAGTTACCGGTTGGCGTGTGTGCATCGATTATAGGAAGTTGAATGATGCAACTCGAAAGGATCACTTTCCTCTCCCATTCATCGATCAAATGTTAGAAAGATTAGCAGGGCATGAATACTACTATTTCTTAGATGGGTTCTCAGGATATTTCCAAATCCCTATCACTCCTGAGGACCAAGAAAAGACCACGTTTACATGCCCTTATGGGACATTCGGTTATAAGAGAATGCCTTTTGGATTATGTAACGCCCGTGTCACTTTCAGCGATGTATGACTGCAATCTTTCACGAGTTAATGGAAGATAGCATGGAAGTCTTCATGGATGATTTTTCGGTCTTTGGAGACTCTTTCGATCGATGTCTTGCCAACCTTGAGAGAATGCTCAAATGTTGTGAGGAGACCAACTTGGTCCTAACAGGGAAAAATGCCATTTTATGGTAAAAGAAGGGATCGTACTTGGGCACAAAGTCTCAGGAAATGGAATTGAGGTGGACCGAGCGAAAATTGAGGCTATATCTAACCTACCTTATCCAACTACAGTCAAAGCAATACATAGCTTCTTGGATCATGCTGGTTTCTATAGAAGGTTCATTAAAGACTTCTCAAAGATAGCTCGGCCAATGACTCAGTTGCTCATAAAGGATGCTCCGTTCGATTTCTCTCAAGAATGCAACGATGCATTCGATCGGTTGAAGCAGGAACTCACACAAGCTCCAATTATGGTTACGCCTAATTAGGAATTACCCTTTGAGATCATGTGCGATGCTAGCGACTATGCTGTTGGAGCAGTGTTAAGCCAAAGGCTCAACAAACACTTCTAGCCGATATACTATGCTAGCAAAACCATGAATCCTGCTCAGGAAAACTACACCACCATTGAAAAGGAGCTTCTGGCCATGGTATTTGTTTTTGATAAATTTCTCCTATATCTTGTCCTTTCAAAAACAGTTGTTTTTACAGATCATTCGGCTCTTCGATACCACTTCGCTAAGCAGGACGCTAAACCACGATTGATTCGTTGGATCTTATTGTTGCAAGAGTTTGATGTTGAAATTCGTGATAAAAAGGGCGCAGAAAACCTAGCTGCTGATTACCTCTCTCGACTTGAAAATCCCAGCTTGGAATAATCAAACAAAAGTGAAATTCGGGATTCATTTCCTGAAGAACAACTCATGTCAGTAAATGATTCGGAGCCATGGTACGCGGACTACGCTAACTACCTGGCAAGCAGGGTTATTCCAGAATACATGGGCAGAAAAGAGAGAAAAAGGTTCTTCACTCAATTGAAATACTACTTTTGGGATGAATCTTTCTTGTTTCGTAGATGCCCCGACCTAATAATTAGGCGGTGTGTCTCTGGAAAAGAGGCAATCAGAATCATGAGAGAATGCCATGCTGGTCTATCTGTTGGACATCATGGGGTAAGCACCATTACGCGAATTTTTTTTGATGCAGGATTCTATTGGCCTACAATATTTTGCGATGTGAAAGGAATGATACAAGCTTGTGATGCATGTCAAAAAGCTAGAAATATTTCCAGGAGGGATGAAGCACCTCAAAATTACATACAAGTTTATGAGATTTTTGATGTTTGGGGAATAGATTTCATGGGACCCTTTCCATCATCAGGAGGAAATGAATACATTTTAGTTGCTATTGATTTTGTCTCAAAATGGGTAGAAGCACAAGCCCTTAGGACTAATGATGCCTGAGTGGTTATTCATTTCCTAAAAAAGTTGTTTGCTAGGTTTAGAATTCCAAAAGCCCTTATTAGTGATAGGGGACCCATTTCTGTAACGCACAAATGGAAAAGGTCATGAAAAGATATGGAGTCTCCCACCGATTCCCTACTGCTTACCATCCTCAGACCAACGGTCAAGTTGAAAACACCAATAGAGCAATAAAACGAATATTAGAGAAGTCGGTGAACAAAAATAGGAAGGATTGGTCCTTCAAACTTGACGATGCATTGTGGGCATTCCGGACTGCCTACAAAACGCCCATCAGAACAACCCCATTCCGTATGGTCTGCGGCAAGGCATGTCACCTTCCAATTGAATTGGAACACAAGGCATATTGGGTGCTCAAAGCCTATAATTTGGACTATAAGGTCGCAGGGGCAAATAGATTCTTGCAACTTCAGGAGCTTGATGAATTGTGACTAGAGGCTTACGAGTCCTCCATAACATAAAAAGAAAGGGCAAAGAGGTGGCACGACCAACGAATTAAAAACCCTAAGGAATTTTCAGAAGGAGATAAGGTTTTATTATATAATTCTCATTTAATGTTATTTCAAGGAAAACTAAAATCTAGATGGTATGGACCTTTCACGGTGAAAAGTTCCTCGAAAACTGGCGCTGTTGTATTAATCGATGACGAGGATAGGGATTTCACTATAAACATACAACGCATTAAGCATTATCAAGAGCATAATAATGAATTGATTAATAAGGAAGACATAGCTTTTGATGATGAGGTCACGTAATAGACATGACTTTTAGTCTAGCTACAAGACTCGTTAATAAAGAAAAGTGCTTCTTGGGAGGCAACCCAAGCTTTTTATTTGTTTGCTTGTTTATTTGTGTTATTTGCTTCCATATGTGTGTTCTTATTTCTATTGTTTATAATTCATGTTTCAAATAAAATTGTGAAAATGCTTTATTTTGCTTTTAACTTCGTCTTAATTACATATAAAGGTATTTTGCAAAAAGATGAGTGTAAGGGAAATCCAAATTTGTTTTCAAAGAACGAATTGAACATGAACAATAACAATGAGATATAAACATACATATTAGTACTTGTTTGAGTCAAATGCTTGTATCGAGTCATAATGATATTTTGCAGGAATTCCAGGAATTAAGGTATAGTTTTTTCTAGAAATTTTCCAGAAACTCAACATAAAATTTCTGTCAGATCAATTCTGACGACGTCAGCAATTAAAGCCTAACGACGTCAGGTATAATTTTTCTGGAAAATTTTGCAAGTTTTGTTTTTATTGGGTCACTGAATTCCCAATCTTCCTCTAACTAGGATTTGAACATAAAATAACCTAAGTGTAAACACATACAAGTCACTGAGTGAACAGTAACTCAGTGAGTCATCTTCAGGATGCTTAGAACGAGCCTATGAAGAAAGGTTCACCATTCAATGAGGCGGAACTCAGCGAGTGGCATCTAAGCCAAGAAGAAGGTGATGGGTTCAGTGAGGATGACAATAACTCACTGAACCCCCAAGACTCTTCAACAACTATTGAAGTGCTGAAGACTGAAGACTGAAGATCTGAAGACTAAAGAATGGGCGGGACAAAGCGGGAAACTTTAAACGTATCAACAGGTGTCCTTATCAACCTAAAGTCAAAATTTCCCTGAATGGCGTCAGGATGGTGTCATCACTGTGCATCAGCAAGGCACATTGTCCTTTACCCAATATAGTCTATTGTAACAGAGACAAAATATGTAGGTATTTTGTCTCTACTAGATAGGTCATCAATTTGTCTTTATCAGTAACGCTGTAATTTACTTGTGTATAAATAGGTAGTATAAGTGAGGAGTAAAAGTTGACAAGTTTGTGCAGTTAATGCTTAGACATTCACAAACTACTTTTACTCCTCCAAAGAACAACACAATCCTTGAGATTGCTCAGTGTGACCTTTAGTTGTCACTCAAACATAGTTTGGGTTTAGAGAGGAGTCAATACCATACTTGTCGTTTCAATCCCAAGTGTTATTCCGCAAACACTTAAGTATAATAAGAATTTGATGAGGCGAAAAATGAACCATTTTTAGGGGGTCATTTTAGCCCGGATTTGAATTCATTTGATCAAATAATGCCCTAAATCGTTCCTTTTGTCATTTTAGGTACTTTTCGAGTGAATTCTAGAAAAGGAAGCATTTTGGACGTTTTTCGAGCATAAAAGTGAAGAAAACGGCAAAGTCTAAATTTTACTTGCTGGGAATAGTACCTGACGGCATCAAGAGTCTTCAAACGATGGCGTCAAGAGTAATACAAGAGGTGGAAGTGGATAAAGTCCATGACGATCCAGAAGAGTTTTACACTAAGGACATGACGGCATAATCATAGGCCGTCATGGTCCAATTAAGAGTGACGGCCTAGAGTAGAAGTATACATGACGGCGTCAAAAGTGGATCTAGGCAATCCGATTTCATTATGGGCGGCGAGTTGACCTTTACCATCCGACACCATGGTAGGTGTTAACATCTTTGAACCCATCAACCTACCACAACAAAACCCACCACTAGTAAACCAACCTCTTAGGCCCCGAACCCTAGGAGAGTATTCCCGTCCTAGCCACCAAGGCTATCGAAACACTATTGAGCTCACTCAAGGAGCCAATGTGTCCCCTTTGCGATCTGACACCATCCGGTTGGTGCAAAGCGGATGTGCATTCCATGGACTTCGTTCCGAAGATCCTAATCAACATCTCAAGGATTTCCTTAAAATCGTAGATTCTATAGACCTTGATGTTACAACTAGAGAGTCGACCCGATTACGCCTATTCCAATTCTCTCTACATGATCAAGCTAGTCAATGGCTTGAACGTTTACCCGTGGGATCCATCACCTCTTGGGATGATCTCACCACTCGTTTCCTTGCTCATTTTTTCCCACCGGGGAGAACTACTAAGCTTAGAAATGATATCTTGATGTTCCAACAACGTCAAGGTGAAACTCTATATGAAGCATGGACTCGTTTCAAGGACTTACTTCAAAAAGTCCCTCATTATGGCATAGATCTTTGGATCTAAGTCCAAATCTTCTATGACCATATCAATCTCTCCACAAGGCGAACCATTGACCAATCGGCCGGTGGTAAGCTACGTGATCTAAATGCGGAAGAATCATGGGAACTCATAGAAGATCTTGCTCTCTATGACAACGAAAGTTGGAATGATCCCCGTGATTTGAACAAAACGGTCAAGGCAATATCTTTGCCTTCGAACAATTCTAGCACTCCCGACCGTATGATCATGGAACTTGAGGACCAAGTCAAGTTTCTCATGAAATCTTACGAAGCTCCTAAGCCTTCAAGCCAAGTGAACAAAATCACTTCTTCATGCGAATTATGTAGTGGTCCCCATGACACTCGTGATTGCGTGGAACTCCCCGGAACAGCTTTTGCGGACTACGCATCCTCGCGTACCGACGAAGCGAAAGACAAGTGGCACACTTTCAAACCCGATCCGAACCGTTAAGGTGATTCCTACAACCCTTCTTGGAAAAATCACCAGAACCTTAGGTGGAAACAAATCCAAAACAATTCTTCCAATCTGCCTAATTGTTACCAACCAAACAGTCCACCCTCCAACCGTACTTTCAACAATAATCCTTCCAACAACTATGGTAGTACCAAAAATCTTGAAGGGTTGATGTCCAAGTTTATGGCATCTTAAGAATCTCACATATCTAAGTTTGAAGCCGATTTCAAACAAAA
The DNA here is from genome assembly GCA_030686995.1 of Artemisia argyi. Taxonomy (NCBI): domain Eukaryota; kingdom Viridiplantae; phylum Streptophyta; class Magnoliopsida; order Asterales; family Asteraceae; genus Artemisia; species Artemisia argyi. The sequence goes on along the minus strand of CM060688.1, from coordinate 108,120,305 downwards.
GCAAAGCTAGATGACCACCAAAATTGACACATTATTGAAAGTTCTCAATGACCGAGAAATGGGAGCACTCCCAAGCAACACGGTCAAGAACCCGAAACTGAACGTTAATTCCATATCATCGATTTCGTCACCCACTTCTTGTCCGCAATACTACTCGGTTAAATCATTGAGCACATGTTTCAAGCAAAACCAAATTCTTCAAAAGGGCCAATCGAATGAAACACCCAATATCAAACCGGTCAATAATAAAGTTGAAACACTTCCTACACAAGACTTTGTCGATGAATTCAAGGAGCTCCACCTTGAATGCCCCGTCATTGATGTCTTAGCCCGTGCTCCCTACTATAGTGCCCTCCTAGAAAAATATGAGAAGTTTAAATTGGGTAAAAATGGGACCGCCGTCGTTCAAAACAAGTTGCCTAAGAAGCTTGATGATTCGGGTATATTTGTTTTGCCTTGTAAGATAGGAAAATCCGAAACTTTTGACACACTAGCCGATTTAGGATCAAGCCTCAACTTGATTCCCTTATCCCTTTTCACCACTCTTAAGCTAGGAAAGTTAGAGGAGACGGAGGTACTAATTGGTCTAGCGGATGGGAGTATTGCCCACCCGGTTGGGATGATCAAGGATGTAGTTGTTCACGTAGGGAAGTTAATTATTTTAGCGGATTTTCACTTCCTTTATATGGTTAGTGATACTACATGCCCATTGTTAGTAGGAAGAGGATTTTTAGCAACCGCTAGCGCCATGATAGATTGTAAGGAGTCTAAGATAGTGGTAGGTGAGGGCGATACTTGGTCGTTATATGATGTTAAGAAGCATAGCTACGATTGTGAGGATGAACCGACACCACATTGGGTAGAGATGAATAAGAGACCACCTAGATATGGACCTTGGATAGAAAGAAACTTTATAGGATCTCAACGCCCATTCTATCTAGAAAAAGATTTCATCGATAAAACACATTCGGTGGAATAACTCATTGCTAGGGATGAGGAGTTAGACCCTTTTGAGGACCCCCTAGTCTTTAGGAAAATGATTGAGTTCTTAGGCGTAATGCCTATTAACATAGAGATGAACAAGTGGAAAAGAGAGGGGTATAAGTGTAAATGGAGGTAGGACAAGCAACCTAAGGAAGGTGACGGATCATGGCATATGAAGATGATTTTATATGATCCGGATGGAGAAAAGTTTGAAAGGTCATACCGTACCAAGAAAACCGATAGGAAGTTGAAACCCAAGTTTGATCCCAAAGATGTCCTCAATGAGGAACTCACCCATATAACGTAATAGCCCATGACCTTGAGTCTAGCTACAAGACTCGTAAATAAAGAAAATCGCTTCTTGGGAGGCAACCCATGTTTTGTGTAATTTTTATTTGTTTGATTGTTATTTGCTTCCGTATGCATGCTTTATTTTTATTGTTGGTAGATCATGTTTCAAAATAAAATTGTGAAAACGCTTTATTTTGTTGTTTAACTTCGTCTTAACTTCATACAAAGGTATTTTGCAAAAGATAAGTGTAAGGGGAAACCCCAATTTGTTTTTAAGAACGAAATTGATCATGATTCACCACAATATTAAAATGAACATGTGTATTAGTATTTGTTAGAGTCAAATGCTTGTATCGAGTCATAATGATGTTTTGCAGGATTTTCCAGGAAGTAGGACATAAGTTTTTCCAGAAATTTTCCGGAAACTTAACATAAAGATTTCTGCAGATCACTTCTGACAGCGTCAGGAGTTAACTCCTGACGGCGTCATGTGTAAAATTATGGAAATTTTGCTAGTTTTGTTTTTCTAACGGAGTCTTGAAGTTTATGTTAATTCTTTAGTTTTATAAAATCCAGGAAATCTGCAAACATTCATTCCACAAGCATTATATCTTAATTTGCTTTCTAGGACTTGTTAGTATATATAGATTGCCACCGATTTTACGTGAGGTTTCCTTGTTTGTTTTCTCAGGTTTAACAGGTTATATATGACAAGAAGATGATTTATTTTTCTGGAAGGGAAGCTTTGAATGTTCATTTTCTTGGAGGAAGATCTAACCTTGTTACCACACTATCCACACCGAACGAATCAGGGGAGTATTTGATTTCATTCTTTTACCTGTTTCACTTTTACATTCTTTAATTGAACATTGGGGACAATGTTCATCCTAAGTGTAAGGGGAGGGTAAATGATGATTACTTATAGGATACTATTGCACTTGAGTTTGTTTGTATGATGGTAGGTGTGTAATAAAACTAAGAGAAATACTTGTTACTGTAATTTTAGTGCCAAATTTAAAATTTTTTACAACATTTAGGAGTGAAACTTTAGCCTTAGCAAGCATCTCATGGATAGGAGTTGTATGACTAGCACAAAATCGTACCATTCAGAAAAATTTTCCACCCAAATATGTGAGGTTCGCCTTTAGATTTGATAGGAAAAGCATTTACTATTAGTGCTTATGAGTGTACCAGTAGCATTTAGATTCTAGAACTTGCGTTAGTGATGCATCCCGAGACCACTAGTCAGACTACATTCGTGTAGTAGGATTTACTACATGATAAGAGGCATTAGGATCACCCTTGTGTTAAACCCGTATCATAATTACTTGACCATTTAAGTCATATTACTTGGCTAGTAAAGTCAACTAATTTTTCCCACACCTTAGCGTTGTACTCATTTTTAGTACACGAAACCCCTAATACACCCCTCCGAGCCTATCTTTTCGTTTCTAACTTTAGGCATCTTACTTAAAAGGAAGAATTTGTTACAACCCACTTAAATGTACACCCAAATCACCTTAGCCTTCCGTATGTGCACTCATCTTTAGTGCATTATTGTTATTTGTTTAAACCCTTAGTTAATTATCTAATTGATTACATGGTTGCTAAGTCGAGTCATATCCTTGTACATATTGTTTTGGGACGATTGGGACTCATGGGTAAAGTACTTGTGTTATGGAGTAATGGGGAAGAACATCATATATTACCCCCATATGTGCGTTAATCTTAAAAGTGCTCCAAGTGTTTTGATTATCTTGATTCGAGTCATTAGATTAGTTTATTGTAAAGTATGTAAAAATTCAAGTGTAAGGGGAATGTACATTCCCTATGATGTATTATTTTGGATGGTAGGGTAAAAGTGTATGCAAAAAAAAAAAAAAAATCGAAAAAATTAAGAAAAAGAAAAAAAAAATAGAAAAAGAGAAAAGAGAAAAAACATACGGACTACCATCCCGTTTCATTCTATTTTTATTTTATGTTTTTGTTATTTTTTATTTATTAGCTTAAGTCGAGTCTAGTCTTGGCTTAGCAACGCCATATTGTACATGTAATTAACCAAGATGATTAACTCGCCACCAGTAAATATTGCCTATATCTAACAAAACCGTGTATTCCATATCCCTACACCTAATGTTATAACCCTTTAAAAGACCTCTTTGATAGTTTATCCTAGGTGCTTACGCCATGTGGTAGAGGTTTGATCCTTTCCCAAGCCTATGGTAATCTATTTTGCTATGACAGGTAGTGAGAGATGTTTTTCATTTCCATATTGTGATATATACTTTATTACACCCGAGAGATGTGAGTATCTAAACACTATTTGTGAGGTGCTAGTGTATGACCTCCGTGCTTGTCTTTGGTCTTTAGTGGAACGATTATTTGTTGTAATTACTTTTATATTAGTGTTAAATGACCCCTAACTTGTATTTTGATTAGAATAAAAGCGCATTTGCTTGAGGAAAAGCAAATCTCAAGTGTAAGGATATTTGATGAGGCAAAAAATGAACCATTTTTAGGGGGTCATTTTAGCCCGGATTTGAATTCATTTGATCAAATAATTCCCTAAATCGTTCCTTTTGTCATTTTAGTTACTTTTGGAGTGACTTCTGGAAAAGGAAGCATTTTGGACGTTTTTGGAGCATAAAAGTGAAGAAAATGGCAAAGTCTTAATTTTCCTTGCTGGGAACAGTACCTAACGGCGTCAAGAGTATTCAAGTGACGGCGTCAAGAGTAATACAAGAGGTGGAAGTGGATAAAGTCCGTGACGATCCAGAAGAGTTTTACACTAAGGACATGACGGCGTCACCATAGGCCATCATGGTCCAATTAAGAGTGAGGGCCCAGAGCAGAAGTGCACATGACGGCGTCAAAAGTGGATCTAGACAATCCGATTTCATTATGGGCGACGAGTTGATAGCGTCAGAATTTCCTTCTTGACGCCGTCACCCTGTAAAATCTATATATAGTTTTGCAATTTTCATTCATTAGAAAGGAACAATTAGGGTGTAACTTTGGAGAGAAACCCTAGTCCGAATATTACAGCTTTTTCAAGGGTTTTTACCCTTTGAAACCTTTCATGTTCAATTGAGATAAGTACTCTTTCAATTCATTCAATATGTCTATGTGTTGTTTGAATATATCTTACACTTGTCTTGAATTTAACATGCTTGGCAAGATCTCTTGTGTGTTTGCTTAGATGTAGTGAAACCTAGATGTTAATTATGGGTTGATTGTTTGTTTATAGTTGTTACGGATGATTGTATTCGATGTTAGGCTTAAGAAAACTGGCAGACTTCCATTGGTGACATGCTTGAACATCTTAAGAAACATGATCAGAGGTGTACTATGATTTTTGGTTGTATTTAATGCGTAGGAGAATTCTAATGATCCCATGTTAGGAGCTTCTAACGGCTCGACATAGGAGTGAAGTTGGATCCTATAGAATTAGGGAATATTGTACACGGCCCTACGACTAGTATTAAGGAATACGACCCGTCATCCATGAAATTGTAACAAACTATCAACCTGTAAAAAGATATCTAGGGAGTAGTGAAACCTAAGTAAACACAACTCTCCCAATTATTGTTCACACCACTAGTTTAATTAGATTTCATTTCATTTTTGTTATTTTATTTTGATTGCATCTTAGTTATTGGGTTAGTTGAATAGCAACTAATTCCGCCCGCTCTTCCAAAACCGATATTTTTAATTGCTTTTAAAAAATATAAAAATACAAAAGAATCATCTCTCACCTCTAGACCTAGTTTTTAGGCTTTCTAATCCTAGCGACACTATTCCTGAGTTGAATGATCAATCCCCCGGTACTTGTCACTATACTATACTACAACGATCAGGTACACTGCCTGGTGAGGGTTGTAAGCTTCTCGAGATCCCTCGAGAGGTAAAGCCTGGTGCAATTCCCACGTATCAGAATTAAACGTCGAAAAATACTGTATCTCTTTTCTTTACGTTTATATTTGTTTTTAATCATTATATATTTGTCAAAAGTCATGGAACTTGGTTAGATTAATTTTTTAGTTAATATTAACTTAGTAAACGGGAACAACAAGTGGTATCAGAGCCTCTGATTTGTAAAACTTTTCTAAATCTGTTTTCAAAACCAAAGAATGCTCAAAAAGTTTTTAAAATCAAGATCCCACCATGGCTGACTCAGATGTTCCCCAACTTGTCGATAAAAAGGGTGGAAGTTATTCAGCTACTGCCCCTCGACTTGAAGTTGGAAAATTTAACAAGTGGAAAAAGCACATGCTTTGCTACTTGACTGGGATGGAACCATATTACATTAAGCTTATTAATGATGGTCCATATGTCCCAACAACTGCCCAAGGTTTAGTCATACCTGAAGCTCAGTGGACCCAAGATCAGAGGAGGGTGGTCAATCACGACCAACGCCTGAAAAGCATAATTATATCTTGTCTTCCTGACGATATAATGGAATCAGTCATCAATTGTCCTACTACTAAGCAGACATGGACTGACTTGGTTCACAGCTATGAGGGTCCCTCATATACCAAGGAAAACAGGATCATGGACCTGAAACTTGAGTACAATAATTTCAGGGCCAAAGACTCTGAAAGTGTCTCTTAGACCTATACCCGGTACAAGACCCTCCTGAATGAGCTGACCAATGATGGTGTCACCCTGTCTAAGCATGAAATCAATGTTGGCTTTGTCAACAGTCTCCCTGAGAAGTGGTTAAACTTCTCTCAGGGTCTTAGAAATGCCAATCATATTCAGAACCTTGAACTCCCTGAAATTTATGGGAAGTTTGTCTATGAAGACAATCTTATCACCAGGAGATACCCTGGTAAAGCTAAGGAGACCAAAAAGACCCTGACCTCCTCACCCATATCCACTGCATTCTATTCAAATGGTGTTGTGCAGGATTTTGAAGATGGATTTGATGATGAGGTTGATGAAAGAACGTGTGAGGATTACCTGAATGATTTACAAATTGAATTTCATGAAAGGGCACTCCTTGCAAACTCAAGAAGGTTTATTAAAAGAAACAAAAATTTTTCTAACTCAAAAGTAAATGACAATACTGAATGTTTTAAATGTGGTAAAAAGGGTCATTTTGTAAAAGACTATTTCTCAAAAACAACCTCAGAACCATCTTACAAATTCTCAGGAAACAACTCTTCCTTAGGAACTAGCAAGTTTCAACCAAAATTGCTTTAATCAAGTCAGTTTGTTCAAAACCAAATTGAAAAAATTCCTCAAAAAGATTTTAAAGCCAAATACAGAAAGGTCAAGGCCAAACTTGCTTTTCTTGAGTCTGCCTCCTCAGTCACTCAGTCACCTCAAGCTCCTAAAACTGCTCAGGCTATAAACAAAAAGCTAGTTGCTGAAGCATTTGACTGGGATGAAGTTGAAGTGTCTTCTGATGATGAAGAAGTTCACATCAGTGCCCTGATGGCTCTCTCTGAAGACAAAAAGCTTGCTGTAGGAAAGAGTCATGCAAGGAATGGAGAGTGGGTGAACATCACTATGAGAAAGGTAGACATTTTACTTTCAATGGATGATGATGCTGATTGGAAATCTTACTTAGATTATATTATGTTGATCTTAAGTATGTTGAAGAGCATATATTATTTTTTTTTTCAAAATTTAACAAACTGAGTTTTGAATTAAATTAGCGTAGAGATGAGCTTCTTGCTTTAAAACAAGCTAAACTTGAAAATGTCACACTTCAAATACAAAATTCTGAACTTGTAAAACAAAATCAAGCTCTTCAGGAAGAACTTAAGAAAGAAAAGGCTGTCATTTGGAAATGGACTCAGAAGAACCCCAAACTCTTTGACACACTGAGTCTCACACCCAGCCAAAAAGGCTGCTCTAGGTGAAGATCAACTCACTGAAGTGTCTAGGGAGAGTAGCCATTCAACAACATTTCTATCAGCTAACAAACTCTCTAGCAAAGAACTTGCACCAAAACCCAGTGATTGGATTGAAAGAGTCAATCCTAACAGTAAAATGCCTAATTTCAACACTGAAACAATTTTGGAGCCTGAAAGTCAGGCCATTAAGGAAATGCTAGGAGTTACTGATGAACCCCATAGTACTGAGTCCATCACTAAGTCTAATTTAGATTCACAATCACCACTCCTACCACTGAAACAACTTCAGGGAGCTGCACCTAGTTCTGATCTTGCACCACCAGTCTATCAACCTCACTCTCCAAAGGAGAAAAGAAATCCAGGAATAACCATCCTGAAAAGATCTACCTCAGTACCTTCTGAAACCCACACACCTTCAGTATCCACTGAAGTGAAACCTGAAAGCACTGATACAAAGTTTGATCAGTTAGCTGAACTTGTCAGGAAGTTGAGTGAAAAGATTGAGTCCTCTGAAAAACACACTGACTCAAAATCTAAACAACCAGCAACCTCCTCAAGTTCCTCCAAACCAAAATCCAAATCCAGACTGATGAGGCGAAAAATGAACCACTTTTAGGGGGTCATTTAAGCCCGGAATTGAATTTATTTGATCAAATATTACCCTAAATCGTTTCTTTTGTGATTTTAGGTACTTTGGGAGTGAATTCTGGAAAAGGAAGCAATTCGGACATTTTTGGAGTATAAAAGTGAAGAAAACGCCAAAGACTTAATTTTCCATGCTGAGAACAGTACCTGATGGCGTCAAGAGGAAGATCCTGACAGCGTCAAGAGTAAAAACCATGACGACCCAGTGCAATCCTGACGGCGTCACAACAAGGGCGTCAAGAGTTATTTTGGTGACGGCCTGCATAAGGAGAATACATGACGGCATCAGACCCAGATCTAGGCAGTCCGAGAAACTATTTGGCGGCTAGATGACGGTGTCAGACATTTATTCTTGACGCCGTCACCCATCAAAATCTATATATAGTTTTCGATTTTTCATTCATAAAGGAGGAACTTGCGTGGAGAAAACTAGGGCCGAACTTTGTAAACCCTAGGTCATATTTTACAGTGTTTTCAAGGGTTTTCACCCCTTGAATTCTTTAATGTTCAATTGAGATAAGTCTTCTTTCAATTCAATCAATATGTCTATGTGTTATTTGAGTATATCTAATGCTTGTCTTGATTTCAACATGCTAGGTTAGATCTATCTTGTGTTTGCTTAGATATAATGAAACCTAGATGTTAATTATGTGTTGATTACTTGTTTATGGTTGTATTGGATGAATGATTTCAATGTTAGGCTTAAGAAAACTGGCAGATCTCCATTGTGTAACATGCTTGAATGTCTTAGGAAACATGAACTGATGTGTACTAGGTTTTATTGGTTGTATTTAATGCATGAGCAAATTCTAGTGATCCCATGTTAGGAGCTTCTTAGCCGGCTCGACATAGGAGTGAAGTAGGCGCTCATAGGATTGGGGAAGTAAGTACGCCACCCCATGAATGGTATTAAGGAATACAATCCGTCATCCACGCAACTATAACAAGTAATTAACATGTAAAAGATATCTAGGGAGTAGTGAAATCTAAGTAAACACAATTCTCCCACATATTGCTCACAATTTTAGTTTAATATAGTTTATTTTCATTTTTAGTATTTTATTTTGATTGCATCTTTAGTATTAGTTAGTTGACTAGCAACTGATTCCGCCAAACTCCTTCAAAACCGAGATTTTTACTTGCTTTCATAAAAATATAAAAATACAAAAAGAATCGTCCCTCATCTCTAGACCTAGTCTTTAGGTTTTCTAATCCTAGTGACACTATTCCTAGCTGAACAATCAATCCCCCGGTACTTGTCATTATACTATACTACATCGATCAGGTACACTGCCTGGTGGGGGTTGTAAGCTTCTCGAGATCCCTCGAGAGGTAAAGCCTGGTACAATCCCTACGCATCAAGATTTTGGCGCCGCAGCCCGGGGAATAGTTATTGTCTAGGTTAGAATCTCTTTTTATTAGGTCTACTTGCTAGATTCCTTTCTAGTAAGATTTTATTTTTATTTTTTAGGTTCTCTTTAGTCTATCTATTTCTTCGTGTTTTTGTTCGTAACTCTTCACCATCCGACATCATGGACGATGGTAACATCCTTGAACCCTTCATCCCACCACAACAAAACCCACCATTTGATAACCAACCTCTTAGGCCCCGAACCTTAGGAGAGTATTCCTGACCTAGCCACCAAGGCTATCGAAACACCATTGAGCTCACCCAAGGAGCCAATGTGACCCCCTTGCGATCCGACACCATCCGGTTGGTGCAAAGCAGATGTGCATTCCATGGACTTCGTTCCGAAGATCCAAACCAACATCTCAAGGACTTCCTTAAAATCGTAGATTCTATAGACCTTGATGTTACAACTAGAGAGTCAACCCGATTACGCCTATTCCAATTCTCTCTACGTGATCAAGCTAGTCAATGGCTTGAACGTTTACCCGCGGGATCCATTACCTCATGGGATGATCTCACCACTCGTTTCCTTGCTCAATTTTTCCCACCGGGGAGAACTACCAAGCTTAGAAATGACATCTTGATGTTTCAACAACATCAAGGTGAAACCTTTTACGAAGCATGGACTCGATACAAAGACCTACTCCGAAAAGTCCCTCATCATGGCATCGAACCATGGCTCCAGATTCAAATCTTTTACGATAAAGTTAACTATCAAACAAGGAGGGCTATAGATTACGCAGCCAAGGGCAGGCTAAACAGACTTAGCGTTGACGAATGCTGGAAAGTTCTTGAGGGGTTGGCACAGTACGAAGAAGAAGGATGGGAGGACCCGATGTTTTCAAACAAGGGGAAACTTGATTACGCACACGCCACCCAAGAGCAATTATTAGGAAGTATCGAGAAGCAAGTAAAAGAATTAATGAGAGTTGAAAAACCTGCTACTGAAACCGCGTGGAATCCTACTTTACGTAGGAATGTGGTTATCAACCATAACTTTCCTGAACGTTCACGACAAGAGGAGTTCAAAGGGATAATGGTAACCTTCATGAATAATCAGGAAAAACAAATCCGGCACTTAGAAGCACGCATGGAAAGCACTCGCAATGCTTTTATGGATTTAGCAGACAAATTCATATCAAGGATCAAAGAAAAGAATAAGGAAAAATCTGCACCAAGAAAAATCGAAAAAGTCTTTGAGGTTTCAACTCCTTTAGTGTTTGACCAAGAGGATAACGAGAAATCCTTTCCAAGTGCTTCACCATCAATCACCTCCTACTTTTGTAAGCATCCTCAGGAAGAGAAGAATTCGCAATTTCGTAACATTTTTGTTGGATGCTTGCAAACCACACTCCCAAATTTGTGCAAGAGACGTTCCTTTGGTTTTAAACCCGGTGTAAAGAGGTTGCACCTCAAAAACACCACAACTTTGAGACCCTCTATGGAACAACACCTCTTTGTACCCACCGTTGACCAATGCGAAGGTTACAACTTAACTAAAACCTCACCCACCCCTTTCTACAACCACACCTCTTTCCGTGACAGTAATGAGATGTTCGACCCTGGTGGACTTCACTAATGGGATAGCTACTCATAGTTTTACTTGTGTTTAGCTATTCACACTAAGTGCAGGGACTGAATGTGGAATTACCACTTTTTATTCCTGATACGGGCATCTGACGGCGTCAGATGGTAACTCTTGACACCGTCACCTCGCTATCTCAGCAATAATAACCCAAACTCCATCACTTTCAACTCATACCCCACAAATCTCACCCAAATTGCTGCTCCACCTCCGAGTCTCCATCATCCAATCCGACATCTTCTGTGACTAATCTCCACTTGTTAAGTAGTTTTTCCTCACTCTTTTTCGTTCAATTGTCCTTAGGTTTAACCAATTTTGAAAACCCCCTTCATCCGAAACCCCATTTTTGACCCATCTTTGATAAATCGTAATGCCGTCCCCTTGGTGATTTGTAATCATGGGGTTACCCTTAGATGATGTTGTCCTACTTGAATCATGCGTTAATCTAGGAAAAATCTTTCATACCACGGATTTTTTGACCCCCTACCTATGTTTTCTGCTTAAAGGAGTGTTTGGGTAATGGGTTAAGAGTTTGAAAATTGATTTTCCCTCGTAATTGCATGGTTCGATTTCTGCTTGGTCTGACGGCGTCAGGATCTCCTTCCTGACGGCGTCAGATGTGTCTGACAGCATGAGCCAATAAAATTCTCATTCTAATCGTTTCCGTCCATTATATCTTTTTCCAGGAAAATGAGCAAGAGATCACGACAACACCGTGGCAGCTCCTCTAGGTCCCAACAAGTTAACTATGGGGAATTGGTCCATAGTTGGGGTGAATTCGACAATGTTGCCGCTATAACTAAGTATGCGGAGTTTGTTAATCACCACATTGATGCTGGTGCTGTGATTGATTGGGCATTTCTGAGGTCCCAAGGGTTAGAGGCTGAGTTTGTGGGGAGGATCCAAACCGATGGGTTCACGGGTCCTCAATGGGAGAGGTTGTTTAGGATGAGGGAGACTGTGTATAGTGAGTTGGTGAGGGAGTTCTTTGCGACCTTCCACTTTGATCAGGCAGAGGCTAGGACGGACATGGGGGGTACCACTATTTACTTTAGGTTAGGAGGGGAGGTTCGATCATGTTCGGTTACTGAGTTTGGGTGGAGGATAGGTTTGTATACTAGGGAGGAGGCTGTTGAGGGAGGTTTTATGCAGAGGTTGTTACATGGGGAGACTGTGAGGAGCGATATGAGGTGCGCCACTTTTTGGCCGACCATCGGGAATGGGGTGTACACGTCGACTACTAGGGCAGCATCAATAAGGGACCCCGTGATCAGGTTAGCCCACAAGTACATCATATACAGCTTGTCGGGGCGCCATGGCACCACTCACCGTGTCACTGCTTCAGATCTGTTCTACCTTTATACCATCTTTTCAGCGGATGTTTACTGCAACATCCCATTTTGGGTAGCCAGCTATTTGAAGACCAGTGTGGGGGAGAGGGATATTGACAAGGTGTATGGGGGGATGTTCGTGAACCGGTTGGTTCGATCTTATGAGTTGCTTATTCCCCAGATCATGGGATACTTGAGCGACTGCGGGGCTTGCAGGGAAGTGAGGGCTAAATCCCTCAGGTAGATGAGCATCGTGATGCAGCTGGTGGATGGGTCCTATGGCTGGTACGAGGGAGGAGGACATGATGGTGCTGAGGATGATGATGATGAGGGAGCACCCTAGCAGTATCAGTTCGGGGGTTATGAGGTTGGGTCAGCTGATTACTACCGACACATGAGTCGGGGAGACTGGCAGGCACACCAGGGGGCCTGTATGGGTCAGGTGGACGCGTGGCGGACCACCACTGACCAGCGCTTTGATTGGATGTATGATCATACCATCCGCCAGATGCAGCACCTCTCCACCCGTGATCAGATCGAGCCCCAGCTGCAGATTGACCCCTTCCCCGGTCGTGAGATGGACTACCCTCCCTACGGGTACACTAGGCACCTCCCTCCTGGTTATGACTACCGTTATGGTCCCCCTCCCCAATGATTTGTCTTGTTGTCTGTCATGTTTGAACAATTTATTCTTGGTGATGTAATTTGAAACAATTTGGGATGTAATAGTCTAGGTTGTGGCCTTTGTTGGCCTTGGATAATTTTTTTTTTAATTTCTTATGCTTACGTTAATTTGCAATGTTATGATTTTATTTTGGTTTCATTCTTCCTTATTGTGTGATTTTTTATTTTGTTTGTTTGTTATTTTCTTCTGTATGCATGCTTTATTTTTATTGTTGGTAGATCATGTTTCAAAACTAAAATAGTGGAAATACTTTATTTTGTTGTTTGGCCTAGTCTTAACTTCATCCAAAGGTATTTTTGCAAAAGATAAGTGTAAGGGGAAACCCCAAATATGTTTTTAAGAAACAAAACCGATCATGATTCTCCACAATATTAGGTGAGCATGTATATTCGTATTTGTTAGAGTCAAATGCTTGTATCGAGTCATAATAAAGTTTTGCACGATTTTCCAGGAAGTAGGACCAAGTTTTTCCAGAAATTTTTCGAAAACTTAACATAAGAAGTTCTGCAGATCACTTCTGACGGCGTCACGAGTTTACTCTTGACGGCGTCATGTGTAAAAATCTGGAAATTTTACCAGTTTGGTTTTTCTGACGGAGTCTTAAAGTTTTTGTTGAATCATTAGTTTTATAATCTCCAGGAAATCTGCAAACATCATTCCATAAGCATTATATCTTATTTTGTTTTCTAGGATTTATTAGCATATGTAGATTGCCGCCGATTTTATGCAGGTTGCCTTGTCTGTTTTCTCAGGTTTTACAGGTTATGTATGACAAGAAGATGATTTATTTTTCTAGAAGGGAAGCTTTGATTGTTCATTTTCTTGGAGGAAGATCTAACCTGGCCACCTTATTATCCATACCGAGCGAATCAGGGGAGTATTTGATTTCATTTGTTTTACTTATTTCACTTTTACATTCTTTACTTGAACATTGGGGACAATGTTCATCCTAAGTGTAAGGGGAGGATAAAATGATGATACCTTACATATACACTTTCACTTGAGTTTGTTTGTTTGGTAGTAGATGTGTAATAAAACTATGAGAAATACTTGTTAGTGCAATTTTAGCGCCAAATTTAAATTTTATTACAACATTTAGGAGTGAAACTTTAGCCATAGCAAGCGTCTCATGGTTAGGAGATTGTATGACTAGCACAAAACCGTATCATTCAGAAAAATTTTCCACCCAAATATGTGAGGTTCGCCTTTAGATTTGATAGGAAAAGCATTTACTATTAGTGCTTATGAGTGTACCAGTAGCATTTAGATTCTAGAACTTGCGTTAGTGATGCATCCCGAGACCGCTAGTGAGACTACATTCGTGTAGTAGGATTTACTACATGATAAGAGGCATTAGGATCACCCTTGTGTTTAAACCCGTATCATAATTACTTGACCATTTAAGTCATATTACTTGGCCAGTTAAGTCAATTAATTTTTCCCACACCTTAGCGTTGTACTCATTTTTAGTACACGAAACCCCTAGTACACCCCTCCGAGCCTATCTTTTCGTTTCTAACTTTAAGCATTTTACTTAAAGGAAGAATTTGTTACACCCCACTTAAATGTACAACCAAATCGCCTTAGCCTTCCGTGTATGCACTCATCTTTAGTGCATTATTGTTATTTGTTAAACCCTAAGTTAATTATCTAATTGATTACATGGTTGCTAAGTCGAGTCATATCCTTGTACATATTGTTTTGGGACGATTGGGACTCATGGGTAAAGTACTTATGTTATGGAGTAATGGGGTAGAACATCATATTATTACCCCCATATGTGCGTTAATCTTAAAAGTACTCCAAGTGTTTTGATTTTCTTAATTCGAGTCATTAGATTAGTTTATTGTAAAGTATGTAAAAATTCAAGTGTAAGGGGAATTTTCATCCCCTATGATGTATTATTTTGGATGGTAGGGTAAGAGTGTATGCATAAAAAAAAAATAGAAAAAGAAAAGAGAAAAAACCATACGGACTACCATTCCTTTTCATTCTATGTTTATTTTATGTTTTTGTTATTTTTCATTTATTAGCTTAAGTCGAGTCTAGTCTTGGCTTAGCAACGCCATATTGTACATGTAATTAACTAAGATTGTTAACTCGCCACCAGTAAAGACTGCCTATATCCAACAAAACTGTGTATTCCATATCCCTACACCTAACGTTACAACCCTTTTAAAAGACCTCTTTGATAGTTTATCCTAGGTGCTTACGCCATGTGGTGGAGGTTTGATCCTTTCCCAAGCCTATGGTAATCTATTTTGCTATGACAGGTAGTGAGAGATATTTTCCGTTTCCATATTGTGATATTACTTTATTACACCCGAGAGATGTGAGTATCTAAACACTATTTGTGAGGTGCTAGTATATGACCTCCGTGCTTGTCTTTGGTCTTTAGTGGAACGATTATTTGTTGTGATTACTTTTATATTAGTGTTAAATGACCCCTAACTTGTATTTTGATTAGAATAAAAGCGCATTTGCTTGAGGACAAGCAAATCTCAAGTGTAAGGGTATATGATGAGGCGAAAAATGAACCACTTTTAGGGGGTCATTTAAGCCCGGAATTGAATTTATTTGATCAAATATTACTCTAAATCGTTCCTTTTGTGATTTTAGGTACTTTGGGAGTGAATTCTGGAAAAGGAAGCAATTCGGACGTTTTTGGAGCATAAAAGTGAAGAAAACGCCAAAGACTTAATTTTCCATGCTGAGAACAGTACCTGACGGCGTCAAGAGGAAGATCCTGACGGCGTCAAGAGTAAAAACCATGACGACCCAGTGCAATCCTGACGGCGTCACAACAAGGGCGTCAAGAGTTATTTTGGTGACGGCCTGCATAAGGAGAATACATGACGGCGTCAGACCCAGATCTAGGCAGTCCGAGAAACTATTTGGCGACGAGATGACGGCGTCAGACATTTATTCTTGACGCCGTCACCCATCAAAATCTATATATAGTTTTCTATTTTTCATTCATAAAGGAGGAACTTGTGTGGAGAAAACTAGGGCCGAACTTTGTAAACCCTAGGTCATATTTTACAGTGTTTTCAAGGGTTTTCACCCCTTGAATCCTTTCATGTTCAATTGAGATAAGTCTTCTTTCAATTCAATCAATATGTCTATGTGTTGTTTGAATATATCTTATGCTTGTCTTGATTTCAACATGCTAGGCTAGATCTATCTTGTGTTTGCTTAGATCTAATGAAACCTAGATGTTAATATGTGTTGATTACTTGTTTATGGTTGTAATGGATGAATGATTCAATGTTAGGCTTAAGAAAACTGGCAGATCTCCATTGTGTAACATGCTTGAACGTCTTAGGAAACATGAACCGATGTGTACTAGGTTTTATTGATTGTATTTAATGAATGAGCAAATTCTAGTGATCCCATGTTAGGAGCTTCTTAGCCGGCTCGACATAGGAGTGAAGTAGGCGCTCATAGGATTGGGGAAGTAAGTACGCCACCCCATGAATGGTATTAAGGAATACAATCCGTCATCCACGCAACTATAACAAGTAATTAACATGTAAAAGATATCTAGGGAGTAGTGAAATCTAAGTGAACACAATTCTCCCACATATTGCTCACAACTTTAGTTTAATATAGTTTATTTTCATTTTTAGCATTTTATTTTGATTGCATCTTTGGTATTGGGTTAGTTGACTAGCAACTAATTCCGCCAAACTCCTTCAAAACCGAGATTTTTACTTGCTTTCATAAAAATATAAAAATACAAAAAGAATCATCCCTCATCTCTAGATCTAGTCTTTAGGTTTTCTAATCCTAGCGACACTATTCCTAGATGAACGATCAATCCCCCGGTACTTGTCATTATACTATACTACATCGATCAGGTACACTGCCTGGTGGGGGTTGTAAGCTTCTCAAGATCCCTCGAGAGGTAAAGCCTGGTGCAATCCCTACGCATCACAGACCTTCAGTGAAATAAGCCCTGAAACTTCTAAATGGGCTTATTGGCTTTTCAAAAAGCTAAGAAGCATATGGTGGGGCCCACTATTGAACACAGGAGAGGCTTGGGAAACTTGGTCACTTATACTGATGACTCAGTATATCTCCTATGGTCAGGTCAACTTAATGGCTCAAATAAGCTAAAAGCCAATAAGCTGAAGTACAAAATAAGCCAAGAAATATCAAGATCTACTGATAAGCTACCTATAAAACTAGTGGTGAGGTCTGGGTCCCACAAAATAAGTTAGAAAGAGCTAATTAACTTTGGGTGAAAAACATGTGCACAGGGCATGCACTTGCCCTGCAGCTCACTTTGAGCAAGTGTGGGGTCCACATAAAATTCACAAAAATAAGCTAAACACAGATTTTTGGAAATAAGCTGAGGGACTTTGATTTGTGAAAAGCTCAGGGTCTGAAAGTTAACACAAAATTCAAGAAAATTCCTTGAAAATTTTAGTTTCTACAAACAGTTTGAAGTTTGACTTTCTGATTTTAACACCTAGGTTGACTTTTATGAGATTTGATCTTAATTTTATTACTGATTATGGTTATATAAGCTATATTAAGACTGAAATTAGCTCCAATATACACTTGTGAGTGGAAATGGGGCTTATGCCACTCTAAATCCAACACAAACAGATGATTAGGCTAAATCCAAATGATTTTGACTTAAAGCTTTCAGCCACCTAAAAACCTTTGTTTGTTTGACCTGTTTAAGTGCAAAGACAGATGTAGGAACAAGTTTGGATCAATAAAACTAACAGGTACACATTCAAACAGTTAAAACCAAACACTACTTAATCAGACTATTTCACTAAGTTTTGGAGTATGAGACCTAATTTATCCAAGCTAATGATCCATCTACACTACTTAACTATATTAAAGATTAAATGAATAACAAAAATCAAGCAAGGAACATCAGAACACTAAAATGAGTTTGAACTGAAAAGGGATGATCTTACAGTTGCCTTCCAAGCTATTTAACCAAGAACCAAGAACTAAGAACACTCCTATAAGCCTTCCACAAGGCAACTAACCCAGGGCAATCCACAATTCATCCTGCTCCAGCTTGAATCACCATGAAACCTGAACTTTGACTTTCATTGACTTTTTTGGTATTTTTGATTTTTTTATAACTAAACTGATTTTAAGGATTACTAATAGCTTTTATAAGCTATATGGGAGCCTATGTGAGCTTAAGAGTCCATATCATTAAACAGAAACAACATTTAAGCTAATGAGAACTTTTGAAATAAAAATGAAATTTCATAAACTGAGACATATACTTAAACTTGAAATTTATTACTGAAAGAGTTGAGATTACACTTGAATTAACTAGTACAATGCTTAAAAGCTTGAAATTTGACTGAGAATACAAGTTACAAACTAAACGACACTAATTTTAACTAATTTAACTACTACCATCTCTTCAGCCTTCTCTTCCCTTTTATAGGCCCACATTAGGGTTTGTGAACACCCTCTGATCATTTTCCATCAATAATATTGGCCGTTGGATGATGGAGGTTCAATCTTGGCCGTTTGTGGCTTTTGGCGCCAAAACAGAAACAGAGCAAATTGCTCTGTTGCGTGTAATAAGGGGGTGGTGGCATTAAATGTGAGGTGAAAGGGGTGTGGAGGGGTGATGATAGTGTTTTAGTCAAGTGGTGATGGTGGGAGAGGAGAAACCAGGGTGGTTTTGCAGGGATTAGTGGTTTGGGGGGAAAGGGGTGGTATTGGTCAAATGGTTTGACCGGGGTATTATTTAAAACAGTTTTGAGTGTTTTTGGGCTTAGGGGATGAGCTGGGGAAGGGGTTTTGGGCTTGGTGGTGTTTTTATGTTGGATTTGATTTGGCTCAATAATACAATAGGTCCGTTTGGTTTGTGTTAATATCAAGGACCAATTTTGTAATTATCCGATTTTTGAGTTGCTAGATTTAGAAAGTTTCCAAAGATATATAAGGGACTAATCTTGCCACATTTGAGTAACCAAAGGACCATAACTCCCATTTTCCACTTTTGACCATCAAGGGACTAAATCTGCCAAACTCTGAAACTTGAGGGACCAAACATGTAATTTCACCAAACTTTTCTCAAAAGGACCATTCCTGCCAAAGATGAGTAGTACAAGGACAAAAATTGATTTTCTCAAAGTTTTTACATCCCAGGGACCATTTTTGTCAATTTTGCAAAGTTGAGGGACTGAACTTGTAATTTTGTGAAACTTTACACCAAAGGACTTTATATGTTTATTTGTTATTCAAAGGGACCTTTGGTGACTTTTTCATGTTTTAGAATAACCAGGGACTAGTTTTGACAAGTTTTGAAAGTTGAGGGACTGAAACTGCCAATTATGCAAACTTTGTTCATTTTTCATTTGTTTTTTTTTTTTTTTTTTTTTATCATTTTGCATCTGAAACATATAAAACACACTTCTTGGATAATATCAGTATTTTGATGCATATTTGAGTGTTTTTGGATGTTTTGGAAGCTCAGATTAGGTAAAAATGATGAGTATTTACACACTCATCAATCCCCCACACTAAAATATTGCTAGTCCCTTGCAATCTTTTGAGAAAACTTAGTGGATTTGAAGTCTCTTTTCCAAAAGCCATTATTTCTGGAGTAGCCAAATGTTTTAGCCCAAGTAAAAACTATGGTACATTGATAACCATATGATTTTGAGCAAACCATAAGCTGTCAACGGATTTGATTTGTCTTTACCAAAAGCCATTTGCTTCTGGACTACCCAACTCTTTGATGGAAATAAAGTCATCATCTTGGTGAGTTGATTACCAATTATGGTTTTTCCACTGCCTTTACCACAAGCCATAACCTTGCGGGCTAGCCAACTCTTCACGATTAAAGATATGGTGAGTTGAATCCCATACAATTTTGGGCAAATTGTCAGCCATCAACAGTTTTGACATATCTTTACCAAGAGCCGTTTGCTCCTGGATTAGCCAGTCCTTTTGTGGCTTAGACAAGGTGGACTGATAACCATAAAATTTTTGAAATAAAGTGAAAAAAGTTTTAAATTTTGGCTAAAAACGGGGGTACTAGAAGATATAATGTGATAAAATTCGCTAGAATCCCCCCCCCCCCCCCCACACTTAGAGTTGAATATTGTCCACAATATTCAAAGTCCCGGCTATTATGCCGACTCTTTGAACGGAAAGGGATAATATTACAAGCTAAATGTGGAAATAACATTTTTCACTTTATTTTTATAGATATATACACATTTTTTTTGAGATATATACATGGTGAACCATAGCAGGGGTAACTTCCCCCACACTTTGGGTGAAAACCCCTTATACATGCTACTGTTTTTGTTTATCGAGTCGCTAGCTTGACTCAATCCCCGAATTCATTGGTTCGTGGGGAAAGTTTGGAGATCCGGGACAACCATTGGTGGTATGTCCCCTCCAAAGTAGTGTTTTAACCGATGGCCATTCACTTTGAAATTGGAACCGTCAGGTTGAGATAACTCAACAGTTCCATATGGAAACACTTTTGTTACAGTGAATGGCCCAGACCAACGAGTTTTAAGCTTTCCTGAGAATATCTTTAATCGTGAATTGAAGAGAAGGACTCTGTCACCGATGTTGAAAACACGGTTTTTAATTTTTGAGTCATGGATCTTCTTGGTTTTTTCCTTGTAAATTAAAGAATTCTCATAAGCTTGATCACGAAGTTCATTTAATTCGTTTAGTTGAACCTTGCGGTGATCACCCGCTGTCTGAAGGTCGAAATTTGCATGTTTTAAGGCCCAGTAGGCCTTATGTTCTAATTCGATCGGAAGATGACATGCTTTCCCGTACACTAGCTTATAAGGAGTACACCCGATGGGTGTTTTGTAAGTAGTGCGGAAAGCCCATAGTGCATCATCCAGCTTATCCGACCAAGAGGCACGGTTTTCTCCCATCTTCCTGTCCAGAATTCTCTTAATACCATGATTCGAGACCTCCACCTGCCTACTTGTTTGTGGGTGGTATGCAGTAGAAAGACAGTGAGTTACACCATATTTCAGCATCACTCTTGCAAATTGTTCATCGCAGAAGTGTGTGCCACGATCACTGATAATGGCACGAGGAGTCCCGAATCTGGCAAAGAGAGACTTTAAAATTTTAACGACTACTCGGGCATCGTTGGTGGGTAAAGCTTTTGCTTCAACCCATTTTGACAGATAGTCGACAGCCACGAGTATGTATTTATTCCCTCGTGAAGACGGGAATGACCCCATAAAGTCAATGCCCCACATATCCAATATTTCACAGACTTGGATGGCATTTTGCGGCATCTCATTCTTTTTGGAAATATTTCCGTAACGCTGGCAAGCCTCACAGGTTTTGATAAGTTCATGGGCGTCTTTGTAGATTGTGGGCCAAAAGAATCCCGAATCAAACACCTTTTTGGCGGTGTAGTTTGGGTTATGATGTCCCCCCGTGGGTCCATCATGACAAGCTTTAAGAATTTCCATGGCTTCTTGGCCATGGACACACCGTTGGATGACTTGATCCGCACAGATTTTGAATAAGTAGGGGTCGTCCCAGGAGTAATGTTTTACATCTTTAAAGAATTTTCTTTTATGTGGGGACGACATTCCTCTCACAACGAAATTACCCGCATGGTAATTTGCAAAATCGGCAAACCATGGGGTAGTGGTTTCATCCCGGGTAGAGATTAGATTGAGAGTCTCCAGAGGAAAGGTTTCATTAATCTCTTTTCTCTCGAGAATATCATGATGAGGATTCTCTAACCGGGATAAGTGATCAGCTGCAAGGTTCTCTGCTCCTTTTTTGTCTCGTATGATTATATCGAATTCCTGAAGGAGCAGGACCCAACGGAGAAGTCTTGGCTTTGCGTCCTGTTTAACAAACAAGTATTTCAAAGCCGAGTGGTCCGTATACACCACGCATTTGGTTAGGATTAAGTAAGGCCTAAATTTCTCAAAGGCATATACCACAGCTAATAATTCTTTTTCTGTTGTGGTATAGTGCGTTTGAGCTTCAGTCATGGTCTTACTTGCGTAGTGTATTGGC
The DNA here is from genome assembly GCA_030686995.1 of Artemisia argyi. Lineage (NCBI taxonomy): Eukaryota > Viridiplantae > Streptophyta > Magnoliopsida > Asterales > Asteraceae > Artemisia > Artemisia argyi. The sequence continues at coordinate 108,098,491 of CM060688.1, read as the reverse complement.
TGAAAATGTTTTGTTTTGCATTGCCCCAGAACTGCACCAATAGCGAAGTCGCTAGCATCGCACATAAGTTCGAAGGGTAAGTCCTAGTCGGGGGCAACAAGGATCGGTGCCTCGGTAAGCCTTTTCTTTAAAGTAGAAAAAGCTTCAACGCACTCGGGGGAAAAGATGAAAGGAGCTTCCTTTTCAAGAAGATGAGTCATGGGCCGGGCTATTTTGGAGAAATCCTGAATGAATCTCCGATAAAACCCGGCATGGCCAAGGAAACTCCTTGTACCTTTAACAGTGGTGGGATGAGGTAGCTTAGCAATAACATCAATTTTGGCCTTATCGACCTCAATTCGACTTTTTGAAATTTTATGGCCGAGGACAATGCCCTCCTTGACCATAAAATGGCTCTTCCCCCAGTTTAGATAAAGATTTGTGTCTTTACAATGTTGAAGCATCTTTTCTAAATGGGAGAGGCATGAGTCGAAAGAATTCCCGATGACTGAGAAGTCATCCATGAATACCTCCCTGGTTTTCCCGATCATGTCATGGAAAATAGCCATCATGCACCTCTGGAAAGTGCCGAGAGCGTTGCATAACCCAAAAGGCATGCGACGGTAGGCAAATGTCCCGTAAGGGCATGCGAAGGTAGTCTTCTCTTGATCCTGTGGATCAATGGGAATCTGAAAGTAACCTGAGAAGCCGTCGAGGAAGCAATAATACTCATTCCCCGCTAGTCTCTCAAGCATTTGATCCATAAAGGGCAGAGGAAAATGGTCCTTACGGGTGGCTTCGTTAAGTTTTCTGTAATCGATGCATACTCGCCAGCCCGTAACCAACCGAGTTGGAATCAACTCGTTATCCTCATTTGTGACAACAGTAATGCCACCCTTTTTTGGAACACAATGTATGGGGCTAACCCAAGGACTGTCTGATATTGGATAAATCAATCCAGCATCGAGAAGTTATAGAACTTCTTGCTTGATAACTTCGTGGATTTTTGGATTTACCCGTCTTTGATGCTGCACGGCAGGCTTAAAGTCATCCTCCATTATGATTTTGTTTGTACAAAAATCCGGGTTAATACCCTTTATATCTAAGAGCTTCCAAGCAATTGCTTGTTTGTGGGACTTTAAAACCTTAAGCAACACAGTTTTCTCCTCATCCTCTAAATCTTTCACAATGATGACAGGTAATTTATCATTACCTTCCAAGAATGCATATTCTAGATGAGGAGGCAGGTCCTTAAGTTCGACCTCGGGGAAATCATCATTTTTCTCAACATATTTGATTTCTGCGTTATGAAGTTGTTGAGGTAGAACAGGAAGAGGAGAGGGATCTTCGTTCAATAATTTCTCAAGGAGAAAGATATCCCCCTCCGGGTCAATCTCTTGGTTATCAATTCCTTCGGGAACCGATTCACTTTTGAGAAAGGCCTCTATTTCCTCAAGGACGAAATCACTTCCCTCAAACAGAGTGAGGGAAGGAAAAGAATTAGCGATTATGGGGTGGGAAGAGGGAGTGGGATTGCCACTCGGAGAACTATTAGTGAATCCAAGGATTTCCTGAGCATACTCCTCGGATGCATTGTCAATGACGTCAATTCAGTTGACCAATTCAGCATCATAATTTGAGGAGTATCTTGAGGTTTGATCAAGGTTGAACGTTATTGCTTCAGTGCCAACTCGTAACCTGATTTCCTCATCGAAAACATCGATCAATGCACGACCCGTCCTTAGGAATCCCCTCCCAAGAATGAGAGGAACTCTTGGATCCGCATCGAAATCAACAACGACCAAGTCTGCCGGAAAATGGAACTTTTCCACTCTTACAAATACGTCCTCGACAATACTGAGGGGACGTGAAATTGAACGGTCTGCAAGCTCGAGAGTCATGCATGTGGGACTGAGTTCCTGAAGAGAGAGCTTTTTCCAAACTGAGTAGGGCATTAAGTTGATGCTTGCACCAAGATCGGCCAAGGCAAAGCACTCAACCATCCCCGGGAAAATACATGGTATTAGAAATTTCCCAAGGTCTCCTAGCTTCTCGGGAAGCTGTTTCAACAGAACTGCAGAGCAGTTCTCATTGAGTGGAGTTCGTGCCATCTCAAACAGTTTTTCTTTATTGCTCAATAGGTTTTTGATTGTCAATGCGAATTTGGGCATTAAAAGAAGAGCATCCGCAAAACTAATATCAAAGTGTAGATCTTGAAAATTTTGAAATTTTTTTTCCATCTGATGATTAGCTTTTTCACGGAGCTTCTGGTCTTGCAATCGTGAGGGATATGGAATCGATGGTTTTGGGTTGGCTTTTGGATTTTCAACAGGACCTTCGGGAGTTTCAAACACGACTCTTTTAGGGGGAGTCGGGACCGGGACAACTGGAGGAGGGATGTCATTGGTACCTCCGTTATTAGTAGGAAGTACCGTATCCGTAATATCCTCAGTTTCACATTCCTCTACCTGGACAGGAGAAGAGGTAGACGGAGCTGTGGGTCCTTTATAATAAACTCCACTTCTTGTGGTGATTGCCTTTACATCGCCCCTCGGATTAGCGATCGTGTTGCTAGGTAAAGTACCTGAGCCAGAGGGTAGATCATTTAAAGACTTCTTCAATTCAGAGATCTGACTAACCAGCATTTTGTTCAATTCATCTTGGGATTTCATAAACTGTTTTAATAACTCATCAGATGATGGTCCAGGTTGAACAATGGCTTGATTTTGATTAGGAAAATTTTGAGCCCGATTGTTCTGGAAATTCCCATGTTGCTGGTTGTTATTACCCTGGATGTTATTTTGTTGTTGAAAATTACCCTGATGGTAATTGTTCTGACCTTGATTACGGTTATAATTCCCTTGGTTTTGATTTTGTTGAACCTGGTGTTGACCAGAGTTGAAATTCCCTTGCTTGTTAAAACCTTGGTTCATTCGGTTCTGGTTCTGATTCTGGTTAAAGTTCTGGTTTCTGTTTTGACCATTTTGGTTCTGGGACTGATTAAATCCCGGTGGTCCAATGTAGTTATTGGAACGATAACTCAATAGATTTTGGTCCCCTTGCGGTTGGTAAGAATTACCTCCCGTATTGTAGGAACCTTGGGCTGCGAATATGTTCTCTTGAGTGAAGCCACCGGAGGCTAGGCACTCATGGTACGGGTGTTAACCACCACAGGTTTCACAACTGACAGTTTTGATCTGCTGATTGTGATTTGTCTGGTGAATTCAGAGAACCGCAGCAGACAAATCATCGAACTTTTTGGTAAGGGCAGCTATTTCATTATTTGTAGGAGTGACTGACTTACATGAGTCATTTCTCTCTGCAGAGGAGTCCCAAAAATTGTGATGGGCAGTCATGTTTTCGATTAAGTCATAACACTCTTCAGCGGTCCTTTTCATAAAGGTGCCCCCAGCAGCAGCATTGATGGTGTCACGATGACGAAGAGTTAAACCATTATAAAAGGTATCAAGTTTGTAGCGTTCCCATGCCTCAAATAAGGACTCGTCGGGAAGCTGTCTGAAGTTACTAATATCGTTTCTCAGCTTTGTAACCATGGATGGTGGAAAGTATTAACCAAGAACTTAGTAACCATCTCATCAAAGGTATGGATCAAATTCTTAGGAAGTCGATCGAACAAAGCAGTCGCATGATGAGTGAGAGAATATGGTAACGGGTATAAACGTAGGCCATCTTCGGTGACGCCATTTTGTTTCATGCTCTGGGTGACGGTTAAATATTTATCGAGATGCTTGTTAGCATCGTCACCCGGCAAACCGTGGAACTGACACGAATTCTGGACCTGTTGTATCATGTTGTGTTTTAGTCCAAAATCCGAGGTTCCAATTGTAAGTGGTGCAATGGGTCCACCTCTCCAGTGCATGGTAGGTTGACATAGTTCCTCCATTGTTCTGGTGTCAGGAACTATCTCATCCTTGGGAGGGTTTGGGGGCTCGTCGTCCATTTTTATCGTGTGCTCTTCTTCAACAGTACGTAACTCGGTTACATTTCTATGACGATTACGTCGTGATTGTGAATGAGTGCGCATGCACTAAAAACAATTTTTTCAAAACAAGATCGAGGCAAAACCACAGTGAACGTAAACCAATAATCACAGGTGAATGGCTTCTTTATAAAAGGTACACCACTCACAGGGATACAATGCCAAGTTTTTATCTTATGTTTGGGAACTTATTATGTTCACATCCCCAGTTAGTAGGTGTTCTGCCTTGGTTTGCGGTGGTAATCTTTTATGTAATTTATTCACAGTAAAATGTTTTTGGCTTTTCGTGTATGGGTGAAAAAAAACTTGGAAAATATTTTTGGAACTGATTCGTTAACCGAAATTGTTCCTTTAAGATTACTCGCAGGGTGGCGGAAGAGAATGAATGGATATCTTTTCAGTTCGCAATTTAATGTCAGAACTTCCGTATTCCACCTGTGTAGGTTGTAATCTTAAAGTAAACGAAGTAATTTAACTTCACAGTTTGTTTTGTTGTTTATGATTTTTTTGGTGTTTTTTAACACTTCAGAAAAAGTGTTAATGAACTTTTTTATATTTGATTTTGATTTTCACAAAAATTTACAAAGTGATGGTATTTGTACAGGAGGGGTTTTGAAATCCACTAAACCTAAAAACATTTTGAAATACGCAACAACCTCCCCGGCAGCGGCGGCAAATTTTGACTCCTCCCAAACCAACCAGTCAACCAGGTGCAGTTGATAGGCCCACCTGGGAGAAAAAGTCAAGTGTTTAAATCCGTGGAAGTACAAGGAAATCCCCGGGTCGTTAAGTCCCAACGAGATTGAAATTGTATTTGTAAACATTTTTGGGAATGAATGGTGCTGAGGAAAGTAACCAAAGATGAAGTGGGATTGATTTACACCACTGATATTATTTGGATAACAGTATATAACAAGTACAGTAAACAGATATGTGTACAAGTAAGCAATTTGCAATTCAGAAATGCTTACAGACAGAGAAAAAGTGAGTTTTAAACAATTTAAAACTATAGGGGGTGCAAATGAAAATTTTACAAACTTAATTATAAAAGAAAATGAAATTAAAAAGAAAATTATTTTTTTGATTATTTTATTATTTAATATTAATTATTTAAATAAAAACTATTTAACTATTTAATTTAAACTATTTAAATTATACTAAAAAGATTTATACTACCAATTTTAACTAGAAAATTGAAAAATTAATTCCTAAAAATATAAAATGACTTCAAATAAATTTAAAAACTAAAAATACCTCTTTTTGTCTTTTTGTGGATTTTATATTAATTAAATACTAATAATATTAATTAAACTATTTTAATTAATTTAAATTACTAATAATACTAAAAATGACTTAGAAAATTAAAGAAAAATTTATAAATCTAATTAACCATCACAGGAATCGTAAAAAATTATAAAAAGTTTATAAAAATTATATTTAGACTATTTTACTAATTATTAACTTATTTATTAATTAAAATCTAATTTAACTAAATTAATTAAGAAAATTAGAAAATGAATAGTATAATTTAAGAGACTATTTTCTATAAATATTAAATGTTTTATAAAACCTATGAAAAATATGAAAAGGTACTGTTATTAACTAAAAATTAATAAAACTATTTAATTACTAATATTACTTAATTATTTAATTAAACTAATATTAATTCTAATAATTACTAAATCAAAAGAGAAAAATCTAGAAAAATTACTGAAAATACTTCAAGATGAAATAAAATTAAGAAAATTATAAAAATGATGTAGTGCTTAATAATAAGCTGAAAAGGAAAATTAAAAAGATAAATCATATTAAATAGAAGCTATCACTATTTTTAAAGTTGGTTTTTGTTGATTTTTCTTTTTGGGACCTAATTACCTACTGAAAACAAACAACTTTTATGAAGGACTTTGTGGTGTGGCTTATTAATAAGCTGTGTGCACCCCCAATTGCTTAACAGTGAGTTTAATAGCTTATTAGGACTTTGTGGACTTTTGAAAAAGCTATCAAATGGACAAATAAGCTAAAACAGATGGATAACAACTTGAAATAAGCAAGTGGAATCAAGATAAGCACATGAATAAGTTGTTACAACCAAATAAGCACTTATACAAAACACTAGGCCTAAACAGGCCAAACACAGGGACTTTGGACCTCTGTGGGGTCCACAGAGGTAAAGGGAAGTCCAAGCTAAGCTTTGAACCTTCAAGTTGACCTGGTCAACTCTGGAATAAGCCAATAAGCTAGGCTTATGGCTTATTATTGAGCACTGGGAGGGGCTTGGGATTTGGTCTCAAACATGAGTCACTCAGTGTGAAGGGTGAAATGGACAAACTTAATGAGACTAGCAGCCCTACTAAATAAGCTACAAACTAAGAAATAAGCCCTGAAACTTCTAAATAGGCTTATTGGCTTTTCAAAAAGCCAAGAAGCATATGGTGGGGCCCACTATTGAACACAGGAGAGGCTTGGGAAACTTGGTCACTTATACTGATGACTCAGTATATCTCCTATGGTCAGGTCAACTTAATGGCTCAAATAAGCTAAAAGCCAATAAGCTAAAGAACAAAATAAACCAAGAAATATCAAGATCTACTGATAAGCTACCTATAAAACTAGTGGTGAGGTCTGGGTCCTGTTAATAAGCCAGAAAGAGCTTATTAACTTTCGGTGAAAAACCTGTGCATAGGGCATGCACTTGCCCTGTAGCTCACTTTGAGCAAGTGTGGGGTCCACCAAAAAATTCACAAAAATAAGCTAAACATATATTTTTGGAGATAAGCTGAGGGACTTTGATTTGTGAAAAGCTCAGGGTCTGAAAGTTAACACAAAATTCATGAAAATTCCTTGAAAATTTGAGTTTCTACAAACACTTTGAAATTTGACTTTCTGATTTTAACACCTAGGTTGACTTTTATGAGATTTGATCTTAATTTTATTACTGATTATGGTTATATAAGCTATATTAAGACTGAAATAAGCTACAACATACACTTGTGAGTGGAAATGGGGCTTATGCCACTCCAAATCCAACACAGACAGATGATTAGGCTAAATCCAAATGATTTTGACTTAAAGCTTTCAACCACCTAAAAACCTTTGTTTATTTGACCTGTTTAAGTGCAAAGACAGATGTAGGAACAAGTTTGGATCAATAAAAATAACAGGTACACATTCAAACAGCTAAAACCAAACACTACTTAATCAGACTGTTTCACTAAGTTTTGGAGTATGAGACCTAATTTATCCAAGCTAATGATCCATCTACACTACTTAACTATATTAAAGATTAAATGAATAAGAAAAATCAAGCAAGGAACATCAGAACACTAAAATGAGTTTGAATTGAAAAGGGATGATCTTACAGTTGCCTTCCAAGCTATTTAACCAAGAACCAAGAACTAAGAACACTCCTATAAGCCTTCCCCAAGGCAACTAACCCAGGGCAATCCACAATTCACCCTGCTCCAGCTTGAATCACCATGAAACCTGAACTTTGACTTTCATTGACTTTTTTGGTATTTTTGAATTTTTATAACTAAACTTATTTTAAGGATTACTAATAGCTTTTATAAGCTATATGGGAGCCTATGTGAGCTTAAGAGTCCATATCATTAAACAGAAACAACATTTAAGCTAATGAGAACTTTTGAAATAAAAATGAAATTTCATAAACTGAGACAGATACTTAAACTTGAAATTTATTACTGAAAGAGTTGATATTACACTTGAATTAACTAGTACAATGCTTAAAATCTTGAAATTTGACTGAGAATACAAGTTACAAACAAAACGACACTAATTTTAACTAATTTAACTACTACCATCTCTTCAGCCTTCTCTTCCCTTTTATAGGCCCACATTAGGGTTTGTGAACGCCCTCTGATCATTTCCCATCAATAATATTGGTCGTTGGATGATGGAGGTTCAATCCTGGCCGTTTGTGGCTTTTGGCGCTGATGAGTGCTCAAACACTCATCATTTTTGGTCAAATCTGAACTGCAAAACATACAAAAACACTCAGAAATGCATCAAAATACTAAAAATATTTCAAAATTGTGTTTTATATGTTTTAGATGCAAAATGAGCAAAAACAGATGAAAAATGTACAAAGTTTGCAAAATTGGCAGTTTCAGTCCCCCAACTTTCAAAAATTAGCATAAATAGTCCCTGTGCGCATATTTTAAAAGAAAAATCACCAGAGGTCCTTTTGAAATCATAAATTGTCATATTTAGTCCTTTGGTGAAAAATCTCAAAAGTTTTGGAAATTTGCAATTTAGTCCCTGGAGGTTCACTTTTTGGCAGAATTGGTCCCTGGTGGGATATTTTAGAAAGAAAAATCATTTTTGGACCTTGGGAAATCAAAAGTTATCAAAATGGGTCCCTGGGTGAAAGTTTTGAAAAGTTTACATGTTTGGTCCCCGTAATTTGGGAAATTGCAAAACAAGTCCCCCGGGTTTTCAAAAATGGAAAATTATCTTTTATAACCCGTATACTATTCAGACTTGTTATGTTTAACCCTTGTGATAACTATGGAAAAATGACAAACCCAGCCCCTCATTTTTTGAAATTACATAATTGGTCCTTGTGGTGTTTTTGCTAATAAACCAAACGGACCTTTCTTATTATTAATAAACACCACCAAGCCCAAAATCAAAACCCTTGGCCCATGTATCAACCCCAGCCCACTTCCTAAATAAATAAAATAAACACAAACCGTTTATTATACTCCCTCCCAGTTTGACCTCCTTTGACTATCTCCCCCAACATCACCACGTGAACCCCCCCTGCCACAACCAGCTATACCCAACATCATCACCACCCCTACCCCTGCCAATCACACCCTACTCTTCACCTTTCCACCACAATACTCCAAGCACACCCCCATGCCAAAAGCTATCTGCCAAAATTGGAATAATCCCTTTTCCCGCCCAAATCAAATAGACGGCCAGGATCCAATTGAATCATCCAAGGGGCAGAAAGATTGATGGGAAAGCTACAGGAGTCTCAGAAACCCTAGTGGATGAAGTATAAAAAGAAAAAAGAAAGAAGGAGAGTAGTTGTAGTAGTTTTTAGGTTAAAATAGATTTAGTGTAATGTAGTTTTAAACCTTATCTTTTTCAGTTTTATTCACAATTATGTACTCCTTATTTGAAATTAATGCAATCTAAGATTTTCAGTTAATAAATTTCAATTGCTTATTTATTTTTTCTTGCTTATTATACTGCTCACCCATATCTGCTTATTTTAAAATTGGTTTGTTATTGTGAGTTTTATGCTTATTTGTCCATGATTCAGGTTTATCTAAACTTATATGATTCACTTAGGATTGCTGGATAGTAGTTTCAATTGCATTTACTTTTTTAACTGTCTTTTAGCCTTGACACAGCTTTCACTTTTAGCTCATTGCAAACAGCTTTTAGCTACTTAGAATTTGCTCCTTAGGTGTGTATAATCTCTATTCAATTCCTGGGTTCAAGAATGGTAGCAATTTTCAGTATTACTCAGGTTATGGCCATTCTTGGCATCATTTAGTGTCAGCCTATTGTACTACTTCCCTAACTGTCATTTTAGTTTCCTCATGATCCCTTTAGTTTAAAAATCACATAGGTAGAAGTAGCATTGCTTGTGGTATGCCTTACATGTTCCCTGTTCATTTTCAGTTTGCCAATGGTCTTAGTTTTATGAAATTGCATTATGGTGTTCTAGGTGTTAGTAGTTAGCTTTTATTGTCCTATTAGTTTCTAAAATAATTAAAGAAGTCAGCTTGATCATTGGTTTGAGTTGTGGTAGCCTGTAATCCAAAAAGTTAGTATAATCTAGTGTATAAAGGGGTGTTTGGGTCTGTTAGGTTCTATGTGATCTTGATGGTTTCTGTTAGTAGCATTGGTTAAAACATGTTTCACTAGCTCCTATTAGTCCACAATGGTCATCAAACACTTAGGTATTTCAGAAAAAAGTCAAAACATCCTTTAGATTATTTTAATGCTCCAACTGTTGTGGATTTAGAGCAGCACAGTCCACTTTTAGGTTTAAATTTTGTTTAGTTTGCTTGCATTAGCTTAATTTCAAGTTAAAACATCATAAGTGATCAAGTAGAGTAGATATAATCTCATTTTAGTCAAAGCTTTAGTTTAGTTCAAAAGTCAAAGTTGCATTAGTGGTTAGTTTTCCAAATCTTTGGCCATTTTTCATGATCTCTTTGATTAATATTAGGACTTGAGCTTTTGGATTTTCTATATTTGGAAGCTCAGCTTTGTTATGGTTATTTTTGCTTATTTTATGGAATTTTCCTAACAGCTTATTTGACCCTTGTTTTTGGCCTCCTTCTCATACACCTCCCCTGTGCCACATGTTTCTGGCCAAACAGTGGGTTTCACAAGCCATTTCTGATCTTGATATTTGATATTATGACTGGAAGTTTGGCTCTTTGAGAAGCCCATCTGGCAAATTTCAAGGTTCAGACCTTTTATTGCATTTTCCAGCTTATTTAGTAAGCCTGCAGTAAGCTTTAACTTGTTCCATTTTTCTGAGTTCACTGATTCATCAGTCTACTTCAGCAGTTTCATAAGCTTTGATTAAGCTCATCTGTGGACTTTTACTTATGTAATTGGACTTCTTGGGAAGCTCAGTTGTCCAGCCTATAGGTTCCAAGCTTCTCTCAGGCTTTACAACTTATTGGATCAGTTTAATCTCTGCCTGAATTTGGCCTGTTGAGGCCTGTGTATTCAGTGGGTTAGATGTAAGTGCTTATTAGATTATCTTAACTTATTCAGTGTACCCCCTTGTTGATTTAACTTCAATTCAGTCCCTTTAAGTTGGTGGAACCTCAATTTCTAGATTTTGTTCACTGGTTAGCTTATTTGAGCTCAAAGTTCTTATTTAAGCTTCATAAGCTCATCCGTGGTGATCAATAAGTTCCACTGAGCTTATTTTTAAGTTCCAGTCAATGTACTTTCACAAAAGTTGGTCATATTCAGTAGCTTGTTAGATTTGTAAAAGAAAATTTCAGAAAAAACCAAATTTAATTTCTAGTGATAGCTTCTATTTAACATAATTTAGCTTTTTAATTTTTCTTTTTAAATTTTTCTTAAGTACTTATCTGTTTTTATATTTTTCTTAAATTCCTAGTATATTAAAGTATTTGTAAGATTTTTTCCCTTTCATTTAGTATTTATTATGATTAATATTAGTTTAATAAATATTTAGTAATATTAGTTAATTAAATAGGTTTATTAATTTTTATTTAACAACAGTACTTTTTTATATTTTTACTAGGTTTTATATATCATCAAATAATTTTAGGAAATTTTTCATAATTTTCACCATTCATTTTCTATTTTTTTAATTCTAGTTAATTAATAAATAATAGATAATTAATAATAAATAGAGAAAAAGTAGGAAAAATATATTTTTAGTTTAAAAATTACTTTTATATTATTTTAGGATTTTTAGAATTAAATTTTTATTTTTCTAGCTTAATTTCATAATTAGTGTAATTTAAATATTATTAATTAGTAATTAAATAGTAATTAATTAAATAGTGTAAAAATTATTTTCCTTTTTCTAAAAATTTTGTTTTATCATTAGGATTGTAAAAATGTAATTTTCACATTCGTAGGTATTTTATTTCACAAAAACTCGCGTTTTATTTCGTACGTTAACGTAAATTTAAATCAAACGAATGCGTTTTTAGACTTTGCTCACGTTTTGAGTATATCTAATCATCAGTAAATGTTAATATAATGTTTCTAAGTTATTTTCATTTCTAATCTCGTAGTGTAATCACACAAACCCGATTCCTTACCCTTCTGACCAAATTCACCCGATCACAAACCCGTTTTGATAACCATCACACCTCGTCGGGACATAACGACCCGGGGAAACCCTATACTTCCACAGAGATTTGGTCTGAGACGTTTGACTTAGTTGACCATTCACCTGGTCCATCTAGGTTGACCGTTCGGTACCAATCAGGCGCCAAAACAGAAACAGAGCAAATTGCTCTGTTGCGTGTAATATGGGGGTGGTGGCATTAAATGTGAGCTGAAAGGGGTGTGGAGGGGTGATGATGGTGTTTTAGTCAAGTGGTGATGGTGGCAGAGGGGAAACCAGGGTGGTTTTGCAGGGATTAGTGGTTTTGGGGAGGGGGGGGGGGGAAGGGGTGGTATTGGTCAAATGGTTTGACCGGGGTATTATTTAAAATGGTTTTGAGTATTTTTGGGCTTGGGGGATGGGCTGGGGAAGGGGTTTTGGGCTTGGTGGTGTTTTTATGCTGGATTGGATTTGGCTTAATAATACAATAGGTCCGTTTGGTTTGTGTTAATATCAAGGACCAATTTTGCAATTATCCGATTTTTGAGGTGCTAGATTTGGCAAGTTTCCAAAGATATATAAGGGACTAATCTTGCTACATTTGAGTAACCAAAGGACCATAACTCCCATTTTCCACTTTTGACCATCCAGGGACTAAATCTGCCAAACTCTAAAACTTGAGGGACCAAACATGTAATTTAACCAAACTTTTCTCAAAAGGACCATTCCTGCCAAAGATGAGTAGTACAAGGACAAAAATTGATTTCTCAAAGTTTTTACATCCCAAGGATCATTTTTGTCAATTTTGCAAAGTTGACAGACTAAACTTGTAATTTTGTGAAACTTTACACCAAAGTACTTTATATGTTTATTTGTGATTCAAAGGGACCTTTGGTGACTTTTTCATGTTTTAGAATAACCAGGGACTAGTTTTGAAAGTTGAGGGACTGAAACTGCCAATTATGCAAACTTTGTTCATTTTTCATTTGTTTTTCACCATTTTGCATCTGAAACATATAAAACACACTTCTGGGATAATTTTAGTATTTTGATGCATATTTGAGTTATTTTAGATGTTTTGGCAGCTCAGATTAGGTAAAAATGATGAGTATTTACACACTCATCAGCAGTACAAATTTTTACCCCTCAAATTTCAGAAAATTACAACATTGGTCCTTGTGATATCTATCAAACCAAACGGTCCCTTTTTGTATTAATACCAAAGTCCAAATCCAAAACACAACACAACCATCACCAGTCCAGTCCACCCACCACACAAGCCCAAAACCATTCCAAGCCCAACTCCCTTTCCCGTTTTAATAATAAAAACACAGGGTCAAACCTTGCGTTGACCCTGCCCTTTCCCTCCCACCTCAATCTCCCACTTGTCTGCAACAAACATCACCTCACCACCCCCCACCATCTCTATCACATCCACCGCCCAAACCCACTATCCCCACCTTTCACCTCCACATTTAATGCACCACCCCCAATTGGTGAGAAATCAGAGCAAATTGCAATTTCCATTTTGGCGCCAAAACTGAATAACGGCCAAGATTAAAAGTTACTCATCCAATGGTCATTTTTATTGCTGGGAAAGAGACAAGGGACCCACAAGACCCTAATTCAGGCTTATAAAAGGAAAGAGAATGTAGAAGACAATGTATGTAGCTTAATTAGTCTAGTATAGTGACGATTAGTGTAATTTCCAAGTGTCAATTGTAATTTAAAGATTTTAAGTTGTATTTCAAGTAACTTCAGTTAATATAAAGTCTTTTTCACCTTTCAATTTGAGTTTGTATTATCAATCTCAATTTATGCACTTTTAAAATTCAAAAATCTCGTATAGCTTAATTAGTGTTGATACGTGTTATTCTGGATTCAATAGCTCATATAAGCTCCCTATATAGCTTCTAAAAGCTATTAGAAACCTTAAAAACCAGTTTAGCTCATTAAAATAAAAAATACAAAAAAATCATAAAATTAAAAGAAAAATAAAAAATACAGGTTAAGAAGATGATGATGGCTGGAGCATGGTATATTCTGGATGGCCATGGGTTAGAGCTTCTTGGGAAGCCATAGGTTTGGTAATTTGGTCCTTGGTTCTTGGAATTTGGCAGGAAAGCTACTTGTAAGCTTATTTTCTCCTTTTAGCTTTTTACTATTCAAGTGCTTAATTTGTGCTTATTTTTGTGTTTCTGTGCTTGCTAAGTATAGTTTAATCTTATTAAGGCATAAAATCAGTTGTTAGATCATTAGAACTCATTTTGCTTGAAAACTCATTTCAACTATCAATTTTAGTGTAATCTAGTATTATAAGCATTTGTCCCTGTGCTTATTTTAAGTTATTAAGTCATAATACATCAAGTTTAAGCAGTTCCAAAACCCCTAGTGTCTTTTTTGGGTAAAAGGGACGATTCCCCGGTAAAATATATTAATGACCCAAAAGTTCCGATAAGAACAATGGAATGTGACTGATTGTCACATTAACCTCAAGCCATAGCTTGAACAGCCTCTAATCATATGACATGCCATATGATAACTAAACTATTACATAGCCAATAACACCAATAGGAAAAAACCACCTAATGGTGCAAGAACAACAATAACTACACATAAATGATTATTTGAAAACCGCTTCAGGAAGATCCCAAAGCCTTGCTAATCTTTCACCATTCTTGGACTTCTTTAGTTTGCAAGAGAGAAGCTTGAGGCGCACGGAAGACTTTATGCATTCAACAATCTGATCCGGGCTACGTTTACCTTTCTTAAATAAAACCCCTAGTGTCCATTTGCATTAAAAACCAAAAATCAAAGATCAACACAGGTTGTTTGGATTTGCTTGATTCTCTGTGTTCAGGGTTGTATTTGTTGTTGTTTCTGGTTCACACAGGTCACATTAGGTCCTAATAGCTTAGAACAATCATAAAAACCAACCCTAATTTAGTAAAAAGTCAAAATCACTTTTAATCTCACCATAGGTGATCACTATAAGGATTTAGAGTTCCAAATCATTCCCAATAGTGTAATAGTTGTTAGTATAGCTTATTCTAGCATCATCATAGCTTAATATAACCAAATCAGTCCATAGGAATCAATCAAAGTTCATAATAGTCAACTTAGGTGTTCAAATTAAAAAGTCAAAATTGCATAGTTAGGCAGAAAACTACTTTTTCCAGGAATTTTCCTGAATTTTGTGTTCACAATTAAGCCTCAAGCTTGTTACAAGTTAAAGTCTACCAGCTTAAGTTTTGAAATCCACCATTGGCTTATTTTTAAGATTTTTTTTAGGCTTGTGCAAGTGCTTATTTGGACTAGCAGGGCAAACACCCTCCCCTGCACCAGGGTTTTCACCCAAGTTTCATAAGCTCATTCTGGTTATCCAGTGGGCCCCAGACTTCACCATTAGCTTTTTAGATAGCTTATCAGTAGGACTCAACATTCCAATGCTTATTTTGGATCTGTGAACCCTTGCCTTTAGCTTATTTGGCCATTGAAGTTATACTTATCACACTCAGTATACTGAGTGCTCAGCTTAGACACCCCAACTTCCCAAGCTTCCCATAAGCTTTTATTTGAGAGTTCACCAGACCAACTTTATGGTTCAAGATTTTATTTGGACCTTCGAACCCTTCTGTGGACCCCACAGAGGGCTGAAAGTCCTTGGTTTTGGCATGTTTGGCCTTTATGATTCAAAAAAGTGCTTATTTGTTGTTTCTGGCTTATTCCTTGTGCTTATTCTGTTCTTTTCCGCTTATTTGTATGCCATTTAGTTGTTCGTAGCTTATTTATCAACTTGTAGCTTATTGGTAGCCTTTTGCATCAAAATCCAATTTTCCAAGCTTATTAGGACTTTCTGTTTTACTTTTGGATTTGCATACTGCTTATTAATAAGCTCAAATAAAAGTGCCTTTGTAAAAGTTTCTTATAATCAGTAGTTAAGTAGGTTTGTAAAAGAAAATCCCTAAAAGCCCGATTTAAAAATAGTGATAGCTTCTATTTAAGACATTTGGCTTATTACTCAGCTTTTTCAAAAATCAATTTTCATTTTTATAATTTTCCTAAGTTTCTAATATATTAAATTAGTTTAAGAAAAATTTTCATAATTTTCTGAGTTAATTTAGTATTTGTAATAATTAATTTCAGTTTAATTAGTTTTAATTAAATAACCAAAGAATTAATTTTCTTTCTACTTATTTATAAGCAATAGCATCTTTTTATATTTTTCCTAGGTTTTATAATTAGTAAAGTATTTTTAAAAAAAATTTCAGAATTTTCACTGTTCATTTAGTATTTTTCATAATTAAATTAGTTTTAATAGGTTTTAATTAATAAATAAGTAAATAATTAGTAAATTAGTTTAAAAATAATTTTTATAAACTTTTCATGATTTTTTATTATTCCTGTAATGGTTAATTAGTTTTATAAAAATTCTCATATTTTTCTAAGTCACTTTGGTAATTTTCTTAAAATTAAATTAGATTTAAATTAGTTTTAATTAATTATTAAATAGTTTAAATTAGTTTTTAATTAATATCATATATTAAAATAATTAAAAAATAATATTTTTCTTTTTATTTAAATTTTCTTTTAATATTAAGTTTGTAAAAGTTTCGTTTTTACCCCCTCTAGTTTTAATTTGTTCAAAACTCACCTTTTTTCCAGTCTGTAACCATATCTGATTTTTATTTGATTTACGTTTTTTTATATCTGTAAACTTGTGATTGTTAGTACTGTTTCATTCACTACAACAAAAGTGGCTTTTTAGGACCCTTTGTGTGGGACGGTATGATAATGGAGTCCTAAAAAACTGTTTAATAGGACATATGAGCGTTTAGAGTCCTTTTTAAATATTTGCCACTTAGGCGATGTCCTAAAAAGGTATATAATAGGATGGTCGATGATTTGGGATCCTATTATCATATAACTTAATAGGACACTTAAAATATGGATCCTAATAAATTACCTTTATAGGACGTTTATTCATTATGGTTGTATTATAATACACCATAATAGGACACTTGAGTTTTGAGCCATAAGACATCAGTTAGTTAAAACGCTTATTCACAAAAAGTTTTATTATAGCAAAATTTAATAGGACCTTTAACACGTGGGTATTATAACGTTAACCTTTATAGGACGCTTATGTACAATAGTTTTATAACATCATTTTTTTAAAACGATTATTTGCAAAAGTTTTATTATAACAAAACTTAATAGGACCCTTAAGACGTGGGTATTATAATGTTAACCTTTATAGGACGCTTATGCATAATGGATTTAGTATCATACATCATAATAGGACATTTTATTTTTGAGTCATAAAATATCAGTATTTTAGAACGTTTATTCGCAAAAGTTTTATTATAACAAAACTTAATTGGACCCTTAAAGGATGCATATTAATTATGGTTTTATTACAATACACCATAATAGGACACTTGATATATAAGTCATAAAACATTAATTATTTAAAACGCTTATTCGCAAACGTATTATCAAAACATAACTTAATATGACAGTTGACACTTGGGTCCTATAGATTGATACACCATCGTAGGACACTTGATATTTGAGTCATAAAACATCGGTTTTATAGAACGCTTATTCGTAAACGTTTTTTATTATAAGAAAAGTGAATAGGACTCTTGACAATAGCGTCTTATAACGTTAACCTTTATAGAACGCTTATTCATAATGGTTTGTTTATGATACGCCATAATATGGCACATCTTTTTAGAGTCGTAAAACATACGCTTTTTATAACGCTTATTCAAATTAAGTTTTATTAAAACATTTATATGACACTTGACAGTTGGGTCTCATAAATTCATCCACCATAATAGGACACTTAAAATTTGAGTCATAAAGTTTCAGTTTTATAGAACGCTTAGTTGCAAAAGTTTTATTTTAACAAAAATTAATAGTACCCTTGACACCTGTGTCTTTTAACATTAACCTTTATAGTATGCTTATTTGTTATGGTTTTATTATCATACGCCATAATAGAACACTCCTTATTTGAGTCATAAAACATCAGTTTTTTAGAACGTTTATTTACAAAAGTTTTATTTAAACATTAGTTAATATGACACTTGATACTTGGGTATCAAAACTTGATACACCATAATAGGACACTTGATATTTACAACGCAGCGGAATACCATTCTGGGTGTCACTTTATAGTTCATACACACAAGTTACACAAAAACGACCTCAAAAGAGACGTTTAATGAAATGTCACATTCGATTTGATAAATCATAGTACAAAGGTCCCAGCAATTTCTTTTTAAAACTTAAGTTACAAGAATTAAAAAATGACACATATATGTATTTTAAAGATAAAAAGTTATCGAATGTGTAGAAAATAAGTCCTTCAATATTTGATATCCACGCGACTCCGATTGCTCCCAATGCTCAGCTAGCAAATAATACCTGAGAAAATACATGCTAAAAAGTCCATATAAAGTTGAGTGAATTCATAGAGTTTAATAAGTAATAAGTTGAATACAAGCATTATTTATCAATAGACATATAACAAATACATGTGGGTAATCAGATTATAGTATTGAGATTTATGAAACTGAACCTTAACCATGGTGGGTATTCTATACTACTTTATAAAGCATTTGAGACATGTTATAAATAGAAGGCTTAAAAATTCATATTCAACACTTACTTAAAATGGAAATGCTTGTTTTAAATTTGTTATTAAATCAATATACACACATAAAATACAAGTTACATGTGAAAATTAAATCTCTTAAATTCTATTAGTTGTAACAGCCCTCTATTGTAACAGCTCTTTTATTTCAACGAGATACGGAATAAAAATGCAAACACGCGCAGAAAAATAAGCACACCACGGCTTTTCTTTCTTCTCTCTTCATTTTTTTTTGTAACATAAAACACACCACATCTCTCTCACTAAACAAATATCAGCCGCCGCCGCCATCATAACCTCATCATCGCCACCATCTGCCGAAATTGCCACCATCTTTAGGTGCTTTAGGTTGTTTCAGGTAATCGGGATGAGTTTTTGGTTGTTGTTGGTGGTTTCTGTTGTCCACTCATCTCACAGATGCACCACCATCAAACCCTAGCCAACAACAACATAAGCCAACACCATCAGTTGTGATGAAATATGCTCCTGAGTAAGAACGTTGCCATCAAATAGAGTAAGAATGTTGCCATCGAATTTGTTACAAAAAAGCTTAGGTTGATTGTAACAATTTTCTTGATTTTTTTTTTCCCTTTGAAATGGTTTTGGACTTGATGAGATATATGTTATGTTTGACGGCTCTGTGCATAGGTGTTTCTTATATTTGCAATATGCCCTACGGGCTTTTATCACCCAACTATGCTAAGCCCATTTTCTAATTTTTTACTACTCAAGTCCATTTAGATACCAAAACATAACTATTTCCATTTTCTCACATATAACTACTATTATAATTCAGTAATTCACGTATGTATAAAACTGACACGAAACTGACACATATGTATAGATTTTTATAACATATAAATGTAACGTGATTACACTGTATTTTACCTACTTTCGACATACTTTGTCTTCATTCCTCAATAGTATTACTGACTACCATTTTTGCATTGCTGCAACATTGTGCAAGTACTTGTACAAATTATATGTGAATTATTTTGATATGTTTTAAAGTTACTCAAACATAAAATTATTATTATCCATAAAGATATTGTAATAAAAAATATAAAAGTAAACAATTATTTTAATAGAATTTATTTATAAGAAAAGCTCACAAAATTTATAACAACCAATTTAATGCTAAAATTTAAAAAATATAAGTGCTAACAATTACACTATTAATAATTTAGACGTTCTACTTTTGAAAAACATATATCTAATACGTTACAAAGTATTTTAGACACGCTAAATAAGAAATGTTTAAAATAAAAACATTTGCTCACCACAAAAATAGTCACCGGGTACCCGCCGCCGCATTGCGCGGGTACCCTTCTAGTATATATATATATATATATATATATATATATATATATATATATATATATATATATATATATATATATATATATATAAGAAAATGAGAAAAGAAAGTAAAATCGTTCAAAGTATATAATACGTCGCAAGTATTATAAAAGAAAATAGAAAAATAAATAAAACTATATAATTCGACACGTATCCGGAAACCTCAAAATATAGAAATAAAGAGTTCACGTTCAAAAGAACATACGATATAATGTTACTAATTAAATGGAAGTAGTTTTAAAGTTTATACAAAAGTTATGACTTTCGTCTTTTCGTCGGAATTTATAAAATAATGGAAACATTGTGAAAATTACTAAGTATGAGGATTTTTAGAAATTTCGGCATGACCTATTCGTTTATATAACATTTCCCATATTTACAAAATCAATGTTCCACTTAAAACAATCCGACAATTTATATAGTTACTATGTCTAAAACCAATGACGCCCCTTTTGGTTTGCGAGAACCAAAAGTGCACTTAATATCAAATGACAATAAAACAAACAAAAATAAATATTTTCATTGCAAAAGAAAGTCACTACTTTAGGTAAAATATCATTCCGGACAAGTTTCATTTTATAAGTTTTGGCCGAAACGGACCTGAAAGTGGTCAAAATCCCGTTTTAAAAACACATCAGCATGTATATTGTTACAAAGTGCTGTCAAAAATATATAAGTTTCGTTAAACTTCATTTGGTCATATCTTTCTCGTTTTAAGTCCGATTTTTACGTTCTTTATATCCCCGGAAATGTAATTAGGAGTACTAACATATTTTCAAGATTATAAGTTATCAAAAATATTTTATGACTACTGTTCATACTGAATAAAATTATCACAGCTTATAATTCAATTTTAGCTATTCCAAACATCCATTTAATAATAATAATAATAATAATAATAATAATAATAATAATAATAATAATAATAATAATAATAATAATAATAATAATAAATAATAATAATAAGTAATCCAAAAACCCTTTTTTCTGCCAAAAATAACAGATCCAAACACACCCTTGTGTGTTAAAACATAACCGAGCCAAATCACCCTTTTCGGGTTAAAAATAAGCAAAACCAAGCGCCCCTAATGGGCTGTCAATAAGCTGAATAAAACTCCCCTGATGGGCTGAAAATATGCCGCATAAAACACGCTTTTTGTGCAGAAAAACAAGCAAACAAAATGCACCCTTGATGCTGAAATAAGGCAAACCACACGCACCCCTGGTGCTGGAATATAAGCAGAACCCAACGCACCCTATGTGGGTCGTGGTGGTGTGAGCTGAAACAAAAACAAACACACCCGTCTCGGGCTGTTGTGGTGAACCGAAACAAACAGCCAAACACCCTTGCGGGCTTTTTTGGTTAATCGAGCCAAACAAAAGAAAATAAAATAAAATAGCCATAAGCTTATCAAATAAATAAAAGGAAAAGAAATAACACAAACCAAAACTCCCTATGTGGGATTCGAACCCGAGACCCTCTCGGTTTGGTTTTAGTAATTCGAACCAAAAGAAAATAAAAGAAACAAAAATAATAATAAGCTCGTATATAAGCTGTAAATTAAGCTAAAAGCCCGAAATAAGCTTTTTAGTAAAAATCATTTTATGTAGCCAAAACAACCACCATTAATTAACTATTAATTTTTATTAAAGAACCCATGATTTATTTCGATTTATAAGAAAGTCTAGAGCTCTTGATTCATTGATTAATTTTACAAAAATTCATGTATTATGATTTAACCATCCAAATCAAGAAATAACAAGATGGTGAAAGATGACATTTGGATTTATATTTAACATACCAAAGGAAAGATGAGGTAGAAGTGGCGGATCGATTCGAACACAAACAAGTAACCATGATATAAACCCAAAAAGGTCTTCCCAACACTTGGATCTTCAAGGGAATGATGAAGGAAGGTGATGGAACAAGGTGGCAGCGGCGGCGGAGGAGCTCCGTTGGTGGTGGCTGCTGTCGATTATAAAGAGAGAGAGAAGGAGATGATATTTATCTTTTCTTGTTTTGATACAAATGAGAAGAAGAAACAGTGGGTGTGTCGACATAAACAAGAAAAGAAGATGGGTATATTTATTTTAGTGAATACCCGGTATCGCGGGTATGCTTGGTCCGTAAAAATACAAAAGAAACCCGAAAATTTGTGTTTATGGAAAACGTTTTTATAAAGTAATAAATGACTTATTTTAATATGTTTATTAAAATAATTTATGATAATTAAATATAAAAATTATCTATTATCGTGTCGGTACGCGCTGCGTGTAGTTTTTCATGTTTTGCGAGATAATTCTCGTGTTCAAATCAAAAGAGTTCGGAAAAGTTCAAAAATGAAATATAAGTAATAATAAGTATAATTTATTATTAAAATGCTTCCGAAAAATTACGGGTACGCGTTACGACATACGCGGTTCTTGGTAAAAATAAATTTACCTAAAATAGGATAATAAGTAAAATGTAAAATGTATGAGGTTTACGTAAAAATGTCAAAATAATAATAGTACATATAAAATACGACTATTTAGAGGAAGTAAAGTATATAGAACACCTAGAGTGATCGTAGTCTAGTGTTGGTTACAAATTATGCATTAAGCAATTGAGCTTTCTTGATTATACATAAAAATATTTAGTCAAATTAAAAAAAAAATTAGACGTAGAAAATGGATAAGTATTATTTCATTAGAATATGATATTAATTTAATACAAGGCGAAATTTACCAATGGTTACAGTTACAAGCCTAGTTATCAGAGATGAAAGGGTCGACGGATAGTTCCAGTGTTCCACCTCTTACATCACAACATTCTCCTATTGTAACCAATGAACCTCCATGTTCACGGGTATGTTTCTATTATAAATCGTTGCTTTTCCATCCTTTAAATGACCACAACACTGTTCTTTTTTCGTATTTGTTTTTAATTATGAATAATATTAACAACCAAAATGTATTGTTCTTCATCAGAATGCAACAGTGATTTGGGTGGTAGTCGGGTCTGGTTATGTCGGGTCGGGTGATTCGGGTTAAAGGGTGCCCCGATTAAGTAACAGTGATGCAGAATGCATGGGTTGTTTTAGAGTATTGCTACTTTAAGCAGATGCAATAAGTATGCATTTCTTGAGATTTCGTAGGACTGTAGGAATGCCAAAGAGGGAAATGAGGAATGACCACATGGCCTATGTGAAATAAGATTGTCTTGGTTAAATTCAGTTTCAATTTCAAGAAGTCAATAATAGCCAAAATAGTAAACGTAGGGCAAAATTGTTTATTGCTTATTCTCATGCTTTAGATTTCACTTTTAAAACTCGTTTTTAGGATTCCCGCTTTGCATTTTTAGTATAACTTGATCCTAGCTTTATTTTTCTTGTAAATTTGCTTTCCTTATCTTATTAGAATTAACCAACACCAAATAATCAAATATCTCTTTGTTCTCACTATTCACGACACGTTTCACGATCCAAAATCACAAATTCCATTCAAACCTTCGTTGGGGATAACGACTCGGGTTTACATATTTCTTTTATAAATCTTTGAGAAAAATACGTGTTGATTTTAACGAATCACAACCTATGGTCTATTATCCACATATTCCTTCCCAGCAAACCTATGTAACTCCGGTAGCACACATGGGTCATATGAACCGGTGATATTGCCCTATTGTGGTCCTTTATGAACCTTAATGATGAATCTTTGATATGATTCCTTTTGCTATGATTCCTTTTGCTATGAACCTTAATGACGAATCTTTGCTATGAAACTTTGAATATGAACCTTTGATATGCTTTTCTGAACCATTTGATATGAACCATTTGTTATGAACAGTGTTGCAAAAAGGGTCTACTATACAAGGCCGATTAATCGCCAATTAGGTGCTACAAGGCCACCGACATTGCCGATTTATGTAACTGGGTCAAACAAATAAGTCAACCGTGGTCAACGACTACCAGCGGCGGTCAATGTTGGTCAAACTTGCCGGAAACCTATAAATCATGCCAGAAGTACCCAACACTCACTGTAAACTTATTTTGATCACTTATAGTAACTGTTTAAGTCTATTACAAGTTGTTTTTTAGAAAATACATTGCCGTAAAAACCAAAAACCACTACTAGAAAACTGGGCAACACTAACGGATTTATCGACGGAAAGAAATCCGTTAGTAAATACTGACAGAATTACTGACGGATTACCGACAAAGAATGTTGCTGACGGAATACTGACAGATTTATGACGGATTACTGACGCACTAAAATCCGTGAGTAATCTATCACCGAATACTGACGGATTTCTAACTGACTAATGACTGATGGAAAATCCCGTTGGTATTCTGTCGCAAAAATCTCTAGATTAGCGACGGATGAAGCTTCGTTAATAATCCGTCATTAATTACCAACGGGTTAGTGACAAAGTAGTGACGTAACGGTATCCATTGGCAATCCCCGACGGATTACCAACGTAATTTGTTGTTTTCTTTTTTAAACGTTCTTAGGCGCTACACTTTTATTTAGGGGCGTATATACATTTTTATAGTTATAAGTGATCATAGTTCAGCATACAAACATAAGGATGCACATATTCATATGTGCGGGCATATTAACGGTTTATGTAGATATATGAATGTACAGTTGTACACGCTTCTTTGTTAGGTTTTTTAGTTTAGTTAAACTTAAGTAAATGAATACGCGACGTTAGTGTTAGTATCTACCCGAAGTATCATTGTAAGAAGGCATTTTTCGATTATAATGAGCTATCAAATATACATATGTTATAAACTCTTTGTCAATACTGATACTTGTACAAACGAAGTTGCGCGTAAATTAATTGATTGAATTCATTTGTGGTTAAAGATTGTTAAGTTTTTATTGTTGCCTTAAAAAAGTTTCCCCATAATTTGTCTTCCCCCTAAAAAAATTTCATCATATCCCGCCCCAATTTTTCCCCAAAATCAAAAATTTCATTTTTAGATCCCTCCTTTTTTTCTTCCAACCTTCACTTATTCAGTCACACTACTCACACATATCCTTTTTTCCCCAAAAATCAAAATCATTTCCATCACCAACAACAAACCATCACCAACATACAAACCATCCATCTCATCTCATGGTGTAGACGTTGCCCATCTTCACCAAACGTATTACACATCCTTACGAACCAGAAACCAACGCGAGTCACCATCGTTGCTGCCGATTATAATGCTATTAATCTATAAATCAGGTACTATAGTATGTTATATGTTCAATTTAGAAACCAATTTATGGTTTTCATTGGTCAATTTTTTCTTCTTTTAATTGATTTTCGAATTTAGGGTTTATGTAAATATGATCTATAAACTTGTAGCATCATTTATATAACAGTTATTGCTCATTACATGTCAATTTTCATTACTTATATACTCGATCTATGCTTATTTTCTTGTCATTGTTACAAGAGTTGTGATAGCTTGTTTGGTTAAGGTATAAAGTAAATAGTTTTCACTTTTCATAATGACCCTTGTAACCAAAAGGGGAAATATTGAAACTGTATATATGGTGTAGTTTTAGTCACTGAATGGTTGAAAGTTGAAATTAAGTATTGTGTTATGGCAGCAAAAAAGATGGGATTACCAATATCGCCACCATTTCTATGGTTGATGGGCACGACACCGCCAATCACCGGAGTTAGCTTTGCATCTGCTGGGTCTGGCATACTTAACAGAACCGGTGTAAACATTGTAAGTATATCGAAAACTGAATTAGGAAAGAAAATAATAAATAACCATTGGGGGAGCAGATACGCTATAAGGTCCCTGACTGGCAAGGGGTCCCAGCGCGTAAGCACGCGGATAAGTTCCACTCCGTGCTAATTGATTGGTTAGAAACTAACTGTTTGCAGTTTTATTCATTATAATAGGTACAATATATATCATTAGCAGAACAAGTAGAATACTTTTCTATGGTCTGTGACAAAGTAATCCAAGAACTCGGACAATCGGATGCCAAAATGCACCTATCATAATCCATACTCACAATCTTTATGGGAAATAATGATATATCTGCATATTTTACTGTTGGTTCCGCAGTCGCCAAACAGTACACTCCACAACAGTATGTTGATCTTTTGCTGTCCACCTTTAGAGGGTTGCTCAAGGTACCAAATTTTGTAGTGAACAAGTTAAATAATTTGAATCTTTGAATGATTTTTTCGAATTTTCATTTGAATTGTATAGACGTTGTATCGATTGGGTGCACGAAAAATGGTGGTGTCTGGAGTTGGGGCGATGGGTTGTTATCCAGCTCAAAGAAAGACAAATAGCGAGGGTGAATGCATTGGTGAAACAAATTTTTGGTCAGCTAGGTATAATGAAGGGCTAAAGATTATGCTACAGGATTTGAAATCTGAATTATGTATGTTTTGATATGTATGTTGCCATGATCAACCTCTTTCAGAATCCTGAAACTTATGGTATTATTTACTTAAGACTTTAAGCATCATCAACTAATATATCTAACCTTTCGTTACAGTAGAAGTACGATGATTTGAGCTTACAATGTATGTTTGATTATAGGAATTACGGAGATAAAAAACACTTGCTGCGGACTTGGGAACCTAAACGCCGACTTTCCATGTACTCCAATATCGAAATATTTCCCGAACAGGGAAAGCTATGTTTTTTGGGATTCTTTACATTTTACGGAAGTGGCTGCAAGCATTTTTGTCGACATCTTATACAGTGGAACAATAGAGTATGCGGTTCCCATCAATATGAGGCAACTTATTGATGTTTCAATGGTTTCTGCGAAGAAAAGAATAAGCAATATACTGTGACAAAATATACAACGTTATAACGTCTTACTTTATTGTTGTTATATGTATGTTAATGGTGAAAATTAATTCTTATAGTCAAGGTGGGCCTTATGTTAGATAGTTGCATAGAGCATAGGAAGCTTTAGAAACAACGTGCATAAAGATGAGCAAGTCACTAGGTCAATTGCTGAACATGTGCCAACTTTATGCATTAAATCATTTTACTCAATTCTGTTTGAGAGTATGACATAGTTTGTTTGCAGATATGGGTATTGTTTTGTTGTCAAAGAGGGTTTTTTGCTTGATGAAGGAAGCCAAGGAAAACAAAGCATTGCTCAACTTGAATAGGTTAAGTTGGTTTTTCTTCTAATTAGACGTATATCTTCAGTCACGAGTTACCTCATATAATAATGTCTTCTTGTTTTATGTTTCAGGGAATTTTTTTATTAAGCCAATTCCAACATGAGAACATAGTTCGGTATCTTCGGACTGATACGGTAGGCATTGTTCTCTAAGATTTTCTTTCTTAACTTTGGAGCAGAACAGACTTTCGCTTTTTAGAGAGATGCGTACAAAAGTGTCATGATCTAGATATGAGGGATAAGGATTCAAAAAGTTATAAGTTTAGAAAATGTGATAGATCTTGTTTATCATCGTGCCATCTTACTTGGGGCCGAGCATTAGTAAATGTATAAAGATTGTGTTCAAAAGTAAGTTTAATCTTTTAAAAAGTAGTGGTTACTAATCTTTGAAATGTGCTAACTGTTGTTGTTTATTAACTGGTGTTTTAGAGTGATGGCGAACTATACACTTTCCTTTTGCTTTGTAATTAGAGGTTCACTAGCGAGGCTTTATCGTAAGTTTCTGCTTACACCAGATTTATATTGAGTGTCTGTACTATCATATGTAGTGAAGTATAACTAGTCAGTATGATTGCTAAACAAAGTTATTTGCAATGAAGAGCGCCACTGGAGACAAGTAGCCAACAACAAAATGGTAAGTATTTTAATATCATTTGTTTGTACGAGGTATATATGTGTACTGTTGTTAATCACTATTTATATTTGCAGCCACAACAGTTGTCACACCCTCGCCGAAGGCGGAAACACGAGGTGTAACGAAATCGATATACATCACCAAAGAGAAATAAGACAATACCATAATTTACATTAAGGAAAAGTATAACATTACAACGTTGTTATTGCCGACCTTGGCAAATATATGACATAAGTTTGATTCCCAAAGATGGTATTTTAATACATAATGAAAAGAAGTGACATGTGAAAACTTCATTATGCAAGACCTTGCTGACAAGCTTACTGACGATCACCTGAAATGCATGAGAGAAAACGGTCAACTATAAAAATAGTTGGTGAGTATAAACGTTTTATATAATAAGAAAACCATTTGAAAAAGTTCACAAGCCAAGGGCGTTGTCAAGTATTATGTCCTGTAGTCAAGTACCCGCGGTCATAATAAGTCACAATATAAGCACCACATATATAATAATGTATGCCATGCAAAGCCCCTAATTAAATAATATGCGTCCCGTAACATAGTGGACGAGAGGTTGGCCGACCTCTAATAGCGCTATCCATACTACTAATAGGTGTCGAACAATGCGAATGTACGAACAGTACATCATACAACTATTATATACGATTAAGAACGCTCCAAACATGGAAGACTTAGCACGCTCCTCCAATAAGGCGAGACTTTAGGGTTAAGAACGCTCCACCAAAAATGGCGAGACTTTAGGTCATAGTACGTACAGTTCATTAAGTTCAAAAGTTCAAGTTGAGTTCAAGAGTTCAAAACAAGTTATAAGGTCAAGACAAGTCAAAAGAGTTCATAATAATCAAGGGTTCAAAACAATGTTCAAAGAGTTCAAGTAATAATTCATGCATCCACCCCAAAGCGATTAAAACAGTTAGAAAAAGGGGTTCGTGAATACTCACCTTAATTGATGATACTGCGATGATATGAAATGAACAACAAAGATCGGTTAACTGTCGCAACCTATAATGAATGATGCATGATCTCGTTAAGATCACCAAATGATGTTTATGAATGTCCATGCTCATGTTCCTATACCACTCTACTCTTTAGAAAAACACTTGTATTGTCAAAAATATATAATTCAAGACTTTGGAAAATATTGCTATTAGAAAATATAAATGGCTAGTTATAATATATATACTTATATATATATATAACGTAAGTTCTCATGTTGACGTTGAAATACTCGGGTTGTAATCCTTGAAATGATGAAAACATACTCATAATAACTAATACTACGTTAGTTATAAAGCTCGGTACTTGATATTATGTTTAGCTTGAAAATGCACTTCGTAGTTTTTGCGCCAAATATATTAAAAGCTGTCAATTATAAAAGGGTTTTAGCCGATATTCAAACGTGTATATCTTTGTCGTTACTTGTCCGTTTTACTTGTTCTTTATATCCACGGTTACGTCTTAGTATATAGTAATATATTTTGGAAAGCTCGGCTCCTCCGGGTTACGTCTAAAGCCTCTTTTTGTACCATGAAAAACGTCCAACAGCAACTATTTTCAGAAAAATACTTTTCGTCAACAATCTTGCAAAAATCATAACTTCTTCGTTATAGACTCTTTTTAATCCGTTCTTTCGCCTACGGATTCGTTTTTGAAAGTATTTTCTAAAAATTTTGCCAAAGTTTCCTTGGTGTTTACTGATTTTCCAGCTTTTTACAAAACGGGACAGCATGTCTAAAATAGGTTCCAAATCATGTTTCCAAGGTTAAAAACCAATTTCTACTATCACCAATCCTCTTGTAATCACCACATGACTAATCTAATCTTACCATACACCTTCTCAAGGTGCCATGGACTCCTAACCAAGTTATTAGAGCTAGGGGATTCATAACAAGAAAGTTAGGGTTTGTATGTTCATTTTTAGCAAAAATAAAGTATAGTATAGCTACTTATACATGGTTTTTAGCATGATTCTTATGTAATACATGTAAAAATAGGATGATTCATGAAAAAATAAAGATGAAAACTTACTTGAAAAAATGAGATGATTATTGGATGATTATGCTTGATGTTCTTGTGTTTTTGTTGCTTGATTCTTGATTAGGCTTGTAAAATGAACAACTTTTGTGTTTTACTTCATGAAAAACCATGGATGGATCATGTGTTTGGTTTTGGGTCGTGGGTTTTGCAAGGGGAAGAAGAAGAGAAGAACTTTGTTCTTAGCTAAAAAGTATGAATTATGATTTTGGTATTTTGGTTAAGTATAGTTTTTGAGGTTTATTAGTTTTATAATAAGAATTCAATGCACATGGTTTAGGGGTGTTCTTGGGGCTGGTTTTTGGGTGTGAAAAGGAGTAGCCAAAACGGTTTTGATCACTTAGAAAATATAGTGTAGCGTTAAGTGTTATTACGCGTTATTCGTTAAAATCGGGTACCGGTTTTAATAGCAATAAACGTTCACGAAGTTAACCGGGATGAAATAAAGTCATAATAATGTTAAAAACATATTAAAAATATGTTGGGTACATTTACTGAGTGATCGGGTGATTATTGTTTAGTTTTCACGAAAACCGTCGTTATAGTCATACGCGTACGTTAAAAATAAAATAAATTTCCAAAATACTGGGTAACTGAATGTTATAACTTTTATGATGTTAAAATGGATATAAAAATATGTCGGGACCATTGTGGGAATATTTAGATATATTCGTCGTGTATAAACCGGGTGTTAACGTTTATTATAATTACGTATACGTAAAAACGTTAAATGTACTGAATATGGAAATTTGAAAATCCTGAGAGTGGTATACATGAAAATGCTGTCATGATGATATGCAGACTATCCCCAGTCCGTATGCAGTGTACTTAACACTAATGAAATGAATTCGCACCTAAACCAATACGGTTACGCGAATTTGAATACCCGTAAACTAAATTTACGATGAAATGAGTAATGCAAGTGAATGGTGAAAACTTTTCCGGAAATGAATAGTGTTCGGTGAATAGTAAATTTCCCAAAAGTTTCTCAGAATACCAAATTGACCTCGAAAACGATGAATAGTAAAACGATGAATAGTGTTTTATGAATAGTAAAAAGTCGAAGTTGGAGAAAAAAATAAACGTAGACGTGGAAAATATCGGGTTGTTACATTCTACCAACCTTAAAAGGAATCTCGTCCTCGAGATTCAATTCATCCATTCTATAGGTGTATGTGCTCGCTGTTAAATTTGATGAAGCAACTAAGGTCGAAAACGCTAGGTCTCGGATTAGTCGGTGTTGTGTATAAGTTCTATACTAAGACTTAAGTGCTACGAAAATAATATAGTTGTTCAAGAGAATGTACCCGTTATGCTATCGTGGACATGTTGGGTGATAGGATTTCCTAGGAAGTAAGCTCTGCCACGCGCGGGTGGAATCTCAACGGCCTCATCTTGTGGCCCTTCAATTGCCGCCGCCAGGTTTGGACGATTCGGTCCTTGGTTGGGAGTCCTTTTCAACTTTGGACAGGTATTCCTGAGATGATCCAAGCTTCCACACTCGTAACATGCTGGCCTTGGTCCTTGGTTCACAGTCCTGTTTGAGCAATTTCGCATGAAGTGGCCCGACTGTCCGCATTTGGTGCATCTTGGGCAGTCTCCTGAGTGGTGGTAGTTACATCGAGTGCACATAGGATGTGGACCGGCATATCTTCTGGGCCCTTGAGTTGTTACTCCGTAGTTTCCCATTACTCGTTGTCTCTTGTCCTGTTGGTCTTGATCACGGCTTCTTTGTTGATCTTCCTGTCTCTTTCGTCCTCCATCGTTTCCTTTCGTTAGTCCACCAGACCTGATCACATCATTTGTCAAGCGGTATGCCATGCCCACAGCAGCTTGCAGAGTGGTTGGGTTTGATGAAGTGACATCCCTCCTGATTTCGGGAATCAACCCCCAAACATATCGATCAATCAGCTTCTCCACAGTGGAGACCATATGAGGAACCATCTTAGTTAGCTCATGGAAACGGGCCGTGTACTTGTCAACTTCTACTCCTACCATCAAGTGATTCCAAAATTCCACTTCCAGCTTCTCCACTTCATCTTTTCTGCAGTACTCGTCAGTTAGTAATTTCTTGAACACTTCCCAAGATAATCCATTTGCAGCTTCCCTTCCTCTGGTCTGTAGCTGGTTGTTCCACCAAGTCAATGCTCGACCCTGGAGTAGACCCGCAGAGAATTCAACCTTATCTCCTTCAGCACATTTAGTGATGCTGAGTTTCGACTCAACATTCTCAAACCATGATAGCAGTCCAATGGCACCCTCAGTGCCATAAAATTCCATTGGTTTGCATGTCATGAAAGTCTTATAGTTGCATCCCTGACCGTTGTTCGAAGGACCCGCACCATTATTGGTTCGTCTGGCATCAATGTGCGCAACAATCTGAGTGAGGAGGTCAGCTAATCCAGCAGCACTGTCATTCGGGTTTTCATTGTTGTTACGTCCAGCTGCACCGTCATTCGGGTTTTCATTGTTGTTACGTCCTGAGCGAGTGTTCATAGCGGCAATGGCTCTGCGATAGACCAGAAATAATGGGTTGAGTGAACGATGCATGAACGATGACGGATGATGTACAATATAATAACAGTCGTGACATGGAGATCGCAAAATGATGGAAACAAAGGCATGCTTAATCTATCGAGGCGTAAGGTAGCAAGGAGAAAGAATCTACATGAATGCATATAAAAGGTACGATAACAGAAACTGAAACATATAAACAGGTTATGCATACCCACCCGACCAATGCAACTTCAGGTGACCAGACTCTCTAGACTCGACCAAACATGATCTTTGACTACTACTCCCTTCATCGCATGATTCTTCCTGAATTATACATAGGTGATCAGGCTATGCATACTTGAGGATTAATAATGCAATGCTAGGACTAGTCGACTCGTATCATTTTTGGTATTTAAGAAAAATGTTACTTTGGTTATAGTTGCGATTTTTATTTTAGAAAAATCGGCATTCTCTATAACCTCTGGCTCTGATGCCAATCTGTCACACCCTCGCCGAAGGCGGAAACACGAGGTGTAACGAAATCGATATACATCACCAAAGAGAAATAAGACAATACCATAATTTACATTAAGGAAAAGTATAACATTACAACGTTGTTATTGCCGACCTTGGCAAATATATGACATAAGTTTGATTCCCAAAGATGGTATTTTAATACATAATGAAAAGAAGTGACATGTGA
The DNA here is from genome assembly GCA_030686995.1 of Artemisia argyi. Lineage (NCBI taxonomy): Eukaryota > Viridiplantae > Streptophyta > Magnoliopsida > Asterales > Asteraceae > Artemisia > Artemisia argyi. Next base: position 108,065,639 of record CM060688.1, on the reverse strand, counting down.
AAACTTCATTATGCAAGACCTTGCTGACAAGCTTACTGACGATCACCTGAAATGCATGAGAGAAAACGGTCAACTATAAAAATAGTTGGTGAGTATAAACGTTTTATATAATAAGAAAACCATTTGAAAAAGTTCACAAGCCAAGGGCGTTGTCAAGTATTATGTCCTGTAGTCAAGTACCCGCGGTCATAATAAGTCACAATATAAGCACCACATATATAATAATGTATGCCATGCAAAGCCCCTAATTAAATAATATGCGTCCCGTAACATAGTGGACGAGAGGTTGGCCGACCTCTAATAGCGCTATCCATACTACTAATAGGTGTCGAACAATGCGAATGTACGAACAGTACATCATACAACTATTATATACGATTAAGAACGCTCCAAACATGGAAGACTTAGCACGCTCCACCAATAAGGCGAGACTTTAGGGTTAAGAACGCTCCACCAAAAATGGCGAGACTTTAGGTCATAGTACGTACAGTTCATTAAGTTCAAAAGTTCAAGTTGAGTTCAAGAGTTCAAAACAAGTTATAAGGTCAAGACAAGTCAAAAGAGTTCATAATAATCAAGGGTTCAAAACAATGTTCAAAGAGTTCAAGTAATAATTCATGCATCCACCCCAAAGCGATTAAAACAGTTAGAAAAAGGGGTTCGTGAATACTCACCTTAATTGATGATACTGCGATGATATGAAATGAACAACAAAGATCGGTTAACTGTCGCAACCTATAATGAATGATGCATGATCTCGTTAAGATCACCAAATGATGTTTATGAATGTCCATGCTCATGTTCCTATACCACTCTACTCTTTAGAAAAACACTTGTATTGTCAAAAATATATAATTCAAGACTTTGGAAAATATTGCTATTAGAAAATATAAATGGCTAGTTATAATATATATACTTATATATATATATAACGTAAGTTCTCATGTTGACGTTGAAATACTCGGGTTGTAATCCTTGAAATGATGAAAACATACTCATAATAACTAATACTACGTTAGTTATAAAGCTCGGTACTTGATATTATGTTTAGCTTGAAAATGCACTTCGTAGTTTTTGCGCCAAATATATTAAAAGCTGTCAATTATAAAAGGGTTTTAGCCGATATTCAAACGTGTATATCTTTGTCGTTACTTGTCCGTTTTACTTGTTCTTTATATCCACGGTTACGTCTTAGTATATAGTAATATATTTTGGAAAGCTCGGCTCCTCCGGGTTACGTCTAAAGCCTCTTTTTGTACCATGAAAAACGTCCAACAGCAACTATTTTCAGAAAAATACTTTTCGTCAACAATCTTGCAAAAATCATAACTTCTTCGTTATAGACTCTTTTTAATCCGTTCTTTCGCCTACGGATTCGTTTTTGAAAGTATTTTCTAAAAATTTTGCCAAAGTTTCCTTGGTGTTTACTGATTTTCCAGCTTTTTACAAAACGGGACAGCATGTCTAAAATAGGTTCCAAATCATGTTTCCAAGGTTAAAAACCAATTTCTACTATCACCAATCCTCTTGTAATCACCACATGACTAATCTAATCTTACCATACACCTTCTCAAGGTGCCATGGACTCCTAACCAAGTTATTAGAGCTAGGGGATTCATAACAAGAAAGTTAGGGTTTGTATGTTCATTTTTAGCAAAAATAAAGTATAGTATAGCTACTTATACATGGTTTTTAGCATGATTCTTATGTAATACATGTAAAAATAGGATGATTCATGAAAAAATAAAGATGAAAACTTACTTGACAAAATGAGATGATTATTGGATGATTATGCTTGATGTTCTTGTGTTTTTGTTGCTTGATTCTTGATTAGGCTTGTAAAATGAACAACTTTTGTGTTTTACTTCATGAAAAACCATGGATGGATCATGTGTTTGGTTTTGGGTCGTGGGTTTTGCAAGGGGAAGAAGAAGAGAAGAACTTTGTTCTTAGCTAAAAAGTATGAATTATGATTTTGGTATTTTGGTTAAGTATAGTTTTTGAGGTTTATTAGTTTTATAATAAGAATTCAATGCACATGGTTTAGGGGTGTTCTTGGGGCTGGTTTTTGGGTGTGAAAAGGAGTAGCCAAAACGGTTTTGATCACTTAGAAAATATAGTGTAGCGTTAAGTGTTATTACGCGTTATTCGTTAAAATCGGGTACCGGTTTTAATAGCAATAAACGTTCACGAAGTTAACCGGGATGAAATAAAGTCATAATAATGTTAAAAACATATTAAAAATATGTTGGGTACATTTACTGAGTGATCGGGTGATTATTGTTTAGTTTTCACGAAAACCGTCGTTATAGTCATACGCGTACGTTAAAAATAAAATAAATTTCCAAAATACTGGGTAACTGAATGTTATAACTTTTATGATGTTAAAATGGATATAAAAATATGTCGGGACCATTGTGGGAATATTTAGATATATTCGTCGTGTATAAACCGGGTGTTAACGTTTATTATAATTACGTATACGTAAAAACGTTAAATGTACTGAATATGGAAATTTGAAAATCCTGAGAGTGGTATACATGAAAATGCTGTCATGATGATATGCAGACTATCCCCAGTCCGTATGCAGTGTACTTAACACTAATGAAATGAATTCGCACCTAAACCAATACGGTTACGCGAATTTGAATACCCGTAAACTAAATTTACGATGAAATGAGTAATGCAAGTGAATGGTGAAAACTTTTCCGGAAATGAATAGTGTTCGGTGAATAGTAAATTTCCCAAAAGTTTCTCAGAATACCAAATTGACCTCGAAAACGATGAATAGTAAAACGATGAATAGTGTTTTATGAATAGTAAAAAGTCGAAGTTGGAGAAAAAAATAAACGTAGACGTGGAAAATATCGGGTTGTTACAACAGTTGAAAGATAATGTCGAGGAACACCAACATCAACTAGGACTTTCTTAAGCGGCTCTAAGAACTAGAAGACCAAGTGTTCGTTTGTGAAACGATCCTAGGGACGCAAATGGTGTTGCCAACACAATCACTCAATTTTATTGTCGGATATCACATTTTATGCTTTTAATTATTTTGTTTGTTAAAACATGTTATTTGATGTGAGGTAAACGTTCAAGTACCAACAAAAAGAGATGAAATGTTCGTGAGACCATATGGGTTATTTGCACAATTGAAGACTGTGTTGGTGCAACCATAGCATGGCCTTGTCCCTTTATCTCGGTATGTCTTTGTTAATCTTGTGATACCAATAATTTTACTAACATGGAGCTTAATGCTTATACATGGGTGTTTATTTGTAGGTGGTCCGTGAGGATTGAGAAAGGATGCATGATGACCCCGGACTAAGCTTCTTGTTGCTTTAATTTATTGTTTAATGTTACAAGACTTTATGTTGGATAGTGTCTACCTTATTTATGTTTAGTGCTTTTGTTATGACAATTGCTTATTTGAAATACAATTTCGTTTTATTCATTTAATAATTAGTTGATGTTTTATTCATATCGTAATAATAGAGTGTGCATGCTGAAAATAGCGTCCTATCATATGACTTGTCAGGACTTTGAAATTGTCCTATTAAACTTATTAACCGTCCTAACAATTAACTTTTAAGGACGCTTAACATTGTAAAAGTGTCCTAATATGTTGTTATTAGGACGTTATTTAGGTTGTTAATAGACATTTTATACGACCAAAAAATTAGTTTCATAATCTTCTTTGAGATATTAAAACCCTTTTCTTGGTGCTAAAGTAGCTATAATGTTATATGATAAGCGTCCTAACAATTATCTTTTAAGTACGCTTGTATGTGTATCAAAAGATTAAAATTAGGTAACCACGTTTTACAACATTGAAAAAGTGTCCTAATATGTTGTTATTAGGACGTTATTTGGTTGTTCATAGACATATTATGTGACCATAAATTTGGTTTCATAATCGTATTTGGGATATTAGGACCCTTTTCTTGGTGTTAAAGTAACTATAATGGTATATGATTACCGTCCTAATATGTTTTTATTAGGACGTTATTTGGGTTGTTTATAGACCTAAAATGCGACCATAAAATTGGTATCATAATCTTATTTGAGTTATTAGGACCCTTTTCTTGGTTGCTAAAATAGCTATGATGTTACATCATAAGCGTCCTAACAATACTTTTAAGGACGTTTTTATGTGTCTCAAAAGATTAAAAGTAGGTAATCACATGTTAAAACAATGTAAAAGTGTCTTAATATGGTTTTATTAGGACGCTATTTGTGTTGTTCATAGACATATAATACGACCATAAAATTGGTTTCATAAGGGTTAGGACGCTTTGGACCTATTACAACCGCCTTACATGAAACGCTTTCATCCTTGGTCCTATTAAATGAAAGGTCCTAAAAAGTACCATTTTATGACGCTTATGGGGGTCCTAAAAAGCCACTTTTCTTGTAGTGATTATCTTAATATCAATCAATCAGTAGTGTAATAAAATCCAAATCATTATCTGTTACTATTCACAATCGCTATATTTCTCAAACGTTTCCCAAAACACAATTTCAATCTCGCTGAGACATAACGACCCGGGGATTTCCCTGTACTTCCACGGATTTAATATCTTGCACTTTCTCCCTTACTGCTTGACTTGTTGACCATTCCCGGTTAATTTGTGAGGTTGGTTTGGGAGGAGTCAAATTTTGGCGCCGCTGCCGAGGAGGTTGTTGTGTGTTTTCAAAAACGTTTAGATTTAGTGATTTTCAAAACCCTTCTTGTAAAAATGTCACCACTTTGTAAATTTTTGTAAAAATCTAAATCATATCAGAAAAAGTTCATTAACACTTTTCCTAAAGTATTAACAACACCAAAAAAATCATAAACAACAAAACAAATCGTGAAGTTAAATTACTTCGATTTATTTAAGATTACAACCTACACAGGTGGTAAACGGAAGTTCTGACATTAAATTGCGAACTGAAGAGAGATCCATTCTTCTCTCCCGCCACCCTGCGAGTAATTTTAAAGAAAACGATTTCGGTTAACGAATCGATACCAAAAATATTTCTAAAAGTTTTTGGCACACACACCCCAAAATGCTAAAAGCATTTTGTTTTCTGTTAATAATAATTACATAAAATATATTGTCGAAAACCAAGGCTTAATACCTACCAACTAGGGGTATGAACATTAATAAGTTCCCAAACTAAAGATTAAAACTTGCCTTTGTATGCTTGTGATTGGTGTACCTTTTTCAAAGAAGCCAGTCATACTATGATTATTGGTTTAAGTTCCCTGTTGTTTCGCATCGGTCTTGTTTTAATTGACATTGTTTTAATGCATGCGCACTCGTTCACAAACAAAACGCAATCGTCAAAGAAACGTACCCGAGTTACGTACAGTTATTGAAGAACCCAAAATAAAAATGGACGAGCCCCCACCACCCCCACCTGACCCTCCCAAGGATGTGACAGCTCCTGATCTCCAAACGATGGGGGAGTTGTGTCAACCTACCATACAAGGGAGAGGTGGACCTATTGCACCACTCACTATTGAGGCCACGGACTTTTGACTCAAGCATCACATGATTCAGCAAGTCCAAAACTCATGTCAATTTCACGGATTGCCGGGTGACGATGGTAACTAGCATCTCGAAAATTTTTAACCATCACCCAAAGCATGAAACAAAATGGCGTCACCGAAGACGGCCTTCGTTTGTATCTCTTCCCCTATTCTCTCACTCATCATGCGACTGCCTGGTTCGATCGTCTTTCAAAGAATTCGATCCACACTTTTGATGAGATGGTTACCAAATTCTTGGCTAAATACTTTCCACCATCCATGGTAACTAAGCTGAGAAATGATATCAGCAACTTCAGACAGCTTCCCGACGAGTCCTTATTTGAGGCATGGGAACGCTATAAACATGCAATTGATCGATGTCCCAATCACAATATGCTTCTTGTCACCATTATAGATACCTTCTACAATGGTTTGACTCTTCGATACCTTCTACAATGGTTTGACCTCCGGTGGCTTCACTCATGAAAACGTGTACGTAGCTCAAAGTTCCTATAATGCGGGAGGTAATTCCTACCAACCACAAGGGGACCGTAACCTTTTGAGCTATCGTTCCGATAACTACCTTGGACCACCCAGGTTTAATCAAGCTCAGAATCAGAATTAAAACCGGAATCAAATTCAAAACCGAATGAACTAAGGTTTTTAAAACCAAGGGAATTTCCATTCCGGTCACAAGCAAGCTTTTCAAAATCAAAACCAAGGAAATTTTAACCGTAGTCAAGGTCATTTTAATCAGGGTAATAATTTCCAACAAGGTAATTTTCAACAAGAAACAATTTTCATGGTCATAATAATCAAAATCAAGGGAATTTTCAAAACAACCGAGCTCAAAATGTTCCTAACCAAAATCAAGCCGTTGTTCCAACTGGACCATCATCCGATGAGTTGTTGAAACAGTTTATGAAATCCCAAGAAGAAATGAACAAATTGTTGGTCAGCCAGATTTCTGAACTCAAGAAGTCTTTAAATGCTCGATCCTCGGGCTCAGTTACACTACCGAGCAACACGATCGCTAACCCGAGGGGCGATGTTAAGGCGATCACAACCAAAAGTGGAGTTTCTTATAAAGGACCCACGGCTCCGTCTACCTCTTCTCCTATCCAGGTAGAGGAATGTGAAACTGAGGCTACAACAGATACGATACTTCCTACTAACAACGGAGCTACCAATATCCTTCCTCCAGTTATCACGGTCCTGATCTGCAAAACAAGGGTCGTATTTGAATCTCCCGAGACTCCTGTTGAAAATCCAAAACCCAACCCGAGACCTTCAATTCTATATCCTTCATGTTTGCAAGATCAAAAGCTCCGCGAAAAAGCAAATCATCAAATGGAAAAATTCTTTCAAAATTTTCAAAATCTTCACTTTGTTATCAGCTTCGCGGATGCTATCCTCTTGATGCCTGATTGTACAATATTTTGCACTACCAGGCCTTCGATGGTGATCAAAGGAAAATGAGGGGTGTTGTGATTGCGCCAAGCTGAAATAAGAAATACTAAAACACTACGTTAAGTGATTGCGCAGGGGTTGGACCCTGCGAACCACCTCCGGCGTGTGAATGAGTGATTGGTATGAGAGTTTAAGTATATGCGTAGAAAAGTAAGGTGAGATAGATTGCATACCAGATTTGTCATCGTCCAGGACTATTTATAGGTGAACAAAACGGTCCTGGAGAGTGGTCACACGTTTGATAGAGATCATGGGGGCGTCCCATGATTTGTGGTAACCGCTAGGGGTTAGTATCCCACTCCTCCTGATTTAGCGGTGGAGCTAAAGAGAAAGAGGAGACGTGGGTAAGATCTGGTCTTACCAATATGTGGACTTGGCATTGTTCCGTCCTTGAAACTTATTGAGAGATACCCCGAAGGGCATGATCCTTCGATTGGCGAATTCCCACTTGGTAACTAGATCATTGATGATTAGTTTTACGCCAAATAAAGTTGAAAGAGGCTAGCCAGAGCCTTCGATTATGTAGGTTACGATTACACTCGAAGGGGTGTCCTTCGAGCTAATCGGAGGGTACATCATCAAGCCCCCCCAGTTGAAAGTCAGATATGCACACAAGAATATGTGGTTTACAACTCTATTGTAATGTAATGTTTTTACCATATTCTCTAAAATGGATAAGCAAATATTTGAAATACAACGATGCATTAAATGCGCGTGCGTATAACGAATCTGTTGAATCAGAAAAATATAACAGCAGAATTATCGGTAAACTCAACCATCTTTCAAAATTTAAAGTATTGAGTATATGGAATTATGTGCTATATAAATACCAGTGTACCCCAAATTTTGAATCATAAGTCTTTCCTTTGCAACTACCACAAAGCCGTGATCTGCAGCAATCAAAAGGTAGACTCTTCCCCCATTTTAAAATTAGTTACTTTAGGTATAGCCATGAGCATGGATGCTAAACGCATTATAAGACAACAAAAATGTACTCTTTCCCGGGAAGCCCTAGCCCTTTTTCTGGATGATTACCCAATACCCAAACAACATAAAGTTATTCTCCCAAAAAGTAATCAAAGCATTTATGATGCCCCAAAAGGGTATGTGGGTTTGTATACTCATGCATTTACCCGGTCAAATCTAAGAATACCCCTGCACCCCCTGTTCCTAGAATTGTTACAATATTATGAGGTGCATATTTCAAGGTTTAACCCGTTTGGACTTGCCAAAATTACCACCTACATAGTAATGTGTAAGGCGTATGGGTATGAGCCTACACTACATGTGCTTCGAGGTTTTCTTAACCTGTGTCTCGGGGGGGGATAGGTTGACATTGTCAAAGAGGAATGATGAAAATGTGCCCGTGCTAATCACCAAACCTTTCACAAATATAACAAACTGGAAAGGGAAATTCTTTTATGTCCAAGATACCATCATACCTTCGGGTTATCCACCACTCTTGAATGACGCATTCCGTTTTGACCGCAAGAAATTCAATGATCAACTTCCCCTTAATGTTCAAGCTAAACCACTTTATCAACGTCTTTCCAGACATCCCATTAATGTGCAGCCTTTTCCAGAGCCCATCCTATTTATGGCTGGTATTGTAGATCATTGGGAAGGATCTCCTTTGTCGCCACAAATCCATTGTGATGGCCAGAGTATGTATATGCAACTTATTATAAATAAGTAACATATCTAATTATATTTATGCATCTGTTTATATTGCAGTAATGGCGTTCAGAAACTTCATCGTATCTGATGGTGCAAAGGAAGCTAGCTTCATTCCCAGGGAACCTAGAGAATACAGTTACGGTGTGGGTTCTCCATCGACATCAGTCAACAATAATGACGTAGATGCTATGGCGCTAGAGCCAACAGTGATGATAGAAGATGTAGTTCCTCTTAATGCTGAGGAGGCTCCTTTGACAATCAAAGCCCTTCCTGACGTGGAGATTCTTTCCTCCGATGATGTCCCCAAAGCGTATGCCGACACCTCCGGTATAGCTGATAGGCTACGTGAGAGGAAAGGGACTGACATGAAGGCTTCGAGACCCCCAATCAAGAGAAAACTTGACATACCCACTCTCTTATCCAGAGCTTCGAAGAAGAAAAACTCCCAAGAGAAGGTTGTTGCTACCACCGAAAGCTCGGATGATGAAGATATTCATGGTAAACGCGCATTACAATCCATATACTTCGATAATTATTTGAAGGTTTCAAACCATTCTTAATTCGATAATGTGTAGGTTTATCAAATACTGAAGAACTCCCCAATTCTCAAGCTTGTCACCGATTGGTCGAAGGTATTGTTCCAAGTCAATGGAAGGGAGCCCTTGACAATATTTCAATAGAGCAATTATGTGATCTTCATGATAAAAGCTTCACAAGGCAAGCTATGCTAGATAATCATCTTAACAGTCGAACAAGAGAGTTGATAAAGACTGTTAAGAATGCTAAAGAAGAGTTAAATGTAGTCCTAGCTCGGGAAGAACATAGAGAGCGGTTAATCACTGACCTGAAGTCAAAGTGTGACAAAGTTACGGAGGATATAGAGAAGCATCCCATTGTTCAAGATCTTCGATCCAACACCATGAAGCTTGCTACTCGACTAAAGGAAGCCCAAGTTGAGTGTGGTATGCTCAAAATGGAGGAAGCCAAAGCGATTGGGCTAAAAGAGAGAGTGTCTGTACTTGAGTCAAAGTATGCAAGTCTTAAGTCTGAGAAGAACAGGCTTATTGATCAAAAAACCAAATTGCAACAGGAGACAGATGCCCTCAACCTTCGATGTTAAATTTTTCAAAGAGATAGGGTGGATATTGTAGCTAAGGTTATTCCTTATATTGCAATGGAATTGTATCATAGTGATGAGGTTGGATAAGTGGTGGCCAACTTGGTGAACGCTGCCAAATTTCATAGGAAATGCACTACCCTGGAGGAGATTGCCGAAACTAGGAAACTTGTGATTTTATAGAAGGTTCCTTACTATCGTACTTCTCATGGGAAGGAATATGATGATGCCAGCAATGCATTTGCTTCGGCAGACTTTCCCTTTCTGTCTTAGGTTACTCAAGATCCGGATGCTTCCGTTAAAAACTGTTGTCCCAGAAGCCTAATAGGATTCGGCCACCTTCTCCAACTGAGAGGGTCTTTGGTGTGAGGTTTCCCTCTCGTCAAGAAGGTCCTTCCTCATCAAGGAATGCGTAAAGACTGTCTTGTTGACAATGGTTTATCCCGAGGGTGGTTTGTACCCTCCGAATATGTTATTTCTTTGCTACTTTGATGTTTAGGATGTTTTGTTTATTTATCCTTTGATTATGTTATTCTCTTCTCTCAACGTTAGTTATTAACGTTAGTATACAACCTAAGGTTAATGTGGATTAGTATCCTTATTGTGTGTATTTTTGAACCAACACTTTTAAGCAATCGTATAATTTAACTGCTGGCAGAGGGTTGCGACCCACTCCATCTTAATCCTATAGTCGTAGTGCTTCTAATGCCCATTGACGCTTTAGGAAAGTCAATGTGAATTATAATGGATGCATGTGCAATACATAAATATCATCCTTCGAACATTGAGACTTGTAGTACTTGGCTGAGAAAATCTTTGTTGTAAAAAACGAAACAAGAGATTTAAAGGAAATACGTTGTGTCATTAAGTGGGTAGGGAGGATTACATCATTTTATGAAATGAATACTAGGACACCTACCATTAATGCTTCTTTCCTGAATGAGAAGAGCTTGTCAAATAAATTGGAACAAACGAGCGCTCCGAAAGATTGTAAGTTTTATGTGTAAAACTTACGAAGGTTAGTGCCATTCCATGTCCTGTCAACTATATCTCCAGAGATTGTTGCCAACTTATAGGCTCCGTTACCGTAGGCTTCATCTACTACGTAAGGTCCTTCCCATGTTGGTCCCAACTTCCCTTGGTATTCGGCTTTGCTTGCGCTATTAAGTCGAAGGACATATTCCCCTGGTCTGAAACTCGAGGGTTTAACCCTGCTATTGTAGTATTTTTCTAACTTTTGCTTGTATGTAGCCTCTCTGATGGAAGCTATTTCTCTTCGTTCTTCAAGCAAATCTAGATTCTCTCGAAGTTTTTCCTCGTTTTCCAAGTCTTCGAAGTTCATGATGCGTTCCGTTTCTACGCTTATTTCTGATGGGATGACAGCTTCTGTGCCATAAGTGAGGCTGAAAGGTGTTTCTCCATGACTCGATTTGGGATGTGTCCTATGAGCCCAGAGAACTTGGGGTAATTCATCTACCCATCCTTGATGACTTCGTCCTAGCCTTCTTTCTATTCCATTTATAATATCTCGATTAGTAACTTCTACTTGACCATTGCCTTGAGGGTGGTACATGGATGTGAATGATTGCTTGATTTTTAAACCATTGCAAAAAGTAGGGAATACTCCCTCGGCAAACTGTTTCCCATTATCAGAGATGATGATGTGAGGAACTCCGAAATGACAAACGATGTGTTCCCATACAAATTTTTCCATGTGTCTGCCTGTTACAGATGCCAAAGGTTTGGCTTCGACCCATTTGGTGAAGTAATCGATAGCTACGACCAAAAACTTCACTCCTCCTGGTGCTACTGGTAGGGGTCCTACTATGTCATTCCCCTACTGGGAAAAAGGCCAAGCAGATGTGACAGAGGTCATATCCTGTTTAGGTAATCTTGGGACCTTCGAGTGGATTTGACATGCTTCGCATTTATGTATTATTTCCATTGCATCCCTGTGCATTGATGGCCAGTAGTACCCCAACTTCATAATTTTAAAGACGACGGAGCGAGGTCCTGCATGTAGGCTACATGATCCTTCGTGGATTTCATTGATGATGTTGGTAGACTGTTTTGGTCCAACACAACGAAGCCATGGGGATAGAAAGGATCGCCTGTAGAGGTGGTCTCCTATTATCCTATATTGAGGAGCTTTAATTCTCACTTTTCTTGCTAGCTTTGGATCTTCTGGCAAAATGCCGCTTATTAAGTATTCCCTTATCGGAGTCATCCAATTAGTTTCTTCTTCGGATATTATATCAGATACTTCCTTCCTTTGGATAGATCTGTCAGCTAGTACCTCAACCAAGACTTCCTTTGTTAAGTGGGCGAAGGCCATTGAAGCTAACTTGCTTAATGCGTCCACCTTTTTATTCTGATTTCTTCGAACGTGTTCGATGGTATATGATTCAAACCCCTGTAGGATTTCTTTTGCTTTATCCAGGTATTGTTTGATTGTGGGCTGCCTTGCTTCGTAAGAACCTTTGATTTGGTTGGCGACCAGCTGTGAGTCCACAAAAATCAAAAGGTTTTGTACTTCCATGTCTTTGGCTAGCTGTAGGCCTGCTAACAAAGCTTCGTATTCTGTTTCGTTGTTGGTCGCCTCAAACTCGAACCTTAGTGCATAAGTGTATTGTTTTCCTTCTGGGTTGACTAACATTAGTCCTGCCCCTGAACCATCGGAGCTTGAGGCTCCGTCCGTGAATGACCTCCAACCTGCCTTTTCTTTCAGAGGCTTCTTTTTGGGAATTTCTTTATCGTTTCTTGGCTTGGAAGGAGTTTCGGCGAGGAAATCCGCGAGTATTTGACCTTTTATGGAGTTTCGCCCTTTGTATTCTGTTTCATGCTCCCCTAGTTCAATGGCCTATTTAGATACTCTCCCTGATTTCCCGGGTTTTGATAATATTTGTTTGATGGGCTTATCAGTTAATACCGTAATGGGGTGAGCTTGAAAATATCTTCGGAGGCGTCTTGCAGCGTGGACTAGAGCAAGAATTAGCCTTTCCAATTCTGGGTAGTTTAATTCAGCTCCCTGTAGAACCCGACTGACAAAGTAGATCGGAACTTGCCTCTTTTCTCTTTCTGCCAGGAGTACTGCGCTGATGCTTTCGTGTGACGCTGCGATGTACATATACAGTGTTTCTCCATTAATTGGGGCTGTGAGTGTTGGCAGGATTTCCATGAATCCCTTCAATTTTTGGAAAGCAGCTTCAGCTTCGACACTCCATTGGAATGTCTTCTTGTCCATACATCCTTTAAAGGTTTTGAAGAACGGTAGTGATCGGTCTGCGCCTTTTGATAAGAACCTGCTCAAGGCAGCCAGCTTCCCATTAAGGCTTTGTACCTCCTTCAATGTCTTTGGGACTTGTAGGTCAGTGATAGCTTTTACTTTAGAAGGGTTTGCTTTGATTCCCTGCTTTGTGATCAAGTGCCCCAGGAATTGTCCTTCTTCAACAGCGAATGAACATTTCTTCGGATTTAGTTTCATATTTATGGCTTTTAGCTGGTTGAAAGTTTCTTGAATGTCAGAGAGCAGGTCTTCCTCTGTTCTGCTCTTTATGACCATGTCATCGACATATTCCTCCAAGTTTCTCCCTATCTGTTTCTTGAAGGCCTTATCCACCAGACGCTGGTAAGTTGCCCCTGCGTTTTTTAAACCGAAGGGCATTTTCTTATAGCAATAGACGCCTTTTCCTGTGTAAAAAGCTATTTTTTCCTCGTCTTCTACTGCCATCTGTATCTGATGGTATCCCTTGTAAGCGTCTAGAAAACATTTTAGGCGGAACCCTGATAAGGATTCTACCTTCCAATCTATTTCTGGGAGGGGGTAACAATCCTTTGGGCATGCTTTATTGATGTCAGTAAAGTCAACACACATACGCCATCCTCCGTCGTTTTTCTTTACCATAACTAGATTGGCTACCCATGTTTGATATTTGACTTCTCTAAGTATGCCTGCCTGTACTAGTTCGTCTACTTCTTTGCAGGCAACGGTGTTTCTTTCTGGCGCAAGGCTTCGGCGCTTTTGTTTAATAGGCTCCATGTGTTTAAACTCATTTGAGTTTGTGTTCTGTTCCAAAGGGTTTGCCATCAATCATGAGACTTCTCGGAACCCCTGTCATATCGGAGTATGTCCATGCGAAGACATCTTTGTTGTCCTTCAAGAGCTGTGTAAGATTCGTTTTGAAGGTAGCAGGGAGTTGTCTTCCTATCACGACCGTCTGTTCCGGATGAAGCTCGTTTATTACGATACGTTCTTCGGCGTCCCCGCAGCTCAAGATAACTTTAGGAGGCTCTTTTTTCCCATCTCCGGTGTCTCCTTCCTGCTGTAATTGGATAGTACAGTCCCTATCCCATTGGCCGTTTGGAACTTGATTGCTGCATGTATAGTTGATACTACAATGCCCATTTTCTGCATGGCGGTTCTCCCTATCAATAGGTTATAAGGAGAGTCTGACCTTACAATTATGAATGTGAAGGTTTCCGTCCTTGCCAGTCGGCCTTCGCCAATGGTTACGTCTAAAGGGATTTCTCCCAGGGGCCATGAGTGTTCTCCTGAGAACCCTATTAAAGGTATCTTCGAGTCTACCCTTTGTGCCCTTATGGAAGGTTTGAGCTTCAGAAAACAGTGTTCGTATATGATCTCGCAAGAACTTCCGCAGTCCATGTAGGCCCCGTTGACTTCTCGGTTGAAAATGAGGACTTTTATGACTACAGGATCATCTGAGGGAGGTTGGTCCTTTAGTGGTGGAAACGTTACCTCCCCCACCTTGGGTGTTCCTTCCTCAATTTCCTTTCTTTTCTGGCTCGGGCCCTCCCTGCGAACCATAAGGATTGGAACCTCATGAGTATAGCTCTTAGCATCGGTGACCTTTTCTTTACCCTTCCTTATGCCTTTTATTAGATGCGTCAACTGTCCTGATTTGACAGCTTCCTCTATTTGCTTTTTCAGTTCTCTGCAGTTGTTCGTCTCATGACCAACATCCTCGTGGAAGTGGCAGTACTTGGTCGTGTCCCGGTTCCTCCCATTGCTTGTTAGGCGAGGGAGGGGTTCGAAGGTCTTTGCTGCCTTCTCAGTAGCCAAAATTTCCTTTGGGGATTTCGTTAGGCTTTCCCATAAACCAGAGTTTGAACTTTTGTGGTATGGAGTAAACCTATTATGGCTTTTGTGCTTGTTCTTCTGTCCTTCCCATGAAGATGGCTTTGTTCCCTTGTTGCTCTCCGTTGGAGCCCCATTGGTGGACACTTCTTTGGCTTCTATCCACGTATATGTTTTTCCCATAAGGCCTTTGTATGTTGCTGGCAGATCTGTAGATAAAAACTCCACAAGGTTCC
This sequence comes from Artemisia argyi, assembly GCA_030686995.1. NCBI lineage: Eukaryota > Viridiplantae > Streptophyta > Magnoliopsida > Asterales > Asteraceae > Artemisia > Artemisia argyi. Next base: position 108,050,526 of record CM060688.1, on the reverse strand, counting down.
GGTTACATAGACCATGGACGAAGCCAGAAATGCGTTGCTCTTCATGTAAGCCCAAAATTTGTAGGGTTTCGTCAGTGTATCTAGTAACGAAATTCCTTGTGCTTTCGTTCTCCTTCTCCTTGATATTGTGCACTATGAGGTGCGTTCTTGTGAATTTCTTCTGTTGGCTGAAGTGAGATCGAAACTTAGCCTTCAAATCGTCAAGGTTGATAATGCTTCCTAGCTTCTGCCCATTCCACCAAATACGTGCTGAATCTCGGAGGGTATATGTGAACATGTGACAGGCTACTGGCATAGCCCATTTCTGCATTCTTATAGCTCCTTCAAATAAATGTAGGAAATTATCTGGGTCCCCCTTTCCATCGTAAGTGCCAATATGTGAAGGCATCTTTAAACCATCCGGCAAGGGATAATCTTCGATCCATCTCACGAAGGGTGTAGTGGGGCCCACGGGCTCAGCATATGGATGGGCATACGGTGGTACGTTCATCGGAACAGTATGGTATGGATTAATAGGAGGGGGTACTCCCAAAGAAGGCTGGCTAACATAGTAAGGATGAGGCGTACCCGTTTTAGGAGTGTAACCAGTATACATGGTGTACGGGGGGTATACCATGGAAGGATTATAGGGCACAGCAGTTTGTGAGGGACACTGATTGCCAGGTTGCCCATTGATTTGGGGATAAAGAATCGGAGGGTAGCTCTAGACCGGGAATTGAGGATGCAGGCCAATGGGGGGAAGACTCCCTCATGTGTTGACTGGGCCTAGGTTACCCTCCACACCAGATGCATGGGAGGGCTGTAGAGGGATTCCTCCTTCGGTCCTTCCTAAGTGAGCTGCTAATAATGGGGGTAGGTTTACTTCCGTGTTCTCCCTCTGCCGACTCCTCCCGTTAGAACCTTCGACGACAGTTCCTTCCCTCCTCGTGGGTGTTCTCTCGGGAACTCCTTCGAATCCTACGCTTCTTCCTTCAACCCTTCTACTTGCAGGTGACCCAATGCGGAGGATAGGGTGATGAGCCCTATGGATTGAAGGTCTCGGTTCCATTTCGATCTCCTCATCATACTCATCATTGGAATATTCTAACTCCCTACGCATATCTCCATATTCCTGATTTGTCTCCTTCGAGCCCTTAGCAAGGACTCTAACTCTTCATAATTAGCGTCGACAAAGGCGGGGCTAATGATGAGTTCTGGGTTGGCCGAAGTGGATGCATGGTGATTGGGCGTTATTTTAGGATGAGATCGTGTAGTAAATGTGGAGACCGTGATTGGCGGCAGGTTGTTGGCGTCTGTTACGGGTAAAGGGGTTAAGGACGAGAAACCCGGTGGGGGTGTAACTTCTCGTTCTGAATTCATGCCGGAATAATAGCGCGTGTATTTGACTTGGTTATTTTGCTTGGAAATAATGGGACTAATTGTAGCGGGTCCCACGGATGGCGCTACTGATTGTACAATATTTTGCACTACCAGGCCTTCGATGGTGATCAAAGGAAAATGAGGGGTGTTGTGATTACGCCAAGCTTGGATCTAACCTGAAATAAGAAATACTAAAACCCTATGTTAAGTGATTGCGCAGGGGTTGTACCCTGCGAACCACCTCCGGCGTGTGAATGAGTGATTGGTATGAGAGTTTAAGTATATGCGTAGTAAAGTAAGGTAAGATAGATTGCATACCAGATTTGTCATCGTCCAGGACTATTTATAGGTGAAGAAAACGGTCCTGGAGAGTGGTCACATGTTTGATAGAGATCATGGGAGCGTCCCATGATTTGTGGTAACCGCTAGGGGTTAGTGTCCCACTCCTCCTGATTTAGCGGGGGAGCTAAAGAGAAAGAGGAGACGTGGGTAAGACCTGGTCTTACCAATATGTGGACTTGGCATTGTTCCGTCCTTGAAACTTATCGAGAGATACCCCGAAGGGCTTGATCCTTCGATTGGCGAATTCCCACTTGGTAACTAGATCATTGATGATTAGTTTTACGCCAAATAAAGTTTAAAGAGGCTAGCCAGAGCCTTCTATTATGTAGGTTACGATTACACTCGAAGGGGTGTCCTTCAAGCTAATCGGAGGGTACATCATCAATGCCCAAATTTGCATCCACAATCAAAAACTTATTGAGTAACAAGGAAAAACTGTTCGAGATGGCAAAAACTCCTCTCAATGAGAACTGCTCTGCGATTTTGTTGAAACAGCTTCCCGAAAAGCTGGGAGATCCCGGGAAATTCCTCATTCCATGTATATTCCCGAGAATGGTTGAATGCTATGCCTTGGCCGATCTTGGTGCTAGCATCAACTTAATGCCTCATTTAGTATGGAAGAAACTCTCTCTTCCGGAACTCACTCCCACCTGCATGACTCTTGAGCTTGCAGATCGTTCGATATCTCGTCCCCTTGGTATTGTCGAGGACGTATTTGTAAAGGTGGGAAAGTTCCATTTTCCAGCTGACTTTGTGATTGTTGATTTTGATGCGGATCCAAGGGTTCCTCTCATTCTTGGGAGAGGATTCCTGAGGACGGGTCGTGCTCTGATCGATTTATTCGATGAGGAAATCACATTACGTGTTGGTTCCGTAGCCATAACTTTTAACCTTGATCAAACCTCAAGATACTCCTCAAACTATGATTCTAAATCTGTTAACCGCATCAATGTTGCAACTGAGGAGTACTCTCAAGAAATTCTTGGTTTCGCTGATGATTCTCTGAGTGGCAATCACACTCCCTCCTCTCATCCCATAATTGCTAATTCTTCTCCTTCCTTCACTCCGTTTGAGGGAAGTGACTTCGTCTTGGAGGAAATAGAGGCCTTTCTCCGAAGTGACTCAATTCCCGAGGGGATTGAAAACCAAGAGATTGACCCGAAAAGGGATATACTTCTCCTTGAGAAGTTACTCAATCAAGATCCCTCCCCCCTCCCGTTCTTTCACATACACTTCAAAAAGAGGAAATCAAAAAATGTTGAGAAAACTGATGATTTCCCCAAGGTCGAGCTTAAGGACTTACCTCCTCATCTTGAATACGCATTCCTTGAGGGTGATGATAAATTACCCGTCATAATAGCAAAAGACTTAAAAGATGAGGAGAAAACTGGTCTCATAAAGGTCTTGAAATCTCACAAGCAAGCAATTGCTTGGAAACTCTCCGATATCAAGGGTATTAACCCTGAATTTTGTACTCATAAAATTTTAATGGAGGATGATTTCAAACCGGCAGTTCAACAAAAGAGACGGGTTAATCCCAAAATTCATGAGGTAATCAAACAAGAAGTTCTTAAACTTTCTGATGTCGGATTGATTTACCCTATCTCTAATAGTCCTTTGGTTAGTCTCATCCATTTCATTCCAAAAAAGGGTGGCATTACTGTTGTCACAAATGAAGAAAACGAGTTGATTCCAACTCGACTGGTTACGGGATGGCGCGTGTGCATTGACTATCGTAAGTTAAATGACGCCACCCGTAAAGACCATTTTCCTCTACCCTTCATGGACCAAATGCTCAAGAGATTAGCGGGAAACAAATACTATTGTTTCCTCGATGGTTTCTCGGGTTACTTTCAGATTCCCATTGATTCGCAGGATCAAGAAAAGACCACCTTCACATGCCCCTATGGAACCTTTGCCTATAGACGTATGCCTTTCGGCTTATGTAATGCTCCAGGCACGTTCCAAAGGTGCATGATGGCCATATTCCACGACATGATCGGGAAAACTATGGAGGTCTTTATGGATGACTTCTCGGTCATTGGGGATTCTTTCCAATCTTGTCTCTCCTATTTAGAGAACATGCTGAAACGTTGCAAAGAAATAAACTTATGTCTAAATTGGGAGAAGAGCCGTTTTATGGTCAAAAAGGGCATTGTCCTCTGCCATAAGATTTCCAAAAGTGGGATCGAGGTTGATAGAGCCAAAGTTGATGTAATAGCTAAACTGCCTCCTCCCACTACGGTCAAAGGTGTCAGGAGTTTCCTTGGTCATGCCAGATTTTATCGTAGGTTCATTCAAGATTTTTCAAAAATTGCCCGGCCTATGACCCATCTTCTTGAAAAAGATGTTCCTTTCATGTTTTCACCCGAGTGCATCAAAGCTTTTCAAACCTTAAAGAAAAAGCTTACTGAGGCACCTATTCTTGTTGCCCTCGACTGGGACTTGCCCTTTGAACTTATGTGCGATGCTAGTGACTTTGCTATAGGTGCAGTCCTGGGGCAACGTAAAACCAAAAATTTTCAGCCTATACATTATGCCAGTAAAACTATGACTGAAGCTCAAACTCACTATCCCACTACGGAGAAGGAACTCTTAGCTGTAGTGTATGCCTTCAAGAAGTTTCAGCCATACCTTATCTTGACAAAGTGCATAGTGTATACAGACCACTCGGCTCTGAAATATCTTGTTGCTAAACAAGATGCAAAGCCGAGATTGCTCCGATGGGTTCTGCTCCTGCAAGAATTTGATATCATTATACGTGATAAAAAAGGAGCTGAGAACCTAGCGGCTGATCATCTATCCCGACTAGAGAACCCGCACCAAGATGTCCTCGAGAAAAAGGAAATAAATGAAACGTTTCCCCTCGAGACACTCAATGTGATCTCTACTCGTTATGATTCCACTACCCCATGGTTTGCAGACTTTGCAAATTACCATGCGGGTAACTTCATTGTTAAAGGGATGACGTCCCAACAGAAGAAAAAGTTCTTTAAAGATGTTAATCACTACTTCTGGGATGATCCCTATCTGTTCATAATCTGTGCAGATCAAGTCATCCGGCGGTGTGTCCATGGCCAAGAAGCCATGGATATCCTCAAAGCTTGTCATGATGGACCCAAGGGGGGACATCATATTCCAAACTACACCGCCAAAAAGGTGTTTGATTCCGGGTTCTACTGGCCCACGATCTACAAGGATGCTCACGAGTTTGTCAAAACCTGTGATGCTTGTCAGCATCACGGGAATATTTCTAAGAAGGATGAGATGCCTCAAAACGCCATCCAAGTTTGTGAAATCTTTGACATCTGGGCATTGATTTTATGGGTCCATTCCCGTCTTCACGAGGGAATAAGTATATACTCGTGGCTGTCGATTATCGGTCCAAATGGGCTGAAGCTAAAGCTTTATCCACCAATGACGCCCGAGTTGTTGTAAAATTTTTGAAAGCTCATTTTTCCATATTCGGAACTCCACGTGCCATAATCAGTTATCGTGGTACGCACTTTTGCAATGATCAATTTGCAAGAGTAATACAGAAGTACGGTGTCACTCACCGTATTTCCACTGCATACGACCCCCAAACAAGTGGGCAGGTGGAGGTTTCCAATCGTGGCATTAAAGGAATTCTGGAGAGGGCAGTAGGAGAAAACCGTGCCTCCTAGTCAGACAAACTAGATGATGCTCTCTGGGCTTTCCGTACAGCTTACCAAACACCCATCGGGTGCACTCCATACAAGCTGGTATACGGGAAGGCGTGTCATTTACTGATTGAGTTAGAGCACAAAGCCTACTGGGCGTTGAAACATACCAACTTCGACCTCAAGACAGCGGGTGATCACCGCAAGAATCAATTAAATGAATTAAACGAACTTCGTGATCAGGCTTACGAGAATTCTTTGATCTACATAGAAAAGACAAAGAAGATCCATGAATCAAAGATTAAGAACCGCGTTTTCAACGTTGGTGATCAGGTCCTTCTTTTTAACTCAAGATTGAAGATTTTCTCGGGCAAATTAAAAACCTGTTGGTCTGGGTCTTTCACTATCACCAAAGTGTTTCCGTATGGAACCGTTGAGTTATCTCAACCCGACGGTCCCAACTTCAAGGTGAACGGTCATAGGTTGAAGCACTACTTTGGAAGGGACAAACCACCCATGGTTGTCCCAGATCTCCAAACTTTCCCGACGAACCAATGGATTCGGGGATTGAGTCAAGCTAGTGACTCAGTGAACAAAAACATTAGCATGCACATGGGTTTTCACCCATGAATCTGACTTCTCTCTTCTTTCCAATAAAATAACGGGAAGAGGGCAACCTCTTCTGCATCTTTTGTCTTGTGGTTGTTGTGTTTGTACAGGTGATTGTTCCCAAAGCATAAAGACTCTCGTGCTCGTGCTTTTGCCTTTATACCATTCAAGCTTCATTGTTCAAGAAATCTGATATCCTTTACTAATGTTATCTTTTGGCATAATTAATAAACGGCCTTAGATACAACGTAAGATGACCCTCGCCTTTGAAACATTGAGGACAATGTTTAACTTTAGTCTGGGGGGGGGGGGGTATCTTCAATTTGACTTGTACCTTTCATGTGCCGTTTACTCAAGCAACTCCATTTTTCTCAAAAATCCAAAAAATTGAAAAATTTTCATCAAAAAGCACCAAAAAATTGAAAAAAATTGAAAATTTTTTGCAAAAATATAATAAGTTTTGACACCTTGTTCTGACTTTCTGCTGGGTTGAGTAGGAATAGAAATTTTGACCTGATCGGGCACATTCAGCCCTAGTTGTTCCCTTAACTCTGAGAGGCTAAGCGTTCGTGAATCTCATTTCTTGAGGTAGTGACCATCCGTTTATTATATTAATTGAGTAATCACGCCAGCGAGCTAATGTATGACTTGGTGACCATCCGATATGCAAATAACATGCCAGCGAGCCAAGAAGTGCGCTAGTGACCATCCGTTAGTTGAAGCGTCGAAATATTCGTGCCAGCGAGCTACTAATATAGAGTTTGTTTAGAAGTTAGATGCTAAGCATGGAGTAGTTAGTTCTCTTTAGAGCTCATCGTAGGTACTTGTGGCTTTTTGCTCCCACAAAATTATCTCACCCTATATATGTAAAAATAATAATTAAAGACATTATGTTCTGACGAAACATAGTTCTTTATCTTCTTAAAAGAATCTTTGTTTTAAAAGTTGGGTACACATCAAGGTCATTCTACGAGCTTCAATTCTAAAAACGGGACTTTGAACCTCTTTTCGTGAGGTCGTGACCTTAAACCTTTTAGGTCCTCATTTCAGGAACGTCTAGAGTGGAAATACCCCATGTCATATAGGAAAAGTTATGTCATAAAAAAATGATGATGAATAAGAGTGAGTCATGTGCTTAAGTGTTAGACAAAAGTTGATGGCGCGTGAGGTGCATGTGTAGGGTCCTAGACCAGATACATGAGGTGCACGTGTATTTCTCCTCAACTAATGTCTATGAGTCTGTATGAATCCCAACTCTTTGATGTGGACCTCATTTTTAAAACAGTGATTCTCGAGAAAAGATAAAAAAAAAAAAAAAAAAAAAAAAAAAAAAAAAAAAAAACAACTACTTAGTGTCTTAATATGGTATCTTTATCGGAATAAAAAATTATCGAAACGAGAAAATATGAAGAAATTCATCTCTCACCAAAAATAAAATAAATAGAGGAAAACAGGAAAATGCGAGCCAGGAGTTATTACACAAGTAACTTCTATGAGTAGTGTTAGCATCTAACTTGTAATTCAAGCTATGTCTTCATTTTTACGTTTAGCATGGGAACTGGTGAAAAATCAGGAACGATAAATTCTATCCGTATGGGCACTTCTCTCTGAGCTGTGTTTCCTACTCTGTGACCCTAAACGTTATTGAAAATGATGAAAGTCAAAACATTCTGTCACCCAACAAGTGTAAAAAGCATGTAAATATTAGTGTAGGAAATAAAGCTGAAAAACAGATCATTCTTTGAAATAAATGGTTTTGTACTCTCTTTTGAACATATTCCTACTTCTTCAGTATTAGTAGAAAGAGTTATGAAAGTTATTTATCTCGGAGGGCGTGAAATGATCCCATTGCGTGAGGACACGCCAATACCTTAGTCTGAGGGGATTGGTGTGTGCTTATTCACACACCTTTTCCTGTCCATTTTAAGACCAAAATAGACACAAACTAACCATAAATGCCAAAGATATTGTGTTTTTGTGTTTGTGATCGTGTAGGAATGGATATTTCAGAAATTGGCACAAATTAGGCCAAAAAGGAAAAAACGAGCACGGGTTTAGAAATCATGTCAAAAATCATAGCCGGGGAAGCAAATTACCATTTTTGAGCTCAGAATGTCAAAACACATCTTGAGGAATCATTAAATTCCAAAAATAGTCCTTGGAGCAAAAGTTTGCAAAATTAGCAGAAATGGTCCCTCAAGTTTGCAAAATTGACATAAATGGCCCCTGAGCATTGGATTTTGGAAGAAAAAGTCAAAAATGGTCCTTGGAGTTCACAAATTGCCAAGTTTAGTCCCTGGGTGAAAGATTTTAAAAATTACACATTTAGTCCCAAAAGTTTCAAAGTTTGGCAAGATTAGTCCCTGGAATTTCAAAATGTGGAAAAGTCAACTATGATCCTTGAATTATTGGAACTTGGCAAGTCTTACCCTTGGAATAACTTTGGAGCAGTACAAATTTTTACCCCTCAAGTTTCAGAAAATTACAACATTGGTCCTTGTGATATCTATCAAACCAAACGGACCCTTTTTGTATTAATACCAAAGTCCAAATCCAAAACACAACACAACCATCACCAGTCCAGTCCACCCACTACACAAGTCCAAAACCAATCCAAGCCCAACTCCCTTTCCCGTTATAATAATAAAAACATAGGGTCAAACCTTGCGTTGACCCTGCCCTTTCCCTCCCACCTCAATCTCCCACTTGTCTGCAATAAACATCACCTCACCACCCCTACCATCTCCATCACATCCACCGCCCAAACCCACTATCCCCGCCTTTCACCTCCACATTTAATGCACCACCTCCAATTGGTGAGAAATCAGAGCAAATTGCAAGTTCCATTTTGGCGCCAAAACTGAATAACGGCCAAGATTAAAAGTTACTCATCAAATGGTCATTTTTATTGCATGGAAAGAGACAAGGGACCCACAAGACCCTAATTCAGGATTATAAAAGGAAAGAGAAGGCAAAAGACAATGCATGTAGCTTACTTAGTCTAGTATAGTGTCGATTAGTGTATTTTCCAACTGTCAAGTGTAATTTCAAGCTTTTAAGTTGTATTTCAAGTAACTTTATTTAATATAAAGTCTTTTTCAAGTTTCAATTTGAGTTTGTATTATCAATCTCAGTGTATGCACTTTTAAAATTCAAAAATCTCATATAGCTTAATTAGTGTTGATACTTGTTATTCTGGATTCAATAGCTCATATAAGCTCCCTATATAGCTTCTAAAAGTTATTAGAAACCTTAAAAACCAGTTTAGCTCATATAAATAAAAAATACATAAAAATCAGAAAAATAAAAGAAAAATAAAAACTACAAGTTAAGAAGATGATTGATAACGCTCAAATTGTACATGTTTTTAGGAGCGTTATTGTGGATTTTATGGTCACTTTTATGAACTTATGGTACTTAATTGAGTATAATTCGTATTTTAGGTTCATGGAAGGAAAATGATGAAAAAGACGAAGAAATGATCATTAAACGAAGATTTATGCATGTACGAAGAATTCCCGACAAAAGAGAGTCTCTTAGAGTATATTCGAGAAGATAAAAGTCATAAAGTTGTCTTTCCAAAGACTCAAGAATAAAGGACAAGAAGGAAAATGAGAAAAGAAATGAAGAAAAGAAGCTAAAACGAAGAATTATTGGAAGACTCATTGTTCCCGGCACACCTCCACTATTTTGGCCATAAGTTGAGCATACGGACTCCGTTTGACCTCCCGTTCACGGCCACGGAACTGGAAAAGAAAGATCTACAACGTTGAAGTTTGTCATTTTCTGCCAAAATGCATCCAACCGAACGGTTGGATGGATTACCGATCGGTTAGAAGAAAATGTCACAAGTAACCGATCGGTTGGAATCTAACCGACCGGTTAGAACTATATGTCTCATCCAACCGATCGGTAATGTCCCAAAACTGATCGGTTGGTCAGCTCGTTAAACTTTTGCAAAACTCATTCTACCTCATTCTACCCGATTCTAGGCTCTTCCTTCTGGTATTCTAGGTTCTTCTATTGACCTTGGAGGCCAAGTTGCTGCATTGATGAGCCTAGGCCTTGAGAGGAGTATAAATAGAGACCTTTACATGCATTTCTAATCATCACTTACCATTTCTCTCTATCCCAACTTGAGAGAACATCTCTCCTACCACCATTACTCCCTCTCAATACCAAAATTCGTCCATAAAATCCCAGGAAACTTTGGAGGTCCAAGAAGTCATCATTTGGAGGTCAAAATATCAAGAAGTCATCACCAATACTTGAGTCATCATTTGTTATCTTATTTTAATCATTGTAAGACTATTAATCATGGTTTCTAATGTTCAAAATTCTGAGTTTATGTTCGTGTTTGCTATGAATGGCTAGTGCCTTTGTGCACTTACTTAGATTATGTTTATTATTTAATGGTTTGCTTATGATTGTGATAACATGTTTTAATTCAATTTCAAGTTAATTCTAAAACCCAATTGTACTTAAGTTTCATAGTGAAATTTGTTGAATCAAGTTTAACTAGTTGCTAATGATTTTATAGGTCGAAAGATTAGTTGCTATTCAACTAGTTATAATCATTTATCTATGAATGATTGTTTTCCACCAAAATTATTCTTGGTTAAACAAAGAAACTAAAGTGTAATTGTAATGAGAATGCCTTTGTTAATCAAATCGGATTGTTTGTAAACACCTAATTGGTCGAAAGTGTAATAGTTTACAATCAATTGTAACCTTTTGTCTATGAATGGTTACCTTTTATATTGGCCATTTCTTAAGAGTATTTGATAAAACAAAAGATTATTTTTGTGTTTAAGATTCTTAACCCAACCTTATGAACCTTAAATTGATCTTGAATTGAATGGTTAAACTTAATGCTTGTTTTTATAAACTAAGATCTTGGCCAAGGTTTAATTTGTAAGAACAATTGATTTGAACACCAACTAATCATCATAACCAACATGTTAAGAAGAGTTATCACAATCATGCTTATCAAGGATGTAAACTACTCTAAGCAAGTGTAGTTTTTAACCTTATTGAATTTACATAATCATCATTTTCGTGTTACTTATTGCTTATATGGTATTTTGGATCGTGACAACCTATTACCATCTTTTTATTGCTTACTATTACATAGATTCTTCACAATTGAAAACACCCAAATCCTAGTGAACGACCTCGGATTACCTACCAAAACTAACTACATACGAAAGGGTCATACTTGCCCGTGTGTTCTTAGCTTTATCCGGTTATTCGTGTTATAAATTTAAAACTAGTAGTCGCGAGACACATCAATGATGATGGCTGGAGCATGGTATATTCTGGATGGCCATGGGTTAGAGCTTCTTGGGAAGCAATAGGTTTGGTAATTTGGTCCTTGGTTCTTGGAATTTGGCAGGAAAGCTATTTGTAAGCTTATTTTCTCCTTTTAGCTTTTTACTATTCAAGTGCTTAATTTGTGCTTATTTTTGTGTTTCTGTGCTTTCTAAGTATAGTTTAATCATATTAAGGCATAAAATCAGTTGTTAGATTATTAGAACTCATTTTGCTTGAAAACTCATTTCAACTATCAATTTTAGTGTAATCTAGTATTATAAGCATTTGTGGTTTCAGATCTTGTCCCTGTGCTTATTTTAAGTTATTAAGTCATAATACATCAAGTTTAAGTAGTTCCAAAACCCCTAGTGTCCATTTGCATTAAAAACCATAAATGAAAGATCAACACAAGTTGTTTGGATTTGCTTGATTATCTGTGTTCAAGGTTGTATTTGTTGTTGTTTCTGGTTCACACATGTCACATTAGGTCCTAATAGCTTAGAACAATCATAAAAACCAACCCTAATCCAGTAAAAAGTCAAAATCACTTTTGATCTCACCATAGGTGATCACTGTAAGGATTTAGAGTTCCAAATCATTCCCAATAGTGTAATAGTTGTTATTATAGCTTATTCAAGCATCATCATAGCTTAATATAACCAAATCAGACCATAGGAATCAATCAAAGTTCATAATAGTCAACTTAGGTGTTCGAATTAAAAAGTCAAAATTGCATAGTTAAGCAGAAAACCACTTTTTCCAGGAATTTTTCTGAATTTTGTGTTCACAATTAAGCCTCAAGCTTTTTACAAGTTAAAGTCTACCAGCTTAAGTTTTGAAATCCACCATTGGCTTATTTTTAAGATTTTTTCTGAGGCTTGTGCAAGTGCTTATTTGGACTAGCAGGGCAAACACCCTCCCATGCACCAGGGTTTTCACCAAAGTTTCATAAGTTCATTCTAGCTTATCCAGTGGGCCTCAGTCCTCACCATTAGCTTTTTAGATAGCTTATCAGTAGGACTCAACATTCAAGTGCTTATTTTGGATCTGTGAACCCTTGACTTTAGCTTATTTGGCCATTGAAGTTATACTGATCACACTCAGTATACTGAATGCTCAGCTTAGACACCCCAACTTCCCAAGCTTCCCATTAGCTTATTATTAAGCCATAAGCTCTGATCCTTGGCTTATTTGAGAGTTCACCAGACCAACTTTGTGGTTCAAGACTTTATTTGGACCTTTGAACCCTTCTGTGGACCCCACAGAGGGCTGAAAGTCCTTGGTTTTGGCCTGTTTGACCTTTATCATTCACATAAGTGCTTATTTGTTGTTTCTGGCTTATTCCTTGTGCTTATTCTGTTCTTTTCAGCTTATTTGTATGCCATTTAGTTGTTTGTAGCTTATTTATCAACTTGTAGCTTATTGGTAGCCTTTTGCATCAAAATCCAATTTTCCAAGCTTATTAGGACTTTCTATTTTACTTTTGGATTTGCATACTGCTTATTAATAAGCTCAAATAAAAGTTCCTTTGTAAAAGTTTCTTATAATCTGTAGTTAGGTAGGTTTGTGAAAGAAAATCCACAAAAAGCCCAATTTAAAAATAGTGATAGCTTCTATTTAAGACATTTGGCTTATTGCTCAGCTTTTTCGAAAAGAAATTTTCAATTTTATAATTTTCCTAAGTTTCTAATATATTAAATTAGTTTAAGAAAAATTTTATAATTTTCTGAGTTAATTTAGTATTTATAATAATTAATTTCAGTTTAATTATTTTTAATTATATAACCAAAGAATTAATTTTCTTTCTGCTTATTTATAAGCAATAGCAGCTTTTTATATTTTTCCTAGGTTTTATAATTAGTAAAGTATTTTTTTAAAAAATTCAGAATTTTCACTGTTTATTTAGTATTTTTCATAATTAAATTAGTTTTAATAGGATTTAATTAATAAATAAGTAAATAATTAATAAATTAGTTTAAAAAATAATTTTTATAAACTTTTTATAATTTTTTAGGATTCTTGTAATGGTTAATTAGTTTTGTAAAAATTCTCATATTTTTCTAAGTCACTTTGATGATTTTCTTGAAATTAAATTAGATTTAAATTAGTTTTAATTAATTATTAAATAGTTTAAATTAATTTTTAATTAATATTAAATAATAAAATAATTAAAAAAAATAATGATTTTATTTTTAATTAAATTTTTCTTTAAAATTAAGTTTGTAAAAGTTTCATTTTTACCCCCTCTAGTTTTAATTTGTTCAAAACTCACCTTTTTCCAGTCTGTAACCATATCTGATTTTTATTTGATTTACGTTTTTTTATATATGTAATCTTGTGATTGTTAATACTGTTTTATTATATTAATATCAATCAATCAGTAGTGTAATTAAATCCAAATCATTATCTGTTACTATTCACAATCACTATATTCCTCAAACGTTTCCCAAGACACAATTTCAATCTCTCTCGGACATAACGACCTAGGGATTTCCCTGTACTTCCACGGATTTAATATCTTGCACTTTCTCCCTTACTGCTTGACTTGTTGACCATTCCCGGTTAATTTGTGAGGTTGGTTTGGGAGGAGTCAGTAGGCTTTGAGCCTGAAGTCTTACAGAAGACCAATTACTCTCATGACCTAACTGAGGTTACAGCTGTCGCCCTGACTACGTATATGCTAATTGCTATCCAGGGTGACAACAAGATTTCACCTGTTCCCTCTCCCACCAAGAAGGTGAAGAGGAAGAAGGGACAGGGGTCCAGGAAGGTGGCTCAACCCAAGTCACTTGCCACTGGTACCTCTGTCTCTAAGCCTGAAAAAAGGAGGCAACAACAGACCCTGACTGCTGACACCCTCAGGATCATTACTGAATCATTGACCCCAAAACAACCACCAATGGAGGGCACTGAGACATCACACTCTGTGTCTTTGGGCAAACCCATTCCCAAAGGCTCCGCTGACATAAAAAAGTCAGTGGAGTTGGAATCAACTCAACCTCCACATCCTGATAAAGGCTCTGGTAAATCACAACTAGAGTCTCAGGGAGCAAGCGGTCCTAAATCCTCGGTGGGGCAGCAGTACTCCACTGAGATGGGGACCCACACCACTTCACATCCTGCTAAAGGCTCGGGTAAATCACAACCCAAGCATCAGGGAGTTAACACCCCTAAATCTTCGATAGGCCAGCACAAGCATGTTGGAAAGGGGGAATAACCACTTAGGTGCCTGATGAGGACATTCACAAATCAAAGCTTTTGTCTGAGGGCACAACAACTCTTACCAAAGACTCAGAGGGACTTATTCAACTCGCTGATAGGGACACAACAATCACGATTCCGAAGGATGGCACTAGAAAACATCCATCAGTGTCTGAAGGGATCCCGGGGGACAAAGACTCAGAGGGAAAAATACCACCCGCTGATATGGAACCCAAACCCACTCATGTGTAACACCCCCAAAATACCGCAGCGGAAGACTGTGTCAATGGGGTGCTACTTCATAATACAAAGTACAAGTTATAGAAAACGAACTCTAAATGAGACGTTTTGAAAAGTTACCATTCGATTAATGAATTCAAAGTTACAAACATGAGATTCCAAAGTATGATACATAAATGTATACAAAATGTTTTTGAATGGTAAATGATAAAAGCGTAAGTCTTCAGAATATGCCGCTTGACTCTAAATTCCACGCACTAGCTATCGCCTTACTAACCTGAGATAAACATGCTAAAGTGTCAACACAATGGTTGGTGAGTTCATAGAGTTTGTCTTAAAACAGTTGAAAAGCCTTAAAAGAATATTCGCACAGCAAAGGCATCGTGAATCCACTCAGTTGCAAGTCCCGCCATAAGAGACTTGCAACCTATGTGTTCACAACCCACTTCTAACATATAGTATGATTTCAATATATGTGTATACGATATATGCACGCTTAATGTAAAGTATCACTGCCTACTGAACCTCTTGACAAGAATAAGCACAAATGCTTCATAAGAATAAGCACAAATGCTTCATAGTGGATTATAGTCAGCCCGATAGTACTATCAATACCTCTCCATCGGCTCCATCCAGGAGTTAAACAGTAGTTAAAGAATATAGCACATAGAATAGGTTTAACACATTAAGGCACATATCGTAATAAAACTACACATCATGTTTAAGAGTATAAAAGTATAGCATAACATATGAGTAAAATTGTCTTTAGTAAAAGAGAAAGCAAGTAGTTTAAGCATGTATCTCCCCAAAAGAGTTTAAAACAAGTATGAAAAGAGTAGGGGCTATGACTCACCTTAAGCTTATGTAATGAGAAATGAAAGTGGTAGTCGAATCGCGAAAGTCTCTAAGAGCAGCCTATAATAGAACGTTGCGACTTAGGTTTGGAGTAACGTCTAAGAATACGAAGAATTGCCTATATATGTCTTGCATAATGTTCATGATGTAGTACTTAGTATATAGTGTAAGTCTTTGAATATAAATGGTTTATGAAACATGTATAGGTTGTATATCTCTTACTACCGTTCGGGCCGACATAATTCAGAAGTCATGGAGTAAACGTTCGAGGAGCCAGGACACTTTAATTCGTAAATCCACAACTCAACTCGACGGCTTACTTAATGAACTCCTCACATGAGGCTCCCTACTATTGTAGTATTTGATAACATATATATAAGTTTTTTATCTTTAAAAGTTATATGGTCTTTAGCCGTGGCTTTGCCGTGACCTTGGTCATTGTTACCATGGTCTTGAGACTCAACCTTGGCTTTAGCCATGGTTGTGGTCTTGGCTTTAGGTCATTAGACCTCTTGGTCTCATCTAATTATAACCATTATATAGTTACTTTGGTCTAAAAATGGGCTGTTAAGAATTTGAAGAAAATTATCACTCAGAAAGCATTTTCAGGGCTCAAGCTTCTTTCACCTTGAACGAAAACGTCGTTCCGGACAACTTTCGTGTTTTAACTTTTTGATGAATCGGACCAGAAGGGTGACTTTCAAAATGGCAGAATGCAAAACAGTAGGGTATAGGCAGTTTCGGCGTTTTGGTTTCGCTAACTTCTTATGGCCGTATCTTTTGACTCGTGTACTCGTTTTGGGTGATTCAAATTGCTATGTTTTCCTTTTGAAGTCCTTTATAACAGTAAGTAAGTGTCAAATATCATAGTTGTACTATTTTGGTCGTGGTTCTTCCATAAAAGTCACTAGTTTACTTGTTTAAATATCATAAGTTAACATATATATACATAACTTGTTTTACTAGTTTTTATACATCATGAACACAATACAAAGACCATATATAGCATGAAATAAACATAATAAGCATGAAAACGATATTGAGCAAGAAAGTGTATAAGGGTTTGCTTACAACTTTTGGCTTTCTAAAGAAAGGAAGTCAAGTATAGAACTAGGACACTAAACCTAAGCTTGTAAACCCTTCACCATAACTCTTGTAACCCTTGCTAGCCTTGATATAACCCTTGTGAAAGCCCATTAACTTCAGCCCTAGTACCCTTGCGTAGCTCTTAATTTAACCATGGAATCACCAAACAAACTCTTGATTCATGTAGAGACTACCTATGCCTTCAACTCTTATGTGTAACTTATAGTTTAAAGATCAAAGGATCATGGAGCTAGGGATTGTGTGTGTGGCATTTTTGGTGATGAAAAGATAAAGATCAAAGTGTTTCTAGTTGGCTATTTATAGCATGAATGAGGAGGTTAGGAAGCTAACTAGGAAAGTGCCTAAACTTGGTGACCAAGTTGTAAATAAGTCTTGATCTAATGGCTAAAGTCATGAGATCATGCCACAAGTGTGAATCCCCCCCCTAGAGGCGGTTTCACAAGGCTTGGGGAGCAAGTGTGGACTTTTCATGATATTATCCAAGCTTATGTAACTAGTTTTGACTCCGTAAAATGCTAACCATAAGTTGGTAAGTCACGAAATGTAAAAAACCGTGTATCCTAAAAATATGAAACTTATAAATATGCTAGAACTTATCAATATACTCCATAATAAAATATAAAATGAGTGGTAGGTTCTATTAGGGTGCTAAAACCCTGCTAAAACTAGAAATACGGGTCTAAAACGCATAATACGTAAAACGTATGAAAGTTGCGTAAAATTGAGAAAAGTAAAATGTAACTTTTCTAATAGGATACTAATGACTTAAAATGACTTATAATGTCTAGGCTGGGCTCAGTCTAGTGTCGGTTGGTATTTAATGTCTTTTAGACATAAAACCGTAAGCCTAAAAATCAAGGAATGACTTATAAAATCAAGGAATGATTTTTGGTCAAAGGAGGAGGGAAAAATATGTTGACTTATTCTAATAAGTTGAAAACTCAAATTGTCTTAGAAACGCGGTGTAGGTATAGGCTAAGGTTATGGCTGAGTAAAAACGCTTAAAACTGAAAATTCCAGTTTTTCACGGCCGAGGCTTATTTTGGTCATGTTTTTTCTCAGTCATGATTAATTCTCTAATTAATCATGAGAGTACTAAACATTTTTCTGATGCGGGGTCACTTAACGCGGTTGAGTTTCGCTGTGCGTAGAATTTTTAAATGACGTTTTACCCTAAAACGTGTAATTCCGTGTAATTCCTTAATAACTTTCACGAAAATGATCTGATGATTGTCAAACTTTTAATTTGCTATGGGAATGATTTATCACTCGAGGCCAAGAAACAAAAATCAAATTTCGGGAAAATTTCGGGAAAAATGAATAGTAAAAGTGAATAGTAAAATTTTCGGGAATAAAAGTTAACCTGAAATTGCGAATTGTTACATCATGGAGGTGCGCACAACTTGGGAACTGGCTCTAAGGACCAGACAGATAAAACCAGTCTGCTGGATTAGAGGGGTCAGGACCTGGCCAAAACGAAGGCGAGTCTTCTTATGAAGAGGAGCCGGATACCCAACTTTTGCAGATTCAGTCCATGGCAGATGTTCAGGCAACCTTGTTCTCAGATGATGAATTTCACAGTGTCGAGGAGGGTTTTGAAGCCGGAGATGACATGGATGTTGAGGAGCAAGTCCCTGAACCAATCTCTAGTCTCCTCTATCTCCTATCCATGAGGTTGCTAAGTCCCACTCCAAGTCCGAATCCTTAGATGATGATCAAGCTCCTCTCACTGGGAAGTTCTTTACCAAGTTCATCAAAAAGGCAACCAATACCTTATTCAGGGGAGTCACTGACGAAGTTTTTGACATGTACACTGAACAAGCTGTTCATTACTTCAACCTCAAGGATTCAGTTGAAGAATTTACTTAAGATGTCAGGGAGCAGAACTCCTCCATTAACTTCTCCCTGAAACAGATGGTCTCACATCTCAACCAGTTCCTTGAATCCCTCAGCAAACTGAATACAAGGGTTCAATCTATTCAAGAATCGGTTAAGGATGATCCTGAACTTTCATTCATTTTCTATTGATCATGGCTGGGAGGATCGATCTATTGGATCGATGCTTTTCTTTGCTAGAAGTTAGGGTTTTGACCCTATGGTAGTCCCATGTTGTTCTAGTCCCTTCATTCAGATGTTATCATGACGTGTATGTTGCATAAGGCCCTCTTTTTGTGATGAATGACTTATTATGGCTGCTGTGGGAAAAGGAAATCATGGGGTGTATGTTGATGGGTTGTGGCGTATTGGTGCTACAAGATCATGATGGTTTTGTTTTGTGGTATTCTTTGATACTACAAACAGATGATATGTTGAAGAATGCTTGGATGTTCTTAAATGGATTCTTCATGGAAGTTAAAGTGGACCACAATACTGATATAGAAGGCTCATGTTCTTTTCTTGAGTAGTATTGTAAAGTTTATGTACTTTTGTCATTATTGGTAGGTTCATTTTATTGTAAGTTATAGGAATGGTTTGTCATTCTTATATTCGAGTCTGTAAGTGTCCTAAGGGACTGAGATGAGGGAAATCACCCTCATCCTTTGTACCTCAACATTTTTTGGTGTAATGCATTTTACCGAGGTGAATTAACCCTTTTACCCAAAAAAAAAAAAAAAAAAGGATGATCCTGAACTCACCAGGAAGCTCTTTCAGGCCTCAGAGACCTATCAGCTGAATTCTGTGCATCTCACCGAGCTACTCAACCTGATGAAGTCCTCTAATCTTCAGGCTCTTAGTACCTCAGTGGAGTCTGTCAAAACCTCCCTTGCTGCCTTAGATCAATCAGTGGCAGCTCAGTCTCAAAAGTCAGCCTCTATGGCTTGGAGTTTTGGTTCGCAAATGACGGCAATGGAAAATGCTCAGGCATCACTTGAAGCCAAAGTGTCTACCATTTAGAAGGACACTTCAGACATCAAGACTATGATGACTGAGATCTATCAGGCCTTCAAGGGTTCCTCTCCCTCTACATCAGTCGGTCCAACTCTTGCCATCACCTTAGCTCAGGCAACAGTTGAGGGGAAGAATAATGCAACTGAAGCTCCCTTCACTGAAGCTCCAGAAGCCTCAACCAGTCAACCAATGGCTACCGATGTTGCTTCAAGAGGACAACCCTCTCACACTGAGGGGAAGCATGTCACTGAGGCTACTCCCATCTCCTCTTATCAGCCTTGAAGCAACAGTCTCTCCATCACTCAGGCAGGATAAAGGTAAAAACATACTTACACCACCTGAACCTGAAATAGTGCTGAAGCCTGCCTCCACCTTAGTCAGACATGACCCTGATGAACCCATCAAAGTTCCATTTGAAATCAATGGAGTGATTCGTCACCTCACTGACGCTGAAATTCAAGCTTATATGGAAAGAGATGAGATACTGAAAAAGGTGGCTGAGGAAGAAAGGATGAGCAAACCTGCCCTTATAAAGGTTGTTCATGAAGAGGCTGAGAAGATTGGGTTGGACATTGAGGAACTGGCTAGTGGGCAAGCTGGTGCAGTCTTCAAAAAAGCTCAGGAGGAAGAAATGAGTGCCCTTAAAAAGCAAAGAGAACAAAAGCTCAGGAAGGACGCTCAGATCAGGAAAACCAGGATTGAGAGGTATACGTGGGTGATGAAAGAAATACTGAAACCCGAAACCATCACTGACATCCAAATTCATCGCAACAACAATCCTGCCGTTGTCACCGTCTTTAGGGGACCTGACCATAGAGTAATGGATATCCATAAACCTTTCAGGTTTGCTGATTTTGGCATCTCTGAACTGGATGAGCTTCGACCCATCATCTCCAAAAAGTGGAATTTAGTGGTTCCTGATCTCTTAAAGTCACTAAAGCTGAGGTACGAAAGACTGATGAATATGTCTGTAGCTCTTGGCATTCCCTCTCTACTTCCTACTTCATCTACTCAGACTGCTCCACCAAAGGCCTCCAAAAGGAAGAGGAAGAAAATTGAATTTGAGCCTGAAATCAAGGTCCCTGGGCTAGATTATGACAGGTCCCTTCCTGAAGGAATCACCTTTGTCAACAACATGGTTCTTGAAGCACCTGAAAGAGGCTTGTGCTTCACTGATGAATATGGAAACCCTGATTTCCAAAGATGGTCTGACATTGATAAGGCTGGGATTAAGGCGATGCTTATGCACCTCATGCTGGCTTCCCCTGTCAAGTGTGTTGAAAATATGAGGTTCTGCCTGGACCTGAAAGCCAAGATTGAGGAGCATCCTGACGAACATCTCCTTAGGTCAAAGAAGGCAAAGCTTGAAGCTCTTGTTACCAACTGAACATCTGAATCTGCAACAACTATCTCTTTTTTTATAATTTTTTTTTTTATTTTTTTGCTTTGTAATTTCATTAGGATCTGTAATAGTTATTAATAAACATTGAAGTTTTTTTTAAGTTATCAGTGTCCTACTCAAATTACATTAACACTCAGTAAGAGATGAAGACCCCTACCAACGCACACTGAATCATGAAACACTTAGGCTATTTGTATATCCAAATAGGGGGAGACTGTTGGGTCATTGAATTCCCAATCTTCCTCTAACTAGGAATTGAACATAAAATAACCTAAGTGTAAACACATATAAGTCACTAAGTGAACAATATCTCAGTGAGTCATCTTCAGGATGCTTAAAACGAGCCTATGAAGTTAGGTTCACCATTCAGTGAGGCGGAACTCAGCGAGTGGCATCTAAGCCAAGAAGAAGGTGATGGGTTCAGTGAGGATGACAATAACTCACTGAACCCCCAAGACTCCTCAAAAACTATTGAAGTACTGAAGACTAAAGACTGAAGATCTGAAGACTGAAGAATGGGCGGGACAAAGCGGGAAAGTTTGAATGTATCAACAGGTGCCCTTATCAACCTAAAGTCAAACTTTCCTTGAATGGCACTACGTCAGGATGGTGTCATCACTGTGCATCAGAAAGGCACATTGTCATTTAACCAATATAGTCTATTTTAACAGAGATAAAATATGTAAGTATTTTGTCTCTACTAGATAGGTCATCAATTTGTCTTTATCAGTAACATTGTAATTTACTTGCGTATAAATAGGTAACATAAGTGAGGAGTAAAAGTTGACAAGTTTGTGCAGTTAATGCTTAGACATTTACAAACTACTTTTACTCCTCCAAAGAACAACACAGTCCTTGAGATTGCTCAATGTGACCTTTAGTTGTCACTCAAACATAGTTTAGGTTTAGAGAGGAGTCAATACCATACTTGTCGTTTCAATCCCAAGTGTTATTCCGCAAACACTTAGGTATAATTCTTTGATTAACTTCTAATAAGAATTAAACGTTGAAAAATATTGTGTCTCTTTTCTTTACGTTTATCTTTGTTGTTAATCATTATATCTTTGTCAAAAGTCATGAAACTTGGTTAGATTAACTCTTTAGTTAATATTAACTTAGTAAATGGGAAAAACAGTTTTTCTGCCAAAATTGTAAAGTTTTGTTGAATCTTTAAATTATAAACTCCAGGAATCTGCAAAAATTCATTCCACAAGCATTATATCTTGTTTATTTTCTCAGGTTTAACAGGTTATATTGGACAAGAAGATGTACATGGATGGTCAAGTCTTTGAGCACCAAGTTTCAAGTTTTTGGCGTTGCTTTAATCTTGAAGATTGTTACATTCTCTTGGAGGAGGATTTAACCATGTTTCATTATCCACACCGAACGAATCAGGGGAGTATTTGTTTCATTCTTTCATTTTCTTTACTTTTATATCTTTTAATTGAACATTAGGGACTATGTTCAGCTTAAGTGTAGGGGTAGGGCTGTAAACGAACTAGACGAATACGAATGGAGCCCTGTTCATGTTCGTTCATTTAATTTTAACCGGACAAATAAATAGACACGGGCGCTTAAATGGACGAATTTTCTTGTTCATGTTTGTTTACTAAGATAATGAATTGTTCATGTTCATTTATGTTCGTTCATTAAGACACTAAACGAACATAAACGATCGAACATAAATGAAAATAGACGAACAAACATAAACTTTATTGAATTCTACACAATATATTGTTTTATAAGTGTTGCTTTGTTTAAACAAACCAATTTTTAAAATTATAAAATTATAAGATATGATATATGTACATTAGATAAGTAAACATAAACGGACTTTAACGAACGCCTAATCGAACATTCATGAACATAAATGAACGAACGAGACTTTTGTTCATGTTCGTTCATTTATCTAAACGAACGTAAAATATTGTTCATGTTCGTTCATTTAATAAACGAACGAACATAAACGAACTTTTTACTGAACGGTTCATGAAATGTTCACTGAACGTTCAGTTCGTTTACAGCGCTAGTAGGGGGTAAATGAAGATACCTTAGAGAATACCATAGCACTTGATTTTTGTTTGTTTAATAGTTAATGTGTAATAAAACTGAGAGAAATATTTGTTAGGGCAATTTTAGCACAAAAATTTAAATTTTTTTGCAACATATAGGTGTTAAACTCTAGTCTTAATAAGCGTCTCATGGATAGGAGTTATATGACTAGAACAAAAACCATACCTATTCATTCCATTATATCGAATATCTCATGAAATCTCCATAGATCTGGTCGCAACCCTAAAATAACCTTTAATACCTATTCGTTCCATTATATCGACCATTGTTCATTAGTGATCTCTAGTTGCTTAAGTGGTGTCGATTGCTACTTTAGGGTTTCGATTCTGTTGCTTAATTGTTTTATCTAACCGCCTTTAGGGTTCGATCTATGTTTGGATTCTTTAAGTCGGCTATGATTACTTGTATAAAACCTATTTTTGGGTTTCTTGTTGAGGTCGACTTAAGGATTTTTGTGGGTACTTGTTTGATGCTTTAATGCTACAACATAATTCGTCTTAGGGTTCTGTTCACGATTCTTGTTGGAGGTAAACCCTTTCTTGGGTTTTGTTTATGCATATGCTGTACGTTATTAGATGGAAGTTACTGGTCGTTTATTGAACGTGGGTTATGAGAGAGTGGATGTTTAATCGTGTTTGTGGCAGTTTGGATTCAGGAGTATATGAAACACTAGTTTAGGGTTTGTGGGTTAGATCTGCTACAACGTGCTGTTTGTTGCAATGATTTGTGTCATTGCTATTGCAAGTTAGGGTGCTTTTTCACCCTATGTTATGGTTCCTGATTCGTATTATAAGCAGACTTGATTGTGGGTATGAATTCGTATTCTTTGGTCTTGTTTACGAAGAGATTGGATGTTAGGGGCTGTTCAGCCCTATGGTTGTCATCCATGGTTCTACTTATTTTTTGCTATGGTGATGTTGATGACTATGGAAGTTAGGGTTTGCTATTAACCCTAGTGTCTAAGCTGGTTTGATGGATCTAACTCTCTCCTCTTTTGTTAGAGGAGGCTGATGATGTTCGAAACATGCTACTGGTTTGCTCTTGGATTGTTGGTGGTAAGGCATGGTGCGGCTAGGTGGGGGGCGGTCCTCATGGGTGCGCTCTAGTCTAGTCGTGATGCTTGGACCTTTGGCCATCGATGGAGTTGCTGGATGTTGGTGGTGCACTCACAGGTCAAACAATATAGAACATTGAAGACGGAGTCGCTCACTGTGGAAGTGGTTCAATGAACCTGGTTTTCTTACATTTAGATTGTTTATTTAAATGTAATTTGGTTCCTATTCTGTTTGTTTAGCAGTGTAGGGTTATTTCTACGCTTAGCAGATGTTTGTAGCTTAGTTACATATGTTGAGTCATATCGCCTATGTATCGGGCAGAGGACATGGGATGTACGTCCATGTGAATTGTACTTTCATTGATTTTTGGATATATTTACCGGGGTTTTAACCCTTTTACCCAAAAAAAAGAAAAAAAAAACCATACCACTCCAAAAAAATTTATGAATAAAGTAGTGACCATCCGGGTATTAGATTAATTGACTAACGTGCCAGCGATCTAGTGTATGACTTTGACCATCCGTATGCAAATAACGCGCCAGCGATCCAAGAAGTGCACTAGTGAGCATCCGTTAGTTGAAACGTCAAAGACTCATGCAAGCGATCTACTAAATTTATACAGGTGAGGTTCGCTCCTAAACTTGTTAGGAAAAGCCTTATTGCTTATGAGTGTACCGATAGCACCTAGATTACAGAATTTGCGTTAGTGATTTATTCTGAAACCACAAGTGAGACTACATTCGTGTAGTTAGATTTACTACATGATAAGAGGCATTAGGATAACCCATGTTTTTACACCTGTGTTTATATGATTACATTGACTTCATTGGTCATGTAATTCTCCCACACCTTTGCCATGTACTCATTTTTAGTACACGACACCCCTAGTACACCCCTCAGAGCCTATCATTTTCATTTCTAACTTTAAGCATTTTGCTTAAAGGAAGAATTTGTTTACAATCCACCCCAAATGTATACCCAAATCGCCTTAGCGTTCCTTGTATGCACTCCTCTTTAGTGCATTATTGTTATTTGTTTAAAGCATTTGTTAATTGTCTAACTGATTACATGGTTGCTAAGTCGAGTCATATCTTGTACATATTATTTTGGAACGATTGGGACTCATGGGTAAAGTACTAATGATATGGAGTAATGGGGAAGAACATCAATTATTACCCCCATATGTGCAAAACGTTTTAAAGTACTCCAAGTGTTTTAATTATCTTAATTCGAGTCATTAGATTAGTTACATGTAAAGTATGTAAAAGTTCAAGTGTAAGGGGAGAACCAAGGCCCCTATGATGTATTATTTTGGATGGTAGGGCAAAAGTGTATGCAAAAAAAATATAAAAAACTATTAGTAAAGTTATTACTAATAGACTTAAAATGGTTTTGAATGAGCTTGTTGATGTTAATCAATGTGCTTTTATACCTGGGAGGCATATAAGTGATAATGTTCTGCTGACTCAAGAATTTATGAGGGGTTATGGATGGAATTGGGGGGCCAAAAGATGTGCTTTTAAGATTGATATACTTAAAGCATATGACACTGTGAATTGGAAGTTTTTAGAGTTCATTCTTTTGGAATTTGGATTTCATCCGGTGATGGTTCATTGGATTATGACTTGTTTAACCACTGCTCATTTTTCTTTGTGCATTAATGGTGAGACACATGGATTTTTCAAAGCTGGAAGGGGTCTTAGACAAGGGGATCCTATCTCCCCTTATCTATTCACTTTGGTCATGGAAGTTCTGAATCTGATGGTTAAAAGGCATGTCAAAGCTGAGAAGAAATTTCAGTATCACTGGGGATGTAAAGAGCTTATGATTACTAGCCTTTGTTTTGCTGATGATCTTCTGATGTTATGCCATGATGATTTGATTTCTGCTTCTGTACTTAGAAGGGGCCTTGATGAATTTGGTATGGCTTCTGGTTTATATCCTAGCATGGTTAAAAGTGAAGCTTTCTTTAGTAATATGACTGATAATGAAATTGCTAATATTAAGCTTGTGATGCCTTTTAGAGAGGGTTCTTTGCCAATTAGATATTTAGGTATTCCTATGATGTCTAAGGGGCTTAGGTTTAATGATTGCAAAGCTCTTATTGATGTAGTGGAAAAAAGAATAAATGACTAGAGGAATAAGTCTCTTTCATTTGCTGGTAGACTTTAATTAATCACTTCTGTGTTGTCCTCAATTCAGGTTTATTGGTATTCTCTTTTTCTTTTACCTATGAATGTTTGTGAGACCATTGATAAGTTATTCAAAAGATTTTTATGGAATAGAGGTGAGATGGCAAGTGGGATGGCTAGTGTTTCTTGGAAAGAGGTTTGTAAAACTAAGAGCCAAGGTGGTCTTGGCATCAAATCTGTCCATTTGTAGAATAAAGCCTTAATGTGTAAACACTTATGGAATATTGTGAACAACAAGGATTCTGTTTGGGTCAAGTGGATTAAGATTTATAGGTTAAAAGGAAGAAGTATTTGGGATATTAAAATTACTAAAGGGATTCCTTGGAGTTGGAAGAAGTTTCTTGACTTAAGAGATATGGTTAGAGATTTCATTTGGTTTAAGATTGGTGATGGCAGAGGATGCAATATGTGGTTTGACAAATGGCACAAACATGGTCCTATTTGTAAGATTATTGACAGAGAAGTTATTTCTAATGCTGGTATGGATCTTAAAGCTAAGGTTTTTGAGCTAATTGATGATCAGGGTTGGAAATGGCCTATTGATTGGGATGGTATGTTTGATAATGTAACTAATCTTCCTGTTCCTATCCTTGATGTTAATAAAAAGGATAGAGCTGTGTGGGTTAATAAGTATGATAAAGAGGTTGAATTTTCTACTAAAGAGGTTTGGAAAGCTATTAGAGATGAGTCTCCTAAAGTTATCTGGTATAATCATGTCTGGTTTAACCAATGCATTCCTAGACATTCTTTTATGTTGTGGACTGCAATTAAAGGAAGGTTGAAGACTAGAGATAGGATTGCTAAATGGTTCAGAATTGAAGATAAGAGATGTCTGTTATGTAATCAGGATGATGAGTCCCACAGTCACATGTTTTTTTCTTGTGTATTCTCTAAAAGACTGTGGGAAAGGTTGAAACCTATGGCTAATATGGTTGATATTGGTAATGACTGGGCTCATGTTATATCTTATATTGTTAATAGGCCTGCTAATAACACCATTTGGAGTGTTATTCAGAGATTGGTTCTTGGTGCTTGTGTGTATTTTATCTGGAATGAGAGGAATATCAGAAGGATTAGTCAGATTTATAGAAGTGAAGATGGGGTGTTCAAATGTATTGTTGACACTGTGAGGCTTAAGCTTTTGGGTTTTAATTTAAGATTCACTGCTGATGTCTGCAAGGCTTTTGAATTGTGGAATATCCCCATTAAAAGGAATGATTATTATAGTCAGATGGTGAAAGAGTTGGTCAGTGATTGCAACAATGTTTAAAATTATGAGTGTTGATTATCTAATTCTGTTTGCTCTCTGTTTCTGGATGTGTAGGTTCAATGGTAATATTGGCTTCTGGTTGTGCAACACCATTTTCTCTCCTTTTATTGATGATGCTTTATGGAAACAGTGTTGAAGTCACTAGTTGCTGTGATGTAGTTGATGCTGATAATGATTGCTGCTTTGGTCTTGTTTGCTTGGAGTGTTGTTTCTGCTTGGTGGGAAGGTTTTGGAGTATGTTGTACTCTTTTTATCCTTCTCTATGGTTTTACCCTTTGGGTTTTACATGGAAAGGTTTTTAAGGAGGCAAGCTACTCTAAAACTGCCACATTGGCTCTTCCCTGGTTTTATATGACTATTGGTAGTTTTGATGGATTGTTATGGATTGGCTTTGTTATTGCTTCACTGATGTTTATGGTGTTTTATGCTCTAGTTATTTGTAATTACTCTATTTTAATTGGTCATTGGCAATTTGCTTTCTATGTGTTATCACCACATGGTGATGTTTGGAAGTGCTTTGGTTGAGTCCTTGGCATGTCTCCATGTATTCAGAGTGTGGTGGTAATCATAGTTTAAGCCACCTTTCTGCCTTGACTAATTTTATTGAGTGTTATAGATTAGTTCTTTGTATTTGTTTTTATGATATTGATGTTTTGTATGGGAGCTAGGAAATTGTCCTATGCCATATTTTTTTGAGTACAAAGTGTGGAAACTAAGGATGTGTCTTAGTTTTTGTTTACACTTTGTAGTTCTTTTTTGTACTGCCTGTGGCTCTCTTTACTTAATAAAATTTACCTTTTAAGTAAAAAAAATATATATAAAAAAAATAAAAAAAAATAATCGAAAAAATCAAGAAAAAGGAAAAAAAATGGAAAAAGAAAAGAGAAAAACATACGGACTACCGTCCCATTTCTTTCATTTATGTATATGTTTATGTTTATGATTAGCTTAAGTCGAGTCGAGTCTTGGCTTAGCAACACCGCATTGTACATGTAATTGACCTAGATGATTAACTTGCCACCAGTAAAATATCCTTTATCCAACAAACCGTGTTTTCCATATCCCTACACCCCACATTATAACCCTTGAAAATCCCTCTTTGATAGTTTGTCTTAGGTGCTTACTACTAGTGGAGGAGGTTTTTGATCCTTTTCCAAGCCTATGGTAATCTATTTGCTATGACACGTAGTGAGTGATATTTTTCCATTCCCATTAGTTATATAGGTATATAACACCCGAAAGATGAGAGTATCCAAACACTATTTGTGAGGTGCTAGTGTATGATTTTCGTGCTTATTTTGATTAAGGTATAACGATCATTTGTTGTAATTACTTTTATATTAATGTTAAATGACCCCTAACTTGTATTTTGATTAGAATAAAAGCTCATTTGCTTGAGGACAAGCAAATCCCAAGTGTTAGGGTATTTGATGAGACAAAAAGTGTTACGCTTTTAAGGGGTCATTTAAGCCTTAAATCGTGATTATATGATCAAATATTTCCTTAAATCGTTCCTTTTGTTATTTTAGGAACTTTTGAGAGGAATTATGAAAAAGGAAGCATTTTGAACGTTTTTGGAACATAAAAGTGCAGAATATGACAAAGTCTCAAATTATGCTGGAAACAGTACCTGACGGCGTCACGCATTACTTGGTGACTACGTCATGTGTTGACAAAGAGGTGGATATGAAGTTTACACTTGACGGGCCAGAAAGGAATTCTGAAGTTTAAACGTGACGGCGTCACGTTATAATGCATCAAGGACGTCACGTGTTATTACAAAGAGAGACGGCCCAGAGCTTTATTCAACCAGCCGGCGTCAAGAGTGGATCTAGGCCATCATGGAACCTGTAACACCCCCATTTTCAAGGTTCGCAGCGGATTTAGGGTTGGGGTATTACTTCATGGAATCACAGTTACAGTAATAGAAAATGACTCGAAAAGAGACGTTTTTAGAAATTTAGGTATCATTCATTTAATTATCAGAGTTTTTATTGTAAAAGATATACTTTTACTATTGATGAGGTCCCAAAGTCTAGGTGTTAAGTTATGTTTGAATGATAACCGGTTTGAAAGTCCTCTGAGTTCAGTGCCTCCTTCTGCCATATCTCCGTAGAAGTGATATACTTAGAATACATGCTTAAAAGTCAACACTAGGTGTTGAGTGAGAGTCATAGGTTTAAGTGTTAGTGAATACAAGTTTCCTGAGTTCCGTTGTTACACCCATCTAGGAAAATGTTGTGTGTGTGATAATTGTGATTGTGCACAATTATCCAGAGTGGGGTGTGTTGCACTAAGCTCATGAACCACACGTTAACAGTCCGGGTCATGGGGTCTGCAGACTAACCATGAGGGGACGGGAAGGATAACTTGCCAAAGTTAATCCTTCAGTGGGTTCAAATATAGTACTTATTGATACCATCCAGAAATATGTAGTATCAACGGGAGTTGTCAAACTCCAATAGATCTATCAACTATATTCGCGTTCGCGTAGGTAAAATATCCCAAACGATTAGATTCATGAATTTAAGTTATGTGGTGGCAGATAATTTACTCGTGCAACAACCAAAGAAAAAGACTTGTATTCGGTTTTAAGTAAAGCAAGTGGCATGTATCCCCCTCACAGGGTTTGTAAAGCATTTAGAGTGAAAGTTTAAAAAGATGTGAGGCTACGAAACCCACCTTGGCTTAGGAAAATCTAATTGATGCAAAAAGTGACTCGGGAACTAGACTGCCTTACTTACGTATCCTGGTGTGTTGTAGGTTTGGATGTATGTCAATCTCTAGTTGTTTAGTTTAGGTTTCTTAAGTAATCATTCTTAGGGTTTTTAGAGTTTTAGGTATAGCATAACACCGTTCAGGCAATCATAATTCAGAAATATAAGACTCCTCACATGAAGCTCCCTACTATTGTATTATATTATCTACATAATACCGTTCGGGCCATTATAATTCAGAAGTTAATATTCCTCACATGAAGCTCTTTACTATTGAGTTATGTATTTATTAAGAGTTTAGTTATAACATAACACAGTTCGGACCATCATAATTCAGAAGTATATGCAATAATCGATTGAGGAGCCAGGGCACTTTAAATCGTAAACCCAGCAAACTCGTCAAAACGAAATTCCACATAGTACTCCTCACATGAAACTCCCTACTATTGTGTTATGCTTCTAACTTTATACCCTCATAGTTTATATATTTACAAATCTACCCTCAACTTATAATACTTATATTATTTATACTTATAACTATCTATAGTTGACACAATTAGTCCCTAAACTTCTATATTTTGAGAAAATGACAGAAATAACCCTTGGACTTATAAGTTTTCTATATTCACCATTTATACCCTTAACTTTATAACTTTTGCAAAACTAGTCCTTTTAAGTTTATAACTATTTAACTTTTTATCCTAGGGTTTTATAACTTAGCGAAAAGGTCCTTATACTTATAATTTCTAAGAAATGTCAAAAATAGTCCCTAGACTTAATATTTTTGTAAATTTACTGATAACGCTCAAATTATACATATTTCTATATGCGTTATCTATGCTTTTATGCTTATAAATTGATGACTTATAAAGACTTTCGATACTTAATTACATGAAAATACATTTCAGGTCCAGTTGACAAAGAACTTCAACAATCAAGACAAATCCATGATAAAGCAATATATCTCCTATTCAAGTATAAAGTGCACCGATCATATGTCTAATGTACGCCGATTACGGGGACGTATGAAGTCGTATCCTAATCTAATAAAGTTCGGCGATCTTATCACAAATGTTCGTTGGCCTTCAGCTCTATTAATGACCCTTTGGCGCCAAGAAAAGTATTGAAGTACGTCGGTGTTAATAACAATGCTCGCCGGTGTCGTGGGAGAATTAAAAGTAAACATAAAAGCTTAAACTTAGAATGAAACTCAAGTTAGAGATCTCTCGACACACCTCCACTGTTTTGGCCATAAGTTGAGCATATGGACTCCGTTTTACTTCCCGTTTGCGGCCACGGAAAGCTAAGAGAATTATCTACAGCCTTGGTCTGGTGTCACCCCAGAAACCGGCGGTTTTTACCATAAAACTGTTGTACTTCTCCGTCAGATCAGCTTAAATGCATATTTGTGAATCTTATTCATTACTAATCTGATCATTTACACTTGTCCCTAAGTGTTCCTAGGCCTATAAATAGACCCCAAAACCGGAGCATATGATCCCATCTCATAAAACAATCTCTTTACCCAAGAACATCACTTGGAAGAAGGAATTTGGTAACTAAGGGCTTGACAAAACCCTCGTTCCAAACACCTTGGCACCACCACAACCACGATTTCTAGAAGATAGGTAACATATCTTGGGTCAACTCAGAAGCTAAGGGTAGCTATTGGAATCATTGGTTGCTATTTGGATATTGGTATTAGGCGAATTCTCGGTATTTCGTACTTTTGATCTTGTAAACGTTTCATTTGCAAACTTTGGTACTTTCTATATTTAAATTAATGTTGAATGTTTCTGAAATTATATTTGATATTATGTTTCATGTTGAATGTTTCTGAAATTATATTTGATATTATGTTTGCCATGAATTTCACTATGGAGTAGTTGCTTTGTGTTTGCTTGGCGATTTGTGAACTAAGATATGTAGTGTTTGGGTATGTGCTTATTGAATTGGTAAAAGTTGATCTATCTAAGTATTAAGGCCGAAAGGTTTCTTACTAGGTTATGTTCTATCATTACACTTATTATGTTGATTATAACAATGAATAAAGGTCGAAAGGATTTCTTATTGTTTATCAGTATGAACATTTGTTGCACTTATTGGCCGAAAGGACTTCTAGCACTCATTATCTTGAATTCTATTGTACTAAGCACTATCTTAAGCATTTCCTTATCTTTGTGATTGCCTAAGCAAGCATACTTTAAAGTTTTAATTGAACCATCTCATTACTTTAGTTATAGTCTTAAACATCTACACGTTTTGTTAATTTGATAATTGACAATCATATTGACCTTATCACCATCGTGAACATTCTGAGAGAACTACAATTCTCTTGGGACGACCAGGACTTACCTTAGACTATATTACACTCGAAAGGGTTCACTGCCCGTGTTGTGTCTTTAGTCAATTAACCGGTATTTCTAGTATTATAATTTTAAAGCTTTTGTCACACATCAAAGTTTTTGGCGCCGCTGCCGGAGAATTGTTTTAGTTGTTATCAGTTTGTTTGCTTGCTTAAACGTGTTATTGATCGGTCAAAAATATTAAATCTATGGTTCTGAGTCTTCAAGTACGCCGGTTTTTACACCAAGACCGCCGCACATCTGGAAAATTTTAATAAAACGTTTACTTTCAAAATGCGTAACCACCGTACTTTTGACTAAGTACGCCGGTGTCGTGAAACTTTCTTAATTTTTTGTTAAAAAATCTAAAAAGCACGGTGGTCTTTACATCAAAAGTCGCCGCACATTTGTGAATCAGGAAAAGAATTTTCAAAACTTCATAAAATCTTTGCGTATAAACTTGCTTAAGTGCTTATTCGAGGTTCTGAGATTGCTTATGTGATTTCATTCTTCTATTTACCTTTTGTTTTTATATTTGTTTTATCAGTGATTCATATTGTTATTATAACACCCCCAAAATCATCACGTCAGCGGAAGACTTAAAAATGTCAGCGGAAGACTTTTTGGGTGTTACTTCGAGGATCTTTGTCACAATCATAGAAAACGACACAAAAGTGACACTTTAAAGTTTATTTCATTCAAAATACCAAATATTTGAGACATCAAGATGTTTCATTGTTTAAACAACAAGTTTATTTGAAATGTGTCAAAACGTTTATTTAAGCCCATGCCGTGTTACAAGCCCACTCCATACCTTCAAGTTCCTTCTTGTTTAGGTACCTGAGATAAACACATGCTAAAAGTGTCAACACAAAGGTTGGTGAGTTCATAGAGTTTATAGTTTCAAATATCGATTTCCAAAATCAAAGAGTTTATGATTCCATAAAAGTTATAATAACAGTTGATTATCAAATTAAAGTGTAAGTAAATCCATAATATTCATAGCTTAAATCGTTGATTTATCAAAATCAAAAAAATGAGTGATTTCCTTAATAATTCAAAAATAGTCCGTTCGTATGCCCTTCATCGGGTCAACACCAAAATAGTAGTTCGTTTGCCCTAACTAGGACAACACTAAAATATTAGTTTGTTTGACCTAATCGGGTCAACACCAAAATAGTAGTTCGTTTGCCAATTATTAGTAGTTTTTCCGGCTATGTAGTGAGCACAGTCTCATAGTTTAATAAAACAGTGGGCTACAGCATTTTACGCCCTTAACATCAGTCATTGTAGTGCTACATTATTCCCGTTCTATTGCCCTAAGCTCATGACATGCAACGATTAACAGACATCAAAATAACTATAATAATGATGTGAAATAGTGGCCCTCAGGATAGGTATTTACCAGTAACCTATGAAATCAAATAAAGTGCATTTGGTGGCTTTCCTCTAGCGACCAAATGGGGATTGTCAATCCCTAATAGATCTATCCACAATTATTTATGTTCACCCTGCAAGTGATTAAGGCGAATGATCGAGCGACTTTTGGTAATAGGAAACTTAGGCAATAGAGAACAAACATAGCATATCGTTGAAAAATCACTTGTAATCATGTCTATAGCAGGTATCTCCTTATGAGATATAAAAATGTGTAAACTAGTAAAGTTTATATGTAATATAGTCTTGTATTTAATTAATGAATACTTGTAAAAGTAAAAACAGTAGTTAAGCATGCATCTCCCCTAAAAACGTTTATAAACCACTGTAAAACAAGTAAGAGTAAGGGCTATGACTCACCTTAGTAGTACATTAGTAGTGGTAGCAACATAATCTCAACGATGTAAGGCAACGGCTTCACACACAACATAAAAGATATGGTATGTTTTAGTTGATAGTTTAAGTCTAGTTTTTATCGCGAATATTAGTAGTTCAGTTGTGATTAAAACTCGTGTTCGTTTAAATACTTTAAGTTCAAGAACAAAGTTATATATACATATAACTTGTGAGTATAATGATCGATGATCGATGAAAAATCATAAAGAATAAGTCGAAATGTGTAGACGATGTGTTATGATGTCAGTTTAAAAGAAAATGAATAAACGTATCGGTATATATATATATATATATATATATATATATATATATATATATATATATATATATATATATATATATATCATTAAAAATTGATTATAGTTACCAATTATATAACGTATATAAAATGAATGTTTTATATTAAATATGTGTATTTATATATAAAATATTAATATTATTTTTATAAAATAATATTAAAGAAAATCCCTTCAAGTTTTACAAATGTTACCTTTTTAACCCTAACGACATAAACTTTACACCGTTAGTCCAAGTTATATATATTTACATTTTAGGTTCAAAAGTATCGATATTTACATTTATTACTTTTAAGTTTTAATAATTATAGTTTATAACTCATAAATTCAGATTTGACAGTTTTTACCCAAAGTTTGCAACTTTGGCAGTTTTAGTCCTCGGTTATGAAATTTTTGCAAATTTAGTCCAAAAATCACCAAACTTGAAATTTAACATTTTAACTTTTTCTATAAGTTCATAATAGCTTAATTAATTTATAAAAACTACTTATTAGCTTAAAAAGTCCTTTTTACACTTAATGGGCCTTAACGAGTCTTAACTAAGGTCCATTAATGTTTTTAGATCCATTGGGCTTACGAAAGGTTTGGGCCTGGCTTTGGGCTCATTTTAATGTTCTAAAAATGTTACTCAAGAGCTTATACGACCAGCTTATCAAATAAGCTTGAAATAAGCTTAACGGGCTTCCAAGCCTAATCGTTATTTAGTTAAGGTTTTCAAACAGTTTTTGGTCAATCAAAAGAGGTCGAGCATAAGGTCTAAACAAGTTTATATGGTCGAATAAAATATGTTCCCTAGTTGCTTGCCAGGTTTTTAATGAGGTCGAACTATAAAATGTATATGTTATGTGTTTATATTTTGAAATAACGAGGCCAAGTAAACGATCCCATTTCATTTCTGAAACAGTTTCTAGGCCAAAAATATTCTAAGTGTTTTCAATTATTTCGAATGGGTCAAGACCACTTCAAATCGTGTTGTTTTTATTAAGTATATGTTATTTTTAGATCAAAAACTTTGTATATCTCGATTATTAGTATATTAAACATTTAGGATGTCAAATAAAATGTGTAGGTCGTGTTCATTATTTTAGAGTTATATATAGTAAGTGTTTGTGCAAAACTCATAAAATTGTATGTCTAAAAATAGAAAGATAGACCAAGGTCTTACCTCACCACAAATGGTGGTGTAAAACGTTACGTGAGGATCGTGTGAGGGTACAAGAGCCTTGTGGTTCACCTCACGTTCCACCAAGGGTTCAAGAGACGTTAAGCTTGGAGTTTTAGGCTTCTTTGAGTCGTGGTACTCTTGGGCAATCCGTTCATCCTTCAATACTTCTTCTTTTGTTATTATTTTGTGTAGAGTGGTACGCATAAGTGTATTTAACTACTGAGCTTGCATATGAAGACTTATATAGTGAGCTTTTGGAGGTGTATACAAGGTAGGTTCTTATGAGATGGAGTGTTAGATCGAATGGTTTGCATGTTGCCTCTCTTAGTACCCAATCGAGTCTAACCAAGTCGTATGAACACAAAGAGGGTGTAAGAGCTAGCTCATGTTCATTCCTGACACTTACAAGATATGTATATTTGGTTTTGTGGTGATTGGTGAGCATGGGAGGTCGGTGTAAGACTTTGCACATGGGTTACTTAGGTTGTATTTGAGGTAGTAGTATTCATGTTTGAGTCCAGGTCGTATTTTATAGATAACAGCCTGGAATTGCGTTTTTGGTTCAAAATCTTGAGAGTCTAGACGTAAAACATTATTTCGGACAACTTTCGTGTTTTACACTTTTCCTGGTTCGGACCAGAAGAGCCTTAAAATTAGGATTTAAATTCGTTACAGAAAGTTGGTGGTTTATTAGAATTTATACGAAGTGTCATTACTATTTGTGTTAATTTGAGATGAAACGTGTAAGGTGCCTTAACTTGATCAATATTCTAGTATAGTAATTATATTTACAAGTTGATAACAATTGTCTTTCATGGTTCTTAGAAGCATGGAAACTAGAGTTGTGAAATAAACGGGATACGTCGTGTGTAAAAGTTAGAATCAACTGAGCTACAGCAAACATGTACTTGTCACTTGTAAATATAATAGTTAGAGGTGTGCTTGGGCTGTGGAGCTTGGTGAGCTTGTTCAAAGTATCGTGTCGAGGTCCAAAAATATTAGTGAGCAATCTCGGGAATTTTCGTAGGCTCCAGAAATACATAAATATTGTACGGTAATTACATGAAACGTATAATTTTAATTATAAATGTTTTGAATATATATTCGCGATATTTATAGATTATCGAGGTTGTGTGTAAGCGTCGTTCCTAGGTAAATGGTCAATCATAAATGTCGTAGTGATTCACATAATATGTAATGTATAATAATAAAAAAAAATTGTTCCCCGTAAAAATGGTATTTAATT
Source organism: Artemisia argyi (assembly GCA_030686995.1). Taxonomy (NCBI): domain Eukaryota; kingdom Viridiplantae; phylum Streptophyta; class Magnoliopsida; order Asterales; family Asteraceae; genus Artemisia; species Artemisia argyi. Next base: position 108,013,376 of record CM060688.1, on the reverse strand, counting down.
CATGTAATATCCTTTTATTCAAATATTGATATTTACTAATCGTATGGGAAAGTTACGGGAGGTTACATTACCTACCTCTTACAGGGAATTCCGTCCCAGAATTCTAGTCTAAGATAGTTGCCAAAGGTGTCTAGGGAAAAGATGTGGGTACTTGGTGTGAATCTGGTCTTCGTGTTCCTTAGAAATCCTATATCTCAAGTATAACTTACTTACACCTCAGAGACAATTTTTCCCTTCATTGCATGATTCTTCCTAAATTAGACATAGGTGATCAGGCTATGTATAATTTACGAGTAATAATGCAATGCTTGGACCAATCGACTCGTATGATGTCCGGTCTAGTTGTTGGTTCGTATAGTTTATAAGTTAAACGGTTGATTTCCTAAATCAAAGTATGAGTGATTTCCCTAACTTAGTCAATACTAAAATAGTTCGTCGGTTTGGTGTTGAAATGGATTTTGGCCATGGCACAAATGAAATGATAGCTAGAGTAGAAGGAATGGATAGTATGGAATTCAGGAAGAACTAGATAGTACAATAGATGAGGAAATATCACAGCGAGTCGCTTTATTGAACAGAAAGTAGGCCTAAGTCGTGAAAAAGATGAACACTTAAAGGTGACATCACTTAGTACAACTAAGTGCTTAAGAAAATTTGGACGGTTAAATTTTAAACTTCATCAGTCTGTTGCGTTGTTGAGACCATGGTGAGCTTCTCCAGCTTCTAGCATATACGCTCTCCCACGAGCGACTTTGATTTGTTGACCTTGGTTTTGGGGACATTGGTTTTTGTAGTGTCCTTGCTCTCCACATCCAAAACATGTAATCATAGTTTGGCCTTTACAGTCCATGGTAAGGTGTCCCGGTTTTTGACAGTTTTCGCACTTAGCAGAGCAAGGACTCGAGTGATGATACTTACATCGACTACATAGTGGTTGGGTCCCCGCATAACCTTTGCCTTGTGCTTGTGTTGCCACATATCCTATTGCAGCCCCTTGTTTCCTATTCTGTTGTTGATGGTGATTAGCATTATGGTTTTGGTTGTTATTATAACCTCCCTGGTTATTTTTCCATTTTCCGTTGTTGTTGTTGCGAGGTTTGTTGTTGTTGTTGTTGTTGTTGTTGTTGTTGTTGTTGTTGTTGTTGTTGTTGTTTTTGTTGCGGTGATTGCTGGTGTTGCCATGATGGTTGTTGTCGTGGTGATGGGTGATTCTTTTATTATCGAGTTTCCTCTTGAGCTCATTGCATTTGACCTCTTGGTCCAATAGCCTCTGAGCAGAGTTTCATTGCTGCTTCCAGGGTTGGCGGGTTTGATGAGGTGACATCCCCTTCAATGCTCCTAGTGTCACACCCCCAATTTACCTGACTTGCAGCGGAATGGAATACCTGGGGGTGTCTGTCATAGCATCACAGTTACAGTTACATTGAACGACCTAAAGTGTCGTTTGGAAAATACTTCGTTTGATCATTGAAATAATCCAGAGTTTACAATATGAGGTCCCCAAAAGGTGTTGCAAGTTTATGAAAAACAAGTCATACTAGATCAAACGTTTACATAAGTGCATGAAATAATGGTGAGACGCGTCGACTCCGCGACTCCATAAAAGTCCAAATGCATGTCACATGAGCTACCTTAATAACCTGAAATACATTGCTAAAACGTCAACACGACTGTTGGTGAATTCCATAGGTTTATAAAATGTAATGATGTACGGCCACCACAAGTATAAGTGCAAGATAAAAATCAAGTAAAATAGTACAATAGACCTTAAGCTCATGACCCCGAAGCTATGACTGATGAAATTATATGCCCCTCCCGAATGTTTTACCAGAACACTCCCAAAATGTCAAAATGAAATGCACCCGCTTACTGTTGGTAATAATTACCACGGATGGAGGCGTCACCCTCGATAGATCTATCCACTCACTCTCGCTTAATCGGCAAATTAGCGGTCCATGATAATAAATAGGGGACTTTAACAGGTTGGTAAGGCAACTTAAGCAATGTACATATGTTTTGGTACTTGGGCTCGTACTAAAATAGTTGATGCAATGTATTCCCCCGTGGGATTTGAAATCAAAATATTGTATTGAAAACGGGGCTATGAAAACTCACCTGATATGATGGTACCATGAACATGTAATGAGCTGAAAAACAAGGCGTGCACACTAGCCGCAACCTAATATGAAATGATGTTATAAATGTCCATGCACATGTTTTCTATACCACTCTACTCTTTGGAAAAAATACTTGTTGTTATCAAAATAATACATTTTCCAATACTTAGGAAAATATGGCAACTAGAAAATAAAACTAGTTGAAATGTATATATATATATATATATATATATATATATATATATATATATATATATATATATATATATATATATATATATATATATATATATATATATCGTATGTATCAATGTTAGTGTTGAAATCCTCGGTTTGAAATCCTTGAAATAACGACTTGTAGTAATAAAAATATACTTGTAATCGCTAATACTTCATTAGTTATGAATTTGGGTACTTGGTATTATTTCTAGAAATCTAGAGTTACTACATAGTTTTAGTATTATTTTTGGTCTAAAAGCTGTCAAAACAATATGAGTTTTGCCGATATTGAAACGTGAATATCTTTGTCGTTATAAGTCCGTTTTACTTGTTCTTTATATCCACGGTTACGTCTTAGTATGTAGTAATATATTTTGGAAAGCTTGGCTCCTCCGGGTTACGTCTAAAGCTACTTTTTGTCCGACGAAAAATGTCCAACAGCATGTAATTTTCAGAAAAATACTTTTCGTCAACAAACTTGCAAAAATCATAACTTCTTCATTATAAACTCTTTATATTCCGTTCTTTTGCCTACGAATTCGTTTTTGAAAGTATTTACTAAAAATTTTGCCAAAGTTTCCTTTATGTTTACTGATTTTCCTGGATTTAACAAAATGGGACAGAATGTTTATATACTTGTTACAAATCCATTTTTCATGTTCAAAACTAGTTTCTACTTCAACCAAATCTCTTGCAAACACCACAAAGCTATACTAATCCTACTATACACCTTATTAGGGTGCCATGGGTTCCTAATGATCAATAAACAAGTTAATTTAACAAAGGAGTACCTAAAACAAATTCTAGGGTTTGTATGTTCAAAAAGTCTACAAAAATAAAGTGGTATAGCTAGCTTGTGCATGAAATTAAGCATGAAAACCATAAGATACAAGTTTTAATTAGATGAAAACATAAAAATAAATTTGATAACTCACTTTGAAATAATGGGTGATTAGATGATGAGAAAACCTTGTGTTACTTGTGTTTTTGTTGTAAGATTCTTGATTAGGAAGGTAAAATGAACAACTTCTATGCTTTAACTTTTGGAAAATGATCACTTGATCTTGGTTTATGGTGAAGTCGTGGGTTTGGTGATGGAGAAGAGATGAGATGAACTTTTTGATTCTTGAAATTATGTATGTTTATGTTTAGAAGGTTTTTAGATATTTGTATAACAAGTATATAGTATAGTATGTATACATAAATGCCAAGGGTTAAGAAAATGTACAAATTTGCCTAGGAGAGGACTTTAGGGGCTGGTTCATGTGGATGAGGGGGGGGGGGGGGGGGTTGGGGTAGTCTTGATTTAATTAGGAAGTTAGTGTAGGATATGTGTTGATATGTGTTATTTGTTAAAATCGGGTACCGGGTTTGATAGAAATAAATGTTAACAAAGTTATTCGGGATAAAATAAAGTTGTAAAAATGTTAGAAATATGTTGGGTACAATTACTGAGTGATCGGGTGATTATTGTTTAGTTTCCACGAAAACCGTCGTAATATTTATAAACTTACGTTATAAATAAAATAAATTTCCAAAATACTGGGTAAATGAATGTTATAACTTTTATGATGATAAAATGGATATAAAAATATGTCGGGACCATTGTGGGAATATTTAGATATATTCGTCGTGTTTATAAACCAGGTGTTAACGTTTATTTATAAATAATTAGAAGGAAAACGTTAAATGTATCAAATATATAAATTTGAAAATCCTAAGAGTGGTATAACATGAAAATGTTGTTATGATGATATGCAGACTGTCTCTAGTCCATATGCAATGTCCTTACTGATAATGAAATGAATTCGCACCTAAACCCATACAGTTACGCGAATTTTAATACCCGTAAACTAAATTTACGATGAAATGAGTAATGCAAGTGAATAGTGAAAACTTTTCCGGCAATGAATAGTGTTCAGTGAATAGTAAAATTCACAAATGTTTCTCAGAATATCAAATTGACCTCGAAAATGATGAATAGTAAAACAATGAATAGTGTTTTGATGAATAGTGTTTTTCCAAAGTTTGGGAAATGACCTGAAATGGTGAGTTGTGACAGTCTTCCCCTCTAAAAGGAACTTCGTCCCGAAGTTCAGTTTATGTTGGTCTCTGAAGACGTATTGGCGGAAAGGTGATGATATTCGAGAATTCCAGCGAACTCTCACGATAGGAATTCGACTATGCTTCAACTGTTCGACCTAACTGTCCATGATTTCTAATTGTTCTCCTACAAGGTTTATGTTTGACTCTGGGCTGGATTCCTTTCCAAATGGGATTATGAGTGACAAATCTGAAAAGATGATAATACATGGTTGTGTAGTCCTGTTGCTCTCTAACAAGGCTCAAGTCTGACGGCCACTAGGCCTACTCTGTCTGAAATATTACATGGTTCAGTGTATATCGGGTTTAACTTTCCAAGTTTTCTGAATGATGTCATGCCTTTCCTATGCAGAACTTTCAACATAACTCTGCCTACCAACTTGAAGTTTTAATAGTTTACAACTTATTGAACTTGTAACTGATTCTTGACTTGTAGAAAATTTCTGGTTATTTCATGAATGCCTACTGGACTAGTGAGTTGAGCTTTTTCCGAGTTTGGCCCATCAATAGATGGTCTGCGCTTCTTAATGTTTTAAATGTGATACTGGTAATATATACTGCTGAATTCTGCCAGAACTCAAGTTTGTATGCTAGTTGGTCGATTCTAAAATGAATCTTAAATGATCCAATATGCTAAAGGTTCAACCTCTCTTGTTATCCAATTTGTATCATGCCAATCCAAGGCAATGCTTTTAACTTAGTTTGTTCTCCCACTTGAATCTGGATGGTTTGTTGTTCAGGATACCCAATCCAAATGAGGTGTGTTATGTACCAATCTAACTTCTGCCAGTTTCTCGCAGTTTGTGTGATAACTATTGTTGTAGATGAATTTGATTTATGTTAAATGATTAGTCCAACCATTTCTAGGGTCAATCACTCATGCCCTGAGCATACTTTCCTATGTTTGAATTGTTCTCTCGCTTTGACCATCGGTCTGAGGATGATAGGTGATGTTCACATCTAAATGGGTTTCTGAAGGAAATTCTGAAATGATTACCTGAAGTCCAAGGTGAATCGGTTTCCTTAACAGGAATAACTGAAATGGGTACAATAAACCTTTGGGACTAATTCCACAACGTTCGGTCCTTCGAACTTGGCGTTATCTGAAAGGGATAGAATATAGGTAACAATTTGATTCCTTGTGTTTTGTTCCAATGGATGATAAGACATATGTCCTTCTTTGTCTATTGGGTTTGGTCTCCACTACTGAAGTTCGTGATTAATTTGTGATGTCCTTCCTAATTCCTTCATCACATATTCCAAATATTCTTTATTGTCAAGTCACAAATCCTAAATGCATAAGCGATGTTGTAGGGAAATTGGTTCTGGAAATTTGTCTCACGATTGTGAGTTTTAGTTGAAATCTTGTTATGAATAAACAAATTTAGAAAAATGGAGCAAATGATTTACTTAGTAATATTTTTCCTGATGATTCAAAATTTCAGTAGTTATGAAATAAAAAAATGTTTTCAAACATGTTGTGATTAAGACTGCTTACCAAAGTTTGATGTCTATGTATATTTCTCATTGTACAATAGTGTTGCTAAAGATTGACCAAAAAGGATCGTACTTGTTCAAAATAGAAATTTCAGAAATCATCTTTCCACAAGGTATGTGATTTATGTAAACGCATCAACTTTATTTAAAAGTGGAAACACTAACAAGGATAAAATGGTAGAATAGGAAATGTTCGCTTACATGCATAGATGTCTAACATTTAGTTCCTGAGGTTGAATAATGCCTATAGGTGGTTATCAGGCATAACTACAAGCATAGGTATTTAGACTAACTTAAATTCTGAAATAGTTTATCGTTGTAATTGGCAAGACGAAGGTATCACTTGATGTTGTGTCGATGAATGTCTATTCTGTTTACCCATGTAGATGAGGAGATATGTTCTGGTTTGATCCCTTTCTTGGTATGAAAGTGAGGTTATCTGAAATTTCTAGAGACATAATGCCTTAGAGGAATCTACATCGATATTCTTGTTTCAAACAATTGTCCTTTGTGAAAACTTACTGCAGGAAAGTTTATGTATGGATGAGGCCATGTGTAAATGAAATGCTCTACAGTCTCAATTAGAAGCTTGGTTTATTTCTATTGTGTTGTCCTGCGGACATTTATATTGAGTTTAATCCTGTAGCTCAGTCTAGCTAGTACTTTAAAATGATAGAATTTGACAAGTAAGTCAGAGATGGTGATTCGGATGGTCTCGCGGTATCTTAGAATTTGTTGTTGAGTTATGAATTCTCTCACTATATACTTCTAGTCCTGGTTAGTAGTTCTGTAATCCTTTCGTTGCTTTTCTTGTATCGAGGAATCCTACTTGTAATTGATATGGAAAGTCTCTCCTAGGGAAGTCAATGGGAAAATCCAACTTAATGGCTAAGTGAGTGACAGGTAGGTTAAGTATCCAGGGATAGTTCGGCAAAAGGGATGTTTATGGAAGAGTTCCTTTGTTTACAAAACTTTTAGATGAAGATTGTTATTAACAATCCTTTGAAAAGGTAATTATTTCCTTCATGGCATAATCCTTCCTGAATTTTACATAGGTGATCAGGCTATGTACAATTGAGGACTAATGATGCGATGTTAGATTTTGTCAAAATATCATAACTCTTCTCAAAAGTTTTAGATGGTGTTCAACGCATTGTTATTAAAAATGGTATCCTGATGTTTTCTTTCAAGTAACATGAAAATTGCCTCGCGTAATAATAGTAAATACTTGGTGTAATGACAGAAAATCAATTTATAGGATGGTCATAAAATAGCTTACTTCAGAAATTTTTCTGTAAAACAATCTCCCCATATGATAGTAAAATAGCTTGAATGGTGCATTGGATACGTGGGTGAATCTTGTCGAATGGTAATAGTCTACTAATTTGTCAAAAACTAAATCAGGCTAATCCCTGATAAGACAATGCTAAAATGTTGCGAAACGATTGAAGTTTGAGCAATTGGGATAGAAAATGGAGTAAACGATGGTTATGATTATCACCTAGGTAACAAAAGATAGATATTACATTGGATAGGAAAGTGCTTAATACAACTAGGTTATGTCATCGTACCAACGGTAAGTACAAAAGGAAAGATACAACCCTAAAGGGCTCGAACTACGGTTTATATATTGAAACAAGGCTCCTCCTGCTGAAGCATTGTTGTTATCCTTGATGTTGCTAATATCCTGACGGTTCTCTTTCAACAGCTCACGCTATTCCTTGAGCGATTCAGTCTTGATTCCAAGTTCCTGATTTTCCTTGTTCCTTAGCTCCGGGCAGTCATTCTTGGAATGCCCGAAGTTTCCACATTTGAAGCAACTCCCTGGGGTCTTCTGATTTGTGAGTTTCCTACAGTCTTCAGTCCAATGACCCTGCTTCTTGCACACTCTACACGTTTTACTGCAATGATCTCGGTGATGTTGATTACACAGGTTGCAGTAAGGTAACTTTCCAATATACCTTCTCTTTGTGTACGGTTCTGCAGCAAAGGCTCTATTCACTTCTTGTCCTTTGGGTGATTGTTGAGCAGCATTGCAACCTAGATTGTTGTTCCACTTCCTTTTATTGTCATTATTGTTTCCTGATGTCTCAGCGTGAACTATGAGTTCCTTTGCTTCAATCGCCATTTTGATAGCTTCAGACATGGTATCGGGTTCCCATGCGATGACCAACATACGAATTCCATTTGAGAGTCCCCCGATGTACCTTTCAAGTTTCTTGCTTTCCGGTTCATCCATTGCAGAACCTAGTCGTGTTAATTCATAAAAATGAGTAGTGTACTCGTCAACATCATTTCCTACCATGGTAAAGTTTAGTGTTTCCTGTTCTTTTGCTTGTAATTCATTTCCTACACAAAATGTTATACTCATCATCCTTCTTAGTTTCTCCCAAGAGTGTGATTAAGAAGCATCAACTCCCACCATCTTAATATGTTTGGTCCACCATTCCTGGGCATGATCCTGAAAAGTGCATGTGGCGAACTTAACCTTGTCTTCCTTACGACAGTCGCCACATCGAAATATTGTTTCTATTTCTTCGAACCATTTGAGAAATTCCTTTGTGTCTCTAGTTCCGCTAAAGGAGGGAGTATTGCACCCCATAAATTCCACGTGAGTAAGTTCCTGAGTGAGGGCGGTGGCTATGTTCTTGGCAATGACTTGTCCAACAGCAGCTTGCGTCATGCTTGGAGTGGTTTGCTTAAATCTCTCTTCATCAAATCATAAGAGACCATGAGAATATAGTTAATCAAAGTCATCATATTCACAACACATGAATATAATACATGAAAATTTCGGTCTACGTGAACCGATATCACAAATAGCACAACCATTCCTTACATAGTAGAGTCACACTTGATATTTTTGTTTGTACAACAATCAAAAGACAGCAAGTTCCTTAGACTATGTCCCACACTTTCTGTGGCTAGGATAATAGTAAAAGCTAGTGAGGATATAAGTCTGGTCTAGGGACTTCCTGGTGTCCCTCTGTGTGAAATCAGGTTTGTGGCATCATAAGGTCGAGATAGTCCTGAAGTGGTGTATGAAGTTGTGCATCTATCAAATCTTAGATAATGTAGGTTCTGAACCATTCCTGAAGAATCTGCGGATGTTCCTGTTGAGTCCGTGATATTGATATTATCTACTAGATGTTATCTAGTTCATGGCAAGTGGGAATGGAAAAGGAAAATGACAATGATGGTACTAGTGAATGGAATACTACCCTCTTTCGCGCTACCTCGCGACATCTAAGAGGTAAAACTAAAGTACGCACTGTGGGACGACCAATAGTTTAATAAGTAACTGATGGTGGTGGTAGTACCTGAGTAGTGAGTGCTCTACTAGTGATGGAAAGAAACATACTATCTTCCTTGCAATAAACATCCTAATACGTCCATTAAGATTAAGTCTGGATACTCTACCAAAAGGCATTCTATGTATGGGCTAAATGATTGGAAAACCCTGTTCCTTTGGCAAATCAATAGTGCTAATGATGGTGTAAGTGCAACTGGTGGTATAATGGTAGTGGAAGATGACAAGGCATCTTCAATGTCGGAATCCGATAAAAGGATGTCAGGGTGAGTATCTGAAGACATGTCACTTGTGAACCAGGTCAATAAAATGATATATCTGTATATACAAATATGAGTATAAATAACTCGCACAGGGTATGCATGAAACAACATGTATCATGATTATGCACTTATGATGAAATGATGAGATGCTATGCTGATGTGGTTATAGTCTAGGGTACAAGATACATCCTAGTTCGCTATAACCTTAGCTCTGATGCCAATCTGTCACACCCCCAATTTACCTGACTTGCAGCGGAATGGAATACCTGGGGGTGTCTGTCATAGCATCACAGTTACAGTTACATTGAACGACCTAAAGTGTCGTTTGGAAAATACTTCGTTTGATCAATGAAATAATCCAGAGTTTACAATATGAGGTCCCCAAAAGGTGTTGCAAGTTTATGAAAAACAAGTCATACTAGATCAAACATTTACATAAGTGCATGAAATAATGGTGAGACGCGTCGACTCCGCGACTCCATAAAAGTCCAAATGCATGTCACATGAGCTACCTTAATAACCTGAAATACATTGCTAAAACGTCAACACGAATGTTGGTGAATTCCATAGGTTTATAAAATGTAATGATGTACGGCCACCACAAGTATAAGTGCAAGATAAAAATCAAGTAAAATAGTACAATAGACCTTAAGCTCATGACCCCGAAGCTATGACTGATGAAATTATATGCCCCTCCCGAATGTTTTACCAGAACACTCCCAAAATGTCAAAATGAAATGCACCCGCTTACTGTTGGTAATAATTACCACGGATGGAGGTGTCACCCTCGATAGATCTATCCACTCACTCTCACTTAATCGGCAAATTAACGGTCCATGATAATAAATAGGGGACTTTAACAGGTTGGTAAGGCAACTTAAGCAATGTACATATGTTTTGGTATTTGGGCTCGTACTAAAATGGTTGATGCAATGTATTCTCCCGTGGGATTTGAAATCAAAATATTGTATTGAAAACGGGGCTATGAAAACTCACCTGATATGATGGTACCATGAACATGTAATGAGCTGAAAAACAAGGCGCGCACACTAGCCGCAACCTAATATGAATGATGAACGATCTACTTTAGATCATGAAATGATGTTATAAATGTCCATGCACATGTTTTCTATACCACTCTACTCTTTGGAAAAAATACTTGTTGTTATCAAAATAATACATTCTCCAATACTTAGGAAAATATGGCAACTAAAAAATAAAACTAGTTGAAATGTATATATATATATATATATATATATATATATATATATATATATATATATATATATATATATATATATATATATATATATATATATATATATATATATATATATATCGTATGTATCAATGTTAGTGTTGAAATCCTCGGTTTGAAATCCTTGAAATAACGACTTGTAGTAATAAAAATATACTTGTAATCGCTAATACTTCATTAGTTATGAATTTGGGTACTTGGTATTATTTCTAGAAATCTAGAGTTACTACGTAGTTTTAGTATTATTTTTGGTCTAAAAGATGTCAAAACAATATGAGTTTTGCCGATATTGAAACGTGAATATCTTTGTTGTTATAAGTCCGTTTTACTTGTTCTTTATATCCACGGTTACGTCTTAGTATGTAGTAATATATTTTGGAAAGCTTGGCTCCTCCGGGTTACGTCTAAAGCCACTTTTTGTCCGACGAAAAACGTCCAACAGCATGTAATTTTCAGAAAAATACTTTTCGTCAACAAACTTGCAAAAATCATAACTTCTTCGTTATAAACTCTTTTTAATCCGTTCTTTTGCCTACGGATTCGTTTTTGAAAGTATTTTCTAAAAATTTTACCAAAGTTTCCTTTATGTTTACTGATTTTCCTGGATTTAACAAAATGGGACAGAATGTTTATATACTTGTTACAAATCCATTTTTCATGCTCAAAACTAGTTTCTACTTCAACCAAATCTCTTGCAAACACCACAAAGCTATACTAATCCTACCATACACCTTCTTAGGATGCCATGGGTTCCTAATGATCACTAAACAAGTTAATTTAACAAAGGAGTACCTAAAACAAATTCTAGGGTTTGTATGTTCAAAAAGTCTACAAAAATAAAGTGGTATAGCTAGCTTGTGCATGAAATTAAGCATGAAAACCATAAGATACAAGTGTTAATTAGATGAAAACATGAAAATAAATTTGATAACTCACTTTGAAATAATGGGTGATTAGATGATAAGAAAACCTTGTGTTACTTGTGTTTTTGTTGTAAGATTCTTGATTAGGAAGGTAAAATGAACAACTTCTATGCTTTAACTTTTGGAAAATGATCACTTGATCTTGGTTTATGGTGAAGTCGTGGGTTTGGTGATGGAGAAGAGATGAGATGAACTTTTTGATTCTTGAAATTATGTATGTTTATGTTTAGGAGGTTTTTATATATTTGTACAACAAGTATATAGTATAATATGTATACATAAATGCCAAGGGTTAAGAAAATGTACAAATTTGCCTAGGAGAGGACTTTAGGGGCTGGTTCATGTGGATGAGGGGGGGGGGGGGTTGGGGTAGTCTTGATTTAATTAGGAAGTTAGTGTAGGATATGTGTTGATATGTGTTATTTGTTAAAATCGGGGTACCGGGTTTGATAGAAATAAATGTTAACAAAGTTATTCGGGATAAAATAAAGTTGTAAAAATGTTAAAAATATGTTGGGTACAATTACTGAGTGATCGGGTGATTATTGTTTAGTTTCCACGAAAACCGTCGTAATATTTATAAACTTACGTTATAAATAAAATATATTTCCAAAATACTGGGTAAATGAATGTTATAACTTTTATGATGATAAAATAGATATAAAAATAAGTCGGGACCATTGTGGGAATATTTAGATATATTCGTCGTGTTTATAAACCAGGTGTTAACGTTTATTTATAAATAATTATAAGGAAAACGTTAAATGTATCAAATATATAAATTTGAAAATCCTAAGAGTGGTATAACATGAAAATGTTGTTATGATTATATGCAGATTGTCTCTAGTCCGTATGCAATGTCCTTACTGATAATGAAATGAATTCGCACCTAAACCCATACGGTTACGCGAATTTTAATACCCGTAAACTAAATTTACGATGAAATGAGTAATGCAAGTGAATAGTGAAAACTTTTCCGGCAATGAATAGTGTTCAGTGAATAGTAAAATTCACAAATGTTTCTCAGAATATCAAATTGACCTCGAAAATGATGAATAGTAAAACGATGAATAGTGTTTTGATGAATAGTGTTTGATGAATAGTGTTTTCCAAAAGTTTGGGAAATGACCTGAAATGGTGAGTTGTGACACCTAAGGAGTCCTTCGACGTATTTCTCTAAGGTTTTCTCAAGGTCAGGTACCATCGATGGGCATAGTACTTTAAGTTCCTGAAATCTTCGGTTGTAAGTTCTCAGATCGATTCCCTTTACTACCAACACATAGAACTCATCCTCAAGCTTCCTCAATTCCGAATGAGGACAATACTTCTTTAATATCTTGGTCTTGAATTTAGTCGATGAGAGTTGATATGCTGTCGTTGCTCCTAGAGTCTGAACAATAGCATTCCACCAAGATAGGGCGTCTTGCATTAGAGTTCCTGTTGCGAAGCTAACTTTGTTGTTTTTTGAGCATCTACCTCTTTGGAAGATCGTTTCACATTGCTCAAACCATTGGGCTAATTCGAATATCCCTTTGGTACCTTTGAAGTATGTGGGTTGGCATGCTATAAAGTCCTTATAGGTGTAGTAACGAGGTGCGGGTGTCGCGTTTCCAGCCATTTGTGTGCCAGTATCTCTTTGGCGGGCTTGTTCAGTTAAGACGACATTGACACCATCAGCAATTGCTTGCTGTATCGCTGCTGGGGTCATAACTTCGGGGTTTGTTGGCGTAGTGGTTGTGGTTGTTCTTCTAGTTCTAGCTATGTTGTTAATATCAATGGAAGAAAGACGTATGTTTTAGAATTTCATAATGACCATGTTAAGTTAGAATACTTTTTATACAGCCAAGAATAGGTTATAATCATAACAACTTAGTCAATGAGAAATTTAAATTAAGATGTGTCACATCATGTCGGAAGGACAAACATAAACCGATGTCATTACAACATTTATTAATACTTGTTTGAATGTTTACAAAACATCATATGACAAGATTCCTTATTAATAGAATATTGGTTTGTTAAGCTGACAAGTCTCAGATTCATGGTTTTCCTAAGGTTTTGTCCATACGGTTTTGGAGTTCTTGAATGGCAGTGGTTATAGTTTCGCTGGTTTGATCTCTTGCTCTTTCCCTAGTTAGGGATTCTTGTAAGGCTTGCCTAGGATACACATTCTCCATGTCAATCCTCTCAATTTCACGGTCCAGGGCTCCCATCATTATTTCTGTTGAGGTGTTGGCTCCACACAATGCTCCTATAAACTCCATTGATTCCCAAAACTGAGTATCCATCTGTTCAAATACAGCTTTCATAGCTAACTGGCCAATTACGAAGTTCTCAATCATAACTGTAAGAGTCTCGACATGTTCACGAAGAAAGTCGTTGAGGGTGTCGGTAATAGTATCGATTCGATTCTCGTGTCGGACAAGTCTATCTGCCAACAACGGTATAGTGTGATGAAGGGGTGAATAAATAGTTATTCCTAATGATCTAATCCTGAGTGGTTTTAATTGTTCTTTCTAGCTTAACGTATCTACTACTACATTAGCCTTTCCTGGGTGATAACGTATCTCACAGTCATAATTGTTAAGTAGCTCTAACTAGTGGCGTTGTCTTGAATGAGAAACAATTTCATTAAAGGTTGTTATTCTATTGTGTTTGGAAAATAATTATTGTTCACATTCATTGTTTCTTGACAATCCGTGGGGTAACTTACCCATTTAGACAAAGATTTTATCTGCAACAGATATTTAACAATGAGGGTTTCGGATAAAAGTGATAGACGAACAGAAGGTTGCTGAACTTCAGCTTTTGTTCTGGTGGGAGGTCTAAAGTCTTACAGTTTATTTATGTTCCTTGACAAGTTGTCAAAAGAAGGTTTCGATATTAAGAGGACTATTGGGGTTTTTCTAAGCAAATAACTCCTATGTTGATGTAAGGTTGAACCGCTGAAGGAATCTCTTTCCGTTCTTAAAGCAAGTATGCTTTTCAAGCTTTTCCTTTACTCTTACTATAGCAGGCACACGCAAAACTCTCTATATGGCTTTTTACTAAAACCAATACGTCTAAACATAAGGCAGGTGCTTTCACGACTTACTAAACGGGGGATCAAAATATTTGCGCAGTAGTGGAGGGCGAAGCGAATGTAGGGGACACAGCCTATTCAGGGAAGGAGGATGGACTGGACTTGTTCCTATTCATGGCATGGGTAAAAGCAGCCCTACTGACTTTTAGTGAAGATATGCTTATATGGCACAAAATGCCGATCAAATTCGTCGAACAAAAGATGTGTATTCAAAATTGCCTATAGTACTGCTCTAGTAAGAAGTTCATGGATCTATTCGTAGAAGATAGTGGGTGGTGATGGTGATAGCACAGGTGGTGTAAGTGGTGGTGGCACAACTGATTCCGGTGGTGGTATGACAAGAGCTGGTAGTGATATAAGAAGAATTTGCTTCATACGGCTAAAGTTGTCGCATTTTCCTATTTCGGTGAATTGGATCAGGTGATGTCGAAGGGGAAGCCTATAAATCCGATGACAAGACAATAGGGTGGGAATATGAAGACATGGTACTTGTAATAATCCCGATTAGTAAATATAAGTCATTAGCATAATCATAACATGTTAACATATATAAGAAATCATGTAAAAGTAATGTCTCTACCAGATGTTGGAAACGCGTAGGCACGGAGGGCATAAGGTGGTATTTTGTAAAAGTGGTCCGTTTTAAAAGTGTAGTTATAGTTCAATGTTCAAAACACTTGGTTCTCTATAACTGTAGCTCTAATGCCAATCTATAACAAATCATCACGTCAGCGGAAGACTTAAAAATGTCAGCGGAAGACTTTTTGGGTATTACTTCGAGGATCTTTGTCACAATCATAGAAAACGACACATAAGTGACGCTTTAAAGTTTATTTCATTCAAAATACCAAATATTCGAGACATCAAGATGTTTCATAGTTTATACAACAAGTTTATTTGAAATGTGTCAAAACGTTTATTTAAGCCCATGCCGGGTTACAAGCCCACTCCGTACCTTCAAGTTCCTTCTTGTTTAGTTACCTGAGATAAACAAATGCTAAAACTGTCAACACAAAGGTTGGTGAGTTCATAGAGTTTATAGTTTCGAATATCGATTTCCAAAATCAAAGAGTTTATGATTCCATAGAAGTTATAATAATAGTTGATTATCAAATTAAAGTGTGAGTAAATCCATAATATTCATAGCTTAAATCGTTGATTTATCAAAATCAGAAAAATGAGTGATTTCCTTAATAATTCAAAAATAGTCCGTTGGTTTGCCCTTCATCGGGTCAACACCAAAATAGTAGTTTGTTTGTCCTAACTAGGACAACACCAAAATATTAGTTTGTTTGACCTAATCGGGTCAACACCAAAATAGTAGTTCGTTTGCCAATTATTAGTAGTTTTTCCTGCTATATAGTGAGCACAGTCTCATAGTTTAATAAAACAGTGGGCTACAGCATTATACGCTCTTAACATCAGTCATTGTAGTCCTACATTATTACCGTTCTATTGCCCTAAGCTCATGACACGCAACAATTAACAGACATCAAAATAACCATAATAATGATGTGAAATAGTGGCCCTCAGGATAGGTATTTACCAGTAACCTATGAAATCAAATAAAGTGCATTTGGTAGCTTTTCTTTAGCGACCAAATGGGGATTGTCAATCCCTAATAGATCTATCCACAACTATTTACGTTCACCCTGCAAGTGATTAAGGCACATGATCGAGGGACTTTTAGTAATAGGAAACTTAGGCAATAGAGATCAAACATAGTATATCGTTGAAAAATCACTTGTAATCATGTCTATAGCAGGTATCTCCTTATGAGTTATAAAAATGTGTAAACTAGTAAAGTTTATATGTAATATAGTCATGTATTTAATTAATGAATACTTGTAAAAGTAAAAACAGTAGTTAAGCATGTATCTCCCCCAAAAACGTTTATAAACCATTGTAAAACAAGTAAGAGTAGGGGCTATGACTCACCTTAGTAGTACAGTAGTAGTGGTAGCAACATAATCTCAACGATGTAAGGCAACGGCTTCACACACAACCTAAAAGATTTGGTATGTTTTAGTTGATAGTTTAAGTCTAGTTTTTATCGCGAATATTAGTCATTCAGTTGTGATTAAAACTCGTGTACGTTTAAATGCTTTAAGTTCAAGAACAAAGTTATAACTTGTGAGTATAATGATCGATGATCGATGAAAAATCATCAAGAATAAGTCGAAATGTGTAGACGATGTGTTATGATGTCAGTTTAAAAGAAAATGAATAAACGTATTGGTGTATATATATATATATATATATATATATATATATATATATATATATATATCGTTAAAAATTGATTATAGTTACCAATTATATAACGTATATAAAATAAATGTTTTATATTAAATATGTGTATTTATATATAAAATATTAATATTATTTTTATAAAATAATATTACAGAAAATCTCTTCAAGTTTTACAAATGTTACCTTTTTAACCCTAACGACATAAACTTTACACCGTTAGTCCAAGTTATATATATTTACATTTTAGGTTCAAAAGTATCGATATTTACATTTATTACTTCTAAGTTTTAATAATTATAGTTTATAACTCATAAATTCAGATTCGACAGTTTCTACCCAAAGTTTGCACTTTGGCAGTTTCAGTCCTCGGTTATGAAATTTTTGCAAATTTAGTCCAAAAATCACCAAACTTGAAATTTAACATTTTAACTTTTTCTATAAATTCAGAATAGCTTAATTAATTTATAAAAACTGCTTATTAGCTTAAAAAGTCCTTTTTACACTTAATGGGCCTTAACGAGTCTTAACTAAGGTCCATTAACGTTTTGAGATCCATTGGGCTTACGAAAGGTTTTGGCCTGGCTTTGGGCTCATTTTAATGTTCTAAAAATGTTACTCAAGAGCTTATACGACCAGCTTATCAAATAAGCTTGAAATAAGCTTAACGGGCTTCTAAGCCCAATCGTTATTTAGTTTAGGTTTTCAAACAGTTTTTGGTCGATCAAAAGAGGTCGAGCATAAGGTCTAAACAAGTTTATATGGTCGAATAAAATATGTTCCCTAGTTGTTTGCCAGGTTTTTGATGAGGTCGAACTATAAAATATATATGTTATGTGTTTATATTTTGAAATAACGAGGCCAAGTAAACGATCCCATTTCATTTCTGAAACAATTTCTAGGCCAAAAATATTCTAAGTGTTTTCAATTATTTCGAATGGGTCAAGACCACTTCAAATCGTGTCGTTTTTATTAAGTATATGTTATTTTTAGATCCAAAACTTTGTAAAAATCTCGATTATTAGTATATTAAAAATTTAGGATGTCAAATAAAATGTGTAGGTCGTGTTCATTATTTTAGAGTTATATATAGTAAGTGTTTGTGCAAAACTCGTAAAATTGTATGTCTAAAAATAGAAAGATAGACCAAGGTCTTACCTCACCACAAATGGTGGTGTAAAACATTACGTGAGGATCGTGTGAGGGTACAAGAGCCTTGTGGTTCACTTCATGTTCCACCAAGGGTTCAAGAGACGTCAAGCTTGGAGTTTTAGGCTTCTTTGAGTCGTGGTACTCTTTGGCAATCCGTTCGTCCTTCAATACTTCTTCTTTCGTTATTATTTTGTGTAGAGTGGTACGTATAAGTGTATTTAACTACTGAGCTTGCATGTGAAGACTTATATAGTGATCTTTTGGAGGTGTATACAAGGTAGGTTCTTATGAGATGGAGTGTTAGATCGAATGGTTTGCAGGTTGCCTCTCCTAGTACCCAATCGAGTCTAACCAAGTCGTATGAACACAAAGAGGGTGTAAGAGCTAGCTCATGTTCATTCCTGACACTTACAAGATATGTATATTTGGTTTTGTGGTGATTGGTGAGCATGGGAGGTCGGTGTAAGACTTTGCACATGGGTTACTTAGGTTGTATTTGAGGTAGTAGTATTCATGTTTGAGTCCATGTCGTATTTTATAGATGACAGCCTGGAATTGCGTTTTTGGTTCAAAATCCAATGAGTCTAGACGTAAAACATTATTTCGGACAACTTTCGTGTTTTACACTTTTCCTGGTTCGGACCAAAAGATCCTTAAAATTTGGATTTAAATTCGTTACAGAAAGTTGGTGGTTTATTAGAATTTATACGAAGTGTCATTACTATTTGTGTTAATTTGAGATGAAACGTGTAAGGTGCCTTAACTTGATCAATATTCTAGTATAGTAATTATATTTAAAAGTTGATAACAATTGACTTTCATGGTTCTTAGAAGCATGAAAACTAGAGTTGTGAAATAAAAGGGATACGTCGTGTGTAAAAGTTAGAATCAACTGAGCTAAAGCAAACATGTACTTGTGACTTGTAAATATAATAGTTAGAGGTGTGCTTGGAATGTGGAGCTTGCTGAGCTTGTTCAAAGTATCGTGTCGAGGTCCAAAAATATTAGTAAGCAATCTCAGGAATTTTCGTAGGCTCCGAAAATATATAAATATTGTACGGTAATTAATTGAAACGTATAATTTTAATTATAAATGTTTTAAATATATATTCGCGATATTTATAGATTATCGAGGTTGTGTGTAAGCATCGTTCCTAGGTAAATGGTCAATCATAAATGTCGTAGTGATTCACATAATATGTAATGTATAATAATAATAAAAGAAATTGTTCCCCGTAAAAATGGTATTTAATTCACGTAATATCCTTTTATTCAAATATTGATATTTACTAATCGTATGGGATAATTATGGGAGGTTACAGTTATTGCGTTAGTTGTTTATTTGTGCTTATTTGGCATTTTCGTTTTATATGCTTATTTCTTATGTTTATTTCATTCGATTGTTATAATCTAAAAAAATCAAAAACATTAAAAAAATCCAGAAAATCGGCATTCTTTTCCTTAAGTACGCCGCTCTCTCATCCAAAACCCAGAAAGCCGCCGCACTTGAACTCAAGCTCGCCGCACCTGCCTATCTGAACCAAAAATAATATTTTATCCATTTATCCTTATTTTCTATATAATAAAAATAAAAATATATCTAAAAATCTAAATATATAGGAATATATATATATATATATATATATATATATATATATATATATATATATATATATATATATATATATATATATATATATATATATATATAGATAAAAATTGTTTTCTTTCTTTTAAACATATTTCATTTTAGAACTTAATTATTTTAATTAAAAATATGTCTTTTTGTAAGTTGTTTAAAGTTTGTATAAACCTAATATCTAAATTAAATAAATATCTGAAAAAGAAAATCTGTAAACTTAAAAAAGTCACAAAAAGAAGTTGCTCAATTCGAGTCACTCAAATCTTCTATCGAATATCCTTCCGCTAATAAAATTATAGTCTTAAATGTTGAATCCAAATTATCTGAAGAGGATATCGTACCCAAACCCGATTCACCACCCCAACAAATAATAATTCTCGATCCTGATGATCAACCCATGTGGGAAAGAACTAAGATTGTGGCACCAACTCCAGGTTCTACCATTGTTTGACCCGATGTTGATGACAACTTTGCTATCAAGGGTACCCACTTGAAAATGATTCTTGAAAATAAATTCAATGGTCATATGTGGGCCGATCCACATGACCACATCCGTGAATTTCTCACAATCTGCGACATGTTCAAATACGGTGAAACCCAAAGTGAAGCTGTTAAGATTTTATTGTTTCCTTTCTCCTTATGCGATGAAGCAAAAATATGTTTTAACGAACTCAACGAAACGTCAATTACATCGTGGGACCAAATGAGAAGAGCTTTTATAAGCAGATTCTTTCAACCTTCGTTATTTGAACGTCTTTTACTCGAAATCAGAAAATTTTCCCAAAACTTATGTGAAATTCTAACCGAAGCCTGGTTACGACTGAAAAATATGCTTCAAAAAAGTTATGGGCATGGTTTGATAGAAAAATATATCATTCAAACATTCTATCATGGTCTAGACGAACTTACTCAAGAAATTCTTGACGGAATAGCCGGAGGAATCTTCCTCTACAAAACTCCTAATCAAGCTTTCCAACCTCTTGAGGACAAAGTCCTTTTCCAACTTGACTGGCCTAACAAACATCACCAATCTGTTTCTTTCACCGATGAAAGTAGCAATATCAATGATAATTCTCGATTGATGGAGAATTTGGAGGCTTTAACAAATAAAATGGATTTCCATTTTCAAAGCCTGAAAGAACTCCAAAAAATACGTAACAACTGCAAAAGTGATCATGATTCTAAAACCAGCATGAACAATGACACGCCGATGTGTAAACATCATGAAGCGAATTACATCCAACTTGAAAATCAAAATTCTCATGATCAGTATTCTCGCCTATCCCATTATGAACAACCTCAATCGAATAATAATTCTAAAAAAACGCTCACGGAATTAGACTATGAGGTAAAAAGAGATTTGGATGACTTCATAAGATCATACGGTAGCAGGAGAACTGTTCAAGATAATATGTTTGAACATCCATTATACAAACCTATTGGAGTCCCACCACAATAAGCTAAGCCTTACCCGAAACATCTGTCTTCAGGAAAAACCATCAATAAAGATCAACCTCATTCTGAAACAGATCTCGAAAAGTCAATCAATACATTCTTAGATGGTCAAAAAATTTCAAACATGTATGTCAAGAACTTAATCAATGACCTGAATTTAAAAATGAGGCAAAATGAAAATAATTATCAAACTGTATTTAAAAACTTGGAACGAAAAATTGACGAGTTTTCGAAATCTCAAAATCACGTCTCTTCCGACCAAACCGGTAGGACTAACCCACCTCCAACTCGCATTAAGCAAGTGAATGCCATATTCACCATGAGTGGAAAGTCCGATTTTCCCATAAGACCGCCGTACTTCTCTGTCAGATCAGCTTAAATGCATATTTGTGAATCTCATTCGTTATCAATCCGATCATTTACACTTGCCTTGGTCCCTAAGTGTTCCTAGGCCTATAAATAGACCCCAAAACCGGAGCATATGATCCCATCTCATAAAACAATCTCTTTACCCAAGAACATCACTTGGAAGAAGGAATTTTGTGACTAAGGGCTTGACAAACCCTCGTTCCAAACACCTGGGCACCACCACAACCACGATTTTCAGAAATAGGTAACATATCTTGGGTCAACTCAGAAGCTAAGGGTAGCTATTGGAATCATTGGTTGCTGTTTGGATATTGGTATTAGGCGAATTCTTGGTATTTCGTACTTTTGATCTTGTAAACGTTTCATTTGCAAACTTTGGTATTTTCTATATTTAAATTCATGTTGAATGTTTCTAAAATTATATTTGATATTATGTTTCATGTTGAATGTTTCTGAAATTATATTTGATATTATGTTTGCCATGAATATCACTATGGAGTAGTTGCTTTGTGTTTGCTTGGCGATTTGTGAACTAAGATATGTAGTGTTTGGGTATGTGCTTATTGAATTGGTAAAACTTGATCTATCTAAGTATTAAGGCCGAAAGGTTACTGACTAGTTTATGTTCTATCATTACACTTATTATGTTGATTATAACAATGAATAAAGGTCGAAAGGATTTCTTATTGTTTATCAATATGAACATTTGTTGCACTTATTGGCCGAAAGGACTTCTAACACTTATTATCTTGAATTCTATTATTATAAGAACTATCTTGAGCATTTCCTTATATTTGTGATCATTGCCTAAGCAAGCATACTTTAAACTTTTGATTGAACCATCTCATTACTTTAGTTAGAATCTTAAACATTTACACGTTTTGTTAATTTGATAAGTGAAAATCATATTGACCTTATCACCATCGTGAACATTCTGAGAGAACTACAATTCTCTTGGGACGACCTGGACTTACCTTAGACTATATTACACTTGAAAGGGTACACTGCCCGTGTTGTGTCTTTAGTCAATTAACCGGTATTTATAGTATTATAAATTTATAGTTTTTGACACACATCAAAGTTTTTGGCGCCGCTGCCGGGGAATTGTTTTAGTTGTTATCAGTTTGTTTGCTTGCTTAAACGTGTTATTGATCAATCAAAAATATTAAATCTATGTTTCCGAGTCTTCTAGTACGCCGGTTTTTACACCAAGACCGCCGCACATCTGGAAAATTTTAATAAAACGTTTACTTTCAAAACACGTAACCGCCGTAATTTTGACTAAGTACGCCGGTGTCGTGAAACTTTCTTAATTTTTTGTTACAAAATCTAAAAAGCACGGTGGTCTTTACTTCAAAAATCGCCGCACATTTGTGAATCAGGAAAAGAATTTTCAAAACTTCATAAAATCTTTGTGTATAAACTTGCTTAAGTGCTTATTCGAGGTTCTGAGATTGCTTATGTGATTTCATTCTACTATTTACCTTTTGCTTATTATCTTATTTTCATATTGTTTTCATATTTGTTTTATCAGTGATTCATATTGTTATTGCGTTAGTTGTTTATTTGTGCTTATTTGGCATTTTCGTTTAATATGCTTATTTCTTATGTTTATTTTGTCCGATTGTTATAATCTATAAAAAATCAAAAACATTAAAAAATCCAGAAAATCAGCATTCTTTTCCTTAAGTGCGCCGCTCTCTCATCCAAAACCCAAAAAGCTGCCGCACTTGAACTCAAGCGCGCTGCACCTGCCTATCTGAACCAAAAATAATATTTTATCGATTTATCCTTATTGTCTGTATATATAATAAAAATATAAATATATCTAAAAAATATATATATATATATATATATATATATATATATATATATATATATATATATATATATATATATATATATATATATATATATAAATTGTTTTCTTTCTTTTAATCATATTTCATTTTAGAACTTAATTATTTTAATTAAAAAAATGTCTTTTTGTAAGTTGTTTAAAGTTTGTATAAACCCAATATATAAATTAAAACAACATCTGAAAAAGAAAATGTGTAAACTTAAAAAGTCACAAAAAGAAGTTGCTCAGTTCGAGTCACTAAAATCTTCTATCGAATATCCTTCCGCTGATAAAATTATAGTCTTAAATGTTGAATCCAAATTATCTAAAGATGATATCGTACCCAAACCCGATTCACCACCCCAACAAATAATAATTCTCAATCATGATGATCAACCCATGTGGGAAAGAACTAAGATTGTAGCACCAACTCCTGGTTCTGCCATTGTTCGACCCGATGTTGATGACAACTTTATTATCAAGGGTACCAACATGAAAATAATTCTTGAATAAAAATTCAATGGTCATATGTTAGCCGATCCACATGACCACATCCGTGAATTTCTCGCAATCTGCGACATGTTCAAATACGATGAAACCCAAAGTGAAGCTGTTAAGCATTTATTGTTTCCTTTCTCCTTATGCGATGAACCAAAAATCTGGTTTAACGAACTCAACGAAACGTCAATTACATCGTGGGATCGAATGAGAAGAGCTTTTATAAGCAGATTCTTTCGACTTTCGTTATTTGAACGTCTTTTACTCGAAATCAGAAAATTTTCTCAAAACTTATGTGAAAGTCTAACCGAAGCCTGTTTACGACTGAAAAATATGCTTCGAAAATGTTATGGGCACGGTTTGACCAAAAAAGATATCATTTAATCATTCTATCATGGTCTAGACGAACTTACTCAAGGAATTCTTGACAGAATAGCCGTAGGAATCTTCCTCTACAAAACTCCTAATCAAGCTTTCCAACCGCTTGAGGACAAAGTCCTTTTCCAACTTGACTGGCCTAACAAACATCGCCAATCTGTTTCTTTCACCGATGAAAGTAGCAATATCAATGATAATTCTCGATTGATGGAGAATTTGGAGGCTTTAACAAATAAAATGGATTCCCATTTTCAAAGCCTAAAAGAACTCCAAAAAATACGTAACAACTGCAAAAGTGATCATGATTCTAAAACCAGCATGAACGATGATACGCCGATGTGTGAACGTCATGAAGCGAATTACATCCAAATTGAAAATCAAAATTCTCATGATCAGTATTCTCGCCTATCCCATTATGAAAAACCTCAATCGAATAATAATTCTGAAAAAACGCTCACGGAATTAAACTACGAGGTGAAAAGAGATTCGGATGACTTCATAAGATCATACAGTAGCAGGAGAACTGTTCACGATAATATGTTTGAACATCCATTTTACAAACCCATCGGAGTCCCACCACAAAAAGCTAAGCCTAACCCGAAACCTCTGTCTTCGGGAAAAACCATAAATAAAGATCAACCTCATTCTGAAACAGATCTCGAAAAGTCAATCAATAAATTCTTAGATGGTCAAAGAATTTCAAACATGTTTGTAAAGAACTTAATCAATGACCTGAATTTAAAAATGAGGCAAAATGAAAAGAATTATCAACCTGTATTTAAAAACTTGGAACGAGAAATTGACGAGCTGTCAAAATCTCAAAACCACGTCTCTTCCGACCAAACCGGTAGGACTAACCCACCTCCAGCTCGCATTGAGCGAGTGAATGCCGTATTCACCATGAGTGAAAAGTCCGATGACCCTCCGAAAATCCAAAAAGATCCTCCACCTCCTATCATCGTTGAAGATAAAATTGAAAAAGATCAATCATTTAAAAACACAAAAAGGGAATATTACGTAGTCAGATCAAAAGAATCTCCATCTCTTGAGGAGTACGTACCAAAAATCCCATATCCTGGACGTTTAGAAAAGGGTCACACATATTTGAACCGAATCATAAAAGAATCTTAAATAAAAGGATCAAATGCTTGTTGCATATGCTTAATGCAATCGTTTTGCCTACGAAAGTGTGCTTTAGTATTTTACACTTTTTCTTTGTAGTTTTGTTTATTTTGCAGATTAATTAAATAAATGGAGGTGGGTCGGATGTTTTGCTTAACACTTGGGGAGCTGATACTTTTGGATCGTTATATTTGTTGCTTGAAGTCCACATGCTTATTATGGCGTGCTACTCGGCACTATATTTTTCAGAATTCAACCAATCACTTAAAAGCCCGGGAAGTCTCGTTTCTCTTATATTTATTTTTCCCATTTTTCCTGCTTTTGAGTTATTTTCTAATTACGCATATTGCTTAACTTAAGTGTGGGAGGGAAATGAATTTGAAACATGAGACTCATTCTCAAAACTGACTGAAAATTTTGTTTGCCCTTTTACCTTATCTATTTTAAATTTTGTCACTTAGGGTAATATATTAATAAAACATAGTAAATAAATAAAGTTTTTGAAATCAGAGATGTGCCCCGATTGATAAAGCAGATCCGACTCGAGATTGATGACATTACTTGCGCATTTATAACCATTACCACTAAAATGTGAGGATTTTGCGCCTATATCAACATATGTCTTTTATGCTTGATTTCTTTGTTTATAAGTGTGCCGGTGATTTATTCGATTCTAGAACTTGTGCTTGGAATCATTATGAGACCGTAGTGAGATCACATTCGTGTGATATAGGTATTTATAAATGATAAAGAGGCAAACTTAGGACTAAACCCAAATAGCCTTTCCATTTGACATATTATTTATTCTTTAGCTAATTACACTGCTTAGCTAACCACCCCAGTAAAACCCTTATGTAGCACTCTCCTAGTTTAACATGCATAGCTATCCCTTTTTGTTTCTTACATCCACTAAATAAAAATACAAAAATATTTAACCTTTATCCTAGCCTTAACCCTTTTCATAAGTCTCCCGGTTGGTTGCTAGTTGCTTGGTTGTTCGAATGATTTTTGATTAATAGTTTGCTCGCGCTTGGTTATAGTATTGTACCATTTCAACAAAGATGAAGAGTCGCGACTTCTTCTTTTGTATTTTTTGTGGTGTACGCTTATATTAAGTGTGGGGGAATTGTTGATTGTGTCAATATGGAGATTGGAGTAGAAAAAAATTGTTGAAAAAAAATTAAAAAAAAATATGAAGAAAAAGAAAATGAATCAAAAAAAAGGAAAAAGAAAAAAATGAATAAGAGTTGACGTATTGATATATCATTCTAGTTCGAGTTAGATTGATGAGGTTGAGATGTTCGATAACCTCATGGGTTTGTGGTATGAGTCGTAACTAGCAACATGGGTTCTTCAACCTTTATTTTTCTTTTAAACAAATTTCAGTATATAATTCTCATGCCTAATTCATACCCTTATTAACCATTAGCCTAACCCGAATAAAAGCCCTCTTTTGATATTTATACCTGGTGCTTACGCCATGTCGGTGTAGTTTTGTTTCTTGTACAAGCATATGGTAATTCAATGAATCATGTCTGAGTAATAGAGCGTGATTTACTTATATTCTCCATCATATAAATAATGAGTGTGAGTGAATTATACTTTTCCTTATTCGTGAGGTGCTTAGTCATGTTATCCTAGCTCAAGAATCATTGGGTATTGTCAAACATCTCTGTGTTCACAGATTAAAAAATCAATATATATATATATATATATATATATATATATTTGCTTGAGGACAAGGAAACTCTTAAGTTTGGGAGGGTGCTTGCGCTTCTTGCGATTTTTATAAAATCCAAAAATATATTTCGATAATTTCATAACATTTAATTTTTTTTTCTCTACTTTTGTTATTTAGGAACTTCTTTTTAATTTTTCTTTTCGTAGATTTGCTTGAGGGCAAGCAAAGGTTTAAGTGTGGGAGTACTTGATAACGCTTAGATTATACATATTTCTATATGTGTTATCTATGCCTTTATGCTTATATATTGATGATTTATAAGGACTTTCGATACTTAATTGCATGAAAATACATTTTAGCTCCAGTCGACAAAGAACTTCAACAATCAAGACAAATCCATAATAAAGCAATATATCTCCTATTCAAGTATAAAGTGCACCGATCATATGTCTAATGTGCGCCGGTTACGGGGACGTATGAAGTCGTATCCTAATATAATAAAGTTCGGCGATCTTATCACAAATGTTCGCCGGCCTTCAGCTCTATTAATGACCCTTTGGCGCCAAGAAAAGTGTAGGACCTTAGATTTCACAACTTTATCACACCACTATAGAAGCAAAGATGAAGAAGAGATGAAAGATGGTGACTTGATGTTGTATATATGTATGTCGTGTATTAGAGAGAGAGAGATGGAAATGATAACTTTTAATCAAGAGAAACACACACAAATACACACACAAGCACACCTACAAATGACTAGGTAAGTGCCTTATATAGTTAGAGAGAAAGGCCTCATGGGCTTTCTAATGGACTTGGGCTTGGACTTGGTTACATGATTAGATAACAAGGCTTATGAAACATAGCACATAACATATTAGCTTGCCAAGTCCAAAGCCCAATGACTAAACAATTACTAAACTTAACAAATGACACAAAGTTACAATATGAGAATGACCATCACTTCTATATATATATTTTTTAATGCTAACAATCTCCCCCTAAGGGGTGGTCATTCGAATGATGCTCTACGTGAGTGGGTCTTCCGTGTTCTTTGTCTTTAACTTTGTGTGTCGTTGTAGAATAGTCTTTAGTCTTTGTTCCTTCATGCTTTGTGATCTTTGATAACTAATTTTCATTGTTCTTTGTTCCTTTGTGATGTGGAGTTATCTGCCTTTCGTCACTTCTGCGTCTGTGGTGGTTGTTTGCCATTCCAACATGCTCATACATCTTTGGACTTTGATATTCATATGCACGTAGTTCCCTTTCTTTCACTATGATCTTTAGTCTTTATACTTTGTAGATTCTTCTTTTTGGCATAGAATCTTTCTTAGATCTTTGTGTTGTATAGATCTTTGAGGGAGCTTTCTTTAACTTCCAGATGTATGTATGAGCATGTGGAATCTGTCGCCATGGAGATGATGTATAGCTGCATGAAAACAGTTAGCAATAAATCAACCGGTACTTACAGGTTTGAATTAGAGATTGTCAATAGCATAGTGTGAAGACTCCTTCTAACCCTTACCAAGGCCGTTCCCATGTCAGATACTCTCGAGAGAGCTTACAAGACCTACTTAGTAGCTCAATGACTGGGTGAGTCGCTAGGGATCACTCCACGACTGTAGACCGTTTGAAACCACCGCGAATACTAAGCGTAACCCATAAAGAATTACCGAAGTGACCTGCTGTCAGGGCTGTTTGATGTTGACCCTGGCAGGAATTTCCATTCAATCATTGAGAATCACAAATGTGAATCCTCTCATAAATGTTCTGGCAGATTGCTAAGATCTGCGTAGGACTCTTAAGTTTACATCTGGTGTCCTTAATGTTGAACAACCGGTGTAGAATATCATGTGTTCCTATGAGATCTTTTGATGAATCTCGGGGCTCTAGACTCGATAAGTGCACATTTGGTTTCTTATGCAGAGATTAGGGAGAGGTCTCCTGCTTCAATATCAACCATCTCTAAGAGACAGGTCGATAGATTACACCGGTTCCCCGTGAGAATGAAACAAGCTCTTTTAAGAGAACTTGAGTGGTTAAGAAGGTTTAGTGCAGTGCGTCACTGGGTCCATGACGTCTTTGTCTTCAATACCGGTGTCACCTTAGTAACAACCAGTAGCATACAAATTGTACCCGGTGTCTGCCCTAAGGTTGAACATTTGGAGGGCTATTTCTTTTCACCCTTTTTCATAAATTTTCTTTTTAATTCTTCAACCCCTTCTTTCTCCTTTCTCATTTTCTCCTTTTTTTCAATCATACCTAAGGACTTCTAATTCTAATCTATTGGATTTGTCCTTGGGTAGATCCCTCCGGCTCTGGCGGATCATAGGACGGTTTTCCTAACCATAGTCACCTTATAACTTCATGACTAACCTATCATTGCCATGAAACCATTTATTGAAAATCTCTCAAAGTGTTTATGATAATAAAACACATTTTGTTGACACTTCGAGAGTTTTGCATTTCTTTAGAAGGACTCCCCCTTCACATGTGCTCAAGTATATTTAAGAAATTTGCACATGCGAGAGGAGTTTGCACTTTTTGAATTGATCCACTTTCAGTGAACATGACCGATTCGAGACATGCTTACATCACTAGTTAGACTAGCTTGAAGTTATTACCCGTCCTGGTCAAGTCCAAAGAAAGTCTCTCGATACAGTACATTCTACTCAGAAAAGTCCTATTCGAGACACGCTTACATCACTAGTTGGACTAGCTTGAAATTATTACCCGTCCAGGACAAGTCTTTTCGATTACTGACATTTTAAGCTTCGTCAATTCATTGGTACTTACTGAGTCGAGCTCTTTTGAGATTCAGCCACAAACTTTAAACATCTTTGATCACATTTTAATCATGTCTTCTCCCCCTCAAAAATAGCATAGCGTGATATTTTTTATATCAACTGATTAATAAAAAGCTTTTTGGAGAGAAAGACAGATTTGATTTTGCATGAAATCGGAATATTTTAGTTGTTTATACTCCCCCTTAATGATAGCTCATTTAAAATCAATTTTAAGGGTTTAGAGGGAGTTTTCTTGAGCACTAATTTTGAGAGATTTTGAGAAATCTTTTGAACAATCTTGAAAAAGTGCTCAAGAATTTTGTTGGAAAACGAGTTTATGCTTGAAATCTTTTTCGTTTGTTTAGACTCGAACTTTTTGAAAAAGAGTTCGTCATTGAACGTACGAGTCCTTGATTTGAAAATAATCAGAAGTCATTGTTCGGGTCCGGGTTTCGTACTGATGTATACGAAAGCCATAGTGAAGAAACTTTTGAGAAACGACATATTTTAGAAAAACATTAAAAAGAACTCCCGCTCAAGCATCTGTACATGTCTGTATCATTGTTGAATGACATTTCTAGAAACGTACAGAGTATTGATTTATACGAGAGACATGTCGTGAGAAGAATATTTTTGGATTTTTTGATTTTATATTGTTTTTGTATTTTTTGAAAATTTTATATTTTTGTATTTTGTTTTTGTTGGTTTTTCAAATTTTGTATTTTGTTTTTGTTTTTATAAAAGAAACTGGAAAATCAAAAATAGAAGATTGAAAGAATGATTTTATAGAATTTACAGAATTTGAGCCCTCTGATGAACTGGGTTCTGAGATAGTTGAAGCACCTGCAACCGAAGACGAAGAGGTTTCACAAATAACAGTGTTAGAAGTACATGAATCATCACTCTGCGGGTGTTGACTATCAATGGTTGTAATGGTTTCTACTTCCTTATCCTGATGATTATCACTATTATTTGTCTTGGTGCAACTATCAAAAATCTTCCCTGTGGGAATCCATCTAAGACCAACTGTTTTAAAAACTTTTCCCGTGGGAATCCACCTAAGGTAAGATCTAGACGTATTCTTCTTATCAGATGCAGCGGAAGTCTCAGTCTTGGAAAAACTACATCCTTTAGATATCCACCTATTAGGTTTCTTAACCTCATGCTTCTTATTAACGGGTTTGAATCGATTTAGTGTCTTAGTGGATTGTGTCTTGACACTTGACTTTCTTTTCTTGATAAATTGTGTAATACATGCATCATGGTTAGTTGAAAAAACACATTTTTGACATGTAGGACAGACAAATTCAACATTCTTGTTTAACACAGCAATTTTAACTTTGTCACTACAGTCGTATGGAGATTTTTTGTTGTTCGATGAGACTTTGGAATTCTTTGTATTGCATTCTACGTTCCTAGCATTCTCTTTTGTGCCACTACTCTTAGATGCAAGCCAATCCCTAGTAATTTGTAGATTGTTCCTAGGTAATGGTTTACTACTACTAGCAGTGCTTTGGAATCTTGTAGAATTCATCACACTAGGTTTTGCACCTAAAATTCTATCTTTTCGATGTTGTGCCTTTTTCGTAGCTTCTTCTAGATGGTGATTGTGGACAATATCATTAGAACCAACAGACTCTTTAACAGTTTTTGAAGTCACATTTGGTGTACTATTCCTAGAAGAGCCAGCTGCACTCACATTTGTGTTTCTTTCAACAACCACTTTTTGTTTATCAACAATCTTTTCAATTTCCTTTTTCTTGGGCAAGGGTTGTAGAGTGACTGGTTTTGTCAAATCCTTTTTCGCATCAACTTTTGGAGCAAACCGTGAAATTGATATTTTTGGTTTTTGAACCGTGTTTGAAACATTTGGTTTCTCCGAAGTCAATGGTTTTGCAAACTTAGTTTCCGCACCCTTCCCTTTTTGACTTTCAAGCTGAGTCCTCAAAAGATCATTTTGCTATTTCATGTTCTTTAAGTCACGCTCATACGACAATCTGTCATACTTGCATTCTTCCTTTTTGCGATCAAGTTGTTTAAAATATGAGACATTTTCTTTTTCAAGCTTTATAAGAGCATTTTCATATTTAGAAACAATGTCGGAGGTCTCAGCTCTCAGTCTTTCATCGTCTTGAACAGAATATGTTTGTAAAATGATGGACATAATATCAGTAGTCATAATAGCTTCGAAGAGAGAATCATTTAGGTTTTCCAAAACATTGATTTGCTCAAAAGATTCATTAGCCTTCTTTATTAAGGATTTGTGATCCGCGACGAAGTCAGCTGTTTTTTTCAAAAATGCTTGTTCAAAATGAATTACACGAGCATGAATGTTATTAATTTGAGGAGCAAATTCATTTTCAAGAATCTTTTTAAGCTGTAAATGAACCGTGAAATTCCAGTTAATCTCATTAAGTCTCGTTTTAGATTCTAAAGTCGTTTTAAGTTGCCCAACTCTTGTTTTAAGATCATCAAGATATCCTCTGGCAGCACTTGTGTTAAAAGTGTTGTTTGAAGACATCTGTTCCATGTTTGAAAGCGATTTGGAAGCAACTACTTTTTTAGAAAACATTTTCGAGAATGGTCGTTTTATGGAAAACATAGATGGTTCTTTTTGTGGAACAAAAGTAATTCCCGAAAGTTTGTTCAATTTGTTGTAATCAATGGGTTTCAAATCCTTTTGTTTCAATTTAATAATGCTCTCTTCGACATGTTTTATCATTTGCACAGAATCCCGAACGACGGGAGGATCATGTTTGGTGTAAAAAACACTACCATTATAGAAAACATTCTGTTCTTCCTGAGCTTTCTTGAGATTACAAGGATTGTTGTTACCAAGAGCCATTTTGTGTTTCGTATGGTAAATCAGATTAGTTTGGTTTGAAATCATTTTCATTGTTTGACTTGACTGACCCGACTTAACCACTAATTCTTCTAGATGTGCAATCTTGTGTTCTGACTCTACGATTTCTTCCAAAAGTTTATCTTCTTTCTTTGCAAAGTCCTTTTTCAACTCATCCCGTTCTTTTTCAAGATTGGTATAAGCTGTTTTTTGTTTTGAAAGTTGGTTTGTTAATTCAGAAATTTCTTGTTTTAAAGAGTTAATGGTTTTTGTTGAACTTATTTCAAGATTAGCAAACTTGTTTTTCCATTCCTTATCTTTAACAAGTAACTTCTTATAACCAATTTCAAATTCTGACTCGCGTTCTTTGTGAATTTGAAAACTTTTTGCATTTTCCTTGTATCTCTCAAGCTCAGTGGTCAATTTCTCATTCGCGGCCTTAACATAGCGATTGACCTTTTTTACTTTCTCGATTTCAATACCACAATTGTTCAATAATGATTCAAATAAAGCATGTGTTTCCTCATCATTAACACCATTTTGTGCAACTTGAACTCCATTAGGATCCATATCTGGAGTTTCAAAGTTAACATTGCTATTAACTTGTTCCCCCACATATGTATCATAATTAGGTTCAAGTGGCACATAATGTGGCTTTTCATGAG
Source organism: Artemisia argyi (assembly GCA_030686995.1). Taxonomy (NCBI): domain Eukaryota; kingdom Viridiplantae; phylum Streptophyta; class Magnoliopsida; order Asterales; family Asteraceae; genus Artemisia; species Artemisia argyi. Next base: position 107,979,927 of record CM060688.1, on the reverse strand, counting down.
CAAACGGATTAGCATCATTACCATAATTTGGTACCTCATGGAATGGATCTGAATCATAAGTAGGAGGAAGATCAAAATCACTGCTTGATGCTGTTGCCTGATGATTTGCCATAAAGATGTAGTTTCCATTGAGAGGTTCCATGTCCATTGATGGAAAGAAAGTTTTGAGAGGTTCCATGAACGTGAAGCTAAATTAAAACAATTTTTTTTTAAAGAAAGATAGGATAAAGTTGATTCTTGGATCGTTCCAACGAAGTAGGAGTTGAATTTGGAAACTTTTCAGTGTTTTAGAAACTTTTAAGTGTTCTAGAAACTTTTCAGTGTTTTAGAAACTTTTCAGTGTTCTAGAAACTTTTCAGTGTTTTAGAAACTTTTCAGTGTTCTAGAAACTTTTCAGTGTTTTAGAAACTTTTTAGTGTTCTAGAAACTTAGCACCAAAACTTTCTAAATTATACAATTTAGAGAGTATACCACGAGTCGAAGTGTTTTCTCACTTATACAAGCAAGGGAAACACCGAGTAAGCAACGGGAGCAAGTGTGTTCTCGAAACTTTGTGATTTAGAAACTTTGTGATTTAGAAAGATGGTACAAGTGTGTTCTAGAAAGTTTGCTAGAATTTTGATTTTGCAAAAAGCTCACCCAAATGAAGTTTGTATTCCAAGATTCTTGTACTTCTAGTTATAAAAACACCAAAGCTTGAAGAAAGTTGCAAACTTGATGATTTTTATGAAAATTTTTTGTGATCTAGAAAACAAGTACAATGACCAAAATCGAATTTTTAAGCTTTGAAACTTCAAAAAGATTGAAACTTTCTTGTTGGAAAAGGTTTATAACACTAGTTTGTATAAAAAAAGTGTTAAAAACCAAGAAAAGTAAAGAACTTTTTTTTTTTTTTTGAAAAAAACGTGTATATTGCTTAAAAAAACGAAAAACACAAATTCCCAACACTCCTAAATCATTGTTTGGCGATAGATACCACTTGTTAGACCTTAGATTTCACAACTTTATCACACCAATATAGAAGCAAAGATGAAGAAGAGATGAAAGATGGTGACTTGATGTTGTATATATGTATGTCGTGTAGTAGAGAGAGAGATGGAAATGATAACTTTTAATCAAGAGAAACACACACAAATACACACACAAGCACACCTACAAATGACTAGGTAAGTGCCTTATATAGTTAGAGAGAAAGGCCTCATGGGCTTTCTAATGGACTTAGGCTTGGACTTGGTTACATGATTAGATAACAAGGCTTATGAAACATAGCACATAACATATTAGCTTGCCAAGTCCAAAGCCCAATGACTAAACAATTACTAAACTTAACAAACGTCACAAAGTTACAATATGAGAATGACCATCACTTCTATATATATATATTTTTTAATGCTAACAAAATGTATTGAAGTACGTCGGTGTTAATAACAATGCTCGCCGGTGTCGTGGGAGAATTAAAAGTAAAGATAAAAGCTTAACCGTAGAATGAAACTCAAGTTAGAGATCTCCCGACACATCTCCACTGTTTTGGCCATAAATTGAGCATATGGACTCCGTTTTACCTCCCGTTTGCGGCCACGGAAAGCTAAGAGAATCATCTACAGCCTTGGTCTGGTGTCACCCCAGAAACCAGCGTTTTTTCTCATAAAACTGCCGTACTTCTCTGTCAGATAAGCTTAAATGCATATTTGTGAATTCTTGGTATTTCGTACTTTTGTTGTGAACGTTTCATTTGCAAACTTTGGTATTTTCTTTATTTAAATTCATGTTGAATGTTTTTGATATTATGTTTCATGTTGAATGTTTCTGAAATTATATTTGATATTATGTTTGCCATGAATTTCACTACGGAGTAGTTGCTTTGTGTTTGCTTGGCGATTTGTGAACTAAGATATGTAGTGTTTGGGTCTGTGCTTATTGAATTGGTAAAACTTGATCTATCTAAGTATTAAGGCCGAAAGGTTACTTACTAGTTTATGCTCTATCATTACACTTATTATGTTGATTATAACAATGAATAAAGGTCGAAACGATTTCTTATTATTTATCAATATGAACATTTGTTGCACTTATTGGCCGAAAGGACTTGTAACACTTGTTATCTTGACTTCTAATGTTATAAGCACTATCTTAAGCATTTCCTTATCTTTGTGATCATTGCCTAAGCAAGCATACTTCAAACTTTTGATTGAACCATCTCATTACTTTAGTTATAGTCTTAAACATTTACACGTTTGGTTAATTTGATAAGTGACAATCATATTGACCTTAGCACCATCGTGAACATTCTAAGAGAACTACAATTCTCTTGGGACGACCTGGAGTTACCTTAGACTATATTACACTCGAAAGGGTACACTGCCCGTGTTGTGTCTTTAGTAAATTAACCGATATTTCTAGTATAATAAATTTAAAGCTTTTGACACACATCAGTTACCATATATATCCCTATATGCATGGAAAACTTGGCAAAACTAGTCCTAATTCCATGCAAACTATATTTTTACAAAACAAAAAGTTTTCCTAGGTTATGTTTAACTAATATTGGCTTATCTAAGTTAGCTAAACTAGCTTCAGGCTTATGGAAAGGACTTATAGCATATAAAATGTAATTTGACCTAATTTAGGGTTTTAAAAAGATAAGTTCTAGTTTTTAGTGATCAAGGCTTAGGCAAGGGTCCTAATGGGATCTATGGCAACCTAATAATATCCTAGAACTAAAATAAAGCTAAAGGAAGCAAGTATGAAAGCTTAAGTGACTATGGAAGAGTTAACGAGGGTTTCCTAGGGTTTCTAGGGTTTTCTCGGTTCAAATCACAACTCGACAAGCGCAAGGCGTAGCTAGGTTGACTCCCAGGCCTACTATAGCTCGTGTACAACCACTAGGACCAGAATATGTGTGGAGAGAAAGAAGAGAAAGTGTGAGGTTGAAAGGAAGAGGGATACGGGGTATTTATAGTGCTACGAGGAGTAGCGACCAAGAAATGGAAGTAGGAGGTGTCGAGGAGGGGGGAGATGAGTAAGCTGAGCTAGAGGGGGGTTGTGGCAGGTCTTGGGTGTGACGAGGATGAGCTATGTTGTAGCTAGGGGGCTGCTAGACCGGTTGTGGTTGTGGTGAGCAGAGAGGAAGAAGGTGGTGACAAGTAGGTGATGCACCTACTTGTGTGAGGTGCTTAGAGGTGCTATAGTAACTTGGTTTAAAGGTTTAGGTTTGGTTTTTAACCTAGTTTGGTTTAGTGAGTGATTAGGATCTAGCTTAGGGTTTAGTGCATAGGTTAGGTTCCTAAGAGTTTTAAGTGACTAGTCCTAAGTCCTAAGAGGCTTATACTAAGTGGTGGTGGCTTATGGGAAAGATTTGGGAAGGTTTGACCTAGTTTCCGGGAAGTTATAACCTAATTATGATTTTGTGCCTAAAGGACTTGTACCTAAGCTCTAATGGGTTTTACTAGTACCTAAGGGTCCTAAGGTATCCTAATGTTCCTAAGGTAACTCATACTTAAGCCTTGGACACTTTCAAACTAGTTTAGTTAAGCATATAGGGTTTAGTAAGCACATAGACCTAATTAGGGCTTAATCAGGGTTCATTAGGGTTTTGTGATATGTTTAGTGTGTTAGATTGGTAGATTACTTATTGTGGTGCTGTTGTGATCTTATGCTTGACATACTAGGGGTTTATAGGATGTGAGTGTTGAGTTATTTGGCTTGTGTGGATACGTGAGCAGGTCTAGAGATTCATGCAAGTAACGAATGCACATAAAGAGCAAAAATTTACCTGTGAAATACCTACTATAGGTATTTGTAATGGGAATGATAGTGATGAGATTTTGTGGGTTGTTACCGAACCCTAAAGACGGCGAGGTGACGGCGTCACGTCCTATAAGGTGACGCCGTCAAGTTGTAAAATCTATATATACTTTTCTAATTTTCATTCATTATGTGTGGAACTTTGGGGAGAAACTTAGGGTACGAACGCTAGTCGACTTTTGCAGCTATTTTGAGGCTTCCAAACCTTTTTTCTTCCATGATTAATTGAAGATAAATAATCTATCAATCATTCAATATGTCTATGTGTTGTTTAATTCTATCTTACGCTTATCTTTCTTTTAACATGCTAGGCTAGGTTTGTTTGTATTTGCTTAGATGTAATGAAACCTAGCTATTGATTATTTATTGATGGTTTGCTGTTAATTGTTGTTGAATGAATGATATCAATGTTAGGCTTAAGAAAACTGGCTAATTTCTTATTGGTAACTAGCTTGATGTCTTAAGAAACATGAATCTGATGTGTACTACGATTAATTGGTTGTGTTTAATGCATAAGAGAATATTAATGAGGCCATGATAGGATACTAAACGTGTCGTCATAGGAAGAGATAGGATCTTATAGAGTTGGGGAAGGACGTATACGCCCCCACGAATGGTATTAAGGAATACAACCCGTCATCTACGCAATTGTAACAAACTAATCAATCAATGAAAGATAGCTAGGAAGTAGTGAAACCTAAGTAAACACGTTTTTCTCCATATTAGTTTTACACACATTTATTTTCTTGTCATTTTATTTTTATTTGCATTTGTAGTATTTGGGTTAGTTGACTAGCAACTAATTCCGACCACTCTTCCAAAACTCGAGAATTTTACTTGCTTTCCAAAAAAATATAAAAATACAAGTAGAATCATCTCTCACCTCTAGACCTACTTTAGATCATTTTCAATCCTAACAAACACTTTTTCCTGTGGAGAACGATCAATTCCCTGGTTCTTACCACTACACTATACTATATCGGTCAGGTACACTTGCCTGGCGGGGATTGTAAGCTTCTCAAGATCCCTTGAGAAGTAAAACTTTTGTGTGACAATCCAAATCGCATCAGGCTCCTCTTATTTGAATGCGTCAAATTAACATACAAGTAGAGTATTGGAAAGTTATTAAGAGAAATAGTTGCTACTGGTTTAGATCAAATTTATAATATTGGCTTCATTAGTAAATAGTTTAGGAAACTTGTATGGCTTACATCCATCATGTCTGTATCAATGTTGTCTTACAAGTTTTATGTGCTACAAGTTACAGTTAGATAATAAAACGTGAAAAACTAGCCAAATATATGTGATGTGATTTGGATCACTGTATCATAATTTATCCTACAGCTTTCCTCGAATATCTGATGCAAATCTTGTCAAGGATTTAAGAGGAAATACAAGCGACGGAATTGCTTTTGTGACATGTATTCATACTGATTCAGAATTCTTTAATATAAGATGCTTAAAGGATTGAACGTGAATAATTACATCGATCATATAATACTCGTTAATTTAAATGTAAAACAGATCATATACTACTTGATCTTTACACATAAAACATTAATATCAGGGTACCCGCGCATTGCGGCAGCGAGTATCCTGAAATAAAATATTTCGATTAATCATGTATTTTAGTTTACTATGTTCTTTTTGACAATAAATTTACGGATATCACGAATTTCGTATAGCCCGTGCCCGTTCAGGCTCGAACCCGTTGGCCCATGCCTATTCGGGCTCGAGCCTGTTTGGCCCGCGCCCGTTCAGGCTCGAGCCCATTTGGCCCGTTGCCCGTTCGGGCTTGAATATTTGTATAATGTGCTTTATTATTTGTATTAGTAAAATTTAATGCAGGAATTGTGTTTAATTTGGTTGTACAATATGTTTGATAATTTGTATTTCTTATGTAAGGAGCGTTTTAATAACTGTATTAATTGTATTTGTTGACCAGTTAATTAATTGACTACATTAAATAGCATTAATGTGGTGTTTTGTTGTAAATTATATTTCTTTTCTTGTATGTCTGAAAATTATCTGCATTAAAGTGTTGTACATTATGTTTCGTTTCTTGTAGTAGTCATTATACTCATTAATAACATTGACCACTTAAATAGCATTAATGTTGTAAGTCTGAAAATAAGTCTGAAAATTACATCATGCTTATTTTGTTGTACGCTATGCTTATTTTGTTATAAGTCTGAAAATTATGTGCATTAAAGTGTTGTAAACTATGCTTAATTTATTATAAGACTTAAAATTTTAGAGAGAGAGTAATCCATGCTTTATATAGTACTAGCAAGGTACCCGCGTGTAACACCCCCATTTTCACTAATCGCATCGGAATTAGGGTTGGGGTATTACTCAATGGTATCACAGTCACAATAATAGAAAACGACTCGAAAAGAGACATTTTTATAAATAAGTTATCATTCATTAAAATATCAGAGTTTTATTAAGATGAGGTCCCGTGAATCTAAGTGTGAAATAGTGTTTGAATGATAACATGATTGAAAATCCTCTGAGTTCAGTGCCGCTTCCTGCCATATCTCCGTAACGGCTATATACCTAAGATACATGCTTAAAAAGTCAACACTAGGTGTTGAGTGAGAGTCATAGATTTTAGTAGTGATGTGAATAAAAGTTTAGTAAAGCATGGGCTACGTTGTTTTACACCCATGTAGAGTAGTAGAAACCGTATTTAAACAGTTGTATCTGTCAGTATTGTATGATCAGTACAATACTACAAATAGGGGTGTTATTGTACTAAGCTCATGAACCACACCTTAACAATCTGGGTCATGTGGGTTGCAGACCCAACTTGAGGGGATGCGAAGGATAACTTGTCAAAGTTATTCCTTTAGTGGATTCAAATATAGTATTTATTGGTACCACCCAGAGAGGTGTTAATACTAACGGGAGTTGTCAAACTCTAATAGATCTATCAACTATATTCGCGTTCGCGTAGGTAAAATATCTCAAACAATTAGATTCATGAATTTTGGTTATGTAGTGGTGGCGGATAGTTTACTCGTACAATAATCAATGAAAAGACTTGTATTCGGTTTAAAGTAAAGCAAGTAGCATGTATCCCCCTCATAGGGTTTGTAAAGCATTTAGAAAGCGTTTAAAACCTGTGAGGCTATTAAAACTCACCTGGGCTTTAGGATATGAATGATGTGAAAAGTGACTCACGAATTAGACTGCTGACTCACGTATCCTAGGAGTAGGGTTTGGCGGTGTGTGTGTGTATGTATATCAAGTCTTAGTCTAGATTTTTAAGTAATTATTCTTAAGGTTTATAGATATAACATAACACCGTTCGGGCCATCACAATTCAGAAGTATATAACTCTTCACGTGAAGCTCCCTACTATTGTATTATGTTATTAACATAATACCGTTTGGGCCATCATAATTCAGAAGTTAATACTCCTCACATGAAGCTCCCTATTATTGAGTTATGTTGTTATTAAGTTTTAGTAATAGCATAACATCGTTCGGGCCATCATAATCCAGAAGTACATGCAATAATCGTTTGAGGAGCCGGGGCACTTTAATTCGTAAACCCAGCAAACTCGTAAAAACAAAATGTCCACATGGTACTCCTCACATGAAGCTCTCTAGTATTGTGTTATGTTTCTAACTCAAAAATAGATTTTTATACTTATTATGAAAATACTCCGTTTATACCCTTCAAGTTTATATATTTACACTTTCTACGCTAAACTTATAAACATATAACAATTAAGCATATAACATTCTATTTTTCACACAACTAGACCCTATACTTATATATATATTCAAGTAATAGCCGAAATAGTCCTTAAACTATACTAACTTTCTATATTTACTGTGACACCCCGAAACCGGATCAGTGGAAGCATACAAGTCTGGGGGTGCTACTTGATTGTTATCAAAACAAGGAGTACAAAGAACGGTTTTACATAAACCATCTTAGAAGAAAACTTTATAATTGAAAACATCCAATCTACATTAGTTAAAAATAGTGCGGAAGCTATAGTTCAAAATTATATTTAAATCAGTCCCAAACGGTTTTCAAAGTCTTAAGCACATCCAAGTAAAATATGCAGCGGCAGTATCTAACACCTGAGATAAACATGCTAAAAGTCAACACGAAGGTTGAGTGAATCCATAGGTTTAAAGTAAAGTAACTGATCACGATATTCCAAATTTTAAGATAAAGGGGCTACGTTGTTATACGCCCGAAAAATACCACGGGGCTACGTTGTTATACGCCCACTGCACTAAGCTCATGAGACCAAAGCGTTAATAAACACAATAAGTCGACAATAACCGCGGAATTTCATAATATCACAAATGCCCCCAACGCCGGGCACCTGCCAAGTACCCAGCAAACCTCGAATATAGTACACCCAAATTGCTTATCTGGCAAAAGGAGTGGGAGGGTCAATTCCTATAGGCCTATATCCCTATATTCGTGCTCACTCGCAAGTCTCACTCGCAAGTGATTAATGGCTCATGATTTGAGGGACTTAATAGTGGCAAAAATCGTACTTAGTGCTTATCAAAAAGGCTACTGCTTCACTCACAGTACCAGAAAATATCAGTTTTCAAACCATTGTGATCATAGTAAAAACAGAGCATGTATCTCACCCCAAGTATTTTGCAAAGCAGTTAAAATAGATAAAAGTGATGCTATGAACTCACCTGAGTATGCAGCAATGCAAGATATAACGACTAGCACCAACTAGTCAACACAATGGCATCAAAGTAGGAGAGTACAACGGCATCAAAAGTATAGTCACAACGTCGTCAAGTAAATATAAGTACAACGGTACTGGATTGGCACAACCTAACGGGTAACACATATCAGAAATAATACTCAAGTAATATATATATATATATATATATATATATATAAAGTAACATTCGTCGAATATCCATGTTGTTATGAAAAGGTTTAGTTTTCAATGTCGTTAAAAGAAGTAAACATTTGTAATCTCATGTGGACGACAAGAAAGTTAGAAAATGAATACGTCGGCGAAAACGAACGAAAACCCAAAAGAGACGAAAGTAGATGAAAGAATTCCTCGAAGAAAATCGTCAAAAAGAAATGGAAAGAAAGAAATGAAATGAAAGATACACTTAAATAGATAACACACACTAACAATAAGTCTCGGATTTACCCATTTTCCCAAAGTAACGTTGAAATGAAAAGGGTTTTGAAATAATAAAGTTTGGTAAAATAATTTAAAGTTTATAAAGAATTTTACGAAATTTCGGCATGACCTGCCCGTTTATAAAATATTTTGCCGAGTCAACGACTCTTGAATAATTAAATATCGTCAAAATCTCTTATTACTACTAGACAACACAATATAATATGTTTGAATATACCATTCGTGTGAATATTAGTTGTTTAGTTTTATCGACCGTTTCGTATGGTTCGGGTTCCATGTACGTTAAGATCTTTACGGGCCTAACGTACCCTACCGTCTCGTGTACCAAAGGGTCCATAATGTCCAAAGAACTAATATCGTAAATCCTGTACGTTCAAATCAAGCTCACAATAATAATAATACGGAAGCAAGTCCGATATCTAAATCCACTTAACTATAACAAATAGATTTTAGGTTCCATATTTATTATTTTCCGTTTTATTATTTTTACCGTTTCTAAACTAATAGTAATAATTATCCCGAGACTAGTAACCAAATCCCGAAACAATCACAACAAAATAACACCAACTCAATAATTAAACCCAAGTCAAACCAAATCCATTTTGAGTCAAACCGAACCCAAATCGAGCCTTATACTCCTAGGCTCAATCCAAACGATCCAAATCCTAACCAAATCAATCCAAACACTTAAAACAACAACAACAACAATACTATAACATCATCCCACCACTACCTGAGTCTCGGTGGTGGTGGCTGCCGGCTGTCGAAACACAAAAACCAAACGGACCCTCAAAAAAATTATATACAACCCGAAATATATACTCCCTTCGTCACTACGAGTCAAACAACAACAACAACAATATCAAGACCCTCACCGAGTCACGAGTTGACTCGGTGAGTTCATCCGAGTCGTGGCCAAAGGGGTCAAGAAGATCCACATGAGTTTTTATTTGTTAAAAACATTAATAACATCATTTTTATAAAAGATTTAACAACAAAAATCGGTTTAATAAAATATTTAGTAAAATAAGGTTTCGTATAAAATCAAAAATAACGAAAAGGGGTGGCGCGTGGGTGACCTTACCGTCGGAAAACACAAAAAGAGAGTGGCGGCGACACTCGGTGGTGGTGGTAGCGCACGGTGGAGGCGCGTACGGGTGTTTGGTGACGAGTGGTGGTGCGTGGGTGGTACGAAAGTGACGGGGTTTAACCGATCTATCGATTGGTGTAAGAAAAGAGGGTGGTCGGAAAATATTTTTCGGCGGCAGCGCCGGAGTTGGCCGGCCGGAATCTTCAAGAGAGAGAGATAGAGAGAGTTATTGAGTGGTGTGTGTGTGTGTTTTATATAAATAAAATGAGAAAAAAATGGTGTTAGTGGGGTATTTATATTAAGAAAGATCTAGGGTATGTTTTGAATTAAATGAAAGTGTAGGGCAAAATAAAAGTGCAAGTTAAGGGACCAAAACTGCCAATGAAATAAACTTCTCACGAAAAACGCTTCGGGGTCCAAACGACATAGCAAACGAACTTGAAAAATTACGAGACTTGCGCCATTGTTCACGAAATAATTTCTCCAATAAAATCAAGCATAAACTTCAGAGTTTTTCTCAAACTCAAAATAATTCAAATAATTTGGCAAAAGCAATACGATTCGAGTTTTCTAGGTTGTGCCGGCTCGACAAAGGAGCAACGCTCACATTAAACAAGATATTCATAGTTTTTCAATCCAACCAAGTTCAAATATTTTCAAAAGTTAAGGAAAATCAAAAGTAAAGGTTTTGGCTCGTAAAATAGGTTTAGGAAAAGTACTGGGTGTTACAGCACATACCCCTAAAAGGAATCGCGTCCTCGCGATTAGGACCTAGTTATAGGTCGGATTAATGTTGTTGAAAAGATGGTGGTACTAGCAGCGGGTTTGGGTCCCACTAGATTGCTTTTAAGGGTTTCTCTTGGCTTGCAAAAGGGTATCTAGGTGGTCTGCCATACATTGTCTCTTCCTAGCATTTTGGTGAGGCACAGCAGTTCTTAAGGTGGGCTTCGTAGGGGTAAAAAGTTTAAGTCTTGACTATGCGATGTTTCTCAATCTTGCTAATGGATCTTCTCTTAGATTTCTCACGGTCTGAACTCAATATATGTTCTATATTCCAATGACGCAAAATCCTAGTCTGATACATGTAAGGTGGTAAAGAAAATGGAGGAGTGACTAGCCTTCAAGATTTTGTTTCGAAATTGTGTGTTTTCTCTCTTTAGAGAAAGAGATAAAAATTTTGTGCGATAACTTTATTTGAGCAAACTTTCGTACAAATTTGACCATTATAACTTTCCAAGTATTAAAAAATTTCTTTGCTAGGAATTAGTAATCACATATGATGACACATTTTCAAAATATTTTATACGTTTGTAAGAATCGTGTTTCCGATCATAGTAAGATAAATTTCGCAAAAGTTGACTTTTTACATTTCAACAAAAGTTTGATAAAAAATTTTGACCAGAAAATTTGATCCTTAAAATAGGTATTTTAGAGAAATATTTCCACGAACTTCAAGTCGATTTAAAAACATTTTAAGGAAACTTTAAAAGTAAGAACATCAAAGAAGGGTAATCGAGCATGAACGTCCACCTATGTTTCTAAACATCCAAGGGTAGAATCTAGTTACCAGTGCTAAGCGGGGTTCAACATTTAATATCAAGCGAAACACAAAGGTGCAAGTATCCAACTTGTTTAAACAGTGCTAAAAAATATCATATCTGAAATTGTTGTGCTGAAAAGAATAACTCAGTGCTAATGGGTATCATGATATAAATGGTTGCACTAGTGACCTGAGAAGCTTGAATCAAATCCAACACTATATTGAGAAAGGTCCTTTCTTGTTTACAAGGTGAGATCGAGTATCAATATTTGCCAAACAGGCTACGTTCCCTTGGTATTCTGGTGCAGAAGTCAGGTCACATAAAAGAAATGGGTGTTGAGTCTGTGTCGTCTAGAACTCCTAGAAGGTAAGATATCATGAGTGTGAGGGTACATTGACAACCTAGTTCATTGTTTACACTCCAATCAGAGATTCTAATCGCACAGAATGAGTGGGGTAACTTAGTCAGTGATGAGGCACAGGTGTGGGATCCACTTCTAAGGTTTGATTTATTTTTAAAAGGAAAAATTATCGACTCTATAAAATAATAGTATGAAAACACTTTTCATGGTCGTAAATAGTTCACATAATGATTGCAAAATATTTTATAAAATATCTTGTAGAATAGCTTATAAAATAATAGAGAACGACTTATCATTTATAAAATAAAGACGAAATCATAGTAAAATTTGTGATTTGTATCAGCAAAATAGCAACTTGGTTCATACAACGACTTGTGAAATGATTTGTAAAACAGTTCATAAAATAGCTTGTAGGACAGTTTATAGAGTGATTTGAAAATGATAATAAAACCTTAGTTAAACTTGTGCTAGATCAACAAGACAGCAAACATTTTATGCAATAATTTGTGCGATAATTTGTAAAACGGTTCATAAAGTAACAAGAAAAATCATTTGTTTGTGAGGTGTTAACAAAGTTGTGGTTTTCTTAATGATTCAGTAGTAAAGTGGTTCATCGGGTTATAGTAAAATAGTTTTGGAAAGAAATGGTGAAATAATTTGTAATGTAATAGTAATAGAATTTATCAAATAGTGACTAAATCAGTGCGCAGAGAAGTGAAATGGTTTACAGGACGGTAGTAAAAATTTGTAGGATAATAGTCATGTAATCTAAAAAAATTTTGGTAAAACTGCCCGTAGGTTTAATGAATAGTAGTAAGGTAGCGAATCGGTCTATGACTTAATAATAATATAGCTTGTAAAATGAGTTGTAAAACAATTTATAGGGTAGTAGGAAAATAATTCGACATTTATAAAATAGTAACCAAATTTAGTTTGTAATATGTTAATAGGAAAATAAAACTTTTTTATTGGAAACACTATGCTTATTAAAATAATTTAATTTATAAAAATTATTTTATAACAAAAATATAAAATAGTGAGTGACATCAAGAATTCAATTTATTGTTTATAAAATAGTGGGAGGATCAAATTTTTGTTTCCAACATATAGTAGTAAAGCATTTTATGGGTTGACCTCAAAACGGTTGGTAAAATAATTGGAAATAATTTGTGTGCGTAGTGAAAAATTATAATGGAATGTGGAATGACATAGTAAATGGGTTAATTACTCATGGAAAACTTGGATATAATCGTTTTAGGGTAAAGAGATTTAAAGTGAAATAATGAGAAGATAAATGGGTTATTGTATGTATAAATATCATAATAGCATTTGGCACTTTGATTACTAAATATTTAAAAATAGTGAAAGTATAGATGTAATTGAAATACGATGGTTCGTAAAGTTGAGAAAGAACGATATTCCTTAAGTGCGTAAATAACTAAAGCAAAACGAGTTTATCAAAATAAAGGTTTGAAATTATTTATGTTATGGCTAATATGACCCATTTGTGGTGATTTTTAAAACAAAAGTGTCTGAAAGTGGTACATGTTTAGGATGTGAAAAAGGATAAACAATGCTAATGAGTGTGCTATATTTGACAACTTGTGGGTTATGGGCCCATGGTTAAAGTGTAAAGTTTAAATACGGAAAAAGTTGAGTAGGTAAAACGAGGTAAAAGCAAAAGTATTGAAAATACTTTAACGAAGATTTGTGAAAGCGAGTCATAGTGAAAAGCGCAATCACATAGATAGTGTGTAAGTAAAATTAGTAGTTTTAATATACCTTAAGACGCTTGTTATAACTAACCAAAGTAGTGGTAACAAAGTAGATGCAAAGAGGGTAAACGACGTGGATCCCGGGTTAAAGCGTAAAGGTGTGGGACGGTTAATGGTTTATTGGTGTCACAACTCGTAATTTCAGGTCTTTTTCAAACGTCGAAATTTCATAATTTATCTCGGAAAGTTACTATTCATTTCTACTATTAACTATTAATATTCATTTTCACTATTCATTTCCGAAATTTTTATTTCATATTCTCGTAAGTAAAACTATTTTAACGATAATCCGAGAGTTTGGCACTCGTCGGATCATTTCTGCAAAAATCACGAAGCCGTGTCCGAGATTTACTTTTGGGTTTAAACGTCATTCCAGCATCCCGATATGTCCATAAAACACTATAAATAATAGAAATATGATTTTCTCTCATTTTACGATAATTCTAAAAGTTTTAGAATTTTAAGTTTTCCAGTTCAGCGTTTTACGCGAATTACGCGTTTTAGACCTGCGTTTCCAGTTTTAACAGCGTTTAAGCAACCCGATAGAACTTACCATTCATTTTATATTTATTTAGGGATTATTTTGACAAGTTTAGTCATTCTTTCAAGTTTCATATTTTTACGATACCCGGATTTACGTTTCGCGGTTTAACACTTTACGGTTAGTGATTAACGGAACCAAAACTGACTCCGTGAACTAGATAATTAGCCAAGCTTCTCACACTCATCTTTTTCTACCTATGTGCCGCCCCCCCTTCCTTGTAATTACAATGATCAATTAATTACAAGTTTACCCTAACTAAATATCTAATAAGTATACAAAATCAAGTTTTCTACTTCATCCTTTACAAAAATAAACTAGCAACTTTTTCTTCTGTTCCTCTCCTCCCTAGCCACAACCAACACTAGATCTATAAATTTCACTTGTAATCTCATGAGATCCACCATTTTTGGTGAAGACTAGGAACCCATGACACCCTAAGAAGGTGTATGGTAGATTAAGGGTTGTAATGAAGTTGATTGGAAGGTTTTTGTACAAGTTAGTAACTAGGAAACCAAGTTTTGAACAATATAAATACCTACTGTCCCTATTTTGAAAACGTGGTAAACTCAGTAGCTTGGGGTTACTTTTGGGCCAAAGATTTAGAAAATACATTCCAATACGAAACTATGGCCGAAAGTTTGGATAAAAACAAGTTTATAACGAAGGAGATATGATTTTCCAAAGTTTAACGACTAAAAGTTATTTTCAGAAATATAGTGTGCTGTTGCGTAACTTTTGTTGGGCAAAATGAGACATTTAACGTAACCTACATAAGCCGGACTACTAAAAATATGTTAGTATGTTGCCCCACGATTCCGGGGATATAAAGAACGTAGAAAACGAGTTCATAACGACCAAGATATACATGTTTGAAAACCGACAAAACTTATAATAAATTGACAGCTTTTGGTAATAAAAGTTGCTAAGTGTTGAAAACTATATTTTTCAAGTAACGACATTGAAAGCCATATTTCTTAACCGCCGAGACCCGTATGGTCAAAAGCTAAATGACATGACTTCTAGACATTGTTGCAAGGTTTTCAAAAACGCCGAGTTTCATCACTAACACTTAACGTACGATATTTTGTGACTAGTTTTGCGAAGCCATTTAGGCATATTTTCAAGTTATGAAAAGTGTCATTTTATGATGAAAATATAATATTTACCGATAAAACACTAAACGAAAATATAATATTTACCGATAAAATACTTGTTTGATACTTGAAACGTTTATACTTTTATACTACGCTAAGTTTTTAATAATTTTAGCAGAACTACTATATGTGCCTTAATGTGTAAATCTTGATTGTGTATTCTTGAGCAACGTATATCTTTGGGAATTGGCACCCAGTAGTCTCTTATCTTTGGGAATTGGCACCCAGTAGTCTTTAATCTTTGAGTATTGGCATGTACACATATCGTATACACATATTACTTAATCATACTATATATTTGGCAGTGGGTCATAAACATACAGGTTACAAGTCTCTTATGGCGGGATTTGGAACTGAGTGGATTTACGAGGCCTTTGCAGGGAAATTTTCATTCATACGCATAATATTCTTTCTCACAAGACTCTATGAACTCACCAACCTCGTGTTGACACTTTAGCATGTATTTTCAGGATTTAAGCAATGGCACGCTACTGGAGGTTTTGGCAGGGCATGACATGGTCATAGAAGACTCTGGTTTTTCATTTGGGGACCGTTTTAAACTATTTTAAGGGCCTACTTCCGCACTACTTTTAACATTGTAAATTCAACATTTTTGATTAAACTATTTTAATCTAAATGATTGAAGTGTAAACCATTTTTGTACTTGTGTTCAGATACCAATTGAGTTACACCCTAGCTACATGTATGCTTCCGCTGGACCCGATTCTGGGGGTGTGACAGATTGGTATCAGAGCTTTGGCTATAGCGAACTGAGTGTTTTTAAAACCTAGACTATAGCTACTTTTACGAAAAACTTAACCCTATGACCGTCACGTGCCTGCCTGCCAAGATGATGCCTCACTTGTGGTTTGTTGCTGACATAGGTGATGAGATTTGTGTCTCAATATCTGGTATATTATATTCATTTATTCTAGTTGATTACTATAATTGTCTTTCATATAAGCATGTTCACGTATCATATATGTCACTGCGTTATGTTTTTCTTTGCATAGTTTCATCATTTGACCTCGAGTTTGGTCACTTGCTTTTGTCTTTCAGAACGTCTTGGTATTTGTGAAGGACATGGTATTAGTATAACTGAGCTGAGTATTTCAAAATTCATGGAACCTCGGTAAAATATAGACTGGTCATTTATATTCGACCCGGGATAGTAGGACTGATGCGTGGGAATCGCACCTTGCTTTTCCTCTCGAGGGATCTCGAGAAGCTTACAACCCCCACCAGGCAGTGTACCTGATCGTTGTAGTATAGTATAGTGACAAGTACCGGGGGATTGATCGTTCAGCTTAGGAATAGTGTCGCTAGGATTAGAAAACCTAATTAATAGTTCTAAAGGTGA
The DNA here is from genome assembly GCA_030686995.1 of Artemisia argyi. Lineage (NCBI taxonomy): Eukaryota > Viridiplantae > Streptophyta > Magnoliopsida > Asterales > Asteraceae > Artemisia > Artemisia argyi. The sequence goes on along the minus strand of CM060688.1, from coordinate 107,963,143 downwards.
GAGATGATTATTTTTGTATTTTTATATTTTTATGAAAGCAAGTAAAATCTCGGGTTTTGGAAGAGTGGGCGGAATTAGTTGCTATTCAACTAACCCAAAGCTAAGATGCAATCAAAATAAAATAATAAAAATGAAAATAAACTAATTATACTAAGGTTGTGAGCAGTAATTGGAGAAATTGTGTTTACTTAGACTTCACTACTCCCTAGATATCTTTTACACATTAATTACTTGTTACACTTGTATGGATGACGGATTGTATTCCTTAATACCATTCGTGGGGTGGCATACATAACTCCCTATCTCTATGAGCTCTTATCTCCTCCTACAACATGACCCAGCACAACTATAGGGATTGTAAACAGTGGCTCATGCATTAAATACAACCAATAAAGACCTAGTACGCCTCGGTTCATGTTTCTTAAGACGTTCAAGCATGTTACCATTTGGAGATCTGCCAGTTTTCTTAAGCCTAACATATAATATCATTCATCCAAAACAAGAATAGACAAGTAATCAACACATAATCAATATCTAGGTTTCATTAGATCTAAGCAAACACAAAAGAGATCTAGCCTAGCATAGTAGAATTGAGACAAGAACAAGATATAAACAACCAACACATAGATATATTGATTGAATTGGAAGAACACTTATCTCAATTACAATGCAAGGTCTCAAGGGTTTGGAACCCTTGAAAAACCTGTAAAAGATACACCAAAATCGTCTTTAGGGTTTCACCAAAACTTCTCTCTTTTTAATGAAAAAACTAGAAAACTATATATAGGAAAAGTAGGCTGACGGCGTCAAGAGTTACTTGTGACGCCGTCACCTCACCGCCATATACTTCCTCGGACGGCCTTGATCTACTTATGACGGCCTATGTGACGCCGTCATCAACCACGGTATTTTATTCTTGCCACTTTGACGCCGTCAAGAAGGCGTTTGACGCCGTCATCACCTACGGTCTTTTAATCTTCATGTCTGACGCCGTCAAGGTATTACTCTTGACGCCGTCACCTTTTATCTTCAGCATGGAAATTTGGTACTTTGCCGTTTTCTTCACTTTTATGCTCCAAAAACGTCCAAAATGGCTTCTTTTCCAGAATTCACTCTCCAAACACCTAAAATCACAAAAGGAACGATTTAGGGCAATATTTGATCAAATAAATTCGGATTCGGGCTTAAATGACCCCCTAGAAACGGATCATTTTTCGCCTCATCATATACCCTTACACTTGAGATTTGCTTGTCCTCAAGCAAATGAGCTTTTATTCTACTCGAAAGACAAGTTAGGGGTCATTTAACACTAATATAAAAGTAATTACAACAAATAATCGTTCCACTAAAGACCAATAGACAAGCACGGAGGTCATATACTAGCACCTCACAAATAGTGTTTAGATACTCACATCTCTCGGGTGTAATAAAATAATATAACATTATGGAAATGGAAGATATCTCTCACTACCTGTCATAGCAAAATAGATTACCATAGGCTTGGGAAAGGATCAAACCTCCACCACATGGCGTAAGCACCTAGGATAAACTATCAAAGAGGTCCTTTAAAAGGTTGTAACGTTAGGTATAGGGATATGAATTACACGGTTTTGTTGGATAAAGGAAATTTTACTGGTGGCGAGTTAACAATCTTGGTCAATTACATGTACAAGATGGCGTTGCTAAGCCAAGACTAGACTCGACTTAAGATAATAAATGAAAGATAACAAAAACATAAAATAAACATAGAATAAAAACGGGATGGTAGTCCGTATGTTTTTTTTTTTTTTTTTTTCTTTTTCTTAATTTTTTTTTTTTTTTCTTTTTTTTTTTTTTTTTTTTTTTTTTTGTGTGCATACACTCTTACCCTACCATCCAAAATAATACATCATAGGGGTATAAACGTTTCCCTTACACTTGAATCTTTACATACTTTACATTAAACTATTCTAATGACTCGAATTAAGAAAATCAAAACACTTGGAGCACTTTTAAGATTAACGTATATATGGGGGTAATAAGTGATGTTCTTCCCCATTACTCCATAAAATAAGTACTTACCCATGAGTCCCAATAATCCCAAAACAATATGTACAAAGATATGACTCGACTTAGCAACCATGTAATCAATTAGAAAGTTAACTTAGGGTTTAACAAATAACAATAATGCACTAAAAATGAGCGCATACACGGAAGGCTAAGGCGATTTGGGTGTACATTTAAGTGGGGTGTAACAAATTCTTCCTTTAAGTAAAATGCTTAAAGTTAGAAACGAAAAGATAGGCTCGGAGGGGTGTACTAGGGGTTTCGTGTACTAAAAATGAGTACAACGCAAAGGGTGTGGGAAAAATTAGTTGACTTAACTAGCCAAGTAATATGACTTAAATGGTCAAGTAATTGTAATACGGGTTTAACACAAGGGTGATCCTAATGCCTCTTATCATGTAGTAAATCCTACCACACGAATGTAGTCTCACTCGCGGTCTCGGGATGCATCACTAACGCAAGTTCTAGAATCTAAATGCTACCGGTACACTCATAAGCACTAATAGTAAATGCTTTTCCTATCAAATCTAAAGGCGAACCTCACATTTTTGGGTGGAAAATTTTTCTGAATATACGGTTATGTGCTAGTCATACAATCTCCTATCCATGAGACGCTTGCTATGGCTAAAGTTTCACTCCTAAATGTTGTAAAAAATTTTAAATTTGGCGCTAAAATTACACTAACAAGTATTTCTCATAGTTTTATTACACATCTACTATCAAACAAAACAAACTCAAGCGAAAGTGCATATGTAAGGTATCATCTTTTTACCCTCCCCTTACACTTAGGATGAACATTGTCCCCAATGTTCAAGTAAAGAATGTAAAAGTTAAGAGGTAAAGAGAATGAAATCAAATACTCCCCTAATTCGCTCGGTATGGATTATAGGTTGGCCAGGTTAAATCTTCCTCCAAGAAAATGAACCATCAAAGCTTCCCTTCCAGAATATAAATCATCTTCTTGTCATAAATAACCTGTAAATCCTGACAACAATAGACAAGGCAACCTCGCGTAAAATCGGCGGCATCCTATATAAGTTACTAAATCCTAGAAAACAAAGTAAGATATAATGCTTGTGGAATGAAGTTTGCAGATTTCCTGGAGATTATAAAACTTAATAATTCACAAAAACTATAAGACTCCGTTAGAAAAACAAAACCGGTAAAATTTCCAGATTTTAACTCCTGACGCCGTCAAGAGCAATACTCTGACGCCGTCAGAATGGACCTGCAGAAATTCTTATGTTAAGTTTCCGGAAAATTTCTGGAAAAACTTTGTCCTACTTCCTGGAAAATCTTGCAAAACTTCATTATGACTCAATACAAGCATTTGACTCTAACAAATACGAATATACATGTTCATTAAATATTGTGGAGAATCATGATCGGTTTGTTTCTTAAAAACATATTTGGGGTTTCCCCTTACACTTATCTTTTGCAAAAATACCTTTAGGTTGAAGTTAAGACTAGGCTAAACAACATAGTAAAGTATTTCCACATTTTAATTGAGAAACATGATCAACCAACAATAAAAATAAAACATGCATACGGAAGCAAATAACAAACAAACAATTAAAATCACACAAAACATGGGTTGCCTCCCAAGAAGCGCTTGTTTTTGTTCGAGTCACGAGCCTGACTCTACCCTTATTTCATGGATAAAGGTGAGGTTTTCCCTACACTTAGGATTAAGTGCGGGTGAAAGTAGCGATACACACCCTTAGGGTGTAAATATGCCTCGTGAGGAAAGAGTGGTGGATGAATTTTATGCTCAAAGATGCGGGATCCTATCATCATAGCCTTACCTAATTCAATTGGGTTAGTGGGTGAATTAAGATTTTCTCTTAGAAAGGGATCATCTTCTATCAATTTTGAGAGACTCCTAGTTGGGAATCCATCTTGACCTAATAAACCCGGTTTAAACCCATAATGTGTTTTGTGATCAATCATGAATGGGTGATGTAAGCATGTAAGGTTATGTTCCACTCCTATATTGGCTTTCTCTCTACAAGGCTTAGAGTCCACTACCTTTATCCTAAGACTACCCGGACTACATGGGTTGATGGGTGGGTCGGCTCCTCTTTTGTCTCCTAGATGTATATCTAAGGATGGAAAGTTGTGTGAAGATTGAGGTCCCGGTTCATCAACACTAGGTAATTCCCTAGAACTAAGAGTAAGGTTATCACTACAAGTATTCAAACCTATATCCTCTAGTGGTGTTTGGTACAAGGGTTCTACCTCTATTGGGGTTCCTATAGTCTCTTCTACTTCTTCCGGGTAAGTCACGGTGGTGTGTGTTCCTCAAGTGATGGTGGGAGTTGTGGGGTACTTTGTAGGGTTGTGTTATTTACGTCATCCTTCCTTCTCTCAACATCACCTATATGCTCATCACGTGTTTTAGTAGAATCTAACCTAAACATGTTGCTAAGTATCTCAAATCCTTCTCTAGCCATTTCAAGTTCTAAGTCTGATTCATAAGAACCTTCCTCAATAACTTGATTACAATGTTCAATTTGCCTAAAGGATTCATCTTTTTGCTCAATATGATCATGTTTGGCTAAATCCTCCTTAATTGTTTCCTCAAGTTGTGATGCATACAAACCCATCAATTCATTGAACTCATGGTTCACGGTTAGAAGGCTTTCCTCAAATTTTTTCCAAAGGGTCTTACTAAAAGGGATTGATCCTAACAATGATAGTTTAATATAGGCCACACATGCGCATAACTCATCAAACCTATCAAACTTTACACCCATCTCCTCTTGTATATAGTTAAGATCACATAAAAATTCATTGGAACAACAGGAAGCAAATCTATCTGAGTAAACTAATTGTTCCTCTATTGTTAATGATCTAAATGGAATCTCATCCGCCATGAAGACAAATGAAAATGGTTTTACAAACAAAGGGCACAAAGAAAAAGATAGACTAAAGAGAACCTAAAAATAAAAATAAAGTCTTACTAGAAAGGAATCTAGCAAGTAGACCTAATAAAAAGAAATCCTAACCTAGACAATAACTATTCCCCGGGCTGCGGCGCCAAAAACTTGATGCGTGGGAATCGCACCTTGCTTTACCTCTCGAGGGATCTCGAGAAGCTTACAACCCCCACCAGGCAGTGTACCTGATCGTTGTAGTATAGTATAGTGACAAGTACCGGGGGATTGATCGTTCAGCTTAGGAATAGTGTCGCTAGGATTAGAAAACCTAATTAATAGTTTTAAAGGTGAGAGATGATTATTTTTGTATTTTTATATTTTTATGAAAGCAAGTAAAATCTCGGGTTTTGGAAGAGTGGGCGGAATTAGTTGCTATTCAACTAACCCAAAGCTAAGATGCAATCAAAATAAAATAATAAAAATGAAAATAAACTAATTATACTAAGGTTGTGAGCAGTAATTGGAGAAATTGTGTTTACTTAGACTTCACTACTCCCTAGATATCTTTTACACATTAATTACTTGTTACACTTGTATGGATGACGGATTGTATTCCTTAATACCATTCATGGGGTGGCATACATAACACCCCATCTCTATGAGCTCTTATCTCCTCCTACACCATGACCCAGCACAACTATAGGGATTGTAAACAGTGGCTCATGCATTAAATACAACCAATAAAGACCTAGTACGCCTCGGTTCATGTTTCTTAAGACGTTCAAGCATGTTACCATTTGGAGATCTGCCAGTTTTCTTAAGCCTAACATATAATATCATTCATCCAAAACAAGAATAGACAAGTAATCAACACATAATCAACATCTAGGTTTCATTAGATCTAAGCAAACACAAAAGAGATCTAGCCTAGCATAGTAGAATTGAGACAAGAACAAGATATAAACAACCAACACATAGACATATTGATTGAATTGGAAGAACACTTATCTCAATTACAATGCAAGGTCTCAAGGGTTTGGAACCCTTGAAAAACCTATAAAAGATACACCAAAATCGTCTTTAGGGTTTCACCAAAACTTCTCTCTTTTTAATGAAAAAACTAGAAAACTATATATAGGAAAAGTAGGCTGACGGCGTCAAGAGTTACTTGTGACGCCGTCACCTCGCCGCCATATACTTCCTCGGACGGCCTTGATCTACTTATGACGGCCTATGTGACGCCGTCATCAACCACGGTATTTTATTCTTGCCACTTTGACGCCATCAAGAAGGCGTTTGACGCCGTCACCACCTACGGTCTTTTAATCTTCATGTCTGACGCCGTCAAGGTATTACTCTTGACGCCGTCACCTTGTATCTTCAGCATGGAAATTTGGTACTTTGCCGTTTTCTTCACTTTTATGCTCCAAAAACGTCCAAAATGGCTTCTTTTCCAGAATTCACTCTCCAAACACCTAAAATCACAAAAGGAACGATTTAGGGCAATATTTGATCAAATAAATTCGGATTCGGGCTTAAATGACCCCCTAAAAACGGATCATTTTTCGCCTCATCAAGGACCTAGGCTGACCACCTATATCCGACTCAGAAATGAATTTTGCAACACTGAGAATGGTTATAATAAAATTGTCTGGATTGAATTCTCTACTCAATTTCCAAATGTTTCATTTATGTGTGTGTATACCCTCGTTGTCAGAACGTTTATATTTTTCATCATCTCGTGAATCGCCGCCTGGAAGCACGTCAACTAGTCATTTCATCTCATGAATCTTCACATTTATGCACAATACACTTACATCACAGTATTTTCTTTTATCACAATGTCATTTTGTCGCAGTTGTCACAGTCTTTTCCCTTCTCACCATCACTATCATTTCCTTTCCCCATCCCTATATACATAAGGAATTAGGTGACACTCTATAGATTCCTATACCACTCTAGAGACCAACACAAACTGAACTTCGGGACGAAGTTCCTTTTAGAGGGGAAGAATGTTACAACTCGTAATTTCAGGTCTTTTTCAAACGTCGAAATTTCATAATTCATCTCGGAAAGTTACTATTCATTTATACTATTCACAATTACTATTCATTTTCACTATTCATTTCCGAAATTTTTATTTCATATTCTCGTAAGTAAAATTATTTTAACGATAATCCGATAGTTTGGCACTTGTCGGATCATTTCTGCAAAAATCACGAAGCCGTGTCCGCGATTTACTTTTGGGTTTAAATGTCATTCTAGCATCCCGATATGTTCATAAAATACTATAAACAATAGAAATATGATTTTCTCTCATTTTACGACAACTCAAAAAGTTTTGAAACTTTACGTTTTCCAGTTCAGCGTTTTACGCGAATTACGCGTTTTAGACCTGCGTTTCAAGTTTTAACAGCGTTTAAGCAACCCGATGGAACTTACCATTCATTTTATATTTATTTATGGATTATTTTGACAAGTTTAGTCATTCTTTCAAGTTTCATATTTTTACGATACCCGAATTTACGTTTCACGGTTTAACAGTTTACGGTTAGCGATTAACGGAACCAAAACTGACTCTGTGAACTAGATAATTAGCCAAGCTTCTCACATACTCATCTTTTTATACCCATGTGCAGCCCCCCCCCCCCTTCCTTGACATTACATTGATCAATTAATTATAAGTTTACCCTAACTAAATATCTAATAAGTATACAAAATCAAGTTTTCTACTTCATCCTTTACAAAAATAAACTAGCAACTTTTTCTTCTCTTCCTCTCCTCCCTAGCCACGACCAACACTAGATCTATAAATTTCACTAGTAATCTCATGAGATCCACCATTTTTGGTGAAGACTAGGAACCCATGACACCCTAAGAAGGTGTATGGTAGATTAAGGGTGGTATTGAAGTTGATTGGAAGGTTTTTGTACAAGTTAGTCACTAGGAAACCAAGTTTTGAACAATATAAATACATACTGTCCCTATTTTGAAAACGTGGTAAACTCAGTAGCTTGGGGTTACTTTTGGGCCAAAGATTTAGAAAATACATTCCAAGACGAAACTATGGCCGAAAGTTTGGATAAAAACGAGTTTATAACGAAGGAAATATGATTTTCCGAAGTTTAACGACTAAAAGTTATTTTCAGAAATATAGTGTGCTGTTGGGTAACTTTTGTTGGGCAAAATGAGACATTTAACGTAACCTAGATAAGCCGGACTACTAAAAATATGTTAGTATGTTGCCCCACGATTCCGGGGATATAAAGAACGTAGAAAACGAGTTCATAACGACCAAGATATACATGTTTGAAAACCGACAAAACTTATAATAAATTGACAGCTTTTGGTAATAAAAGTTGCTAAGTGTTGAAAACTATATTTTTCAAGTAACGACATTGAAAGCCATATTTCTTAACCGCCGAGACCCGTATGGTCAAAAGTTAAATGACATGACTTCTAGACATTGTTGCAAGGTTTTCAAAAACGCCGAGTTTCATCACTAACACTTAACGTACGATATTTTGTGACTAGTTTTGCGAAGCCATTTAGGCATATTTTCAAGTTATGAAAAGTGTCATTTTACGATGAAAATATAATATTTACCGATAAAACACTAAACGAGAATCGTGGAGTACCGTTTCAACCTATTTACAAGGAAAGTATTTATTAACCTAACGAGACGTCAAAAACGTATTTTTTCGACGATAAGCGTTATTTTCAAAACTAATGAGTGGTATCGATAACATACGTATTTGCATGTGTAGCATAATTTCATTTCTTACATTAGACCATATCATTCCTATTAGGTTGTGGTTAGAGATCGTACCTCATTTCTGTGTATCCACTTTTGTCATCGTAGCTATCGCACCAGGTGAGTCATAGCCCCGCTTTTACTCTTTTACTACTCGTTTTAAACTATTTTGGGGAGATACATGCAAAAATACTTGTTTGATACTTGAAACATTTATACTTTTATACTACGCTAAGTTTTTAATACTTTTAGCAGAACTACTATATGTGCCTTAATGTGTAAATCTTGATTGTGTATTCTTGAGCAACGTATATCTTTGGGAATTGGCACCCAGTAGTCTCTTATCTTTGGCAATTGGCACCCAGTAGTCTCTTATCTTTGGGAATTGGCACCCAGTAGTCTAATATCTTTGGGAATTGGCACCCAGTAGTCTTTAATCTTTGAGTATTGGCATGTACACATATCGTATACACATATTTCTTAATCATACTATATATTTGGCAGTGGGTCGTAAACACACAGGTTACAAGTCTCTTATGGCGGGATTTGGAACTGAGTGGATTTACGAGGACTTTGCAGGGAAATTTTCATTCATACGTATAATATTCTTTTTCACAAGACTCTATGAACTCACCAACCTCGTGTTGACACTTTAGCATGTATTTTCAGGATTTAAGCAATGGCACGCTACTGGAGGTTTTGGCAGGGCATGGCATGGTCATAGAAGACTCTGGTTTTTCATTTGGGGACCGTTTTAAACTATTTTAAGGGCCTACTTCCGCACTACTTTTAACATTGTAAATTCAACATTTTTGATTAAACTATTTTATTCTAAATGATTGAAGTGTAAACAATTTTTGTACTTGTGTTGAGATACCAATTGAGTTACACCCCAGCTACATGTATGCTTCCGCTGGACCCGATTCTGGGGGTGTGACAGATTGGTATCAGAGCTTTGATTATAGCGAACTGAGTGTTTTTAAAACCTAGACTATAGCTACTTTTACGAAAAACTTAACCCTATGACCGTCACGTGCCTGCCTGCCAGGATGATGCCTCACTTGTGGTTTGTTGCTGATATAGGTGATGAGATTTTTGTCTCATTATCTGGTATATTATATTCATTTATTCTAGTTGATTACTATAATTATCTTTCATATAAACATGTTCACGTATCATATATGTCACCGCGTTATGTTTTTCTTTGCATAGTTTCATCATTTGACCTCGAGTTTGGTCACTTGCTTTTGTCTTGCAGAACGTCTTGGTATTTGTGAAGGACATGGTATTAGTATAACTAAGCTGAGTATTTCAAAATTCATAGAACCTCGGTAGAATATAGACTGGTCATTTATATTCGACCCGGGATAGTAGGACATAGGCTGACCACCTATATCCGACTCAGAAATGAATTTTGCAACACTGAGAATGGTTATAATAAAATTTTGTCTGGATTGAATTCTCTACTCAATTTCCAAATGTTTCATTTATGTGTGTGTATACCCTCGTTGTCAGAACGTTTATATTTTTCATCATCTCGTGAATCGCCGCCTGGAAGCACGTCAACTGGTCATTTCATCTCATGAATCTTCACATTTATGCACAATACACTTACATCACAGTATTTTCTTTTATCACAATCGCATTTTGTCGTAGTTGTCACAGTCTTTTCCCTTCTCACCATCACTATCATTTCCTTTCCCCATCCCTATATGCATAAGGAATTAAGTGACACTCTATAGATTTCTATACCACTCTAGAGACCAACACAAACTGAACTTCGGGACAAAGTTCCTTTTAGAGGGGAAGAATGTCATAACTCGTAATTTCAGGTCTTTTTCAAACGTCAAAATTTCATAATTCATCTCGGAAGTTACTATTCATTTCTACTATTCACTATTACTATTCATTTTCACTATTCATTTCCGAAATTTTTATTTCATATTCTCGTAAGTAAAACTATTTTAACGATAATCCGAGAGTTTGGCACTCGTCGGATCATTTCTGCAAAAATCACGAAGCCGTGTCCGAGATTTACTTTTGGGTTTAAACGTCATTCCAGCATCCCGATATGTCCGTAAAACACAATAAACAATAGAAATATGATTTTCTCTCATTTTACGACAATTCTAAAAGTTTTGGAATTTTACGTTTTCCAGTTCAGCGTTTTACGCGAATTACGCGTTTTAGACCTGCGTTTCCAGTTTTAACAGCGTTTAAGCAACCCGATGGAACTTACCATTCATTTTATATTTATTTATGGATTATTTTGACGATTTTAGTCATTCTTTCAAGTTTCATATTTTTACGATACCCGGATTTACGTTTCGCGGTTTAACACTTTACGGTTAGCGATTAACGGAACCAAAACTGACTCCGTGAACTAGATAATTAGCCAAGCTTCTCACATACTCATCTTTTTCTACCCATGTGCCGCCCCCCTTCCTTGTCATTACAATGATCAATTAATTACAAGTTTACCCTAACTAAATATCTAATAAGTATACAAAATCAAGTTTTCTACTTCATCGTTTACAAAAATAAACTAGCAACTTTTTCTTCTCTTCCTCTTCTCCCTAGCCACGACCAACACTAGATCTATAAATTTCACTAGTAATCTCATGAGTTTTTGGTGAAGACTAGGAACCCATGACATCCTAAGAAGGTGTATGGTAGATTAAGGGTTGTATTGAAGTTGATTGGAAGGTTTTTGTACAAGTTAGTAACTAGGAAACCAAGTTTTGAACAATATAAATACCTACTGTCCCTATTTTGAAAACGTGATAAACTCAGTAGCTTGGGGTTACTTTTGGGACAAAGATTTAGAAAATACATTCCAAGATGAAACTATGGCCGAAAGTTTGGATAAAAACGAGTTTATAACGAAGGAGATATGATTTTCCGAAGTTTAACGACTAAAAGTTATTTTCAGAAATATAGTGTGCTGCTGGGTAACTTTTGTTGGGCAAAATGAGACACTTAACGTAACCTAGATAAGCCGGACTACTAAAAATATGTTAGTATGTTGCCCGACGATTCCGGGGATATAAAGAACGTAGAAAACAAGTTCATAACTACCAAGATATACATGTTTAAAAACCGACAAAACTTATAATAAATTGACAGCTTTTGGTAATAAAAGTTGCTAAGTGTTGAAAACTATATTTTTGAAGTAACGACATTGAAAGCCATATTTCTTAACCGCCGAGACCCGTATGGTCAAAAGTTAAATGACATGACTTCTAGACATTGTTGCAAGGTTTTCAAAAACGCCGAGTTTCATCACTAACACTTAACGTACGATATTTTGTGACTATTTTTGCGAAGCCATTTAGGCATATTTTCAAGTTATGAAAAGTGTCATTTTACGACGAAAATACTATATTTACCGATAAAACACTAAACGAGAATCGTGGAGTACCGTTTCAACCTATTTACATGGAAAGTATTTATTAACCTAACGAGACGTCAAAAACGTATTTTTTCGACGATAAGTGTTATTTTCAAAACTAACGAGTGGTATCGATAACATACGTATTTGCATGTGTAGCATCATTTCATTTCTTACATTAGACCATATCATTCATATTAGGTTGCGGTTAGAGATCGTACCTCATTTCTGTGTATCCACTTTTGTCATCGTAGCTATCGCACCAGGTGAGTCATAGCCCCGCTTTTACTCTTTTACTACTCGTTTTAAACTATTTGGGGGAGATACATGCAAAAATACTTGTTTGATACTTGAAACGTTTATACTTTTATACTACGCTAAGTTTTTAATACTTTTAGCAGAACTACTATATGTGCCTTAATATGTAAATCTTGATTGTGTATTCTTGAGCAACGTATATCTTTGGGAATTGGCACCCAGTAGTCTCTTATCTTTGGGAATTGGCACCCAGTAGTCTCTTATCTTTAGGAATTGGTACCCAGTAGTCTCTTATCTTTGGGAATTGGCACCCAGTAGTCTAATATCTTTGGGAATTGGCACCCAGTAGTCTTTAATCTTTGAGTATTGGCATGTACACATATCGTATACACATATTTCTTAATCATACTATATATTTGGCAGTGGGTCGTAAACACACAGGTTACAAGTCTCTTATGGCAGGACTTGGAACTGAGTGGATTTACGAGGCCTTTGCTGGGAAATTTTCATTCATACGCATAATATTCTTTTTCACAAGACTCTATGAACTCACCAACCTCGTGTTGACACTTTTGCATGTATTTTCAGGATTTAAGCAATGGCACGCTACTGGAGGTTTTGGCAGGGCATGGCATGGTCATAGAAGACTCTGGTTTTCATTTTGGGACCGTTTTAAACTATTTTAAGGACCTACTTCCGCATTACTTTTAACATTGTAAATTCAACATTTTTTATTAAACTATTTTATTCTAAATGATTGAAGTGTAAACCATTTTTGTACTTGTGTTGAGATACCAATTGAGTTACACCCCAGCTACATGTATGCTTCCGCTGGACCCGATTCTGGGGGTGTGACAATTGGTTTAAACGGTTTATGACCCATAGTCTGTTCAAAGTCTTGACCAATCAGATTTCTAAACCAATATCAGCTTCGAAACACAAATTCTAGGGCAGGCCCCTATCACAGTCGTTACAAGCAACTCTTACTTATAAACTTAAGGTTATTGTTTCCTCATGAGCACTATTATCTTGTTTACAGTCTCCAAGGTCCAACTTATGCGACTAAACCATTGTCGTGTCTATTTTAATCGACGGGGTGTTTTCTAAGGCAATCAACATTGTCATCCAACTCGTCGACTTATAATGTGATGTATTCTAGTCTCTCACAAATCGAGGGTTCCGGGGAAAACAAAACATATGACCTAATGGCCTAGGTCAACACCAGATAATTCATGTTTTCAAAGTAGCTTTCGAATAGTATTCCAAGAATAGGGTTTTCAAAATAATACATTCAAAATAGTGCATTTCCAAAATAGAGGGCTCACAATAGTGTACCCAAAGACCTTTAAAATAGCGAAACCAAAGTTAACTGCCGAAGACAGCATTTAAAATAGTATGCCAAGGTGGTGTATTTTCAAAAGGAAGTGCCCAAAAGAGTGTTCCCAAATAGTTCTAAGTAGAATGCATCAATAGTGTATCCAAAACAATTTTTCAAATTAGTAGACCGATACGATTCGTCTTCTAAATAGTGAAACAAACGTTGACTATCCAAAATAGTAACCAAAATAGTTTGTCAAATTAGCGTACCCAAAGTAACATACCCCTAAAAGAGTTTTCAAGTAGTATATGAATATAACACGTTTTCAAAGTAGCGAAACCAATGTTTACCATTCAAGATAGTATTTGGAATAGTATGTCAAAATAGCGTTCCCAAAATAGCGTGGCCAAAACTAGTTTATAGAAAAAAAAATGTTTTCAAAACATCGTATCATTTACATATGTACTTTGTAAAATGACGTATCACAGTTTATTGTTTTATAAAGGAAGTAATGGTGTGGGTATCTGGTAGTCCCAAGAGATAAGTGAAGGGTTAGGTATCCTTCCCTAAAATAGTGGCTCAAATTTCTACATAAGTTCCTAAAACTTCTGCTAGGTTACAATTCAACCTATCGCATGTTTTCTAGACCTTGCCAAGAATTCATCGATCATTTCGTTGTTCACTTCCATCAAAAGGTTCATCCTACAAGTGTTATGAAATGATCGCACTTAAACGACTAGTGATCTAACCCGGTTCATCAACAGAGTGTAAGGTTTGGGCAGTGAGGGCTGTAACATACCCCTAAAAAGATTATAGAAACAATTTTCCAAACAAGGCTCAAAATTTACGGGATCAAGAAATCCAAATTCGACAAAGCCAAAACCAAATACAAACGCTCTAACAAACTCAAATGTGTTTATTACGACACCGATCGAGTTAAAGAAAATAATCAGCTCGAATTCAAAACGATGGTCGATCGGGTCTCACCTGACCCGGTGTGAGCAAAATCAGATGACGACGAACAAAAGTTCTATAGAGGCGGAAAGCGCATAACGATTCGAAGTGTCGTTCAATTCGTGAAGTTTCGTGATGCCAGTGTGTCGTGGTCATAGGCAAAAATTCACCATTTTCCAAAATTTCAAAATTGAAAATCTTCCCGGAACATAATCCTGTTATAACTACTCTCGGTATCGCAAAATTCATTTGTGATACGTAAGTGATCAAGTCACGTCCCCACTATCCCTGGTTGATCATAGGTGATCAATCTACTCCCAACCAAGGATCAATGAATTTCGGTATACTTCGCTTAGTTATACTAGTACCATGTCCCTCGCTTTCAAAACTGTTTAGAAAACCATGACGAGTATCCAAACTCGAAATCAATAATGAATTTACCAACGTAAGTATATGAAAAATACTCATAGTGAATAGTGAAAGTGGGGTGAGTTCAAATCATTAAATATCATAGCTCGTATCTCATTAAATATCTCATCAAACATGCTATCAAGCATGATATCAATTACATTATCAATTATAATCACACGCGAGGCATCGGCTTGGCAGGAAGGCACATTCTGGTTATAGGAAAAATGGTTATAGTCTGGGTTTTGAAAATACCAGTTCTCTATAACCTTTGCTCTGATACCATTCTGTGACACCCCGAAAACCGGATTAGCGGAAGCATACAAGTCTGGGGGTGCTACTTGATTGTTATCAAAACAAGGAGTACAAAGAACGGTTTTACATAAACCATCTTAGAAGAAAACTTTATAATTGAAAACATTCAATCTACATTAGTTAAAAATAGTGCGGAAGCTATAGTTCAAAATTAGATTTAAATCAGTCCCAAACGGTTTTCGGAGTCTTCTATGACCAAGCCATGCCCTTCGCCAAGCACCTCCAAGTAAAATATGCAGCGGCAGTATCTAACACCTGAGATAAACATGCTAAAAGTCAACACGAATGTTGAGTGCATCCATAGGTTTAAAGTAAAGTAACTGATCACAATATTCCAAATTTTAAGATAAAGGGGCTACGTTGTTATACGCCCGAAAAATACCACGGGGCTACGTTGTTATACGCCCACTGCACTAAGCTCATGAGACCAAAGCGTTAACAAACACAATAAGTCGACAATAACCACGGAATTTCATAATAACACAAATGCCCCCAACGCCGGGCACCTGCCAAGTACCCAGCAAACCTCGAATATAGTACACCCAAATTGCTTATTTGGCAAAAGGAGTGGGAGGGTCAATTCCTATAAGCCTATATCCCTATATTCGTGCTCACTCGCAAGTGATTAATGGCTCATGATTTGAGGGACTTAATAGTGGCAAAAATCGTACTTAGTGCTTATCAAAATGGCTACTGCTTCACTCACAGTACCAGAAAATATCAGTTTTCAAACCATTGTGATCATAGTAAAAACAGAGCATGTATCTCACCCCAAGTATTTTGCAAAGCAGTTAAAATAGATAAAAGTGATGCTATGAACTCACCTGAGTATGCAGCAATGCAAGATATAACGACTAGCACCAACTAGTCAACACAATGGCATCAAAGTAGGAGAGCATAACGGCATCAAAAGTATAATCACAACGTCGTCAAGTAAATATAAGTACAACGGTACTGGATCGGCACAACCTAACGGGTAACACATATCAGAAATAATATTCAAGTAATATATATATAAAGTAAGATTCGTCGAATATCCATGTTGTTATGAAAATGTTTAGTTTTCAATGTCGTTAAAAGAAGTAAACATTTGTAATCTCGTGTGGACGACAAGAAAGTTAGAAAATGAATACGTCGGCGAAAATGAACGAAAACCCAAAAGAGACGAAAGTAGATGAAAGAACTCCTCGAAGAAAATCGTCAAAAAGAAATGGAAAGAAAGAAATGAAATGAAAGATACACTTAAATAGATAACACACACTAACAATAAGTCTTGGATTTACCCATTTTCTCAAAGTAACGTTGAAATGAAAAGGGTTTTGAAATAATAAAGTTTGGTAAAATAATTTAAAGTTTATAAAGAATTTTACGAAATTTCGGCATGACCTGCCCGTGTATAAAATATTTTCCCGAGTCAACGACTCATGAATAATTAAATATCGTCAAAATCTCTTATTACTACTTGACAACACAATATAATATGTTTGAATATACCATTCGCGTGAATATTAGTTGTTTAGTTTTATCGACCGTTTCGTATTGTTCGGGTTCCAGGTACGTTAAGATCTTTACGGGCCTAACGTACCATACCGTCTCGTGTACCAAAGGGTCCATAATGTCCAAAGAACTAATATTGTAAATCCAGTACGTTCAAATCAAGCTCACAATAATAATAATACGGAAACAAGTCCGATATCCAAATCCACTTAACTATAAAAAATAGATTTTAGGTTCCATATTTATTATTTTCCGTTTTATTATTTTTACCGTTTCTAAACTAATAGTAATAATAATCCCGAGACTAGTAACCAAATCCCGAAAAAATCACAACAAAATAACACCAACTCAATAAGTAAACCCAAGTTAAACCAAATCCATTTTGAGTCAAACCGAACCCAAATCGAGCCTTATACTCCTCAGCTCAATCCAAACGATCCAAATCCGAACCAAATCAATCCAAACACTTAAAACAACAACAACAAAAATACTATAACATCATCCCCACCACCACCCGAGTCTCGGTGGTGGTGGCTGCCGGCTGTCGAAACACAAAAACCAAACGGACCCTCAAAAAAATTATATACAACCCAAAATATATACTCCTTTCGTCACTACGAGTCAAACAACAACAACAATATCAAGACCCTCACCGAGTCACGAGTTGACTCAGTGAGTTCATCCGAGTCACGGCTAAACGGGTCAAGAAGATCCACACGAGTTTTTATTTGTTAAAAACATTAATAACATCATTTTTATAAAAGATTTAACAACAAAAATAGGTTTAATAAAAGATTTAGAAAACAAGGGTTTCGTATAAAATCAAAAATAACGAAAAGGGGTGGCGCGTGGGTGACCTTACCGTCGGAAAACACAAAAAAAGAGTGACGGTGACTCTCGGTGGTGGTGGCAGCGCACGGTGGAGGCGCATACGGGTGTTTGGTGGCGAGTGGCGGTGCGCGGGTGGTACGAAAGTGACAGGGTTTAACCGATCTATCGATTGGTGTAAGAAAAGAGGGTGGTCGGAAAATATTTTCCGGCGGCGATGCCGGATTCTTCTGGTGTCGCCGGAGTTGGCCGGCCGGAATCTTCAAGAGGGAGAGAGAGAGAGAGAGAGTTTTTGAGTGGTGTGTGTGTGTGTTTTATATAAATAAAATGAGAAAAAAATGGTGTTAGTGGGGTATTTATATTAAGAAAGGTATAGGATAGGTTTTGAATTAAATGAAAGTGTAGGGCAAAATAAAAGTGCAAGTTAATGGACCAAAACTGCCAACGAAATAAACTTCTCACGAAAAACGCTTCCAAACGACATAGCAAACGAACTTGAAAAATTACGAGACTTGCGCCATTGTTCACGAAATATTTTTTCCAATAAAATCAAGCATAAACTTCAGAGTTTTTCTCAAACTCAAAATAATTCAAATAATTTGGAAAAAGCAATATAACTCGACTTTTCTAGGTTGTGCCGGCTCGACAAAGGAGCAACGCTCACGTTAAGTAAGATATTCACAGTTTTTCAATCCAACCAAGTTCAAAGATTTTGAAAAGTTAAGGAAAATCAAAAGTAAAGGTTTTGGCTCGTAAAATAGGTTTAGGAAAAGTACTGGGTGTTACATTTACCTTTTATACCCTTAACTTAACTATATTTGCTAAACTAGTCCCTTTTAGTTTATAACTTATTTTACTTAGTATCCTAAGGTTTTAGAATTTTTCAAAAAGGGTACTTATAGTTATTACTTCTAAGATATGTCAAAAACAGTCCCAAAACTTAATATTTTCAGAAATTTACCATATATACCCCTATGAATGAAAACTATTGCAAAACTAGTCCTAAATTCAAGTAAACTATATTTTTATGAAACAACTAAGTTTCCTAGCTTATGTTAAAATAATATATACTCATTTAAGTCATCTAAATCAGATTATAGCACATAATAAGGCAATTTAGCATGTAAACACATAATTATCTAAAACTAGGTATTTAAAATGAAAACTTGTAAAAGAAAATGACCAAGGCTTAGACAAGGGTTCCTAGGTGATCTAAGGCATCCTAATACTATCCTAGGACTGAACTAAAACTAAAAGAAGCAACGTTGAGGCTTACCTAGGTCGGGGAAGGCTGAAAGTGATAACTAGGGTTTTCTAGACTAAAACTAGGACTCGACAAGGACTAAGGCTCTACTACTCGACTCCTACTGGTCTTGAGGGCTTAGTACTACAGAATATGAGTGAGATAGAAGAGAGGAGAGGTGTGAACTGAAAGGAATAGGGGAGGGCTGCTATTTATAGGGTAACAGTGTATTAGGTGTCATTTTGGGGTGGTAGGTGTCGAGGAGGGGGGAGGTTGACTCATGGCAGCTAGGAGTCTATGTGGTGAGTCTATATGGTGACAATGACGAGCTATACTTAGCTAGGGGCTGGTATAGGGTGTTTGTTGTTGAAACACCAAGTAGGTGACAAGTAGGTGATGCACCTACTTTTGTGCTAGCTTAGGAGGTGCTAGGGTGCCTACTTGAGGTGCTTAAGCTGCTAGGGTACTTACTTGGGTGGTTTGTGGTACTATGGTAGCTTAGTTTAGGTGTTAGGTTTAGTTTTAGCCTAGTTTTGTCTAGTTATAGGTTAGGCTTTTACCTAGGGTTTAGTGTCTAGATGAGGGTTCTAAGAGTGATTAGTGACTAGTATTAAGGTTTAGGGATCATTTCCTTGGTAGTGGTAGTTTATCCTAAAGATTTGGGAAGGTTTTGACCTAGTTTTGGGACCTAAATGACCTAAGTTTGCTTCGTGAGAGACTAGGGTTTTTCCTAGGGTTTAGCGCCTATATTAGTTGTTAGCATTAAAAATATGTATTATGAAGTGATGGTCATTCTCATATTGTAACTTTGTGTCGTTTGTTAAGATTAGTAATAGTTTAGTCATTGGGCCTTGGACTTGGCAAGCTAATATGTTATATGCTATGTTTCATAAGCCTAGTTATCCAACCATGTAACCAAGTCCAAGCCCAAGCCCATAGAAAGCCCATAGGGCATCTCATGTTAAGAACTATTTAAACACCTCAAAGGCTCATTTGAGGTGTGTGCTTGTGTGTGTATTTGTGTGTGTTTTAGTAATCAAAGCTCTCATATTTCCATCTCTTTCTACATATACACGAAATACATATAAGTCACCAAGTCTCCATCTCTACTTCATCTTTGCTTCTATATTGGTGTGATAAAGTTGTTATATATAGGGTCCTACAAGTGGTATCAATCGCCTAACAATGATTTAGGAGTGTTGAGAGTTTGCTTGGTTCGTTTTTTTTAGCTATATACACGTTTTTTTTAGAAAAGTTCTTACTTTTCTTGTTTTTCTTGGTTTTTAACACTTTTTTGATTACAAACTAGTGTTATAAACCTTTTCTAACAAGAAAGTTTCAACCTTTTTGAAAATTTCAAGCTTAAAAAATTCGACTTTGGTTTTGTACTTGTTTTCGAGATCTCAAAAAGTTTCATAAAAATCATCAAGTTTTGAACTTTCTTCAAGTTTTGGTGTTTTTTAGCTTAGAAGTACAAGAATCTTGGATTAAAAACTTCATTTGGGTGTGCTTTAAGTGAAATCTAAAAACTGCCATAATTTCGAAATCCCTTTTGACAAGCTTTCGAGAACACAAGAAAAGGCTCCTTTCATGCTCACCGTTGGATACTCGGTATTTTCTCTCTTGTATAAGAAAGAAATTACTTCGACTTGTGGCTAAATTTCGAAATTGTATAATTTCGAAATTTGTGTTATTGGGTTTTCGAAAAAATAACAAATTTTCGAGAACATTACAAGGTTTTCGAAAACTGCAAAATTTCGAGAACTTGGACAAATTTTCGCAAAACTTGAAAATTTTCGAAAACTTGGACATTTTATCGAAAACTTGAAAATTTCGAGAACTTGGACAAATTTTCGCAAAACTTGAAAATTTTCGAAAACTTGGACATTTTATCGAAAACTTGAAAATTTCGAGAACTTGGACAAATTTTCGCAAAACTTGAAAATTTTCGAAAACTTGAACATTTTTTCGAAAACTTGCAAACTTTCGAGAACTTGGAAAAACTTTCGAGAACTCAATTTTTCGAGAACACAGAATTTCGCAATCTTGAAGTCTCGCAATCCAGAAGTTTCGCAATCCTATAGTTTCGAGAACACAGCAAAGTTTCGAGAATTTTGACAAAAGTGAGGTTTTTGACGACCAAACTTCAAACGGCTATAACTTTTGAACCGTAACTCCGTTTTCGACGAATCAGCTGTCAAAACGACCGTGAGACAGAGGAGAACGACACGCTAAATGATTTATTGATTTAGGCGAAGTTTCGAGGCCTAAAAACGCTCCGAGAAGAAGTTATTGAGGTTTTAAGGTTTTCAGTCAAAATTTTCACCATAAAAACTTGCATCAACTCACTCTAAACTATACTCCTATTTCGTTGGAACGATCCAAGAATCAACTTTATCCATCTACACTTCAACAATGGCAACACAGCAAGACATTCATGCAGCCGGTGCCGAAAACCGACCTCCCATGCTGTCAAAGGGTGGATACTCACAGTGGGCTAGTCGTATGATGCGTTATCTTAAAAGCAAAACAAATGGAAGTCTTCTCATCAAATCCATTGTGGATGGACCTTTCAAACCATCACAAGTACTAGACCTTGGTGATCCAAATGGTACCCCCCCCAGTACAACCATACTACAGAGAACAGAATGAGACTGAATACACTGTGGAAGACAGAAAACAGATTGAAGCTGATGATCAGGCATTTCATTACGTCGTTCTTGGTTTACCTGAAACCATTTATGCTACTGTTGACAGTGAAGTAAGTGCTCATGCAGTCTGGGAAAGAGTCAAAAGGTTAATGTATGGGACAGACATCGGGAAACAGGAAATGGAAACACAACTGCTTAAGGAACTTCGCAAGTTTACTTCAATTCCTGGTGAATCCATAGAGACGTACTACCACAGATTCTGTAAGATCATGAATGATTTATCAAGACACAACCTCAGTCAGACAAATATTGCTAACAACACCATTTTTCTGAATGAGTTACAACCAGAATGGGGAAGATATGTCACTATTGTTTATCAGACAAAGAATTTGCATAAAGT
The DNA here is from genome assembly GCA_030686995.1 of Artemisia argyi. Classification (NCBI taxonomy): domain Eukaryota; kingdom Viridiplantae; phylum Streptophyta; class Magnoliopsida; order Asterales; family Asteraceae; genus Artemisia; species Artemisia argyi. Next base: position 107,941,201 of record CM060688.1, on the reverse strand, counting down.
TACTTATGATCAAGTGTATGACTTCTTGAAGCAAAATCAAGATGAAGCTAATGAAGTAAGAGCTGAATTACTAGCTAAAAAGCATGATCCTCTAGCATTAATTGCTGATACACCAACACCTATACCAGTGAACACACAACAACAACCATCATCATCTTCCACTCACAACTACATGCAACCATCCTACATTCAACAACCAACACCGGTCTATCAACAACAATTCTACCCACAGCAACAACAACATCTTATTCCACAACAGCAATACCCACAATTTCAAGAACCAGAATTCACTGAAAATGATGAAGCTACTGCAGCATTGACTCAAGCGTTTGCTTTTCTGACAAAAGCTTTCCAAGGACGCTATTCTACACCAACAAACAACAACCAAAGGATTTCATCAAATACTCGCAACAGGCAGATCGCTCAGCCGAGTTTCAATATGGGCAATGGAGGCCACATGGTTGGAGTTTATGGGAATCAACAAGGATACGCTACTGGAATTAACATGGGTAATCAGAATATGCAAAATGCTGGTCAGTATGCAGGGAATCAGATGGGTCAGCATGTTGGAAATCAGAGGGGTCAGAATGTTGGTAATCAGGCAATAGGTAATCAGAATAGGAATGTGGCAGCTCCAGTTGTTGGGAATTATGGAAATGTGAATCAGGGTAATCCGGTAAAGTGTTTCAACTGCCAAGGAGTAGGTCATATGGCAAGGAACTGTCCTACTAAGCCGCAAAAGAAAGATCTAGAGTATTTGCAGAAAGCAGTTCTGTTGGCACAAAAAGAGAAGGCAGGGTTTCAGTTGAATGCAGAGGAACATGATTTTATGGCTCTTATGGATGAAATGGAAGACAGAGAGGATATCGATGCGAACTGCATATTCATGGCGAATCTTCAGGAAGCTAAGTATGACACGGATTCTGACACACTTCCTGTTTATGACACCAGCGCACCATCTGAGGTATCAAATTTCAACACATGTCATAATAATGATATATTTGATATGTCTCCTCATGAGGAACAGCATTCTGAGAAGCAAGCACCCACTTATGATACATACCTGGACACGCCAAGTAGTAGCAATACTTCTTCAGCAACTCCAGATGTGAATCATAATGGAGGCTTCGTTTCACAGCATGCTGAGAATGATGAGGAAACACGTGCTTTATTTGAATCATTATTAAATAATTGTGGTATTGAAATCGAGAAAGTAAAAAAGGTCAATCGCGATGTTAAGGCCGCGAATGAGAAATTGACCACTGAGCTAGGGAATGGAAAATGCAAAAAGTTTTCAAATTCACAAAGATCGCGAGTCTGAATTTGAAATTGGTTATAAGAAGTTACTTGTTAAAGATAGGGAATGGAAAAACAAGTTTGCTAATCTTGAAATAAGTTCAACAAAAACCATCAACTCTTTAAATCAAGAAATTTCTGAGTTAACAAACCAACTTTCAAAACAAAAAACAGCTTATACCAATCTTGAAAAAGAAAGGGATGAGTTGAAAAAGGGCTTCGCAAAGAAAGAAGATAAACTTTTGGAAGAAATCGTAGAGTCAGAACACATGATTGCTCATTTAGAAGAGTTAGTGGTTAAAAAGGGTCAGTCAAGTCAAACAATGCACATGATTGCTAATCAAACTAATCCGATTTACCACACAAAACATAAAATGGCTCTTGGTAACAAAACTCCTTGTAATCTCAAGAAAGCTCAGCAAGCTCAGAATTGTTTGTTTAATGGAAATGTTTTGTTGGCTAAGCATGATCCTCCCATTGTTCGTGATTCTGTGGAAACGATTGAATTGGCCGAAGAGAGCATTAATAAAATGAAACAAAAGAATCCTGATTTGAAACCGATTGATTACAACAAATTGAACAAACTTTCGGGAATTACTTTTGTTCCACAAAAAGAACCATCAGTGTTTTCCATAAAACGTCCATTCTCAAAAATGTTTTCAAAAAAGGTAGTTGCTTCCAAATCGATTTCAAACATGGAACAGATTTCTTCAAACAACACTTTTAACACAAGTGTTGTAAGAGGATATCTTGAAGATCTTAAAACCAGAATTGGGCAACTTAAAACGACTTTAGAATCTAAAATGAGACTTAATGAGATCAACTGGAATTCCACGGTTCATTTACAGCTTAAAAAGATTCTCGAAAATGAATTTGCTCCTCAAATTAATAACATCCATGCTCGAGTAATTCATTTTGAACAAGCATTTTTGAAAGAAACAGCTGACTTCGTTACGGATCACAAGTCCCTGATAAAGAAGGCAAATGAATCTTTTGAGCAAATCAATGTTTTGGAAAACCTAAATGATTCTCTCTTCGAAGCTGTTATGACCACCGATATTATGTCCATCATTTTACAAACATATTCTATTCAAGACGATGAACGACTGAGAGCTGAGACCTCCGACATTGTTTCAAAATATGAAAATGCTCTTATTAAACTTGAAAAAGAAAATGTGTCATATTTTAAACAACTTGATCGAAAAAAGGAAGAATGCAAGTATGACAAATTGTCGTATGAGCGTGCCTTAAAGAAAATGAAAGAGCAAAATGATCTTTTGAGGGCTCAGCTTGACAGTCAAAAAGGGAAGGGTGAGGAAACTAAGTTTGCAAAACCGTCGACTTCGGAGAAACCAAATGTTTCAAACACGGTTCAAAAACCAAAAATGTCAATTTCAAGGTTTGCTCCAAAAGTCGATGAGAAGAAGGATTTGACAAAACCAGTCACTCCAACACCCTCGCCCAAGATAAGTGAAAATGAAAAGATTGTTGCTAAAGGAAAAGCGGTTGTCGAAACACCAAAAGTGATAGCACCTGGCCTTTTTAGGATTAGTCCCACTAGTGCGTTTGCCTCAACATCTAAGACAAATGATAAGTGCATAAAGGCTAATTCTAAAGAATCTAGGGATGGTAAAAAGGACAACAATATAAATCCTAATGTATGTGCCTTACCTTCTACAGGATTAGAAAGCACCTCTATGAGCAGCAGACTAAAGCCTAAGAGCAATACAAGGAACAATAGAGTCTTGCCTGTCTCTACGAGTAGTAGCAAGAATAAAGTTGAAGAAGTAGAAGAACACCCTAGGAATTTATCGCTTTTTAATAAGAAACATGATTCATCTGAATGTAATGTCGAAAGTATTGGTTCTAATGCATGTAATGACTCTGTTTGTTTGATATGCAAGAAATGTTTAATTAATGATGTTCATGATGAATGTGTTTCCAAGAATGTGAATGTTACGCCTGAACAGAAGGATGTTCCAAAAAGACCTAGTGCTAGATCCAGATCTATAGAAAGATTAGTTGCACGATTTAGGACTACCACTATTAGTCGAATGCCTAGGAACTATCTTAAGTTTTGTATGTGGATTCCGACGGGTAGAGAGTTCACTCTTAAGGAAGGAAAATTAGAAATAACTCAAGCTAAACAAGTAGCAACTGTCTATGAGTGTGATTCTGCTTTTACTCCTAACCCCATGGAACCAAATTCAACACGGTTTCCAAATACAAACTCTTCTGTTCTTGGCAGGTTATCGAATTATGTCTTTGGATCGTCGACTCGGGTTGCTCCAAGCACATGACCGGGAATTTAAAGCTGCTGATCAATTTTGTCTGGAAATTCATGGGAACTGTACGATTTGGAAATGATCATGTAGCAGCTATTCAGGGTTATGGAGATCTTCAGTTTGAGAATTTTTTAATCACTCGAGTTTACTACGTCGAAGGATTGGGACACAACTTGTTTTCAGTTGGGCAGTTTTGTGATGCAGATTTAGAAGTTGCATTCAGGATAAACACGGTTTTTATTAGAAATTTGGTTGGTGATGATCTCTTAACTGGTAATCGTAGTACAAACTTGTATGCTATCGACATCAACCAAATGGCTTCTACATCACCAATTTGTCTTATGACAAGGGCAACCGAAACTAAGTCCTGGCTGTGGCATAGACGTTTATCCCATCTCAATTTCGACACCATCAACAAGTTAGCCAAAGACAACATCGTCACCGGACTTCCTAAGTTCAAATACACCAAGGAACACCTATGTCCATCATGCGAACAAGGAAAAAGTAAAAGAGCATCATATAAACCCAAAACCGTACCTAGTTCGGAAGCAAGGTTACATATGTTGCACATGGACTTATGTGGCCCAATGAGAGTTGAAAGCATTAATGGGAAGAAGTATATTCTTGTTATTGTTGATGATTATTCAAGATATACTTGGGTAAAGTTCTTGAGATCAAAAGACGAAGCACCAGGCATCATCATCACCTTTCTGAAGCGTATTCAAGTTCTACTTCAAGCTCCAGTAAGGATTATAAGAACAGACAATGGCACAGAATTTACAAACCAGGAGTTAAGAACTTACCTTGAAGATGTTGGAATCACACACCAAACATCAGTTGTTAGAACTCCACAGCAGAATGGGGTAGTTGAAAGAAGAAATAGAACTCTTGTGGAAGCTGCTCGCACAATGCTAATTTTTTCTAGTGCACCACTATTCTTATGGGCTGATGCTGTAGCCACTGCTTGTTTTACTCAAAACCGATCCCTAATACATCCAAGATTCAATAAAACCCCATATGAGCTAGTGAACAACCGTAAACCTGACATCTCTTACCTTCACGTGTTTGGCGCTTTGTGCTATCCGACGAATGACAGAGAAGATCTAGGGAAGTTAAAAGCTAAGGGTGATATTGGAATCTTCATTGGATATTCAGAAAACTCGAGGGCATTCAGGGTGTATAATAGAAGAACGAAAAAGATAATGGAGACGATGAATGTGAAGTTTGACGAGATTTCACAAATGGCTTCTGAGAGATACGCTCTAGAACCCGCGCTTAATCCGATGGCTTCTAATCAAAACGGATTAGGACCTGCACCAAACCAGCAGACTTCTGGACACATCAGTTCAGGACTCGTGCCTCAAGGAGCTCAGTCAACAAACACGGATAAACCTTCAGAACAAGAACTGGAAAATTTCTTCGAGTTAATGTTTGATGAATACTATGGTGGAACTTCGACAAATGCATCTCCACAACATTCCGCTGCACCCGCTCAAAACCATCAACCAACACCACCACCACATGATGCATCTACAACAATCGAAGTTGAAGCACCAACTACCTCCACATCATCTACATCTACTCAAGCAACTCCAGTTATTGAAACTGATCTACCAAGAGTTGATGAGCAAAACCAAAATACAAATTTTCAAGAAGAACCAACAAATAATTCAAACGATGTTGCGTTAGAAGAAGAAGAAGAAGTATTTGAAAACCCGTTTGCATCAGACTCTGCTGAATCTTCTTCAAGGTTACAAGAACCATCTAACACACATTCGTTCAACCAAAGGTACCCTTCTACGTTTCAATGGACAAAAGACCATCCGTTAGTACATGTTATTGGTGATCCTTCAATGCCAGTTCAGACGAGTAGACAACTTGCCACCGATCTCGAATTGTGCATTTACATTTGCTCAATAAGCACCAAAGTACCTAAGAACATTCGGGAAGCAATGGCAGAAAACCCATGGATTGAAGCGATGCAGGAGGAATTTCTTCAATACCTGTTACATGACAGTTGGGAACTTGTTGAACGACCACTTGATAAACGAGTTCTTGATCTCAAGTGGTTGTGGAAGAACAAACTGGATGAGGAAATGACTGTCATTCGCAACAAAGCTCGTCTCGTGGCTAAAGGATATCCACAAGAAGAAGGGATAGATTTCGAAGAATCATTCGCGCCTGTAGCTAGACTAGAAGCAGTCCGGATTTTCTTAGCCTATGCCGCTCACAAAAACATCACAGTCTATCAGATGGATATTAAGACTGCCTTCTTAAATGGAACTCTGAAAGAAGAAGTGTATGTGAGTCAGCCAGAGGGATTCATCGACAAAGATCATCCAGACTACGTCTACAAGCTTAAGAAAGCAATTTATGGTTTAAAACAAGCTCCAAGAGCGTGGTATGACGAACTATCATCTTTCTTGCTCAAAAACAATTTCACAAAAGGAACGGTTGATGACACCTTGTTTATCAAAAAATTCAAAGATGACATTTTGATCGTTCAAATTTACGTGGACGACATAATTTTTGGATCAACCAATCCTAACCATTCAAAACATTTTGAAAATCTCATGAAAAGCAAGTTTGAAATGTCCATGATGGGGGAACTAAAATTCTTTCTTGGTTTACAAATACATCAATCCCCTCGTGGTATTTTTATCAATCACGCTAAATATACAATAGAGATTTTGAAAAAACATGGAATGAAAAATTGTGATTCTGTTGGTACACCAATGGTCACTTCACCAAAAATAGGTGCTGATTTGTTTGGGAAACCCATTGATCCGAAGAAATATCGGAGCATGATCGGTTCTCTCATGTACCTAACTGCTAGTCGCCCCGATATTCAATTTGCTGTTTGCTTGTTAGCACGGTTTCAGGCAAAGCCTACCGAACTTCACCTCAAAGAGGTTAAACGGATCTTTCGGTACCTACGAAGCACCATTAACATGGGACTTTGGTATCCGAAGGATTCAGGGTTTAATCTAACAGCATTTTCAGATGCAGACCATGCTGGTGATCAAGTTACAGCAAAGAGTACATCAGGTGGAGCACAATTTTTGGGTGAAAAGCTTGTAAGCTGGTCTTCAAAGAAACAGGATTGTACTGCGCTATCAACCGCCGAAGCCGAGTATGTGTCTCTATCTGCGTGTTGTGCCCAAGTTCTTTGGATGCGGACACAGCTCACGGATTATGGCTTTACTTTTGACAGAATACCTATGTATTGTGACTCAAAAAGTGCCATAGCCATCTCGTGCAATCCCGTACATCACTCTAAGACGAAGCATATCAAAGTCCGCTACCATTTCATCAAAGAACACGTGGAAGAAGGTACTGTTGAATTATTTTTCGTTAAGACTGATTATCAACTTGCCGATCTATTTACTAAAGCCCTTCCAAAAGAAAGGTTTGACTATTTAGTTCGACGAATTGGCATGCGAAGCCTAACTCCTGAGGAGCTAAAACGTCTTCTCGAATCTTCTTGAAAAATGTTTTCAAAATCGCTTCGCTGTAAATATTTTTGAAAAACAAAATACAAAATTTGAAAAACCAACAAAAACAAAATACAAAAATATAAAATTTCAAAAAAAAAAAAAAAAAAAATCAAAAACAATATAAAATCAAAAAATCCAAAAAATATTCTTCTCACGACATGTCTCTCGTATAAATCAATATTCTGTACGTTTCTAGAAATGTCATTCAACAATGATACGGACATGTACAGATGCTTGAGCGGGAGTTCTTTTTAATGTTTTTCTAAAACATGTCGTTTCTTAAAAAAATTTTCACAAATGGCTTTCGTATACTTCAGTACGAAACCCGGACCCTAACGATGACTTCTGATTATTTTCAAATCAAGGACTCGTACGTTCAATGACGAACTCTTTTTCAAAAAGTTCGAGTCTAAACAAACGAAAAAGATTTCAAGCAAAAACTCGTTTTCAAACAAAATTCTTGAGCACTTTTTCAAGATTGTTCAAAAGATTTCTAAAAATCTCTCAAAATTAGTGCTCAAGATAACTCCCTCAAAACCCTTAAGTAATTTTAAATATGCTATCATTAAGGGGGAGTATCAAAAACAAAAATGTTCCAAATTCATGCAAAATAGTTTTGTCTTTCTCTCCAAAAGCTTTTTCTTAATCAGTTGATATAAAAAATATCACATTATGCTATTTTTGAGGGGGAGAAGACATGATTAAAATGTGATCGAAGATGTTTAAAGTTTGTGGCTGAATCTCAAAAGAGCTCGACTCAGATATAACCAATGAATTGACGAAGCTTAAAATGTCAGTAATCGAAAAGACTTGTCCTGGACGGGTAATAATTTCAAGCTAGTCTAACTAGTGATGTAAGCGTGTCTCGAATAGGACTTGTCTGAGTAGAGTGTACCATATCGAGAGACTTTCTTTGGACTTGACCAGGACGGGTAATAACTTCAAGCTAGTTTAACTAGTGATGTAAGTGTGTCTCGAATCGGTCATGTTCGCTGAAAGTGGATCAATTCAAAAGTGCAAACTCCTCACGCATGTGCAAATTTCTTAAAAATTCACGAGCACATGTGAAGGGGGAGTCCTTCAAAAGTTGCAAAACTCTCAAAGTGGTAACAACAATGTGTTTTATTATCATAAACACTTTGGGAGATTTTTCATAAATGGTTTCATGGCAACAATAGGATAGTCATGGAGTTACAAGGTGACTAAGGTTAGGGAAAACCGTCCTATGATCCGCCAGAGCCGGAGGGATCTACCCAAGGACAAGTCCAATAGATTAGAACTAGAAGTCCTTAGGTATGATTGAAAAAAGGAGAAAATGAGAAAGGAGAAAGAAGGGGTTGAAGAATTAAAAAGAAAAGTTATGAAAAAGGGTGAAAAGAAATAGCCCTTCATATGTTCAACCTTAGGGCAGACACCGGGTACAATTCATATGCTACTGGTTGTTACTAAGGTGACACCGGTATTGAAGACAAAGACGTCATGGACCCAGTGACGTACTGCACTAAACCTTCTTAACCACTCAAGTTCTCTTAAAAGAGCTTGTTTCATTCTCGCGGGGAACCGGTGTAATCTATCGATCGGTCTCTTAGAGATGGTTGATATTGGAGACCTCTCCCTAATCTCCGCATAGGAAACCAAATGTGCACTTATCGAGTCTAGAGCCCCGAGATTCATCAAAAGATCTCATAGGAACACATGATATTTCTACACTGGTTGTTCATCATTAAGGACGCCAGATGTAAACTTTAGAGTCCTACGCAGATCTTAGCAATCTGCCAGAACATTTATGAGAGAATTCACACAAGTGTTTCTCAATGATTGAATGGAAACTCCTGCCAGGGTCAACATCAAACAGCCCTGACAGCAGGTCACTTCGGTAATTCCTTATGGGTTACGCTTAGTGTTCGCGGTGGTTTCAAATGGTCTACAGTCGTGGAGTGATCCCCAGCGACTCACCCAGTCATTGAGCTACTAAGTAGGTCTCGTAAGCTCTCTCGAGAGTATCTGACATGGGAACGGCCATGGTAAGGGTTAGAAGGAGTCTTCACACTATGCTGTTGACGATCTCTAATTCTTATCTGTAAGTACTGGATGTTTTATTGCTAACTGTTTATATGCAGGGACACTTCATCTCCATGGCGACAGATTCCACATGCTCATACATGCATCTCGAAGTCAAAGGAAAGTTCTCTCAAAGATCAAAGCAAAGAAAGGTTCAAAGAAAGATTCTACGCAATGTGAAAGAATCTACAGAAGTAAAGTGACAAAGATCTATGTGAAAGAACGGGAACTACAAATGCATGTATCACAAAGACTGAAGATGTATGAGCATGTTGGAATGGCAGACAACCACCACAGACGCAGAAGTGACGAAAGGCAGATAACTCCACATCTCAAATGAACAAAGAACGATGAAAAATCAGTTATCAAAGATCACAAAGCATGAAGGAACAAAGACTAAAGTCTATTCTACAACGACACACAAAGTAAAAGACAAAGAACACGGAAGACCCACTCACGTGGAGCATCATTCGAATGACCACCCCTTAGGGGGAGATTGTTAGCATTAAAAATATGTATTATGAAGTGATGGTCATTCTCATATTGTAACTTTGTGTCGTTTGTTAAGATTAGTAATAGTTTAGTCATTGGGCCTTGGACTTGGCAAGCTAATATGTTATATGCTATGTTTCATAAGCCTAGTTATCCAACCATGTAACCAAGTCCAAGCCCAAGCCCATAGAAAGCCCATAGGGCATCTCATGTTAAGAACTATTTAAACACGTCAAAGGCTCATTTGAGGTGTGTGCTTGTGTGTGTATTTGTGTGTGTTTTAGTAATCAAAGCTCTCATATTTCCATCTCTTTCTACATATACACGAAATACATATAAGTCACCAAGTCTCCATCTCTACTTCACCTTTGCTTCTATATTGGTGTGATAAAGTTGTGATATATAAGGTCCTACATTAGTATCCTATGAGTGCCTAATGACTAATCCTAAGTTCTAAGAGGTTTATACTAAGTGGTGGTAACCTATGGTGAAGTTTTGGGATAGTTTAGACCTAATTCCGGGATGTTATGACCTAGTTAGGGTTTTGTACTTAAGGGACTTGTACCTAAGTTCTAATGGGTTATACTAGTGCCTAAGGGTCCTAAGGTATCCTAATGTTCCTAAGGTAACTCATACTTAAGCCTTGAACACTTACAAACTAGTTCAGATAAGCAATTAGGGTTTTAAAGATAACCGTAAACACATAGGGTTCAATTAGGGGTTTGTTAGGGTTTCTAATAGATATAGCATATTAGAGTGATAGATTACATAGTGTAATGATGTTTTAGAACCTAGACTTAACATACTAGGGTGTTTACATAGTGTAAACATGGTGGTGTTGGGCATAGGTGGATACGTGAGTAGGTCTAAAGAGTCATGCATGTAATGAAAAGTAAAAATTTACCTGTGAAATTACCTTGTAGTGGAAATGATGTTGATAAAATTTTATAGGTTGTTACAGTCTTACCCCCATAGAGAAAATCCCGTCCCGAGATTTTGATTAAAGTAAGAGTAGAGGTGTGGAGAGAAGAACGATTTGACGATTTTAAGGAAATGATGATATTGACAGAAGAAAGGAATTGTTTCGTACAAACGGATTAGGAAGTGTTTGTACGCGTGCCAAATACTCAGACTCATTTATTTATATTCTTTTACTCACAAGTAAAGACGTCCCAATTCTTGTAAGTAAGAGCTTATAAATTCATGGTCCATTGATTTATAACTTTCTTATTAAAATGAAATAGTACTCTTTCATGTTAATAAGACGATTATAAATCATCATTAAGTAGTATCGGCGGAAAAAGGAGAGGGTTAACCACACTTAAGGGAATGTGGTTACAGGAATGTAGAGGGTGGACAAGTGTTTTGACTCGGAATTTGGAAACTTGATGGGATTGACCCATGAAGTTGAGAAAAACATTGTGAAACCTACAATGTCTTGAGGAAAGATTTTAGAGATTGTGGAAACCTATGGGTTATGAGCCCAATGGCTAGACGTAGGTTATCAGCATTAGCCGTGTTAGTAACTCGGGTTTCTAGTGCTTGTAGTGCTACTGTTAGCAACTAGTTGCCAGATGGCACCCTAAGTTATCGCTTTGCAAGATAGCACAAGATTAGAAGGATTATATCATAAGTCAATCATAATGAGGATTACGAAAACTCCGACTTAGATATTCTTACAAGTTCTAACAAATATAAACTTGTGAAATGACGAGAAGTACAAGTTCTAACTCTTAAAACATTGTAGGAGGAGGTAGGGAGAGAGTATAGAGTAGGAAAAATAGAGTGAAAAATGACGGAGGAACGAAATGAAAGGATAAGAGGAAGTGAAGAAGTAAAAAGGAAGGAAGGCAACGGATGAAATAGAAAAGTACGGAGGAGTAGGGAATAACGGAAGAGCGGGATTAAAACGGAAGAGTAGGAATAGGTAGAGTGGGAAAAAGACGGGAGTATAGGATTAAACGGTAGAATGAGGAAAGATAGAGGGATAAGATAACTGGAAGGTCTCGTTGTAATCCTTAAGGAATTATCTAGTTGTAATCCTTAAGGAATTAAGGAATTATCTAGTTTGTTTCCCTCATAAAGGTCTCGTTGTAATCCTTAAGGAATTATCTAGTTTTCTAAAGATAGCCCTAAAATCTAAAGGTGATACTTTTGACCTAATTGGTGAAGGTGACCTTAAAAGGGAAGAAGGGCTAGACGGGATAGGTGATTCTATAGCTAGAGGTTTGTTACTATTTCTAGGTGAAGTTCTAGGTTTGGGTTGATAAAACTTAGGGCAGGCTCGGGGTATCCTAAAGGTGTAATATTCCTAGGAGTTTCTATATCCTTATACTATATGATAGTGTGTAGAAAATCCTAATAAGGGGAAAAAGTCTCTCCCACTATGGGCGATTTTTTCCCTAACTCACTTTAATCGATCCTCATCAAATCTGCCCTAAATCCTTCAATTCTTGTACCGATTTGATTTCTCCTAGTGATCCAACATTGTGTTTATCATTGGGATACTCAATCGCTACTAGTTTTTTAAGATTTAGATCGTTTTTTTTTTTTTTTTTTTTTTTTTTTTTTGAATCGTTGTTAGGGTTTAAATCGTCACTGATTCTATCATTCGATCCTAATATCCTTTACTGATTAAAGTCGGTTTTATAATCGACTCTTAAATTTATATGGTCGAATCTTTTTTTGCTGCGCCTCGTTTTTATTCCATTCGATTCCCAACTTTAGGGTTTCGTTTTTTTGTGCGCATGGGTTCTTATGGTGCTTAATTCAACACTATTCTCGATTAGGGTTTGGTGTATTTATCGTTTTGGGGTTTGTTTGGTGCTGCTGCGTTATCCCTTGATGCCTAATCAAAACCCTTTTAGGGCTTTGGTACTATCGATTTGCAAGTTCCATTGGATGGTGTATACGGAATATTCCTTTATGGATTTTTGTTTCCTGTAAGTCAATTTTGATTGTGGTTCATCCTTGTTACGTGGGTTTGGGAGAGTGAAAGTCAAGTTATCTTGTGCAAGTCAAGTTATATGATTCTTGTTCAAAATCATCCTGGGTGCTACTGATCGTTTGGGTAGTTTTGCTTATGGGTGTCTTTGTTATCTAACTACCATGATCATGATTGTAAGTTAGGGTTTAACCTATTGATGTTAGGGATTCACCGTATTTGTTACCAATCATCTCTATTGGACATAATTCTGATCATGAGGACCTTGAGGGTTGGTTTATTGGAAGTTAGAACTCTTTGATGTCTTTTGAAGAATCAAGTGTGTCTATTGGTGTGTTATGCTATCTCATGCTGCTACTGTTCACTTTCTTATCTTCGGGTAGTTGCTTATGGATTTAGTGTATGATGGGTATGGTGGAGGTTTTGTTTGTGGTGTTCGTTGCTACTACAAACAGATTATACGTTGAAGACCGCTTGGATGATTCTATGGTTATTTCTACGTGGATTCTTCATGGAAGTTAAGGTGGACCGCCAGAGTGATATAGAAGGCTCAAGTTTTTGCTTGAGTAGTATTGTTAATTCTCATGTACTTGTGTCATTATTGGTAGGTTCATTTTATTGTAAGTTATAGGAATGGTGTGTCATTCTTATATTCGAGTCTGTAAGTGTCCTAAGGGACTGAGGTGAGGGATATCACCCTCATCCTATGTACTTCAATGATTTTTGGTGTAATGCATTTTACCGGGGTGAATTAACCCTTTTACCCAAAAAAAAATCCTAATAAGGGTCTAATACTTCATAAGTATTCTACCCCTGTTACTAGACTAGGTACTAAAGGCTTAAGGTTCTAGGTTGGTGGTGTACTAATCTAATCCTTTATTATTCCTAAGTTTCCTATATTGTATCCTAAAGGTTTCTAATCTGATTCTAATATCCTCGTTACCAAGTATAATTCTTATCTTAAACTAAATCATATCTTATATGGATGTCTTTTCTAGTTTCTACCTATCGGGGTTCTAGTTCGGTTTCTAACCTAATTAAACCTCAAAGGTTCCCAATATTATTTTCTATTTCCTAAAGGGTTTCTTAGAGATAGCCTATTTTGGTGTTTTAAAGTATTCTATTTCTAATCCTAGGTTTTCCTAAGGGCATCCTAAAATTATTTCTAGCCTCTATATGAGAATTCTACGGGTTTTCTAAGAGGGGAAACTACTTCGGGAATCATAGTGATCTAGGGGAGTAAGAAGTAAAGAGGGAAGGATAGAAGTATGCTCGTATATAATACCATTATATACTTGCATATAGGAGTAGTTAGGGGAAGGCTCTCTAACTAGGGGAAACTAAAGTTTCAGAGGAATGGGGATTGGAGACAGAGAAAGAGTAATTTACTGAATTCAGAATGAATTCGGATCGTTTTGATGTAGAATGAAAATTCTCATCATTAGGGGAAATGATAGGAGAAGTGTTTTAAGGGTTTTAAGGGATTAAATGTAAAAAGATAGTGTATGGAGGAGTTGTAACTCATGACATACAATGTCATGAATTAAGGAATGAAATCACAATCGCATAAGGTCATAAATAACTTCTCATAACTAAAAGTTTAACAAGTATCACTATTTATGCCATATGCGATTAGGAAAGATGGAGGTTTTGGGCAATTTGTCGGGTATGAAAATGGAAAGGGAGTTTTTGTGGGAAAGGGTGATTATAGAGTGTGGATTTGTTTGTCAGCGCCCACTTTATCAGCACTTACTAACTACCTAAAGGGTAATATCCTAGGTTTAACCTAATAATGCCTAAAGTTCAAGAACAATATTCCTAAGGAATATCCTTCCATCTTATGAGGTGTTGGGTTCTAAGGTGTCGAAACTACCTAATCTAAATTCCTAGGGGTTATGAGTAATACATATCCGGTAGTATTACTCATAGGGTATACTAAAACCTCGATTAGATCATAACAAGTACCTAACTTGTTATGTTTCCTAAGTTTTCTAGGGTTCGGGGTATCCTAAAATATCCTAATAGGGTTTCTATCCTCAAAAGTACTTAAGGGGTTTATAACTAGGGCAAAGTGTCATAACCTATCTTATATCTAATTAGTACCATTATTTATAGTACGTATCCTAAGATGGAATTCTAACCTAAAGCTTATTGGGCAACTAAAGTGTACTAATTGATGGTTTCTCCTAAGATTACCTAATACCTAAGTCATAAGAATTTCCTATATCTAAGTGGGTAAGTGGCTAGTTATCATCTATTATCTTTTCTAAGGCATAAATCCTATTGGGTTACTATCTAGTTATCGCTATAACCTTTTTCTATCTTCAATAAAAGGTCACTAAAGATTTTACCTAAACTATTTGGGATATTCTAAACCTAATCTTCCTAGTGTTCTAAATGTGTCCTAAGGGAATCTCTTCCAACCTCAAATTTCCAAGATGAGGTGGGAAGATTTGTAGGGATATAGGGAGGTACTAAGCTATATGGTGGTTTCCTAAATAACTAGGTTTACTATTAGGTAAGTGCGATAAAGGATAAGTGGGTCTCCTAAGTAACATTGATCCTTCAGATATAAAGAACCTTTAGGGATCATATGTGGGTGAGGGTAGTATTGGGGTGAAGGTAAAATAGTGGATAGAGGAATAAGAGTTAGTGGGGGATTATCAGGAAAAGGCGAGAAATTTAGAGAGGCTAGGGAATCTAAACTATTCGTAGAGTTTTCTAAAGAGTTGGGAAAATAGTGTTTTGAGGGATAATCTAGTATATTCGGAGAGGAAAGAGCAGTCTCCGGATGTAAACTAGATGAGACGGGGGTAGAGTAGTAGGGTGTAGACATAACTAGATAATAATAGAAATGATATGCAGCATTTAGCTGTTAAGCAGTTAAGCAGTTAGGTACTATACTAACCTGTAGCATATGTTGTTGCGGAGGATGGTAGTGGCACTGAGGACTTTCTCCGACTTAAGAAAAGTAGTTGTAGTTTAGGTTTTGACCTTGTTCTCTACAACTGAGGCTCTGATACCAATCTGTAACACCCCCATTTTCACTAATCGCAGTGGAATTAGGGTTGGGGTATTACTCCATGGTATCATAGTCACAATAATAGAAAACGACTCGAAAAGAGACATTTTTATAAATAAGTTATCATTCATTAAAATATTAGAGTTTTATTAAGATGGGGTCCCGTGAATCTAAGTGTGAAATAGTGTTTGAATGATAACAAGATTGAAAATCCTCCGAGTTCAGTGCCGCTTCCTTCCTTATCTCCGTAACGGCTATATACCTAAGATACATGCTTAAAAAGTCAACACTAGGTGTTGAGTGAGAGTTATAGGTTTTAGTAGTGATGTGAATACAAGTTTAGTAAAGCATGGGCTACGTTGTTTTACACCCATGTAGAGTAGTAGAAACCGTATTTAAACAGTTGTATCTGTCAGTATTGTATGATTAGTACAACACTACAGATAGGGGTGTTATTGCACTAAGCTCATGAACCACACCTTAACAATCCGGGTCATGTGGGCTGCAGACCAAACATGAGGGGATGGGAAGGATAACTTGCCAAAGTTATTCCTTTAGTGGATTCAAATATAGTACTTATTGGTACCACCCAGAGAGGTGTTAATACAAACAGGAGTTGTCAAACTCCAATAGATCTATCAACTATATTCGCGTTCGCCTGGGTAAAATATCCCAAATGATTATATTCATGAATTTTGGTTATGTAGTGGTGGCAGATAGTTTACTCGTGCAATAATTAATGAAAAGACTTGTATTCGGTTTAAAGTAAAGCAAGTAGTATGTATCCCCCTCATAGGGTTTGTAAAGCATTTACAAAGCGGTAAAAAGTTATGAGGCTATGAAAACTCACCTGGGCTTTAGGATATTATGAATGATGTGAAAAGTGACTCAAGAATTAGATTGCTGACTCACGTATCCTGGGAGTAGGGTTTAGTGTGTGTGTGTGTATGTATGTCAAGTCTTAGTCTAGGTTTTTGCGTAATTATTCTTAAGGTTGATAGATATAACATAACATCGTTCGGGCCATCACAATTCAGAAGTATATGACTCCTCACATGAAGCTCCCTACTATTGTATTATGTTATTAACATAATAATGTTCGGGCCATCATAATTCAGAAGTTAATACTCCTCACATGAAGCTCCCTATTATTGAGTTATGTTGTTATTAAATTTTAGTTATAGCATAACATCGTTCGAGCCATCATAATCCAAAAGTACATGCAATAATCGTTTGAGGAGCCAGGGCACTTTAATTCGTAAACCCAGCAAACTCGTCAAAACGAAATATCCACATGGTACTCCTCACATGAAGCTCCCTAGTATTGTGTTGTATTTCTAACTCAAAAATAGGTTTTTATACTTATTATGAAAATAGTCTGTTTATACCCTTCAAGTTTATATATTTACACTTTCTACCCTAAACTTATAAACATATAACAATTAAGCATATAACTTTCTATTTTTCACACAACTAGACCCTATACTTATATATTTTCAAGTAATGGCCGAAATAGTCCTTAAACTATACTAACTTTCTATATTTACCTTTTATACCCTTAACTTAACTATATTTGCAAAACTAGTCCTTTTTAGTTTATAACTTATTTTACTTACTATCCTAAGGTTTTAGAAATTTTCAAAAATGGTACTTATAGTTATTACTTCTAAGATATATCAAAAACAGTCCCTAAACTTAATATTTTCATAAATTTACCATATATACCCCTATGCATGAAAATTACTGCAAAACTAGTACTAAATTTAAGTAAACTATATTTTTATGAAACAACAAAGTTTCCTAGCTTTTGTTAAACTAATATATACTCATTTAAGTCATCTAAATAGATTATAGCACATAATAAGGCAATTTAGCATGTAAACACATAATTATCTAAAACTAGGGTTTTAAAATGAAAACTTGTAAAAGAAAATGACCAAAGCTTAGGCAAGGGTTCCTAGGTGATCTAAGGCATCCTAATACTATCCTAGGACTGAACTAAAACTAAAAGAAGCAAGGTTGAGGCTTACCTAGGTCGGGGAAGGCTTAAAGTGAAAACTAGGGTTTTCTAGACCAAAACTAGGACTCGACAAGGACTAAGGCTCTACCACTCGACTCCTACTAGTCTTGAGGGCTTATTACTACAGAATATGAGTGAGATAGAAGAGAGGAGAGGTTTGAAGTGAAAGGAATGGGGGAGGGCTGCTATTATAGGGTAACAAGTGTATTAGGTGTCATTTTGGGGTGCTAGGTGTCGAGGAGGGGGAGTTTGACTCATGGCAGCTAGGAGTCGATGTGGTGAGTCTATATGGTGACAAGGACGAGCTATACATAGCAAGGGGCTGGTATAGGGTGTTTGTGGCGTAAAATAGTCGAAACACCAAGTAGGTGACAAGTAGGTGATGCACCTACTTGTGTGCTATCTTGGGAGGTGCTAGGGTGCCTACTTGAGGTGCTTAAGCTGCTAGGGTACTTGCTTGGGTGGTTTGTGGTGCTATGGTAGCTTAGTTTAGGTGTTAGGTTTAGTTTTAGCCTAGTTTTGTCTAGTTATAGGTTAGGGTTTTTACCTAGGGTTTAGTGTCTAGATTAGGGTCCTAAGAGTGATTAGTGACTAGTATTAAGGTTTAGGGATCATTTCCTTGGTAGTGGTAGTTTATACTAAAGATTTGGGAAGGTTTTGAACTAGTTTTGGGACTTAAATGACCTAAGTTTGCTTAGTGAGAGACTAGGGTTTATCCTAGGGTTTAGTGACTATATTAGTGTCCTATGAGTGCCTAATGACTAATCCTAAGTCCTAAGAGGTTTATACTAAGTGGTGGTAACCTATGGTGAAGTTTTGGTATAGTTTAGACCTAATTCCGAGAAGTTATGACCTAGTTAGGGTTTTGTGCTTAAGGGACTTGTACCTAAGTTCTAATGGGTTGTACTAGTGCCTAAGGGTCCTAAGGTATCCTAATGTTCCTAAGGTAACTCATACTTAAGCCTTGAACACTTTCAAACTAGTTCAGATAAGCAATTAGGGTTTTAAAGATAACCGTAAACACATAGGGTTTAATTTAGGGTTTCTAATAGATATAGCATATTAGAGTGATAGATTACTTAGTGTAATGATGTTTTAGAACCTGGACTTGACATACTGGGGTGTTTACATAGTGTAAACATGGTGGTGTTGGGCATAGGTGGATACGTGAGCAGGTCTAAAGATTCATGCTTGTAATAAAAAGTAAAAATTTACCTGTGAAATTACCTTGTAGTGGAAATGATGTTGATGAAATTTTATGGGTTGTTACACCGCGCGTTGCTGCGGCGGGTACACTGAAATAATTTTTTTTGATAGAATTAATAAAAATATCACGGGAAGTCATTCCGACACCTAAATTTGCCTCGAAAACGAAATACTAAAAGATTTGGTAAACTGCATTTCCCACCCTAGCATATATTACAATCTTAGTTCCGAAGGGTACAATAGGGTTCACACAAGGTCCAAAACACTTTCCTATATAAACCTCATCATACCCTCACTTAGGGTTTGATACCCTTTCTCTCTCAAACCAGCCGCACCCTATTTCTTTTTTTTCTCCAGTCATTTTTCCGGCCAAACAAACACCACCTTCGGCCACTTAAACTCACCGTCACTACCACCACACTCCTTACAACCTCCCCATCATTTTGACGTACATCACGCGCCAATAAATACCTCCCACCACCACAGCTCGAGTTCATCACCAAAACCATCTCTCTCGTTTTATTGATACCAGCGGTCGAAGGTAGGAAAACCCACCACCCTTTTTGTCATTCTAGCGACGGTGGCGGATAAGTACATGAATTTTCAAGAGTTTTTTATTAAATAAAGATTAAAACTAATAAATATGAAGCTAAATAATTGTTTGGTATCATTTTCTTTCTTTTTGTTATTGTCGTTGTTGTTGAGTCGCGAAAACAAGGGATGCCGTGAGCTTGAGCTCACAGCCTTGTGTATCGAGTCGAGTTTTATGAGTCGAATCTTGGTCATAAGTTCGTGTCTAGGTTAAGATGGAGGGTTGTACATTGTGTTTAAATGATTCTAATATTGGGTGTAGGGGTGTTTTTAATGATATTAATGTAGAATAAGGGTTGTACATTGTGTTTAAATGATTGTAATATTAGGTGTAGGGGTGTTTTTAATGCTATTAATGTAGAATTCTAAGGAAAGTGGTCTGAATTTTGATTCATGCTAGTTTTTGTTGTATACAATGCTTTGATTGTTGTAATTATGAAAATTGCTTGCTTTAAAGTGTTGTAAACCATGCATTATTTTTTGTACATCTGAATTTTTTGTGGAGAGAGTCCTTTCTCAATTATAAGTATAGATAAACGGATCATATAATACTTGATCTTTAAACGAGACTGTTTGTACTCCTATTGAAATTTTTGAAAAGATGAAGATGAAGATTACGAGATATATATTTGTATAAAAGATTATTAGATTAAAAGAAACAATGGTTAACACCATTGGAGCCTTGGTCGAGTGGTAATGTGTTGGTTTTGTAAACGTTGTGACCCGAGATTGAGCCTTGCTAAGGGAATTTTAATTATTTTCAGCCCAAATAATTGGATAAAAGAAACAACAATTAACAAATAATTGGATAAAAGAAACAACAATTAACATCACTGGACGCTTGGTCAGTGGTAACTTGGTACAATTACCTTTGTAACAACCGTCTCCTTACCACGTGGGAAGCTTCACACGTTCCCTCAAAACACGGTTTAGCCGGTCAACCTACGATAACCACCAAGCCGCCCTCCTCAAGCTCCAACAAACTTCAATCGTGTCCGACTACCAAACCGAATTTGAGAGATTGAGCAATTGTTTAATCGGTATGCCTCCAAACGCGCATTACTTGATTGCTTTATCTCCGGCCTTGACATACAACAAGAACTCACAATTCTTCGACCCAAACCATCACTCAAGCTATCGGTCTTGCAAAACTAATCGACGACAAAACAAATGATCAATATTCGACACCAACAAATGCACCCTTTGTAGCGTGCTCCAACCAGCCCTTTTGATCAACGTCTGACACCAACAAATGCACCCTTGCTAGCGGCTCCATCCCGCCCTTCCGAGACACTCCCACTCAAACGCCTAAACCCTACTGATATGCAAAAGAGACGCACTGCAGGCTTATGTTACAACTGTCCGGAGAAGTATCAACCGGGTCACCAATGTAACCTGCCTAAATTTCTTCTTCTTCAATCGAAAAACGAACCCAAACCAGAAACAACAGACCCCCCGTGGGGGCTATTTACAGTAAACCATGAAAATGCAGGACCTTGAGAACAATGTCCATTCTAAGGACTAGGGTATTGATACGTGGGTGATCAAGTTAAGACCAAGTCTATTAGGGTCTCAACAACATTTCCTTATTTTCCCACGCACAAGTTTGAAGCCATGCATCATTTTAGGAATTAAAAGTGGAACCCCACTATTGCATTTAGTCTATGCTTACACTTTACATCCATGTTCTCAATATTAGTTTCCACGTATGGGAGCATATTAATCTTTCAAGTTTTCAATTATTACAAACAATTTTTTCACAGATATTGTTATCATAATAACCAGGGCCAGTTTTTACTCAGTACAATGGACTACAACTTTTAAAAATTTATACAAATCAGTGTTTAATTTGTGCTTATATGCTGTAAATGATTATTATGAATTAAAGTTGCAACATGATTGTATAAATTAGACAACTAACTCATCTGTAAAGGCAAAGATTTATTTCGCCATAACATTCTGAGTCTTGCATTCTCTATGCTTTTATTGATTAATATGAACTGAAGCATTCAATATCACACATTGTAATAGGTATTCTTAAATTATCCTTGCAGCACTATTACCTCAGTGATTGTTTTCCAGATCTTTTCAATAAGTTTATTGATACACTGATGCTACTAAATAATTGGTTTCAGATCTAATATAGATTATGTTCTTCACATAGGAAACAGATAGGTGCTAGATATTATTATCCAAGTGGCTACTAAGCCGAAAGACGAGATAATCTTGAAAATGGAAAAGTGGAACATGCCAATGATCCAAATATTAAACTAACATATCGCTCACCAAATGATTGAAACAGGGCATGGGACTCACACGGCCTCCACGGCTGCTGGCTCGTACATTATGATTATGTACATGAACTACAAAGGGCTGGCAAGTGGTGGTGCACCAATGGCTAGGATTGTGGTATACAAAACATGTTGGGATTCGGCTGTTAGGATGCTGACATATTAGTTGCATATGATGATGCGGTTAGAGATGGTGTTCAAATAGTGTCGTTATCTCTCAGCCCTGATGCTCCTCAAGGAAATTACATTAGTAATGCTATTTCTATTGGCCCATTTGACGCTGTCAGCCGTGGAATAACGGTTGTTTCTTCAAAGGGGTGAAAGGGTCTGCCACAAATCTTGCTCCATGGATCATTACGGTTGCATTTACATCCATTGACAGAGACTTTATAGCTAACGTAGAAACAGGGAATGGTGTTAAATTGAAGTTCTCTCATTTTAAAGACAATAAGTTTTTTTACAACGGGTGTTCAAGTCGCAATAATAAGATAGTCAAT
Organism: Artemisia argyi; assembly: GCA_030686995.1. Classification (NCBI taxonomy): domain Eukaryota; kingdom Viridiplantae; phylum Streptophyta; class Magnoliopsida; order Asterales; family Asteraceae; genus Artemisia; species Artemisia argyi. The sequence continues at coordinate 107,918,999 of CM060688.1, read as the reverse complement.
TACAAAGAGATTATCCAAACACCCCTGTAATTTCATATAATCAATTATAAAATGTATATACGAACACCCCCTAAAACATCATGATTATATAGCTATGGGTTCATTTGATGATGGTAACAGGGTGAAAGTCTAAGCATACTTCAAATGAGAGCCCCATAAGAATCATATCTGCTTCAATAACAAATAGGGGTTACGTCACTCGCTATCAATCCTGGTTTTGCAACAGGTACTTCTGTTGATTGTAAAAAAGTTAACAGTTTTACGTAGTCAAGTGAAGTGTGGAAATTACACACACACACACACACACACAAAAAAAAAAAAAAAAAAAAAAAAAAAAAAAAAAAAAAAAAAAAAAACAAAAACAAACAAGAGGAAAGGTGCTATTATGTAGACATGTAGAGCATTCGTCGGAGTCAAAGGTTGGCTAAAAGTCAAACAGTCAAAGCAGCCGGTGGAGTCGATACCTGCTGCCATCATTGGAAGAAAAGTGAAAAGAAGGATTATCCTACATTAAGAACACATGGTTTGCACCTTTTACCTCTCCAAGTGTTTGACTTCGTAAGCAATAATTTACTTTTTATTGCAAGCTAACAACTGTAATATCCGAACGCCAAATTATCATTAAACAATGCAAAAACACTCTTTCTGTCAGCAGGAATCCAACTTCACGGGATTACGAATTTCCTCATCAGAGGCTGTATTAGGATCTCAACACGCTCATCGTGTAGCATCATTCTCTTCTAAAGGTCCGAATGGATTAGCCCCAGAAATATATAAAGTACGTATGCTTAACTTTTGCGCGACACTTAAAAACATTGATTTATGTACCACAGTTGCCTTTGACCAGATGTTATATCTGCTGATCCTAGTAACACTTGGTTTGTAACTTGTTTATAGCTAATTTTGATTACAGTAACGTAGCCGGATGTTGCAGCTCCCGGGTTAGAAATCCTTGCAGCATGGTCTCCTGCTATCGGGCAAAAAATGAAGTACTCCGTACAACATACTGTCAGGATTCAGGAACTTCCATGGCTTGCCCACATGTAACTGGAATTGTAGCCTTGATCAAAGCTGCTAATCCTTCATCGTCTAATCTGCCATCATGACTACTGGTAAGCTTACATTTTGTGCTGTAACACATTTCAAATCATAGAGCACCATTTCATAACTCCTTTTTTAGTATTTCCTCTGGCAATAGGATTTTCATCGTCCCTATTGGTTGTTCTAGGCTTTACCAATTAAAATACAAATGCATAATGGTTTATGCAGCTTCGATTTTTTCAGAGAGTGGAGCACCAATGAGAGTTGATCCTGACGGACGGCGTGGAAATCCCTTTGACTATGGCTCTGGCGTTGTAGACCTGACAACAGTCCTTGAATGGTCTAGCCTATGATGCAACACTGACAGATTACAAAGCTTTTCTTTGTTTAATCGGCTATGATGAAAAATCACTCCGTCTCATAACTCGAGACAAGAGTACATGTGAAAGCCAAGCATTCTCAAAGCCATCCAACCTTAATTATCCATCCATTGTTGTACCAAATCTCAAGCAAAACTTCTCGGTCACGAGAACTTTGGCTTATGTCGGAATCTCACAGAAACGGGGTTCAAGTCGATATAGTTCAACGAAGACTAGTATTTGACACATACGGCAAGAACTTCACCGCCACTTTCAGACCCTCCACCCAATATCAAGGTTATGTGTTTGGTTACTTAAAATGGAAGAACTAAAAGTCGCGTGTGATTACACGTACCTATGGTTATTCGAATCACGCCTTCTGACGCAGGTATGTAACTCGAAGTACTATGAAACATGCACATACTAAAACTGAATGAGGAAGATACAGATTTGAATGCAGATTTTTTTCTTTATCTGTCTTGTGCAGTTATTTTTTTAGCATATATAGTACTGAAAATGACATTTTTAGTTATCCTTATTCAATGTTAGTTGATGATTATTTATAAAACTGTGTTTTACATGTACCATCAATTAATATGAGCATAGAGTAATGTCTAGACTGCTATTTCATTTCTCTTTATAGAGGGTCATATGCATATCGTTTATAGAGGGCGATCATGAACACAGCTTTTCAAGAGTTTTTAACATGTTTTCTTAAAGTATCCACAAAAGGGGAAAAAAACACAATACGCGATTGAGATAATGGGAGTGTAATTGGTCTAGGTCCAACCCGGATGCTTTTCTCTTGTTTGGCTTACAACAAAGAATCCTACAACTAATTTACCTTTATACAGTAATTAATTAACATAATCAAACAACTAAAGTAGCTAGCTATTTTTGAATAAATTCTTAACAAAGAAAGCCTCATATACTAAGTTAACAAAACAATTGTATTTAGAAGTTAAGAGAATAACCTTATTTGCTCCAAAACTGATCAAGAGCATCTACAACGCCATCAAAACTACCAAACTTAGCACTCACCACATCCACACACACTCCACGACTCTCGGCTCCAGCTGCAGTCACCGGCCCGTGCGCGGCCACCACTATCCCAGGATTCCTCTTCACCACATCCCTCCACTCCAACCCCATGACCTTCAAACTCTTCAACAACCCTTGAACCTCAGCCGTACTGGCAAACACAATGGCATCCACCTTATGAGTTCCTAACAACCCCATGACCCCACACTCCGACCCCATCCACCGCGTCTCGTACGCGTCCACCCTCACTGCAACCCACCCCATTCGGTCCAAGTCACATAAGAAATTCGGGACAACCTCCGGTTCTTCCAACCCCACAACAAGTGGCACAGGACACAACACTTTCCTACCATATCCATACCCAAGCAACCCCACCAGCCCATCTGGCGTAGAAACCTCAGGTACTAAAAGAGTGATTCTATCACGGTTGGTGCAAAGCTTATTTATAAACGAGTTGTCAACCAGTTCAGAGTCTTTCCCTAGAGTGCATATTATGAACTTGTAGTCATCATGGTATGGGAATAAAGGTGGCGAGTGAATGCATGACATGGCGTGTAAGAAAGCTGAGATACCATTACGTGAGGTGAAAGCAAGTGCTGAGAAGCTGTTAATGATGGGTGATGGAGCTGTGAGGTAATGAACAAGGGATGAGTTTGTGTGAGCCGTGGGTCCCACGGAGATGGTCGGGCACCAGAGGGGTGTCCAGCCCTTGAGGGTGATGAGGGGGGAGAGACGTACCGCATAAGTTTCCGGTGTGGTGAAGCCGATCAGGCGGTTGTTGTTGATACTGTTTAAAGGGAAGGTCATTTTATTTTATTTTTTATTTTTATATATTTTATTTTTTTTGCCTAAGTTATCATTTTAGTGCTGAAATTACACCTCATCCATAGTTGGGTTCGTTTTATGTAGTACAGCGTGTCTGATTTAGAAATAAAACAAAACTTATCACTTTTATGTTTTATAAGTGTGGAAGGTGTAGATGAAGAGTTTGGCTCTTCATTCCGGGCCATTACCGCAATACCTCTCAACAACTAACCCCTCCTCATTAAACAACTAACCTAAACTTAATTATTTAAGCCCCACCACTTACAATTTTATTTTTTTATTCATTTTATTAAATAAATTAAATTCATTTCACTAATTATAAAAAATAATACGACAAACTAGTTTTATTTCATCCAATTAAATAACATGATATACGAAGAAAAAAAAAAAGATAAGATGCGAAAAAAAAAAAAAAAAAAAAAAAAGACCCATACGATACAAAAAAAAAAAGAAAAAGAAAAAAGTAAAAAACATACGATACAAAAAAAAAACATATGATACTAATATGAAAAGTAAACATTTTATTCATTATCTTCGGCGTCGAGACTTTGGTATTTCTGAGTTATTCTTGCTTGTCTCTTACGAATGATTTCGGCTCTTACAGGGTCAATAACCAAGCTGGGATCGAGCATTAGCATTTGCATATCCTGCCACTCCAACGCCCTTGCTTCTTTCTCCAACGCCTTTTCTTCCCTCTTTCTCCGCGCCTCGTAACAAGCCATTTGAGCGTCTTTTGCTTGCGTATACTTTTCGGATAATTGTCCCGAAAAAGTACTCGTATGACTCCAACTGGAGGTCGCCACACTCGACGTTTCTGTCGACTTTTGTTTCTTTCCAGCTCGTTTATTGTTTCTTTCGGGACGAGGTCGTTTGTCCGACCCGAAAATATCCTCAAGACATGTAATGTCTAGAGGTTCTTCAGCATCCCATTTCGGGTAGACTTTCAAGATCTCCCAAGCGTGAACATAAGTGAAACCCCTCGAACCAAAGCGTTCATCGAAGCTCGTTTTCGCATTCTCGATATGATCGTACTCATTTTCACCACTGCGACGCTGAAGATGTTTATAAATAGCGTTGAATTTTTGGCAGTCACTGTGAAAAACTAGAAGGGGGGTTGAATAGTTTTACGTCTTTTTCGTTTTATTTGTTTTATAAAAGTTAGCTTCTAAAGAGTAGACGTAAGTTTTCAAAAGTCTTTAATGCAAAAATATAGATGCTAGTTTATTTAAGATTTTATATAAACACTACTTATATATATATATATATATATATATATATATATATATATATATATATATATATATATATATATATATATAATGTTGAAGGAGGATTTGCAATCTCATATATCATATATAAGTATATGTATATGTATAAGTGTTTTAATATAAGTTTATGTACTTGGTTTGTTTTTGTAAAATTAATGTTATGAATGAATTTTAGTTTGATCTTTATGTGAAATCAATATATGCACAACACAAGCAATTATAGCTATGTATGAAATGCTAATAAGTAATTAATCAAAAAGTGATAGATGGAAAGATCAAACCGAGAGACAAAGGATTTATAGTGGTTCGGCTACAAGGACACCTTCCTTACCCTACTCCACTCCCCGAGTCACCTACTCGAGAGTTTTCTTCACTAGATCAAAAACCTCCCTTATGGCGGAGAAAACCTTACACACCAAATTACACACCACAACTTTGTCACAACACAATCACAACTTCTACACGACTTCTTCACACCAATTTACTTCACACCAATTCTTCCTCACACCTTTCTACTTCACTTCTAGCTTCTTCACAACTTTCTACTTCGCTCCTAGCTTCTTCACAACTTACTACTTCCTAACTCTTTTTCTTCATGCCACTTGTTTCTTCACACCTTCACTACTAAATCCTATCCACTACCCCAAGATATATACTACTTCACAACTTCTAGGCTTCAAGGTCTTCTCAACTTCAAAGCTTCAACTTCTTTGTCTTCACAACTATCTCGACTTCAATATACTACCACAACTTATTTCTTCTATCATTAATCCTATCCACCTCTACTTCTTCACTTCTAGTACTACTTCACACCTTCAATAAATCTAGATCCTATATCTAAATCTAACTAACCAATGTATACACTATATTCACCAAAGAATGAATGATGTACAAGATGAAATGATCAAACAACTTAGATAGCAAGATGATACTAAGTTGTAATACTCCTAGTTTTGATAAATAGAAGTATTCTTCTCTTTGCACTTGAATGAATGAGGCTTTGGATCACTTGGAAACAAAATCTTATGAATTATATGATCAAAGGATTTTTAAGATTGAAATGGAGATTTGAATCAGAAAGTTTTTAGTGCAAAAAGGTGAGAAAAATTCCAGATTTAAGAGGGTATTTATAGGCAACAAATTCTGACAGAGGAGCGTGGCCGGTCCCCTTAAATCAAGGCCGGCCCCCTTAAAATTAAAGGGACCGCCCCTTATAATTAAGGGGGCCGCCCAGCTGTAACGGCCAGAAAACTTGTCTTTTAGTGGGGAAAGTTTATTTGCTGAAAAACTAACTGATTTTGGTTAAAAATTTGAAATCATATATTTAGTATGATTAAAACATTTTTCTTTATTACCAAAAGTGTTTTTCAAAATATATAATATGTTTATATAATTTAATAAACTTTGTATTAGTTAATTAAATACTCCTTTGATCTTATAATGCATTAAACACAATGTTTATTCATACCTTAAGTGATTAGATGGTGAAAGTGACTATTTACTACTAAATACTTCTTTACGTCATGATTTTTGGTTTGACGTGTTTTCGTTTTGTGATTATCAAAACATAGAGATATCGAAAGATATGAATAACGTTTTTAGTCATTTATTTATATCAACAATCTCCCCCTTTTTGATGATTACAAAACCTAAACTCATTAAATCCAAAAATTAATTTTTAGACAAGTATTTAGTGAGTTTATATTCACTTCTCCCCCTTTTTGTAGAATCAAAAAGGTTTAAGCCAATAAAAGGAAAGCTCCCCCTTGATGTATGCTCCCCCTCGTTTGAGGGCACCAAGGGTTCGAGTATTGGAATTCTTGCAAGAAAAATATTAGAAGCACAAGCATGGCACAAGCAAACACATATAGCATAAAACCAACTAATAATAAGCATGGCAAAAGAGAATTAGAAACACATATTAAATCATTCATTAATAGAAAATGATTATGTCAACCCATAATCATTGTTACAAAGGCCATAAAGATAGAATACTAAACTAAGTAGAGCATCCTAATGTGCCAACAAGGAGTCTCACCAAACTTTCTTGAATCCCAAAATGGTTGAGGAGTTTTATTTGAAAATGAGAAACATAAGCATATAAAATGCTTGGTGGTTTAGTGGAGATAAACTTTTGGTTGCATGGATGTTGGTGAGTTTGGAGATGTGGAGCTTGGAGGTGGTGGATTTGAAGTTGGGTCTGTTGATTGAGAGTTTTGATGTTGTTAAAGTGATGGTGTTTGTTGAGATCTAGTAAGAAGATACTCAATCCAAGTAAAGTGCTCATTCAATGCAATGGTTTGTTGTTGGAGGAAGATGCAACAAGGGCAATTGTTAACATGCTTCTCAATTTGGTTGATGTTGTGTGGTGATGATGGTGAGCTTGATTGAGGTGGATCCAAATTGCGTTGAGCAAGATGTAATGCTAAAAGAGCACTAAGCTCATGAGCCTCTTTTCGCTCCTCAACGAACTTCAAGTGTTCGGAGGAAGGTGATGGTGGTGGAATATGATAGTTGTCTTGGGTGAAGGTTTGAACATGCAACAAAGGAATGGCATGTGAAGTTGTAGGATGTGGTGGTGGTACTCTTGGTGGTGGAGACATGGTTGAGCTTGGGTAGTCATGAAAACATGAAATGGGTGGAAGAGGTTCTTCATGAGTGGGTGGTGCTTTTGTTGAATGAGCAACATGTGAAGTATTGATTGAGAGATTGGGGTTGTTGTTTTGGGATTGAGCATGCTCATCATAAGAAGAAGCATTAATGAGGGCATGAGTGGATGATAAGTTGTGAGATGAGTCATTAGTGTGGCTTTGAGGTTTAGTTGTTGGTTGACTTGGAACAACATCACTTGAGTTATGACAAGAATCAAGTTTCCTCCTCCAAACGGGTTTGACGAAGATCCTTACGGTTCTTGAAATCTTTGGTTTTTGGTTGTTGGGAGATGACATGTTTGGGTGTGATGGCATTAATGATGGGAAGAGGGTATTTATAGTGTATGAGAAATGTGGTTTAGGAGGTAAATTTTGAGGGATAGTATGGGACAAAATATGTTTGTGAATTTTGGGAAGTATAGAGTGAAATGGGTCAAAAAGTGATAAAGAAAACAGTATTCCCGACCATCAGATGGCCGGTCCCCTTAATTAGGGGTCGGTCCCCTTAAAATTAAGGGGTCCGCCTTATATAATTATGGGGGCCGCCCATCTGGTGATTCCCAGAATGCCAGAAATGGGTTTTTGGCAGAAAATTTTCAAAAAGGTTGTGTTTTTGGATTTGGATTCAAGTAAGTTCAACTCTTTGAGGCAATATAGGGCATACTATTCATGAATGTAGAGAGTGTTACAGAAATAAGTAAAGTAGACAATTAATTTCTAATAATCATGCAATATACTAATTGATCAATTAAGATAGGCAACCAAGGAAGCAATAAAGCAAACTAGTTAAATATGCAACTTTATGAAAATGATAATATGTAGGCTAGTGCAAATATATTGATGAGTGCTTACAAGTAACAAGTAGGAAGATATGATTATATGGACTTCAAGACTTGTTACAAACAAGATCCATATGGGCAAACCATGATTCTCATGAAATGATTTGATCAAATTGTGAATGTCATTTTCATAGAAGTGTATGACACATGTGAGATAATCAAATATGTTTTAAATAAAACGTTTTTAGTTTTATTCAACAATGCTTTGAAATAAATTCAAGTGTGCATTACAATAAAATAAATTGAGTTTTGTTTCATAACATGTTAAAAAATTTTCAATCTTGATTTTGATTAAAATAAAGTTATGGTAGCTTATAGTTAAACATGTTGTTTGAAGAAAAATAATATAGATATTTGAAAGATTTTTATTCAAAGAGAGAGGTTTTAAACATGATGTTTTGATTTTGATAACAAGAAATTGCAAGTGAAGGATTTGAAATGAAAACTTTTCATACTCAAGAGAATCAATTAAGCCCATTGTCACATATAATCATCCCTAATGGCAACTAAAGATATGGAAGAGAGATGGTAGATTTTTATGATCTAAATGCAATGAGATAGAGAGGGACAAAGTAAATCATCTATGGATACAAGATAGACATATGTATATATATATATGTATACAAAACACATCATAATATTAAGTTACTAACAAGTCTTCATTATAACACATCTATTAATGCAACTAGTAAGATCATATAGTTTAAATAGTAAGTATTCTACTATAGATTATAGAAGATTTTCAATATAAATGAAGACTAAGAAAAATGATAATAGACTTAACAACAAGAGGGTTAATTATCCTAATATCATGTATACATATATTAGTATTAATGATCTAAAAGCATGGCAACTTATAAATTAAATCATATTAATATACTAACTAAAGCATACTCTAATATAATGTAATATTGACAAGTTTTTTTGAAAAGAAAACTTACCTCAAGTCCAACTTTTCTTTAAGAGTGGGCATGAGAGTAATAGAAGACATCTTAAAAGTTTGCCCAAAGCATGTCGAAGTAGCAAAGTAAAATCCCAACGCAATAAAGATCAAGGAGGCTTGATCCGAAAAACTTAATCGATCACAACAATCATCACAAGTCATGTAGATCAAAAATGGTAAAACAAGAATCCTTCGTCATGAGGTAGTAACGAACACACCATAAAGTCAATGCTCCAAAAGTGAAGAACAAACCACCAAAACCATAGATGACCGCAACAACGTCATAAACAAATCGTGTGTAGAATGTGAAACAGAGTAATAGGAACCAATAGTCATCAAATGAAAGAAAGCGAAGAGAGCGATCCAAAAAGTAGTATTCCCTTCGTTCGTTAATTACCTAATCATGACAAAGAGCTTGGTACCCAGATTCTCATGGGTCCGAGTTGGTTAGTTGAGAACATCCATTGCATTTAAATGCACATGATGAGGATGTCGTCGAGAAGTACAAGAATTCATCAATAGTTTGTTTTAATTAACAAACAATGACTTTCTTGACTAGAGTAATAAATAACGGATGTAAATAATATTAGTTCTAAATTTCTCCACTAGGTTTAACAAATTTTATTTGTTTTGATACATTTGTTAAAGGATCATTTGCGGTAAATCCTAAGCCTGTTTTATTATAAAATGACTTTTGAATGTTAAGTAAATATTTTAAAGATCTAGAACTATTTTCAAATTTGGCTAATATTTTTGCTTTTTCATTTTCCATTTTAATTTCATGTTTGTATTCTTGACAATATTTACATTTAAGATCAATTTCAATATTACTTTCAAGCCTAGACATTTTATCTTCTAAAATTATTTCCTTTTGAAAATTGTTTTCAATGGATATTGAAGATTTATTTTTAAGAATCATTTTTGAGTCAATGTTGCAAAAATGTTTGAAGTTTTTTTCCAATTTTGAAAATTCTAATATAAATTGATCATAGCAAAAATGTTTAGTTTCAGATTGTACCTCATTTGTAGTTGTACATTCTTCACAAGCTATACGGTGATCAATTACATCGTCCATGTAGCTCCATGTTTTCTTTGTAGTTTCGCTTAGATCTTGAAGCATGTAGTCCTTGCCATCAATACTTGTATTTATATTTGTTTGAATATTCTCACAAGCCATATTTTCATCATCTTCTTCGTTATTGCTACCTTCAATGATCACATTTGAACTAGTAGTACATGTGTTTATTTCAACTAAATATTTATCTATTAAATTTTCTAGAGTGACTAATTCTTGTGCAACATCAAGTTTATCATCTTTGGTTTTACATTTCTCTTGGTGAAACTTTAAAAGACATTTCCAAATATCATTTGCCGTTTTACAAAAGAATAATCTTTCATATTTAACTTTTGGTAGAGTTTTGAAAATAAGTAATTTAGCTTTAGTATTTTTATCAATTTTTGTTTGAAGATTTTTATATTGATTTTCAAAATCCATTTTGATTGGTTTAAGATCACCAATTGAAATGATATGTCAAAGATCAAGATCTATTGATTTCACATAATTTTCAAATTTGTTTTTCCATTCAAGAAAATGATCATTTTCAAATAATGGTGGTTTTTGCGTAAATTCCCCTTCTAGATATTTTTCAAATTCCATAGATCGTTACAAGTTTCAAAATACAATATATTTTAAAAATCTTGCTAGACGTGGCTCTGATACCAATTGTGGAAAACTAGAAGGGGGGGGGGGTTGAATAGTTTTACGTCTTTTTCGTTTTATTTGTTTTATAAAAGTTAGCTTCTAAAGAGTAGACGTAAGTTTTCAAAAGTCTTTAATGCAAAAATATAGATGCTAGTTTATTTAAGATTCTGTATAAACACTACTTATATATATATAATGTTGAAGGAGGATTTGCAATCTCATATATCATATATAAGTATATGTATATGTATAAGTGTTTTAATATAAGTTTATGTACTTGGTTTGTTTTTGTAAAATTAATGTTATAAATGAATTTTAGTTTGATCTTTATGTGAAATCAATATATGCACAACACAAGCAATTATAACTATGTATGAAATGCTAATAAGTAATTAATCAAAAAGTGAGAGATGGAAAGATCAAACCGAGAGACAAAGGATTTATAGTGGTTCGGCTACAAGGACACCTTCCTTGCCCTACTCCACTCCCCGAGTCACCTACTCGAGAGGTTTCTTCACTAGATCAAAAACCTCCCTTATGGCGGAGAAAACCTTACACACCAAATTACACACCACAACTTTGTCACAACACAATCACAACTTCTACACGACTTCTTCACACCAATTTACTTCACACCAATTCTTCCTCACACCTTTCTACTTCACTCCTAGCTTCTTCACAACTTTCTACTTCGCTCCTAGCTTCTTCACAACTTACTACTTCCTAACTCTTTTTCTTCACGCCACTTGTTTCTTCACACCTTCACTACTAAGTCCTATCCACTACCCCAAGATATATACTACTTCACAACTTCTAGGCTTCAAGGTCTTCTCAACTTCAAAGCTTCAACTTCTTTGTCTTCACAACTATCTCCACTTCAATATACTACCACAACTTATTTCTTCTATCACTAATCCTATCCACCTCTACTTCTTCACTTCTAGTACTACTTCACACCTTCAATAAATCTAGATCCTATATCTAAATCTAACTAACCAATGTATACACTATATTCACCAAAGAATGAATGGTGTATGATGCGTGGGAATCGCAACAGGTTTTACCTCTCGAGGGATCTCGAGAAGCTTACAACCCCCACCAGGCAGTGTACCTGATCGTTGTAGTATAGTATAGTGACAAGTACCGGGGGATTGATCGTTCAGCTTAGGAATAGTGTCGCTAGGATTAGAAAGCCTAAATACTAGTTCTAAAGGTGAGGGATGATTATTTTTGTGTTTTTATATTTTTTAGAAATCAAATTAAAATCTCGGGTTTTGGAAGAGTGGGCGAAATTAGTTGCTATTCAACTAACCCAATACTAAGATGCAATCAAAATAAAATACTAAAAATGAAAGTAAACTAATTTATACTAAGGTTGTGAGCAGTAATTGGAGAAAATGTGTTTACTTAGATTTCACTACTCCCTAGATATCTTTTACACGTTAATTACTTGTTATAATTGCATGGATGACGGATCGTATTCCTTAATACCATTCATGGGGTGGCACACATAACTCCCCAATTCTATGAGCTCTTATCTCCTCCTACACCATGCCCAGCACAACTATACGGATTGTAAACAGTGGCTCATGCATTAAATACAACCAATAAAGACCTAGTGCGCGTTGGTTCATGTTTCTTAAGACGTTCAAGCATGTTACCAATTGGAGATCTGCCAGTTTTCTTAAGCCTAACATATAAATCATTCATCCAAGACAAGAATAAACAAGTAATCAACACATAATCAATATCTAGGTTTCATTAGATCTAAGCAAACACAAAAGAGATCTAGCCTAGCATGATAGAATTAAGACAAGAACATGATATAGACAACCAACACATAGACATATTGAATGAATTAGAAGAACACTTATCTTGATTAATCATGCAAGGTATCAAGGGGTTGGAACCCTTGAAAAACCTGTAAAGTTACACCAAAATCGTACTTAGGGTTTCTCCCAAAACTTCTCTCCTTAAATGTGAAAAATTAGAAAACTATATATAAGAAAAGGGGTCTGACGGCGTCAAGACCAAATAGGTGACGCCGTCACCTCGCCGCCAAAACAATCCTCGGACTGCCTAGATCTACATTTGACGCCGTCAAGAACATTGCATTTCCAGGCCGTCACGACTTTAACTCTTGACGCCCTACCCTCATGACGCCGTCAAAACTCTTCTGGGTCGTCATGGACTTTTACTCTTGACGCCGTCAAGAAACTCCTCTTGACGCCGTCATGCACTGTTCCCAGCATGGAAAATTAAGACTTTGGCGTTTTCTTCACTTTTATGCTCCAAAAACGTCCGAATTGCTTCCTTTTCCAGATTTCACTCCCAAAGTACCTAAAATCACAAAAGGAACGATTTAGGGCAATATTTGATCAAATAAATTCGGATTCGGGCTTAAATGACCCCCTAAAAACGGATCATTTTTCGCCTCATCATATACCCTTACACTTGAGATTTGCTTGTCCTCAAGCAAATGCGCTTTTATTCTACTCAAAAGACAAGTTAGGGGTCATTTAACACTAATATAAAAGTAATTATAACAAATAATCGTTTCACTAAAGACCAATAGATAAGCACGGAGGTCAAACACAAACACCTCACAAATAGTGTTTAGATACTCACATCTCTCGGGTGTAATAAAGTGTAAATTACAATATGGAAATGGAAGATATCTCTCACTACCTGTCATAGCAAAATAGATTACCATAGGCTTGGGAAAGGATCAAACCTCCACCACATGGTGTAAGCACCTAGGATAAACTATCAAAGAGGTCTTTTAAAGGGTTGTAACGTTAGGTGTAGGGATATGAAATACACGGTTTTGTTGGATAAAGGAAGTTTTACTGGTGGCGAGTTAACAATCTTGGTTAATTACATGTACAATATGGCGTTGCTAAGACAAGACTAGACTCGACTTAAGCTAATAAATGAAAAATAACAAAAACATAAAATGAACATAGAATAAAAAGGGATGGTAGTCCGTATGTTTTTCTTCTTTTTTTTTTTCTTTCTCTTTTTCTTTTTCTTTTTTTTTTCTTTTTTTTTTCTTTTTTCTTGATTTTTTCAATTTTTTTTTTTTTTTTTTTTTTATTTTTTTATTTTTTTTTTGCATACACTCTTACCCTACCATCTAAAATAATACATCATAGGGGATTGAGCATTCCCCTTACACTTGAATCTTTACATACTTTACATTTAACTAATCTAATGACTCGAATTAAGAAAATCAAAACACTTGGAGCACTTTTAAGATTAACGTACATATGGGGGTAATAAATGATGTTCTTCCCCATTACTCCATAAAATAAGTACTTACCCATGAGTCCCAATCATCCCAAAACAATATGTACAAGGATATGACTCGACTTAGCAACCATGTAATCAATTAGATAGTTAACTTAGGGTTTAACAAATAACAATAATGCACTAAAAATGAGCGCATACACGGAAGGCTAAGGCGATTTGGTTGTACATTTAAGTGGGGTGTAACAAATTCTTCCTTTAAGTAAAATGCTTAAAGTTAGAAACGAAAAGATAGGCTCGGAGGGGTGTACTAGGGGTATCGTGTAATAAAAATGAGTACAACGCTAAGGGTGTGGGAAAAATTAGTTGACTTAACTAGCCAAGTAATATGACTTAAATGGTCAAGTAATTATGATACGGGTTTAACATAAGGGTGATCCTAATGCCTCTTATCATGTAGTAAATCCTACTACACGAATGTAGTCTCACTAGCGGTCTCGTGATGCATCACTAACGCAAGTTCTAGAATCTAAATGCTACCGGTACACTCATAAGCACTAATAGTAAATGCTTTTCCTATCAAATCTAAAGGCGAACCTCACATTTTTGGGTGGAAAATTTTTCTGAATATACGGTTATGTGCTAGTCATACAATCTCCTATCCATGAAACGCTTGCTATGGCTAAAGTTTCACTCCTAAATGTTGTAAAAAATTTTAAATTTGGCGCTAAAATTGCACTAACAAGTATTTCTCATAGTTTTATTACACATCTACCATCAAACAAAACAAACTCAAGCGAAAGTGCATATGTAAGGTGTCATCTTTTTACCCTCCCCTTACACTTAAGATGAACATTGTCCCCAATGTTCAAGTAAAGAATGTAAAAGTGAAAAAGTAAAAAGAATGAAATCAAATACTCCCCTGATTCGCTCGGTATGGATAATAAGGTGGCCAGGTTAAATCTTCCTCCAAGAAACTGAACAATCAAAGCTTCCCTTCCAAAATATAAATCATCTTCTTGTCATACATAACCTGTAAAACCTGACAAAATAGACAAGACAACCTCGCGTAAAATCGGCGGCATCCTATATAAGTTTCTAAATCCTAGAAAACAAGATAAGATATAATGCTTGTGGAATGAAGTTTGCAGATCTCCTGGAGATTATAAAACTTAATAATTCACAAAAACCATAAGACTCCGTTAGAAAAAACAAAACCGGTAAAATTTCCAGATTTTAACTCCTGACGCCGTCAAGAGTAAACCCCTGACGCCGTCAGAATTGACCTGCAGAAATCCTTATGTCAAGTTTCCGAAAAATTTCTAGAAAAACTTGGTCCTACTTCCTGGAAAATCCTGCAAAACTTCATTATGACTCAATACAAGCATTTGACTCTAACAAATACGAATATACATGTTCATTTAATATTGTGGAGAATCATGATCGGTTTATTTCTTAAAAACATATTTGGGGTTTCCCCTTAAACTTATCTTTTGCAAAAATACTTCTAGGTGGAGTTAAGACTAGGCCAAAACAACAAAGTAAAGTATTTCCACATTTTAGTTTAGAAACATGATCTACCAACAATAAAAATTAAACATGCATACGGAAACAAATAACAAACAAACAAATAAAATCACACAAAACATGGGTTGCCTCCCAAGAAGCGCTTTTCTTTATTTACGAGTCTTGTAGCTAGACTCAAGGTCATGGGTTACTACGTGACACGGGTGAGTTCCTCATTGAGGACATCTTTGGGATAAAACTTAGGTTTCAACTTCCTATCGGTTTCCTTAGTATGGTATGACCTTTCAAACTTTTCTCCATCCGGATCATACAAAGTCATTCTAATATGCCATGACCCGTCACCTTCTTTAGGTGGCTTGTCCCACCTCCATTTACACTTGTCTCCCTCTCTTTTCCATTTATTCCTTTCTATGTTGATGGGCATTACGCTTAATAACTCAATCATCTTCCTAAAGACTAAGGGATCCTCAAAGGGGTCTAGCTCTTCATCTCTAGCTATGAGTTGTTCTACCGAATGTGTCTTTTCAACAAAATCTTTTTCTAGATAAAATGGGCATTGAGGTCCTATAAAGTTCCTTTCTATCCAGGGTCCATATCTAGATGGCCTCCTATTCATCTCTACCCAATGCGGTGTCGGTTCATCATCACAATCATAACTATGCTTCTTAACATCATACACCGACCAAGTATCGCCTTCACCTACCGTTATCTTGGATTCCTTGCAATCTATCATGGCACTAGCGGTTGCTAAAAATCCTCTTCCTACCAATAATGGACATGTAGTGTCACTAACCATGTCTAGGATGTGAAAATCCGCTAATATAGTTAACTTTCCTACGTGAACAACTACATCCTTAATCATTCCAACCGGGTGGGCAATACTCCCATCCGCTAGCCCTATCAATACCTCCGTTTCCTCTAACTTTCCTAGCTTAAGAGCGGTGAATAAGGATAAGGGAATCAAGTTGAGACTTGACCCTAAATCGGCTAGTGTGTCGAAAGCTTTGGATCTTCCTATCTTACAAGGCAAAACAAATATACCCGGATCATCAAGCTTCTTAGGCAACTTGTTTTGAACGAAGGCGGTCCCATTTTTACCTAGCTTACACTTCTCATATTTTTCTAGGAGGGTACTATAGTAAGGAGCACGCGCTAAGACATCAATGACGGGGCGTTCAAGGTGAAGTTCTTTGAATTCATCGTCAAGGTCTTGCGTAAGAGGTGTTTCAACTATGCTTTTGACCGGCTCTATAGTGGGTGTTTTATTTGATTGGTCCTTTTAGGGAACTTGGTTTTGTTTGAAACACGTGCTCGTTGATTTAACCGAGTAGTATTGCGGACACGAAGTGGGTGACGAAACTGAGGATATGGAATTGACGGTTAGTTTCGGATTCTTGACCGTGTCGCTCGGGAGTGCTCCCATTTCTCAGTCATTGAGAACTTTCAACAATGCATCAATCCTAGTGGTCATCTCGCTTTGCTTTTGTTTGAAATCGGCTTCAAACTTAGATATGCGAGCTTCTTGAGATGCCATGAACTTTGACATCAACCCTTCAAGATTGTTGGTACTACCATAGTTGTTAGAAGGATTGTTGTTGAAAGTACGGTTGGATGGTGGACCGTTTGGTTGGTAACGATTAGGCGGATTGGAAGAATTGGGTTGATTTTGTTTCCACCTAAGGTTTGGGTGATTTTTCCATGAGGGGTTGTATGAATCACTGTAAGTGTTTGGCTCGGGTTTGCAAGTGTACCACTTATCTCCCGCTTCGTCGGTACGCGTGGATGCGTAGTCCGCAAAAGCTGTTCCGGGGAGTTCCACACAATCACGAGTGTCATGGGGACCACTACATAATTTGCATGAAGAAGTGATTTTGTTCACTTGGCTTGAAGGCTTCGGAGCTTCGTAAGATTTCATGAGAAACTTGACTTGGTCCTCAAGTTCCATGATCCTACGGTCGGGAGTGCTAGAATTGTTCGAAGGCAAAGATATTGCCTTAACGTTTTGTTCAAATCACGGGGATCATTCCAACTTTCGTTGTCATAGAGAGCAAGATCTTCTATGAGTTCCCATGATTGTTCCGCACTAAGATCACGTAGCTTACCACCGGCCGATTGGTCAATGGCTCGCCTCGTGGAGATGTCGATATGGTCATAAAAAATTTGGACTTGGAGCCAAAGATCTATGCCATGATGAGGGACTTTTTGGAGTAAGTCGTTGAAACGAGTCCATGCTTCATAAAGAGATTCATTTTGATGTTGTTGGAACATCAAGATGTCATTTCTAAGCTTAGTAGTTCTCCCAGGTGGGAAAAATTGAGCAAGGAAACGAGTGGTGAGATCATCCCATGTGGTGATGGATCCCGCGGGTAAACGCTCAAGCCATTGACTAGCTTGATCCCGTAGAGAGAATTGGAATAGGCGTAAACGGGTAGTCTCTCTAGTTTCAACACCTAGGTCTATGGAATCTACGATTTTAAGAAAGTCCTTGAGATGTTGGTTTGGATCTTCGGAACGAAGTCCATGGAATGCACATCCGATTTGCACCAACCGGATGGTGTCGGATTGCAAGGGGGTCACATTGGCTCCGGTGAGCTCAATGGTGTTTTGGTAGCCTTGGTGGCTAGGTTGGGAATACTCTCCTAAGGTTCGGGGCCTAAGGGGTTCTAGTGGTGGGTTTTGTTGTGGTGGGATGACGGGTTCAAAGATGTTACCACCTTCCATGATGTCGGATGGTAAAGAGTTACGAACAAAGGCACGAAGAGATAAGATAGACTAGAGAGAACCTAAAAATAAAAATAAAATCTTACTAGAAAGGAATCTAGCAAGTAGACCTAATAAAAAGAAATCCTAACCTAGACAATAACTATTCCCCGGGCTGCGGCGCCAAAAACTTGATGCGTGGGAATCGCAACAGGTTTTACCTCTCGAGGGATCTCGAGAAGCTTACAACCCCCACCAGGCAGTGTACCTGATCGTTGTAGTATAGTATAGTGACAAGTACTGGGGGATTGATCGTTCAGCTTAGGAATAGTGTCGCTAGGATTAGAAAGCCTAAATACTAGTTCTAAAGGTGAGGGATGATTATTTTTGTGTTTTTATATTTTTTAGAAAGCAAATTAAAATCTCGGATTTTGGAAGAGTGGGCGGAATTAGTTGCTATTCAACTAACCCAATACTAAGATGCAATCAAACTAAAATACTAAAAATGAAAGTAAACTAATTTATACTAAGGTTGTGAGCAGTAATTGGAGAAAATGTGTTTACTTAGATTTCACTACTCCCTAGATATCTTTTACACGTTAATTACTTGTTATAATTGCATGGATGACGGATCGTATTCCTTAATACCATTCATGGGGTGGCACACATAACTCCCCAATTCTATGAGCTCTTATCTCCTCCTACACCATGCCCAGCACAACTATACGGATTGTAAACAGTGGCTCATGCATTAAATACAACCAATAAAGACCTAGTGTGCGTTGGTTCATGTTTCTTAAGACGTTCAAGCATGTTACCAATTGGAGATCTGCTAGTTTTCTTAAGCCTAACATATAAATCATTCATCCAAGACAAGAATAAACAAGTAATCAACACATAATCAATATCTAGGTTTCATTAGATCTAAGCAAACACAAAAGAGATCTAGCCTAGCATGATAGAATTAAGACAAGAACATGATATAGACAACCAACACATAGACATATTGATTGAATTAGAAGAACACTTATCTTGATTAATCATGCAAGGTATCAAGGGGTTGGAACCATTGAAAAACCTGTAAAGTTACACCAAAATTGTACTTAGGGTTTCTCCCAAAACTTCTCTCCTTAAATGTGAAAAATTAGAAAACTATATATAAGAAAAGGGGTCTGACGGCGTCAAGACCAAATAGGTGACGCCGTTACCTCGCCGCCAAAACAATCCTCGGACTGCCTAGATCTACATTTGACGCCGTCAAGAACATTGCATTTCCAGGCCGTCATGACTTTAACTCTTGACGCCCTACCCTCATGACGCCGTCAAAACTCTTCTGGGTCGTCATGGACTTTTACTCTTGACGCCATCAAGAAACTCCTCTTGACGCCGTCATGCACTGTTCCCAGCATGGAAAATTAAGACTTTGGCGTTTTCTTCACTTTTATGCTCCAAAAACGTCCGAATTGCTTCCTTTTCCAGATTTCACTCCCAAAGTACCTAAAATCACAAAAGGAACGATTTAGGGCAATATTTGATCAAATAAATTCGGATTCGGGCTTAAATGACCCCCTAAAAATGGATCATTTTTCGCCTCATCAGTGTACAAGATGAAATGATCAAACAACTTAGATAGCAAGATTATACTAAGTTGTAATACTCCTAGTTTTGATAAATAGAAGTATTCTTCTCTTTGCACTTGAATGAATGAGGCTTTGGATCACTTGGAAACAAAGGCTTATGAATTATATCCGATGAGCAAGTGTTTGACTTGCTTCTTTCAAGTCATCGTCAGCATCTAAATTTACGACGCTTTTGGCTTTTTGGGCTTTGGTTTTTTTTCCTCTACCTTTGGCTGGTGATCGTGCCTTAGGTACATTAAAAGTTTGGTGAGATGGTTGTGATGGAGGAGTAGGAAGGATGGTTGATTTGGGTTATAAAATTGTGGTGTCGGATTAAATTGGGCTTGATTTGCGAATCCTTGTTGAAACGCATATTGTTGGTTACAATAAATTTCATTTGGATTGAATTGTTGGGAACCATATGGTGATGAATGGTTTGAATTTTGTGACGGGGGAGTAGAAGAGTTTGACGATCCCCCGTATTGAGGTTGGCTTGATGTTAGGAGGTTCGTGAAAAGCCCCCTTGGTTCGGGTTTTGAGACATTTTTTTGTGTTTATTTGAGAAGAGGAATAGAAGGTTTTATTAGTTGGTTTAATTGTAGTGAGGAGAAGTAAAAATGAGTTAGTATTTATAGAGTTTGTGTGTGTTTTAAAAGAGAGAAAAAAATAGTAATCGACCGTTTGTTTCAAACGGTAATATATCCGTTGTTTACTTTCTCCAAGGTACCTTTTGTCAGCAAACTCATTCGACGTGCCCACGAATAAGTCTCCAACGAAGAACAACGGCGAGGGGGGGGGGGGGGACGGTGGTGCAACGAAGAACGGCGAGCCGTTCTTGTTGGCCACGTAGGAACGACGAGCTAGAAGAAAGAGCTGCACCTTCCACTCTAACTGTCCATATTCGCAATTCATAATAATTTTTTCCCTCCCAAAATAACTTTACCTCACAAAAATTTCACAGTATAATTATTGTTTTTATTTTTCACTAAAGAGCAGTTTTACTTCTTCTTTTTAAAATTCTTAATAATATCTTCAATTAAAAGTTATATATAAGGCGTATAAAACATTCATCCAATTTTTTAAATCTTGAATTTCTTAAATTTAATATTGATTTTATTGACTTTTGAGCTGAATATTTTATATTAATGAGCCACGAAAATTTTCATATCACAGTTAATAGTTTCCATGATTTGGCTTTTGGCAAGTGACTTTTGACTTTTGGTCTATTATATATGGTAAGATGAAAAAAACTTTTACATTTAAAACTTTAGAATATATTAATTTATGGATGCATATTTCAAACTTGTGGGAGTGTTCATCTATTATAATAAATTAGACCAAACTTCCTTATTATTTTTAGTAATAAACAAATAATTTAACAAGAAATAAATAATATTTGAGCGTTGATCAGTTTCGTTACAACTAGGGATGAGCTCGGTATCAATCTCGTACCGAATTGGTTGTACCATTTTTTCCTGAGCATGAAAGGGGTGTACCGGACGGGATACCGGTACCGGTACTCCAGTACCGGTACACGGTATCGGGAAATCGGTACCGTACCATTTTTTCCCGTTTTTTATTGAACCAAAAAAAATCCATGTTTCTTGCAAGTAAGTTGATATAAATTTATTATGGTGAACACAAAGTACTGATGATCAAGTTGCAAGTTAAAAAAATAAAATTGCTTTGCTGTTACACTTTCTTTTTTCCTTCATAAAGTAACAAGACTAAAAGGTACCAAATGCAGCAGTCATACAGTCATAGAACTTGAATAGAATACCTTGACTTCCCATAAAAACACAGTCATAGAAGCTGTCTTACAGAAACCAAATGCAGCAGTCATAGTAGATACTCACAATTACTTGATTTGAATAACCTTCCAAATGCAGCAAAACTAAAAGTATAGTAAATACCTTTTGCCATTCAAGATACGATTGGAAATCTTGGTGCATTTAGTTTCCACCATTCAATAATGTCAAAGTCTTTTGTATACCTAATCCGTGGCTCATTTAGATACCTAGTTAACTCACTTTCAAATTCAATTGAACCTGATTCTTCCAAATTCAAGAAGTCATACACAAAGTCAGTATCACCTCCATATGCTTTACTATATTCTTGATTACCAAATTCTTGATTCCTTGTTTGTTGAGAAGAACCTTTAGACCCAACCATATCAAACCTTGTTTTGTATGTTTTAAAAAAACTTCCATTCTTTGCTCAACCTTTTTCACCATCTCACTTTCCATGTCGTTAAGAACATCATTGTCAATTGTATCTTCATATGACATTTGATGAATAAGCATCGTTTTAAACCCATGTGAAACAAAGCATTGTTTCATAGTAGGGTCCAATATGGTGGCAAAATACATAAAGTCATTAAGCTTATCAAACTTGCCCCAATACTTGTTATATTTATCAACCATATCATGAACCTGTTAGTTTATGGACATTATTTTTGTAGTCTTATGTTAGGATCGAACTCGAGATCACGGGATTGCACACTTTACGTATGAGAATCGATGTTTAAATAGTTAATATAAAATGTTATATTTAATTATTTAATTCATAATAAACGACTAAAGAACGTTAGGTAATTAATGGAATTGACTAACGGTCGGTAAATGTTAACGGGATACGAAGAAAATAAAACAAGACAAGAGAAGGTTCGAGATATCCTCTCTTGGGCTTGTTTATGGCCAAACAATGGAATCCCACATCGGAAACCATTGTAAACTTGATCTCAACCATAAGGGTATAAATACATCCCATGTATTCATCCCTTGGTACACTTGATTTCAATAGAAGGCCAAACTTCTTCTTTTCTCCTCTCTTTTTCATAGGTCAACGAGTGAAGCCCCAAGAAAAGGGATTTGCGAGTAACCTAGAACATTACAAAGTGTTTGGTAAATCTATTGTGATCAAGAACTAGCATTCACATCAAATCGCTAATAGTACGTGTGTACAAGAACGTGATACTAACACACTATTGTTAGTATTCTTGGATTGAATAACCAAACGGTAAGGGGTTATTCTTTAATCCACATAAACCCTAATTAGGGTTCTTGATCTTGAATTGAAGAATTGATTCTTGTTCTTGATAGAATCAAAAGGTACATTTACTTTTATGTTTGGTTAATTAATTATGCATTATATGATCCTAATTGCCTTCGCTATGCTTACTTGATGTTATGTGTTATTTATGATTAGTCATTTTATATAATTCTAACAGTAGCATCATGAGCCGTTATAATGTGTAATTAATTACCAAAACACATAAAAAATGAATTTGATTGTTTTTGTATATGTTTTTTCGATTTAGGGTTTATGGAAATCAAAACCCTAAATTTTTAAGGCGATTTGCTTTAAAATTTCTTAGGGTTTTGGATTTTGATTATTAATTTGATTAGAAACTCTAGGTAAACATGTTTAAGTGTTTATGTAAACGATCTTGTGTGACTATATGCAATAATTGTTATGTGAAATCCATGAAAACATGCATGTTTAGTATGGATTTAATGTCATTATGATTTAATTGTTAAGATTAAACATGTAAATTAATTGATAGATGTCAAATTGGGGAAGACTCCAATATTAAGTAATCAATTATGTCTTATATGTGGTGTATATTAAATTTTGGTTTACGCCATTGACTTGTCAATGCATGTGGTTCACTTCCTTAGAAGTGAGAACCCTAATTTAATATATACATGAAAACCTAGAATTGATTATTTATATGATTATCGAATTAAGTTTGCATGTGGCTACATGTTTTAATACATTGTAATGGTTATGTTATGTATGTTTTATTTAGTTGTTTATTTATTTTTATTTGAATTACTTGTGTTTTGTTTATATATTGTAAAGACATGTTTATAAACAAATGGTAATTTTTATGAATAGAAAAATAATATGGACTAAATTTTTGGCGAAATTTGTTTTGGTAAATTTAAGAGTCAAAATTTCAAGGTTTAATTGATTGATGTTTTTGTATTAATAGTCGAACGGCGGACTTGATTGACAAACTATAAGGTTGTTTTAAGTGAAAACGGGTTTTTTAAGAGCTTCGTGCCTACCTTTGTTTCTACGCCCGCTTGTGCGTCAAATTGAACTTACCTAGTACCACTATTTTATGTACAATATCATCTTAAGGGTGAATTGACCTCAATTCCATAATGATTATCCGAAACACTAAGTCTTATGACTTATGCTAAAGTACGATATAGTGGATGATAATTGTAGGTAATTCCTTGATTGGTGAACCTAATACCTCAGTCAAAACTTTGATATTTTGGTCTTAGTGAATTGGTAAATAAAATTGTTTTGTAAAAACCAATGTTATGAAGTTGTATGCATGCTTCTTTATACATTATTTTGATAACATCAAAATTACTACCCTTAAAATTAAGTCGATTGCCATCTAAGTAAAGAACACTTGAAGTTGTGATTTACGTCATGTGAGAGCATGGCTAGATTGCAATGGAGAGGTGAACTTTATAATTTCATTACTAGCAGATCAACTGAATGTAATGGAATTATGGGAGTTTGCAGTTTTTAAATTAGACGACTTAAATTGAGTAGGAAGTGAGAGCTTGGACTCAAGGCATTAGATGGGGATGAAACATGCTTACATTGCATATGGATTTTTGACAAATGTAAATCCCATAATGATCTAGGAATTGCTATATGATATAGCCAATTTTTGTTCGACAATTACCTTGTTGAATACTTTCATTACTAGCAGATCAACTGATGTAATGAAACTATGTCAATTAGGATCCCAGCTTTAAGAAAATACTATGGTTTATATGAATATTTTCCAATGTGTATTTTATTTTCTTAAATATTTTATTATCGAAATTACAAAAATTGAATTTTGTTAATTCTTTTAATGTATTAATGCAACGTTAAAACCGTAGATGCATTTTGGGCTTTGGTAAATTAATCTCGTTCTGTTTTCAAACAAATGTTTGATTAAGAATAATTTACTTAAAAGACAAAGGAAGTCTCCTTTCTATGAAAGAAGAGTGAGACACAATCCTATTCCTTTTCATGATTGAGAAAGGATAATAGGAACATTAAAGTTGTCTAAATTCTAATATATAACTTATGGCAAACTTTAATAGTTAAGAATTGCTCATTTTCTATAAAGATTTTAGTACTCTATTTTGGTGATTGAATTCTTTTATAACAAATATGACATTTGGTTAACTACAACTTTATGAGTTATTAAAGTTAGAAGCTAGACTAATTATCGCAAAATGGTGAAAGACAAACTAGTTTATTCATCTAGTTGTTTTGGCTATTTAAAAGGTGCTACATACATTATAGGATGGTAGACCTATTAAGGAAGAAATTGCATGCCCAATTTTTCAAGTTAATAGCATTAATAGATATTCCATCATTTACGTAGTAGAATACACTCTTTAATGCATAAGTAATTGTTACAAATGGACATTTAAAGGCGTTGGAAAGTTAAAACCACACTATTTTCTTTCACTGGCTATGCAACACTTACAATATTGTCAAATTCAGTGGAAGTAATATGTACTTATTACTGAGTAAGGAATTATTGTAATGATCTTTAATTCAGTGGGAGTTACAAGCTTTGACATCTTGGTAGCTAAAGATAATTACTTTCCAAAAGTAGACACTCATACTTTTAAGGTTAGTCTTGTACGTTTCCTTACTAGACATTGTTGTTCTACATCTACTTGTTATGCTAAAATCTATGACACAATCATATTGATCACATAACCAAATGCATGGCGTGTTGTTTATCAGCTATATGAGGTTGTTCCATGCACAAGTGGGAGAAATGTTATATTTAATTGTGTGCAATAAACAACTCATAAAGATATGATTTAAAGGATTCTCTTGAGTGCAAGGTAAGAGACTAACATTATAATAGAAAGGTAAATTCTAATTTACACATCTAATTTAAGAAACACTTGAAGTTATAATTTACGTCATGTGAGAGCTTGGCTAGATTGCAATGGAAAGGTAAATTCATACTTTCATTACTAGCAGATCAACTAATGTAATTGAACTATGTTAATTTGTGGTTTCTAAATTAGATACCTATTAGAACATGTGTCAATATGATATCAAGACTACTCTAATTTGTAAATCTATGAATTCTTGGAATGACATAAATTAATAAAGTAATCTAATGTTATTTCAATCTGAATATTTATGTGTTCTTGGAATGACATAAAGAAATGAAGAAATAATGTTGTTTTACATTATTGTGAAGTAATAAATTAACTTGAAAATACTATTGAAACCAAGAGATGATGTTCATAATTACTTTAGTTAAACATGTTTATGTTTCATTGTAAAGATATGAACATAAAGTCTTCTAATTGATACAAGACTTATAATAAAGTAAGACGTTATCTTGTTATGTTTTATTTTTTAATTAAGACATATACATGAAGTCATTAAATTGTTAAATGACTTATAACGTATAGTGGGATTATAACAGTTTATGTTTTCTTGTAGAGACATGGACATGAAGTGACTTTCTCAAAAGTACTTGTGTTGTAAAGCATGTAATTGGCTTTAAAATACTATTATACCATTAAAATGACTTAGTTGGTAAATAGACAAGACAAAAGGAATATGGTTATCTTAAATATTGTTAGTTTGTCTTACAATATTAATCCTAATGAAATACCAAATGTTTATGGTATGTTCAGTTAGGAAAATCAAACTCTTGTTATATTGTTTTATTAAAGATAACTATGTATTCTTTTCGTCCAAAAGTTATCAAAGTTATAATATTGAATATGTATTGAATATACTCAATAAGACTCCAACCTAGAAGATTGATAAGACACCATCATATAATGGAATGTGACGAATCACATTAAGGTTTTGATGTGCTGGATTGTGGTCTACACAAAAGTTTTACTTCTCAAGGGATCTGGAGAAGCTTACAATCCCCACCAGGCATTTTACCTGACCGATGTAGTATAGTGAAGTGGCAAGTACTGGGGGATTGATTGTTCTCCACAGGGAATAATGTTCGCTAGGATTGACATTAATCTAACTAGGTCTAGAGGTGAGGGATGATTCTTTTTGTATTTTTATATTTTGTGGAAAACAAGTAAAAATCTCGGGTATTTGGAAGAGTGGGCGGGATTAGTTGCCAGTCAACTAACCCAATTAACTACTTAAACAAATAAAATAATATAAACAAGAAAATAAAATGTTGAGAGACTTCTAATATGAGAAAAACATGTTTACTTAGATTTCACTACTCCCTAGTTATCTTTTATTGATTAATTGGTTTGTTACAATTGCATAGGTGAAGGGTTGCATACCTTAATACCATTTGTGGGGCCGTGTATGATCTTCCCCAACTCTATAAGCTTCTATCTTTTCCTATGACGACACTTTTAGTATCCTATCATGGCCTCATTAATAGTTATTTATGCATTAAATACAACCAATAAAGCCATAGTACATATCCGATTACGTTTCTTAAGACGTTCAAGCAAGTTACCGTATAGGAGATTAGCCAGTTTTCTTAAGCCTAACGCTCAAATCAATCACCCACAACAATTAATGACAAACCAACAAACTATAATCAATAACTAGGTTTCATTAGATCTAAGCAAACACAAACAAACTTAAGCTAACATGTTAAAGAAAAGAAAAGCATACGATATAATCAAACAACACATAGACATATTGAATGATTAAAAGATAACTTATCTTCAATTGAACATGGAAGAAAAGAGGGTTTGAAACCCCAAAATAGCTGCAAAAGTCGACTAGGGTTCGTACCCTAAAGTTCTCTACCAAAAAGTCCTCCCTAATGAATGAAAACTTGAAAACTATATATAGATTTACTTGGGTGACGGTGTCACCTTTTGATGGCTGATGTCGTCATCTTGTCGCGGCTAGGGTTTCTTGTCGTCCAATCCAACTTCTTGATGCCGTCTCTCTTTATATCTTCTAGGCCGTCACGCTTTAGTGTGATACGTGACGGCCTACCCCTGGTAGAACGTGACGCCGTCACGTTTTAAGTCATGATTTCTCTTTTGCCACCTCTTGTTAAATAAGCTGACGCCGTCTCCTTGAACTCCTGACGCCGTCAAGTGCAAATTCCAGCATGGATTCTTAACTTTGTCGTTTTCTTCACTTTATGCTCCAAAAACATCCAAAATGTTTCCTTTATCAGAATTCTCTTCAAAAGTACCTAAAATGATAAAAGAAACGATTTAAGGTAATAATTGATCATATTAGCACGACTTAGGGCTTAAATGACCCCGTAAAAGCGTAACAAATTTCGCCTCATCAAATACCCTTACACTTAGGATTTGCTTGTCCTCAAGCAAATCAGCTTTTATTCTAATCAAAATACAAGCTAGGGGTCATTTAAAATTAATATAAAAGTAATTACAATGCATGATCGTTCCACCTTAATCAAAACAAGCACGGAGTTTATATACTAGCACCTCGCAAATAGTTTTTGGATACTCTCATCTCTCGGGTGTTATAAACCTAAATATAACTAATGGAAATGGAAAAATAAAGGGGATTTCTGGCCGCCACCCTCCAACTTACTCCGGCCAAAAACTCCATCCTGATCGATCCGTCCTCTCTACCTATTTGGTATGCAATACGTGTTATCAGGTTGGGTTTCTTATTAGGGTGGTTGGTTATGCGTTTTTTCTCACCATATCTATTAGAAATCCTCTCTACCGAAACCCTAACTATTATTTTTTTTCAATCGATCCTGTTTGAAGGTATCATTTTTATTTTCTTTAGGGTTTCATTGTATGGTTATTAGCAATCGTATCTTCCTATAAGTCGGTTTAATGATTAGTTATTAAAACGATCTTATTGTTTGATACGATCTGTGGGTATGTGTACATGGTTGGATCAATCTAAAACCCTAAAGGTTTATCTTGCAATCGATCCTCCTATTTATTAGGATTATCGTATTTCTGCTAGGGTTTTGGTTTTCTTATGGTTCGATCTTGTTCCTCATGAAGCTTAGCATAATATCTTTGAGGCGGTTTGGTTGATTATTGCTGTTTGCTAAGGCTGTATGAAACCCTATCTTGGGGTTTCGATTTTTGTACTTGAGGGTGCTGCTGCTGCATGTTATTCTGGAAGGTCACCCGTATTAGGGTGTGTTTATTGGCTGAGTTTTCGTATTCTGATGGACGCTATGAGTAAGTGGGTTATAGGAGAGTTGTTAGTTATTATGGATCGATTTGCTATTGATTGATGGCAGTTTGTTCGATCTGTTCTCATTAAACCCTATTAATTAGGTTTTATTTATGACTTGCTGCTATTGGTTTGGAATTTATGTTAGGGATGTTAATCCTATTGTTCATATACAACAGGTCAACTGAATTTTTGGTACGACATTATTTGTTTCTGATCTGTTGGTGTATATCAAGCATGGGTGAGTTTCCGAGTCATTAGTATACGCATGTATCCTTATAATTAGACTTGGTGGTAGGTATTCTGTTGATGGTGCTATGGTCGATCTCTCTCTTGATGTTACTGCGTTTACGTGGCTGTTATTGGAAGAGAGTATCATGGTATCTTGTTTGCAGGATTGATGCTTTGTTTTAGGTCTTCCTAAACCTAGTTTGTTTGGTTATACTTGTACTGCTGCTACTAGTTGAATTATGACGAGGATTACGTTGCCTCGTGTTGTGTTGAATTTCACTTGCATCTCTTTTCTGGTAGTAAGTGATGGATAAAGTGTAGCTAATGTTTCAACTATCTTTTGATCCTTATCTATGGGCAGAATTCTTCGTTTAGTGGGTCGATTGATATGATGGAAGTAGGGTCGCTTATACCCTGGTTATGTATCAAATCCAATTTTCTACGGATTTCACTCTTATTAGGTTATTAGAGTATGCTTCATGCATATTACTAATAGAAGACGCAAATGGATTTGTTTTGGAATGAGCATTTGGTAGGCGGGGAAACTTGGATATGAGTTTCTTCATGTTAAAGATCCGGATAGCTATGATGACTTTGAAGACTTAAATGTTTATATTGTATTTTTATCTTTCGTCATTGTTAGTTGCATTTGGATTTGTTAGTTATAAGAATGGCCTGTCATTCTTATATAGTGGATAGGTTAATGTCCTTAGTGACTGTAGAATACTAACTATGTAGGAAACATGTTTATCTTGTGATTAGTGAGTCGTTAGAAGTGAGGAGGGGGAGAGGAAAGAAAGAAAGAAAGGAACCTTGAGAGAAAAAAGAAAATATTAGATTGAGAATAATGGAAGGTCCAACCCTCTCCACATGTGGAGAGGGGTATTTATACTTACAATATAACGCCCACTCCCGGGCTGTGGATCAGGCATACAGTGGGTGAAGACCCGTCCTTCTTCCACAGTGTTACTTAAACTAAAACTAATTAACTAATAAATAAACTAACTACGAGCTAACTTAATGCTATTACAATCATTAGGTGACCGAGACTTTATAGGAATATTTGTATTCCTAACAATCTCCCCCTAAGCGAGGTCACCTTTGAAATTAAGATCTTTGGTCTTTAAGCATTCTTTAGTCTTTGTAGCTCGTAGGATCTGATTCTTCTCTTTTCAGCACACTTCGTACTTCAAGCAAGCGAACTTGTGATTAGAGTTCCTTTGAGATATGTGATCTTTGAGCTTCTTTGAGATCATCAGCCAAAGCAAATCTCCAAGCTCATCCATAGTTGTATTGCCTTCATGTGATGTAGTGACTAAGGACCATCATGCTCACACCCTTCTGTATCTAGAGACGTTGCATTGGAGTTTGTGGATCAGGAGACCTTTTCATCAGAGTAGCGGAAACGTTGTTAGTAGTCTCTCAACATTTGATGTAGCAAGTCTCTCATCTTCATTGATAGTGTGGAGGATGTGTGAGCATGAGGTATGGATTGACCCAATTCAGCTGGAAACTGGAGCCATCAACGCCATCTTTATATGTGTCCCTGAAATAAGACAGTTAGCAATAAAGATAGAGAACGAACATGGCTTTGTCATTCGTTCTGCGAGGACAGACTACCCTCCGGTTTTGTGAAAACCGACCTGTGATCAGGTAGAGTCTCTTTTAAAGAAGACTCTCCTTGACAGGAATTTCCAGCTTGTAGTAATGAATTTTCCAAGGAATCCACTTTGGAATCTCCATACTAAGCATGTTCTCATACCGGAACGTCTCAAAGCAGACAGCACGATAGAATGAATCGGTGAATTGATATTCACGGATTGATGAAAAATTGATTTATAGACATCACTCGCGTGTCATATAATAAACAATTTTTGTGACACGACGAGTGTTTTATACTCAGAATCACATTTTCATCAAAAATACTTTTGTTTGAAAGATTTTACACAATCAATGTGCTCGAGAAATTAGTCTGTGAGCACATTGAAAGGTTTTAGCAAAAGTATCCGTCAATCCATATCCTGGAACAAGTTTGATTCAATGTCGAATCGCACCATTGTTGCTTTCCAGTTGTCACTTGATCATTGATCCAAGACGGATCTCACATGTCACCTACCAAGAGCTTGAGTGATGTTCGCTCTAGAAGGATTTCCATCTTCATTGTGAATATCTTCATATCACTCGGATGTTCTGGCAATACCACAAGGATAATGCGTAGGACTCTAAATATTTTATCTTGTTTTCCACATTGTGTGAAACAATAAGCATATTTGGAATGTGTGTCCTAACGAGATTTATGGATGATCTCATGGCTCTAGACTCAATAGTGCGTTTTGATCCGCTCCTGGAGACTGGGGAGGCGTCTCCTGTTTTAGGTATCAACATAGCTCGCAATGAGCGGTCGATACATTACACAGGGTTCCCCGTGAGAATGAAACAAGCTCTTTTAAGAGAACTTGAGTGGTTGGGAAGTTTAGTGCAGTGCGTCACTGGGTCCATGACGTCTTGTCTTCAATACCGGTGTTACCTTAGTAACCGCCAGTAGATTATGAATTGAACCCGGTTTCTGCCCTAATGTTGAATATAAGGAGGGCTATTTCTTTTCACCCTTTCTCATTTCAATTCTTTTTAATTCTTCAACCCCTTCAGTGCTTACCGAGACTTCACCACTAGAACCTTGTTGGGTTTGTTCTAGTCCTAGCTCTATCTCAGTCCGCACTCTTCCCTTTCTCACTTTACTCCTTTTTTCATAATCATTCCTAAGGACTTCTAATCTATCTATGGATTGTCCCTGGGAAGATCCTTCCGGTTCTGGTGGATCATGGGAACTTATACCTAACCTTAACCAACCTTATAACTCCGTGCATTAAAGTAAATGGTCGGTCTTAGTTATTATTTCCACAAACGCCTTTCGCTCCCCCTCAATAGGTGCATCGATATTCGAAAGTGTTTAGCACATATGTGGGAGCCTATTATTGAGTCGAAAAGATCACATTTGATATCAGATTGCATATTTAAATCACATTCTCTCCCCCGATCAAAAATTTCAAATCTTTCGAGATTTTTGATCTCAATTGATTTAAATAATTTAGAAAGCGTTTTGGGAGAGAAATGCGGTCAATTTTAATATTTTCTGATAAAAAGGAACTTTTTCTTGCTCCCCCTCAAACTGTGAGGGAGGTTGTTATGTGTCAGATTTGAAGAGTTATCAAAATATTCGAAGTTTTAACGAAAACTCTTTGAAAGTTTACTCATTCTGACACATAACCATCACTGTTGCAAGGTTTTATGTACGAAGTATGGGGAGTTTTGATAATACAAAAAATTTTGAGAAATCACTCTCCCCCTCAATCAATGACGGATGTTAAAGCATAAATATTTTCATAAACTATTAACGTCATTGATTGAGTGAAAATTTTATCAAACTTTTGAGTTTAATTTGATTTTCATTCAAAATTTCATGGTACCACCAAGTTTTGCACAAACACTTTCCGGAAAAATCATGGAAGAGAAAGTATTTGGCGATAAAAAGAAGACTTCTCTTCTTTATCAAGAAATAATGCACTGAAACGTACATTAGATCGAGGAAACATGGATGTAAAGTAATCCATGCCCAGGTGAAATTCACCCAGTAAAAGGAACAACCGTCTTTTTGGCGACGTGTTTTCCCTATTTTGAAAACCGGGTTGCTATCTGAAGTAATAGCAAGCCATATTTTTGAAGTCCGGGTTACAGCCTGAAATGACTGCAAGCCATATTTTTAAGCTCGGGTTGTAGCCTGAAATGACTACAAGCCATATTTTTAAGCTCGGGTTGTAGCCTGAAATGACTACAAGCCATCAGTTTTGAAGAATGTTTTGAGAGACGACATGTTTTTGAAAACAACTTTATTTGAAACCGAAAAAAAAAAACTCTTGCTTAAGCATATGTATGCTTCCGTGTCATTATTGAATGACATTTCTAGAAACGTACATAATATTGATTATACAAGAGACATGTCGTGAGAAAAATATATATATATATATATATATATATATATATATATATATATATATATATATATATATATATATATATATATGCATATGTACTCCTCTTTATTCTCATACCCTTGGTTTAAAATATATATATATATATATATATATATATATATATATATATATATATATATATATATATATATATATATATATATATAAGCCATTATATATATATACAGAAGTATGTACACTATGTGGGATAGGATATGCAATGGGGAAGAGAAAAGTTTATAAGGATACACAAGGAGGGCCACAACCTAATGACAGAACAAAACAATCATTCCAACCAACACACATAATTATGACACTGAATCCCACTACTGATCACATTACTCAGTACGTTGTAGAAGACGGTAGTCCCCATCACGAACTCTGCCACCAACGTAGCACTCCAGGCTTCGGAAGATTCTTCGTATCTTTAATCTCTTGCGGATACCAGCCAAAAACCTCTTGTTCCGGGTTAACTCATTTGCAGTCCATTGATTGGTATAACGTCTAGTTCCCTAGTCATAAACGTGGTATTCTTTCACTCTGAAGTCCAATGCCTCTTCGACCATACGCAAGGTACCGTCGCTGAACTTGTGTATTTCATCGAAGCGCAAAACCATGGGCACATTGTATTTGTCACGAAATACCATTGCCAGGGGAGATTCAATGACTGTAAAGTCAGCAACCCGTTCCAGACTATTGACATTCCATAGGGGTCTTGTGAGGTTGAGCTGGGATTGGTAGCTTTCGATACCAAGCTGAAAGTCTTCGACCCGTTTCCTGATGACGATACCCCGGATCCCGTGAAGTACAGCAAACACAAGAGACTTCATTTCACGTGATGGTAGATGATGCAGCTTTCCTTGAAGATGGAGTAGATACAAATCTTCGAAATCATTAGGGCGTAGGTGTTTGAAGTCCCCTTCGGATATGGTGTAGTCCTTGAAGTCAGCTCGTCTGAGTGTAATGTTCTTGAGGTAGTCATATCCATAGATGGGATGTATTTGAACTTTAACCACACTAATGATTTGAAGTGGTGAGTGAACTGACTTTCGGTCACCTGGAGCTTGAAACCGATCTATGTAGAACTGCTGCTTCTTCAACCACCAGTGAGAAATGCCCAGAGATGCCGAGATGTTGTAGTCGCATTCTTGAGTACTCCACATACTGTCGGGGACTAGCTGTTCCAACCCGATATCAGAATAATGGGTAGCTTTCATCTTTGTAATGGACAAGGCTGACTTGCATTGTCTACTCCCAAGCTTAAGATATTCAAGGTCTTTGTTGAAGAAGAATTCAGCTTGGATAGTGACATTTCCAGGAAGACCACCCAAGGGATGTGGAGTTTTGTAATTATACTTCATTATTCCTTCATCCACAATGTCATTGAATATCTTGTGGCACTCTTCCATCTGGTATTGTAGATGATTAACATCCTGATGAAAAGCTTTGACAATGTTGAAGGCAGGGCCTTCCAGGTCTTTCTGAGTGAGCCTTGAGAGACCACGTTTCTTGCAGAACCATGTGATGAATGTTCCCATATCACCAGTTTGGGAAAGTAGGGAATCTTCAGAAGGTGGAACAAAACTGGTGGTGATTGCATTAATCCGGTTACTCTCATTGGTTGGCAAGTCAGAGGAAGGAATCGTCCAGTCAGGCTCAGGTGATTACGGTATGTTGTCATCTGGTTTCCACCATGTCTCTTTGTCATCCTTGGTTAAGGGAACTTGCGGTGGATCATTGGTGTCAGTTCTGGTGAATGATTTCCACCACTGTCTCCCAGGAATGTGAGTTGTAGAAGCATCATCATCTTCGTCATCGGAAGAATCATCGTGTTGTGGAGTGACACAAGCTTCATTAAAGATACGATCGTCATGGGCATGAGATGCAATGGAGGTTGCACCAGCGTCAAAAGTAGTCCAAGCAGCATACTTAACTTGTTTTGCTTGTTTAGACGGAGCTGACTTGGTTGACTTGTCAGTCTGATGTTTTTGAGATGGTGATGAGGTGGGTTGTGATGATCTGCTAGGAGCTTGCGACCCACCAAGCAGTGAAGGAGTGTTTGATGGACCAGATGCCCCAGCAGGTGGAGGAGGTGGAGGTGGTTGAGGAGGTGATCCAGATGGTGGCTTGGGATGACCCTGACGCCGCTGTTTTCTTTTTCGTTCAATTTCCATATCCCGGGCGTGTTCCTCAGCATCATCTTGTTGAATTGAGGCCTCCAATGCCTTATACAGCTGTACATGAGCATCGTGTCCTGTGTGTTGACCCTGTTGATACATACTGTGCTGCAGAATGATCTTCATGTCATTGATAGGTAGGTCTTTGAATCTGGATCTGAGGGGGGCTTCGAGAGTAATACTGACAGCTTCAGCTACCTATTCGTTGATAGCCTGAGATACTTGTCGTTCAAGATCAAGATGCTCCAACTTGAATAATCTGCTGCCATGATTAGTAATCGTTTGTGGCAGATTAAGGTTTACTAGGGTTTGAAGCAAAGAGGCATGCTTGTCCAACTTCTCACGAATGGCAAGATTATCTTGAACAGCATCGGCAGTCAAAGCAGCTAAAGTGTCCAGATCCAACTTCTTCTCAATGCTAGCAGGAGCGGCAGTTGCAGACGGTTTCTCTTGTGTGTCAGCAGCTTGTGGGATGTCATCGTTGTTAGGACCAGCAGTAGACATTGGTGCAGACTTGGTAGGAATGGTGGAGTTGTCTTGCTCAATAGGCACATCAACCATTGACACAACTTCTCCGTGCTCATCACTAGACTTTTCACCTTCAGCATCGTCCGGCTTATCCATGAGGAATTGATCGCCAAAAGTATCCAGATTCTTGTACGATGATAGCGTACCAGTGGGGCTGTCAGGTACCACCTCGAGCTTAGGATCATCAGTTTTCAATTTGAGGTTACCTTGAATATCCGGATACGCAGTAGAAACAAACTCGTCATCGAGTGGATCGACAGAGGGCACAGACTCAACAGGTTTGTCTTGTACTGGTTGATGGCTGGTTACATCTTGTGTACCGAGGTTAAGTTCATCACCTTTGGGAGCAGAACTGGTGTCAGTCTCAGAACTGCTTGATTTAGTGGGTTGCCCAAGACTTGGTGAGGAGACATTTTCAGAAGAAATCTTAACAGATGAGGATGTTGGTGAGCGTTTTTTGAAGATATACTTGGAGTTGGTTGATTTGGAGGCAGGAGATGATATTTTCAATAGAGTGTGAGCCGCTTGTTCTTCTTTGGCAACATCCTTGCCTTTTCCTGTCACGTGCTGGATTTGTGAAGCTTTATCTGACCGAGGTTCATGAATGTTGACCCCACTAATTTGTGGAACCGGTGGCATGTATGCATCCTTTAAGCTTTCAGCAGTTGCCATTTGCACCATTTCATCTTCTGTGAGAGGCAGCTGTGTGGTGCAAGGTACAACTTTGGGATCTTCAGCATCAGTCGGTTTAATTTTTGAGCTGGTTCTTTTACCTCCTGTGGTCTGCTTAACTCTTTTAGTGCCTTGAGAGGATGCAGCTGAGGAATTTCCACCCTTGCGTTTCTTGGATGCAGACCTTACAGACTTAGTGGATAATGCGGGCTCATTAGATGATGCATCCCGACTTGTCTTCAGAATTTTAAGGTATTCCTCATAATATGGAGCAGTCAGTGTGTCACGGGTGAGAAGGGCAGTGGGAATGTCCATGCCGAAAATGATCTCGCGAGTGCTCTTAGAGTCATATTTAAGGAACCCAAGTGGATGTTCATCAGTGGGTTGATGAAGAGGGGATTCTTCTCTAGGGTGGAATTTTAGAGATCGTTGTAGGCTAAGTATGATCAGCTTAGTGAAGCGAATGCTTGGAATCAAGAGCTTGGCTGATCTTTTCTTTCCGTCTTTGTTTGCTTCCAGGTTAGCCTTGTCAACCAAGAAAGAGTGAATGGACTGACTAAATTCCTCCCAGATACGTTCAGCAAAGTTAATGTTCACACCGTTAACAACGCCCCAGAGAATTTGTAGAGATGGAGCTCTAAGTCTTTCATATCCCGATGTTTTTCCAGTCAGACACAAATTGATTAGGCTTGCAATTGCTCTCCATGGTTGATAGAGGTCATGTGTGATAACAGTGGAAAGCGTAGACACTTGAGTGGGATACCCAAGTTCATTGACAAAGTCAATAAGAGTGGCTGGGTTAGGTGGGGGAGTATATTCAACATTATCACCCGTTGGCAATATCTGGAGTGCACTACCAAGCGTTTCCATGGTGATGTTCACCCAATGCTCATCTAGCTGACACTTGTACGTGTTGGTAGCTCTATCAAGGCACATAGTGTTCCAGAACTGTTGGATGTAGATGGAGGGGATTGAGGAGGATGCGGTAAAGGCATTGAAGAAGGTGGTGTTTTTCAGTATGTCCAGTGCTATTCTGAATATGGGATGATTCTGAGGTCTATCTGTCTTAACATAGCAATTGCTTTTCCCAATGGGTACCCACTTGTTGAAAGGCAAAATGTCATCGTCAGAACGAACAGGTGGAGCCAATGGTTCTTCGACAATAGGTTCTGCCATAGGAGCTGCATTTGACACACATCACCACAAAAAGCAAACATATGTGACAGTGAGTGTTAGTAACTAGTGAAACCCTAGAATCAAATGGTAAAGAGATATGAACAGGGCCAAGGGTTATGTTCGACTAGTAATAAACACTCATAAGGGAAATCATTCAACACATAGAATAGCAGTTTGGACAAATAAGAGTGAGTGTCAAACACACCAAGCAATGCATGAATAATTAGACACCCATACATAAACACACAAGCTGAGCACTTATAATATATGTTAGACAGAGTGAGTCAAATTAGTTCCCAGTTAGAGTTAAACGCAGAGCAATTAAATGCAAACTCAATTAAACACAAACTCAAATTTTAATCGCAAAGTCATAATCGCAAACCAAGTTAACCGCAACAAGTCAAGTTAACCGCAACCAATTGAGCCGCAACACATGGTCAACGCACATCAAGTTAAACGCAAGTATAGGTAACCGCAGATTTAACTAACCGCAGACACAGTAATAATTACACGCAACCATTTTAATCACAAAGAAGGTTAACCGCAAATTCTGTGAAACGCAAGGTTAAATTGATAGCAGTCACACTTAGAGAGAAACTCGCAATTAGGTTAAGATAAACGCAATCAAGGATTCACAATAACCGCTGTCAAGAATTTAAGTTAACCGCAATCAAGAACTTGATCTAACCGCAAACAAGAACTTAATCTAATCGCAATCAAGAATCATAAGCTAATCGCAATCAAGAATTTAATTTAACCGCAATCAAGAACTTAATCTAACCGCAATCAAGAATCATCAGCTAACCGCAATCAAGAATTCTCTCCACACTTCAACATATTCCAACAGATCTAACAATAGATACCGTAAATTACAATGAGATCCATCCTCCTAAGCAACTAACTCTACTCATTCCTACCTAACACCAAAAGTACTTCACAAAGTATTTCCGCCCTAACCGCAATACAAACAAATCCAAGATCTCACACTCATGACCGTGAATATCACTCACACGCAGTAAATGAACAATTACATGTAGTATAGAGCAAGTATGATCTAACCTATTAGACACAAACGCTTTTACACGAGATAATGAGCACCGCGTATATCCACCTATAATAACGCAACGCATGAGAAAATGAAATCATGGAAGGTAATAGCAAATGTGAAGATAAAACACTTGACATACCAACAATTAAGCAAACAGGGAACACAATCAAGACTTAATCGCAGCACACGTGAGTAGAGATGAGTTAATAGCAAGATGGGTCGTGGTTAGTTTATTTATTAATCGCAAGAAATAGGATTTCTTAAATATGTGATGAGACACATTTTACTATAATGACACATATAGTCCCTGTACTACACTATCACATATTAGAGAATAATGCTTGTGCACAAGATTGGTCCCTGTAGTTATGAGAGGAGCCCAAGTGATGAGGAAGTCTACAAGATGAACATATAATACCATGAGGCCAGATATGAGATGCAACAGACTACCTAGAGCAAGCATATAGACACAATGTGTAGTAAGAGAATATACACAGAAAGATAGCCTGAAAATATAATTAATGAAAAACAATCACACTATATGTACACAAACTACTGACATAGAGTATATACAGGGAATGCGTTAGTGGGTGAAAAGTGAAACACGAGTCCTGAAACGAATTAGTCAGGAGTCCACATGATGTCGACTCACATGTGAGTAGACATATCTCTAGTCGCGGGAGATGTCAGTGTCTTTGGACGCCACACGCAGGTTTTAGTGGACCTGTTGTGTAATCCCTTTGTAAAACCTGTGTCAATGGTGCACACATGTGACCATTTGTGACCATTCATCACGAATGTCCTACCAGTTGGTATCCATAACCAAGAAGATCTAAGCCTGTAAGTTGTTTCATGCATGGTGACATTCTTGTGATGAGCAGTTCTATGGTCATATTTCCTTGGTCGATGTCTCAAAGGTTTAACAGGTTTAAGACCATTTGATTTATGAATTGTGGGTTTTGGCCTTACAGACTTAGTCAAATCACGTTTTTTATCCACTTGAGAAACACATCGAGTATTCGAGAATTTAGGTCTTTCTGAACTAAAAATCTTTGGTTGTCTAATGGTAGTTTGATAACCAACATTTTTCAAGACAGGTTTTCCCAAGATAGACGGTTTTGAAAGACTGAGTCTCATTTGACTAAAAGTATTTGGTTGTCTAATGGTAGTTTGATAACCAATATTTTTCAGGACAGGTTTTCCCAAGATAGACGGTTTTGAAAGATTGAGGCTCATTTGACTCTTTGAAACATCACTTGGCACTGTGTGCTCACCAGGAATTTTAGAACATGACGTCAGACTTTGAGCAGAGAAATCATCGTTGTTAGCAAATTGTGGAGTAATCAGATTGATGTTCTCAGCATTTATCTGTTTGAGTGACTCACACAGTTTATTACATTTCACTTTGAGATTCTCATTTTCAACACGTAATTTAGCTATTTTGCAATTAGTTTCATAAGCATTGTATTTCCATTTGGCGTCATTACGTTGCTCATACATCTTGATCTGATTTTTAAGACAATTGATAGTTGAGTCCTTGTCATGCAGCTGAGTTTTCAGATTGTTGATCATAAAATATTCATTAAGATCAGGCAATTCAGGATTTAGACATGGTTTGCAGTTTTGAAAGCATTCTTCTTTACGTTGTATTTCAATTTCAAGTTCAATGCAATGTTTTTGTAATTGTGAAAACCGTTTTTGGAGTTGATTAAATGTCTCTTTTTCAACCATGTTCTGGTCCAGTGTCTTAGAAAACTCAACTTTGAGACAAGGGTTTTCATCAAACAGATCATTTTTGAAGACATCATACAGATCATTTTCTCCCTCTTTATAACACATATTTGTTGAATTAGATAAGGGTAATACACTGTCAGCCTGTCTCAACAGATTTGTGTTATAACTGAGATTGCTTTGATCTGTATGATGACTTACATTTGATGGCGTATTGTATTGATCAATTGACGATACCTCATTGCTTGAGTCTGGTGTGGGTATGTTCTCCATAGTCGGGGTCACTAATTTAGCAGAAGTGACTCTCTCATCATTTTCTGAATCCATGAGTTCAATGTTGACCGACTTTGCATCCACTGTTAAACCCGAACCGAAACTATCACATGCTTGTTCAACATGTGTCTCGGCCTTGTCATCATCTACAAGTTCAAGTATTGGCTGTCTCTCGATGTACTCTTTAACCTTATCCAAGTACTGACGTAGCATATCTCTATAGTGATCAACATCTATATTTGTGTGGTCAGCGAAGCACTTCATAGTCATCTGACTGTCGTAATCATAGATCATGGAGGATTTGGAGTCAAAGAAGTTATGCAGTTGTTTGCTGAGCACACCTAGGGCAGCAGAGGATCCCTCATTAGGTGTTTCTTTTCTGACCAATTGTTGTCGTAATTGATCCAAATTCAAGATCATAATGTCTGTGAATGTTTGAACATCTTGACCGAAAAGTGTCATGAATGCACGTTCAAAACCCATTACGAATCCATTGCCCTCAAGCAGCATAGAAAGATGTGACTGAAGTGTATGAAAGCATTCAATGTGACATTCTCTTGCCAATTCAAGCAATTTACATGACCGAGGAGTCGCATTCTCTTGAGAGTCCGAGCATGATTGTCCACTAGAGTCAACATACGATACTGGTCCTTTCATTTGAAGATGAAGCATACCACTCATACGAGAACTAGGCTAACCTCAGGTGATAAGGTTACAAGGAGGAAATCACAAGTGAAGAGATAACCGCAAGATATGCTAACCACAAGACCTAACCGCAGAGTACTTAATCGCAAGAGCTAACCACAGTAGCAGAAATCTAACCGCAATGAGTTAACCGCAATACACTTAACCGCAGAGAACTATCCTCAGTGAACTAAACGCAGAGCATTTAACCGCAGAACCTAAACGCAATAAGCTAGCTGCAGATGACTTAACCGCATGATCTACTCGCAGAGACAAAAATCCAAAATTGTCACTTTCATTGCGTTTTGTTTGTATTCCCGAAATAGTAAACGCAGCAGGCTAACCGCAGATATCAGAACTTAACTGCAACCAAGCAATGAAACAGTGGACTTAAACGCAACAAAGAAATCCGCCCATAATCACCTCCAAACTTCAAATAGCTTAATGATATGGTAACACAAACTAAACTACAATGTTCTACAAACACTAATGAACATAAAAGTACACCACAAACATGTATAACAACACTAGAGAGATTAAACCAAGATGTTTTCCAAGAAAGTGACTCCAAACTCACAAAACCACTCAAAACATCATCAAATTTGATTCTACAAGGCCCTAAGATGAAACCTTGGCTCTTGATACCAATTGTAGAATACTAACTATGTAGGAAACATGTTTATCTTGTGATTAGTGTGTCGTTAGAAGTGAGGAGGAGGAGAGGAAAGAAAGAAAGAAAGGAACCTTGAGAGAAAAAAGAAAATATTAGATTGAGAATAATGGAAGGTCCAACCCTCTCCACATGTGGAGAGGGGTATTTATACTTACAATATAACGCCCACTCCCGGGCTGTGGATCAGGCATACTGTGGGTGAAGACCCGTCCTTCTTCCACGGTGTTACTTAAACTAAAACTAATTAACTAATAAATAAACTAACTACGAGCTAACTTAATGCTATTACAATCATTAGGTGACCGAGATTTTTACAGGAATATTTGTATTCCTAACAGTGACTGAGATGAGGGACTCACTCTCATCCGTTGTACTTCAATGTTTTTTGGGTTATATATTTACCAGGGTGCAGGATTACTCCCCTTTACCCAAAAAAAGAAATGGAAAAATATCACTCACTACCTGTCATAGCAAATAGATTACCATAGGCTTGGGAAAGGATCAAAAACCTCCACCACTATACGCAAGCACCTAGGAAAACTATCAAAGAGGTCTTTTTCAAGGGTTATAACGTTAGGTGCAGCGATATGGAAAACACGGTTTGTTGGATAAAGGGATATTTTACTGGTGGTAAGTTAATTATCTTATTTACATGTACAATGTGGCGTTGCTAAGCCAAGACTCGACTCAACTTAGGCTAATAATAAAATAACATAAACTTAAAGAAACATAAAGGGAAACGGGATGGTAGTCTGTATATTTTTTTCTTTTTCTTTTTTTTTTTCTCTATTTTTTTCCATTTTTTTTTCTTTATTTTTTTTTTATTTTTTTTTTTTATTTTTTTTTTTGCATACACTCTTGCCCTGCCATCCAAAATAATACATCAAGGGGGCTCGGTTCTCCCCTTACACTTGAACTTTTACATACTTTACATGTAACTAATCTAATGACTCGAATTAAGATAATCAAAACTCTTGGAGTACTTTAAAATATTAAGCACATACGGGGGTAATAATTGATGTTCTTCCCTATTACTCCATAACAATAGTACTTTACCCATGAGACTCGATCGTCCCAAAACAATATGTACAAGATATGACTAGACTCAGCAACCGTCTAACCAATTAGACAATTAACAAAGGGTTAAAACAAATGTTGTAACAATAATGCACTAAAGATAAGTGCATACAATGAAGGCTAAGGCGATTTGGGTGTACATTTAGGGGTGGATTGTAAACAAATTCTTCCTTTAAGTAAAATGCTTAAAGTTAGAAACGAAAAAGATAGGCTCTGAGGGGTATACTAGGGGTATCGTGTACTCAAAATGAGTACATCGCAAAGGTGTGAGAAAATTACTTGACCAATGAAGTCAATATAATTATAAAAAGAAACAGGCTAAAAAAACATGGGTTATCCTAATGCCTCTTATCATGTAGTAATTCTAACTACACGAATGTAGTCTCAATGTGGTCTCGGAATGAATCACTAATGCAAGTTCTAGAATCTAAATGCTACCGGTACACTCATAAGCACTAAGGCTTTTGCTAACAAATCTAGGGGCGAACCTCACATATTTGGG
Source organism: Artemisia argyi (assembly GCA_030686995.1). Classification (NCBI taxonomy): domain Eukaryota; kingdom Viridiplantae; phylum Streptophyta; class Magnoliopsida; order Asterales; family Asteraceae; genus Artemisia; species Artemisia argyi. The sequence goes on along the minus strand of CM060688.1, from coordinate 107,875,249 downwards.
GTGAAAATTTTTGAGTGGTACGTTTTTTTTTTTTTTTTTTTTTTTTTTTTTTTTTTTTTTTTTTTTTTTTTGCTAGTCATATAACTCCTATCCATGAGACGCTTATTAAGACTAAAGTTTCACTCCTACATGTCGAAAAAAAAATTAAATTTGGTGCTAAAATTACCCTAACAAGTATTTCTCTCAGTTTTATTACACATCTACTATTAGACAAGACAAAAATCAAGTGCAATTGTAATCTCTAAGGGATCTTCATTTACCCTCCCTTACACTTAAGCTGAACATTATCCCAAATGTTCAATTGAAAGAAAGTAAAAGTAAGGAAAATGAAAGAAAGAAACAAATACTCCCCTGATTCGTTTGATGGGATGATGTAGTAACATGGTTAAATCTTGCTCCAAGAAAATGTGAAAGCTCTAAGATTAAAGCAGCGCCAAAAGCTTGATTATCCATGTACATCTTCTTATCCAATATAACCTGTTAATTAGCTGAGAAAACAAACAAGAAAACCTCACGTAAAATCGGCGGTAAATCTACATAAAATTAAATCCTAGAAAGCAAGTAAAGATATAATGCTTGTGGAATGAATGTTTGCAGATTCCTGGAGTTTATGAAATACAGATTTTACAAAACTTTATATTTCCGGCAGAAAGACAAAACCTACAAAATTTCCAGAAAATTACACCTGACGCCGTCAGAATTGATATGACAAAATTCTTTTATTTTGTTTCCGGAAAATTTCTAGAAAAATCTATGTTCTAATTCCTTTAATCCTGCAAAACACTCATTATGACTCGATACAAGCATTTGACTCAAATAAATACTAATATGCATGTTTATATGATGAGGCGAAAAATGAACCATTTTTAGGGGGTCATTTAAGCCCGGAGTTGAGTTTATTTGATCAAATATTGCCCTAAATCGTTCCTTTTGTGATTTTAGGTACTTTGGGAGTGAATTCTGGAAAAGGAAGCATTTTGGACGTTTTTGGAGCATAAAAGTAAAGAAAACGACAAACACTTAATTTTCCTTGCTAGAAACAGTACCTGACGGCGTCAAGAAGGAATTTTTGACGGCGTCAAGAGCAAAATGGATGACGACCCAGAGAAAACGTGACGATGTCAGAAGTAGGGCGTTAAGAGTTAATTTGGTGACGGCCTGGAGAAAGATTACACATGACGGCGTCAACTTTGGATCTAGGCAGTCCGAGAACTTTATTGGCGGTGAGATGACGACGTCAGATTTTTCCTCTTGACGCCGTCACCTCACATAATCTATATATACTTTTCTATTTTTCATTCATTAAGAGAGGAACTTGTGTGGAGAATACTAGGGCTGAACCTAATAAACCCTAGGTCATTTGTAACAGTATTTTTAAGGGTTTTCACCCCTTGAAACCTTTCATGTTCAATTAAGATAAGTCTTCTTTCAATTCATTCAATATGTCTATGTGTTGTTTGAATATATCTTATACTTGTCTTGATTTTAACATGCTAGGCTAGATCTATTGTGTGTTTGCTTAGATGTAATGAAACCTAGATGTTGATTATAGGTTGATTGCTTGTTTATAGTTGTAATGGATGAATGATTTCAATGTTAGGCTTAAGAAAACTGGCAGATCTCTATTGTGTAACTTGCTTGAACATCTTAAGAAACATGAACCGATGTGTACTAGGTTTTTATGGTTGTATTTAATGCATGAGCAAATTCTAGTGATCCCATGTTAGGAGCTTCTTAGCCGGCTCGACATAGGAGTGAAGTAGGAGCTTATGGATTAGGGAAGTAAGTACGCCACCCCATGAATGGTATTAAGGAATACAATCCGTCATCCACACAACTGTAACAAGTAATTAACCTGTAAAAGATATCTAGGGAGTAGTGAAATCTAAGTAAACACAATTCTCCCATATATTGCTCACACCTCTAGTTTAATTTAGTTCATTTTCATTTCTATTATTTTATTTTGATTGCATCTTAGTTATTGGGTTAGTTGATTAGCAACTAATTCCGCCCATCTTCCAAAAACCGGGATTTTAAACTGTTTTCATAAAATATAAAAATACAAAAAGAATCATCCCTCACCTCTAGACCTAGTTCTTAGGTTTTCTAATCCTAGCGACACTATTCCTGAGTTGAATGATCAATCCCCCGGTACTTGTCACTATACTATACTACAACGATCAGGTACACTGCCTGGTGGGGGTTGTAAGCTTCTCGAGATCCCTCGAGAGGTAAAGCCTGGTGCAATTCCCATGCATCAAGTTTTTGGTGCCGCAGCCCGGGGAATATTTATTTCTAGGTTAGAATTTCTTTTTATTAGGTCTACTTGCTAGATTCCTTTCTAGTAAGATTTTATTTTTTATTTTTAGGTTCTCTTTACTCTATCTTATTTCTTTGTTTCCTTTGTTCGTAAACTACCTCGATGGCTAACAATAACATTGATCAGTTGATTCCTGTTATTCGTGTTTTTCGTCGCAGGATTTTCCAAATACCCGCCCCAATCCCTTTAGTGGAAAATGAGAACCCACCTTACCTCTCGCATAACCACCACTTTGACAATTATTCTGAAATGGAGGAGTCTGACCACGATGATGACCATAGGGCTAGTCCTTTCTACTATTCAGACTCCGATGAGGATCTAGATGATGGTGATGTGATTAATGAGGATAGGACGGAAGATGAAGTGAACCCTCTTATGTATGTTGTCCCTAGAACAAGGATTGAGTGTGATAGCTCATTCAATATGGAATTTCCTTGTAAGATTGGATTTAGGAGCTTTAATGCCTACCTTAACTCATCTCTCCCAATGAACATAATCTCACGTAGTGAATATAATAAAATCATGGTAGATGAGTTAGAATACAAAGGAGATAATGTTATCGCTAGGGCAATGTCATTGTATGTGTTTGTAGGAAGCTTTGTTTATCTTGTTGAGTTCATGGTCATGGAGAATCTAGGAGAATTTATCGATAGTACGTTAACCCAAGTTGTGTTTGGGAAATCTTTAAAAAGGTTGACCAATCTTGATGAAAAACTTATGGAAGGATCAATTACATTCTCGGATGGGGATGAAGATTTTGTCTACCAAATGCCCCGTGCACACCCTAGGTTCAAGGATTTTTCCATGGAGAAGTGTAGTAGGTATCCGCCCCTAGAAATGCTAAGTGAGAATGATAAATGAAAAGGGCTTAAATATACTCATGAAAAGAATAAAAGGTATTATCGTGGATGTTTAGAGTTAAGTGATGATTATAAGAAAGACGAGGCGACTATTAGATGGCTCACCCTTGGTTATGTGAGCATAAGCGACACACGATAGCCCATGACCTTGAGTCTAGCTACAAGACTCGTAAATAAAGAAAAGCGCTTCTTGGGAGGCAACCCATGTTTTGTGTGATTTTTATTTTGTTTGATTATTATTTGCTTCCGTATGCATGCTTTATTTTTATTGTTGGTAGATCATGTTTCAAACTAAAATGGTGAAAAATACTTTATTTTGTTGTTTGGCTTAGTCTTAACTTCATCCAAAGGTATTTCGCAAAAGATAAGTGTAAGGGGAAACCCCGAATGTGTTTTTAAGAAACAAACTTGATCATGATTCTCCACAATATTAAATGAACATGTGTATTCGTATTTGTTAGAGTCAAATGCTTGTATCGAGTCATAATAATGTTTTGCAGGATTTTTCCAGGAAGTAGGACAAAGTTTTTCCAGAAATTTTCCTGAAACTTAACATAAGAATTTCTGCAGGTCACTTCTGACGGCGTCAGGAAGAAATTCCTGACGGCGTCACGTGTAAAAATCTGGAAATTTTACCAGTTTTGTTTTTCTGACGGAGTCTTAAAGTTTTTGTTGAATCTTTAGTTTTATAATCTCTAGGAAATCTGCAAACATCATTCCACAAGCATTATATCTTACTTTGTTTTCTAGGATTCGTTAGCATATATAGATTGCCGCCGATTTTACGCGAGGTTGCCTTGTTTGTTTTCTCAGGTTTAACAGGTTATGTATGACAAGAAGATGATCTATATTCTGGAAGGGAAGCTTTGATTGTTCATTTTCTTGGAGGAAGATCTAACCTCGTTGTCACACTATCCATACCGAGCGAATCAGGGGAGTATTTGATTTCATTCTTTTACCTGTTTTTACTTTTACATTCTTTACTTGAACATTGGGGACAATGTTCATCCTAAGTGTAAGGGGAGGGATAAAATGATGATACCTTATAGATACACTTTCGCTTGAGTTTGTTTGTTTGATGGTAGGTGTGTAATAAAACTATGAGAAATACTTGTTAGTGTAATTTTAGCGCCAAATTTTAATTTTTTTACAACATTTAGGAGTGAAACTTTAGACATAGCAAGCGTCTCATGGATAGGAGATTGTATGACTAGCACAAAACCGTACTATTCAGAAAAATTTTCCACCCAAATATGTGAGGTTCGCCTTTAGATTTGATAGGAAAAGCATTTACTATTAGTGCTTATGAGTGTACCGGTAGCATTTAGATTCTAGAACTTGCGTTAGTGATGCATCCCGAGACCGCTAGTGAGACTACATTCGTGTAGTAGGATTTATTACATGATAAGAGGCATTAGGATCACCCTTGTGTTAAACCCGTATTATAATTACTTGACCATTTAAGTCATATTACTTGGCTAGTAAAGTCAATTAATTTTTCCCACACCTTAGCGTTGTACTCATTTTTAGTACATGAAACCCCTAGTACACCCCTCCGAGCCTATCTTTTCGTTTCTAACTTTAAGCATCTTACTTAAAGGAAGAATTTGTTACACCCCACTTAAATGTACAACCAAATCGCCTTAGCCTTCCGTGTATGCACTCATCTTTTGTGCATTATTGTTATTTGTTAAACCCTTAGTTAATTATCTAATTGATTACATGGTTGCTAAGTCGAGTCATATCTTTGTACATGTTGTTTTGGGACGATTGGGACTCATGGGTAAAGTACTTATTTTATGGAGTAATGGGGAAGAACATCATATATTACCCCCATATGTGCGTTTATCTTAAAAGTACTCCAAGTGTTTTGATTTTCTTGATTCGAGTCATTAGATTAGTTTATTGTAAAGTATGTAAAAATTCAAGTGTAATGGGAATGTTCATTCCCTATGATGTATTATTTTGGATGGTAGGGTAAGAATGTATGCAAAAAATAAATTAAAAAAAAAAAAGAAAAAGAAAAAAAAAATAGAAAAAGGAAAAGAAAAGAAAAACATACGGACTACCATCCCGTTTCATTCTATGTTTATTTTATGTTTTTGTTATTTTTCATTTATTAGCTTAAGTCGAGTCTAGTCTTGGCTTAGCAACGCCATATTGTACATGTAATTAATCAAGATTGTTAACTCGCCACCAATAAAGATTGCCTATATCCAACAAAACCGTATATTCCATATCCCTACACCTAACGTTACAACCTTTTAAAAGACCTCTTTGATAGTTTATCCTAGGTGCTTACGCCATGTGGTGGAGGTTTGATCATTTCCCAAGCATATGGTAATCTATTTTGCTATGACAGGTAGTGAGAGATGTTTTCCATTTCCATATTGTGATATTACTTTATTACACCCGAGAGATGTGAGTATCTAAACACTATTTGTGAGGTGCTAGTGTATGACCTCCGTGCTTGTCTTTGGTCTTTAGTGGAACGATTATTTGGTGTAATTACTTTTATATTAGTGTTAAATGACCCCTAACTTGTATTTTGAGTAGAACAAAAGCGCATTTGCTTGAGGACAAGCAAATCTCAAGTGTATGGGTATATGATGAGGCGAAAAATGAACTGTTTTTAGGGGGTCATTTAAGCCCGGAATTGAATTTATTTGATCAAATATTGCCCTAAATCGTTCCTTTTGTGATTTTAGGTACTTTGGGAGTGAATTCTGGAAAAGGAAGCATTTTGGACGTTTTTGGAGCATAAAAGTGAAGAAAACGACAAACACTTAATTTTCCTTGCTAGAAACAGTACCTGATGGCGTCAAGAAGGAATTTTTAACGGCGTCAAGAGCAAAATGGATGACGACCCAGAGAAAACGTGACGGCGTCAGAAGCAGGGCATCAAGAGTTAATTTGGTGACAGCCTGGAGAAAGATTACACATGACGGCGTCAACTTTGGATCTAGGCAGTCCTAGAACTTTATTGGCGGCGAGATGACGACGTCAGATTTTTCCTCATGATGCCGTCACCTCACAGAATCTATATATACTTTTCTATTTTTCATTCATTAAGAGAGGAACTTGTGTGGAGAATACTAGGGCCGAACCTAATAAACCCTAGGTCGTTTGTAACAATATTTTCAAGGGTTTTCACCCCTTGAAACCTTTCATGTTCAATTAAGATAAGTCTTCTTTCAATTCATTCAATATGTCTATGCGTTGTTTGAATATATCTTATACTTCTCTTGATTTTAACATGCTAGGCTAGATCTATTTTGTGTTTGCTTAGATGTAATGAAACCTAGATGTTGATTATAGGTTGATTGCTTGTTTATAGTTGTAATGGATGAATGATTTCAATGTTAGGCTTCAGAAAACTGGCAGATCTCCATTGTGTAACTTGCTTGAATGTCTTAAGAAACATGAACCGATGTGTACTTGGTTTTTATGGTTGTATTTAATGCATGAGCGAATTCTAGTGATCCCATGTTAGGAGCTTCTTAGCCGGCTCGACATAGGAGTGAAGTAGGAGCTTATAGGATTGGGGAAGTAAGTACGCCACCATATGAATGGTATTAAGGAATACAATCCGTCATCCACGCAACTGTAACAAGTAATTAACCTGTAAAAGATATCTAGGGAGTAGTGAAATCTAAGTAAACACAATTCTCCCATATATTGCTCACACCACTATCTTAATTTAGTTTATTTTCATTTTTGTTATTTTATTTTGATTGCATCTTAGTTATTGGGTTAGTTGATTAGCAACTAATTCCGCCCGTCTTCCAAAAACCAAGATTTTAAATTGTTTTCATAAGATATAAAAATACAAAAAGAATCATCCCTCACGTCTAGATCTAGTTCTTAGGTTTTCTAATCCTAGCGACACTATTCCTGAGTTGAACAATCAATCCCCCGGTACTTGTCACTATACTATACTACAACGATCAGGTACACTGCTTGGTGGGGGTTGTAAGCTTCTCGAGATCCCTCGAGAGGTAAAGCCTGGTGCAATTCCCACGCATCATTATATCTCATTGTCATCGTTCATGATCAATCCGTTCTTAAAAATAAATTTTGATTTCCCTTACACTTATCTTTTGCAAAATACCTTTATATGTAATCAAGACGAAGTTAAAAACAAAATAAAGCATTTTCACAAAATGTTTGATACATGAATAATAAGCAATAAAACAAAACATACATACAAAAGCAAATAAAATCAAATAAACAAACAAACAAACAAACAAATAAAGCTTGGGTTGCCTCCCAAGAAGCGTTTTTCTTTATTAATGAGTCTTGTAGCTAGACTCAAAGTCACGCCCTACCCTATGTGAGTGAGATCCTCATCGATGACATCTTTATGATCAAATTTAGGCTTTAATTTCCTATCGGTACGCTTAGTACGGTATGACTTTTCAAACTTCTCTCCATCCGGATCATATAATGTCATCTTTATGTGCCATGATCCATCTCCTTCCTTAGGTGGTTTATTCCAATTCCACTTGCATTTATCACCTTCGCTTTTCCACCTATTCATTCCTAGGTTAATGGGTAAGACTCTTAGGAATTCAATCATCTTTCTAAAAACTAGAGGATCTTCAAATGGGTTTAATTCTATGTCCCTAGCCAAGAGTTGTTCTACCGTGTGTGTCCGGTTCACGAATTCCTCTTCTAGGGAAAATGGGCGTTGGGCCTATGAAGTCTCTATTAACCCAAGGTCCGTATCTAGATGGCCTCCTATTCAAATCTACCGAATGAGGTGTTGGTTCCTCATTAGTATCGTAGGCATGTTTCTTAACATCATATACCGACCAAGTTTCGCCTTCTCCTACCGCTGTTCTAGACTCCTTACAGTCAATCATCGCACTTGTGGTAGCTAAAAATTCTCTTCCTATCAACAAAGGGCATGCAGTGTCACTAACCATATCAAGGACGTGGAAATCGGCTAAAATGGTTAATCTTCCTGTGTGTACTAATACGTCCTTCACTACCCCAACCGGATATGTGACACTTCCATCTGCAAGACCTATGATTACTTCCGTTTCATCTCATTTTCCTGGCTTAAGAGTGGTGTAAAGGGATAACGGAAGCAGATTTAGGCTTGACCCAAGGTCGGCTAATGTGTCAAAAGCCTCAAAATTTTCGATCTTGCAGGGTAGAACAAATATGCCCAGATCATCTAATTTCTTAGGTAGCTAGTTTTGAACGAAGGCAGTCCTATTTTTACCCAACTTAAGTTTCTCCTCATAGTTTTCTAAAAGGGCATTGTAGTAGGGAGCTCGAGCTAAGACATCAATAACCGGACGTTCAAGGTGGAGCTCCTTGAATTCATCATCAAGGTTTTGAATTGGAGGTGTTTCAATTACTTTGTTGACCGACTTTTTATTGGTGGTTTCATCTTGTTGGTCGTTTTTAAGAAGTTGAGTTTGCTTGAAACATGTGCTCATGGCGTTGACCGAATAGTATTGTGGGCAAGAACTAGGAGACGTAACCGAAGAGATGGCGTTGATGTTTAGTTTTAGATTCTTGACCGTGTCGCTTGGTGTAACACCCCCATTTTTCATTGATCGTAGCGGATAAAGTGTTTGGGGTATTACTTCATAGAATCACAGATACAGTAATAGAAAACAACTCGAAAAGAGACGTTTTGGAAATTTAGTTATCATTCATAATTATCAGAGTTTTAATTATAAAAGATATACTTTTATTTTTATGAGATCCCAAAAATCTAAGTGTTAGGTTGGTTGTGTTTGAATGATAACCATGAAAAGTCCTCCGAGTTCAGTACCTCCTTCTGCCATGGGTCCATAGAAGTAATATACCTAGAATACATGCTTAAAAAGTCAACACTAGGTTTTGAGTGAGAATCATAGGTTTAGGGGTTAGTGAATACAAGTTCCCTGGGTTCAGTTGTTACACCCATCTGGGAAAATGCAAGTTTTGTGATAATTGTGATGCATGCACAATTATCAGGACTTTAGTAGGTTGCACTAATCTCACGAATCACACCTTAACGATCTGAGCATGTGGGCTGCAGACCCAACATGAGGGGATGGAAGGATAACTTGCCAAAGTTATACCTTGAGTGGATTCAAATATAGCACTTATTGGTACCACCTAGTGGGGTGTTAATACCAACGGGAGTTGTCAAACTCCAATAGATCTATCAACTATATTCGCGTTCGCTTGGGTAAAACGTCCCAAATGATTAGATTCATGAATTTTGGTTATGTAGTGGTGGCTGTTAGTTTACTCGTGCAAACAACCAAAGAAAAAGACTTGTATTCGGTTTTAAGTAAAGCATTTAGCATGTATCCCCCTTAGAGGGTTTATAAATCATTTAAAGTGAAAGTTTAAAAAGATGTAAGGCTACGAAAACTCACCTGGGTGTAGAGTAATCTAAGTGATGCAAATAGTGACTCGGGAACTAGACCGCCTTACTCACGTATCCTAGTGTGTTGTTGGTTTTGTATGTATGTCAAACCTTAGTTATCATGTTTATGCTTTTATTGTTTTTAGGGTTGTTAATGTTTTATATATAACATAACACCGTTCAGGCCATTGTAATTCAGAAGTATATGACTCCTCACATGAAGCTTCTGATGTGTGCTTTTTCACACATCCTTTTTAGGCTTAAATCAGACAAAATACACAAAATACTAACCAAATATGCCAAGAGAATGTATGTTTTTGTATTTGTGTATGTGCAGGTACGGATATGTGAAAAATGAACAAAAACGAACCCAAAACCGACAAAAACGAGCACGAGATTGGAAAAAGGTCAAAAGCCGGAGCCGGGGAAGCAAAATGATCAAAGAAAGCTCATAAATGCATAAGAAGTCCTCAGAGATTCATCAAAGTACAAATTTAGTCCCTGATCAAAGTTTGGAAGAAATGTCGTATTCAGTCCCTACACTTTCAGATATTTACAAATTTGGTCCTTTGAAGATAACATTCGAAGAAAAATCAAAGTCAACCCTTATGAATCAAGAGAATTACAAAAACAGTCCTTGGAAAATACTTTTGATGAATACCAGATTTGATCCCTGAGTTTTGAAGATTTACAACATTAGTCCTTTGTTAAATCTAATTAATACTAAAAACCTAAACCTGATCCAAGAATGCTCTAACCCAAAACCCTTTACTAATCTAACCAGATCCAAAATATCTATATCCAAGCCCAAAGCAACCTAAGCCCATTCCCATTTTATTACCCTAGACCCGATCCACCCACACCCAAGACCCGGTCAAAACTCACGGTCAACAATAAAAATACCAAAACCAATTCCCGCCCCCCAAATAACCCTTTTACCCAGAAAATGTACTGTGCAACGAACCCTAATTACCTCCCATTAAAAATTACCTCGTATTGTAATTATTGCCTAATAATTGGAGCTTCTAGAACGTGTCAGGAATGTAAGGAATGTGCCAGAAACACACGTGGTCCAATCACAAGCCTCACGCAGGATCAGTCACATCACATCAATCAATACAACGGCTGTAAAGTTAAGATTGGTGAGCAAGGGTTATCAAACGACTATGGAGGGACTCAAAGAAACACACCATCACGCGGATTGATGACATGGATATCCAAGACCTCATCTCTCAGCTCCTATTTAAACCCCCTCCTCACTCATAAGAGGTGTCCAATTTTTCATGTCTTAGAAGAATTTTGATCATTTTAATTTTCTTGTCATTTAAAATTCAGTACTTAATTTCAGTTTTTATTTGTAATTTCTCATTTCAAGCATTGTATTCAACTTTTCTATTATTAATATAATTCTCAGTTTCATTTCAAATTATTGTTTTAAGTTTAATTTTTAGTTTAGTTTTACTTATTACCCTTAATTTCCTGTTCTCAGTGGTTTGTTTTAAATTTAGTTCCAAATTTCTGTTGATGTTTATCATTTAAAATAAATAAATAAATAAAAAAAAATCAGAAAAAAATAAAAAAATAGTTTTAATTCTCAAGTTAAGCTTCAATATAGCTCTTTCTGTTTTTATCCGCTACTTAATAGTTTTTGTAAGCTTATTTAGTCACTGTCTCTTATTAATCAAAAAAGTCAACAAAAGGTCAAACTGTCAGCTTATTTTAATAAGCTGAGCTTATTGGAGATTTGGAAGCCAAAACAGGAGTCCATTGGTCTGTCTTAAAGGCAGGCTAGCATAGTGAATCCCCCTCTGTTTGGCTGAGGGGGTATTGAGATTTGTAAGTTTCACTTTTACAATTTATCATTGCATAAGTAGTTTAGAAGTTGTTTAATTCATTCAGCTCTGCTTATCTCTTTTTATTACAATATTACTTTAGTTTTTTGCTTGTTTTGTAATTACTCTCAGTTTTTATTGATTTGGATTTTACACTGTTTCATTGTATGCTTCTATATCTTGAATCTATGTAGTTTTAGTTATGTGGTAAATTGATACTTGAGATCTGTGTTTCATTGTCATTTTGAAGTTATTGGATCTATTATAGTACCTAGGTTGAGAGTTGGATTGATTTGACTTGGGTTTGAGAAGCATTTAAGTGGTGACTGTCACTCAAAGGGGTGTTTGGAAGATTAGTGATTTGACTGATCTGGTTGCTTTATTGCCTTTTTATTTGCCTCATTAGTCTGCATCAGGTTAGGGTAGGATATAGTAGTCATAAAATTGGTAGGTTAAAAACAAAAAGTCAACATTGCATTGAATCATAAATTCTGCATTCATATTTCATGGTCTGCTCCTGCAACCTGTTCTACCTACTCAATTTGTGTTTATGTTTGTGTTCTTAGCATTTAGATATCATCAAACAACATATAGTGGTAGATTTAGGCCATAGAAATTCACTATAGTCAACTTAGGATTGCATTTCCAAAAGTCAAACCTGCAGCAATTCAAGCCTAAGCAGATCTGATCTAAGCTTATTTTAGGTAAACAATTGATCATTTGATTTTAAGCATTTGGGTTTTCTAGGTACTCAGTAGTATAGGTTAGCATTTGCCCCCCTCAGATTCCAGTTTTTAGCTTATTAGGAGCCTTAGAATAAGCTATATGTAGGAGTGTTTAGGACTAGTTTCTGTCAACTGAGTAGTGCTTAATCTAGCTTCTTCCAATACTTTTTCTGTTAATATATGTTGAGGTGGACTTAATTAAGCTGCTAGTACCTTGTATGAGCTTCTTGTGTTTTTTTTGCTTCCAACTGCTTATTCTCATAGTGCTTATTGGGACTGTTCATGTGTTTATTTACTTATCCTAAGAGCTTATTTGATTTATTTGAGTAGATTTAAGCTTATATTAGTTACTTTACCCTTCTGTAATGCAAAACCCTAAATCTCGAATACCTAAATTTCGTATAATTTTAAAATTTCTAAATAACGATACAAATAATTAAAACCGCGAATATATTTTAACGAATTAACTACAAATCCATAAATCATAACGAAACATCACATGTGAACTTCTGAACATATTTTGAATCCGAAATTTCTTGAAAACCTAAAATAAAACTCGAGAACTCTTTAAACGCAACACGAATATTGTTTTAGGCCGTTTTCTTTTATTTCTTAAACAATAAAGGACCCATAATTTGAGCCCATGAGTTCCTTGGCTTGGCCATCCACGACCCAACACCATTTGATACAAGAGGACCGGTGTATCATTTTTTTTTGTGGCATATGTACGCTTCAACAAAAACAAAGAAACCCTAACTCTTCAATTGTCGGCTCCTCTTCCTTGCTGCTGCTGCCGTCGACTTAAATACCACCAAAAGGAGTATTTTGATCTTGTTCTTGTGTCATTCACGTCATCACAAGGTAACCATGTAATACTAGCATTGATCCATACGAATTTATGAACCAAAAATTAATCAAAACATGTGTTTTTGCCTTGGTTTGCTGCTGTACGAATCAAAGGGAGAAAAAGAAAAGGAATCCATTCGTGTGGTATTCTTGATCTTGTGTTATCCTTGTTCTTCGTGTGATCTTCGAGGGTATGGTATCATTCCTTTGTTAAATCCTTGTTCATGTTCTTGTCATATTCTAATCAATATGAGGTCACATAAAATCATGAAGGGAAAACCTAAAAACTAATATATATGAATCGACCAGGAGTTATGTGATGGATTTAAATCGTTTTGAATATGTTAAGACCTGTATTAATCAACCTAAATATGTTATGGACTCATCTAAAATCGTTGGTGTCAAGAATTAAACGTTAGAAGGATAAAACCCTAAGTATACACATGAATACATAAAACTGCTACTGTTCTGGAACCTTGTACGACTTTAATCGGCTGTATTTTAGTGATATGAATGTGTTTTTGAACGATTCTTGAGTCTAAACATAAGTACTACTTGTCTACTTTCTGGAAATATAAGTTTCATGGTGATTGGAGGTAGGGAGGTAAGCTTTTTGAATTTTATGAGATCGTGTGTCGAACCTGAGTTTTGGAAACATAAAATCAGATGGAGTATGGGATTTTTCATTTTCAAACCATATAGAGTTAAGGGTTCTCCTTTTACAGGAGTGATATTTAGTATATGTGTGACCTTCTGGAATTTTTGTAGATTTTTCTAAAGTGTTTAAATGGGTAAACAAAGAGCCAACTTTTTGGGTGTTTCTGCAGTTCATTTTCTTGGTAGGTCTGGGTAAACGATTTTCTTTGGCCATTTATAATTAGAAATAAATTCTGGGAAAATTCGTGTGTGTTCTAAATACATTTAAGTACCTGTGTGAATTTTGGTGAATTTTTCTTTTGAGTTCTGAGGTGGTTTAAAAATTCGGAAAGTGGTGACCTGTTTATGAATAAAAGCTGAAAATACAACTAAAAGACTAATTAAGGTTATAACCTGGTCGTGTAAGGTGAAATTGATCATAAGCTATGAGTTTCTAATTAATTTGACGTTAAGGAAGATTTTAAACATAATTAAACTTAAGAGGACATTTTGTAATTAATTTAACTTAAGGAACTAAGTTGTAAATAATGAAACTTAAAGGGGTAATGTGTGAAATAAGCAAACTCGTACTTAAGCCCTAAAACTTGTGAGACTTATTTAAAATGGAAAGTTACTAAAACTGGAAAGCCGACTAAAATGAGAAATCTGAATTGAATAAGTTATTAACAACAAGCCGACAATTAATTCGTGTAGATTCGCTGAAGAAGGAGTTTTGCTTCCGACCTTTATGTTTTCTGTCATGTTTACACTTGCGGTTTAAGGTACAGATATTCTGACCTTTCTCAAAAGGTTTCTCATGATCTCTTTCATATTCTGATCCGTTAGTTCCCGAATTGATGCCATTGCTATGATCCCCTTTACTTGAACCTTCTCTGTTGATCCCACTTGATATGACCTCCGTTATGAACCTATGCTATGAAAACCTTCTTAATGATACCATGGAAATGTTTTGAGAAGAACCGATTTGAAAAGATGTTTATAAATGATGCTAAATTTCTTTTTAAAAGAAAGGTTATTTAACTTTCATGAACACTATATTTTGAAAGACCATTTTTATGAAAACTGTTTTAAAAGATTATTTAAATTGGACTTTTAATAGAAACTTTTGAAACGGACTTTTGAACTGAACCATGAATTGATTTTTGAATATGAACCTTGACCTGATAAACTCTGATTGGACCTTGAATACTATTTCTGATATGAACCCTTTGTTATGAACTGCTATTATGAACCTTTGATATGATTCTGAGATACACCTTTGCTATATGACCTTTTGTATGATATGAGACCTGACTCTTAGTTTGATACCCGAGCCATTTCTGTTTTCCCTACCTATGGAGGTACCATAGGCGTGTCTGTGATGCACCACTGGCATGACTAGTGTGTGGCCCTAGTGATTTGGCTACACCGTCCCCTTTCTGTTATATGATATGTGCGCTTTATGATATGATTTGTTATGGCCACTATGATTTCTGCGGGGGCGTATGGATGCATCCTAGATCTGTTCTGTTTAGTGGATTTAACTATGGTTATGATTATGATTATGATATATGTCTGGTGACTGGTACTGTGTGCTATACATGCCTTTCACAATTTCTGGGAGTTCGCTACTCCACCCATTTGAAGAATGAGGACACCCCTCATATTATCTGATTATCTGAGAGGACTCCCCTCTATATGATTATGAAGAATTATGGTATTGACGGCTTATATGATATGATATGTTTCTGGGCTCGTGGTAGATGACTATCCTTTCTTCTTTCTATTCTATTACTCTTTTATCTATTCCTTATTCTATTTCCCCAATGCACTATATTTCAGTTCTGTTTCATTATCATTGCTTTGTATATGTATCTGTTCACTGGGCTTTTTAAGCTCAGCCACATTTTCCTTTCCTGCGGCAGGTTTTAGTAGGAAGCTGGGTTATGGGAAGAGAGAGTGTGGCTGGAATTAGAAGACTATGCTTTGATAGTTACGCTGGACTAGAGATGATTAGAGGAAGCTTTCAGTTTATTAGACTTAGTATTTATTTTGTAACCTTGTAGTTTCAGATTTTTCATTTGTAACCCTGAATTTCTTATGTATTTATAAATCATATGCTTGTGTTTGTTCTGATATGTCACTGTAATGTAATACTTCTACCCTTATCGGGTTGGGGTGTTACAATTATGGTATCAGAGACCAGGCTGCGATTCGTAATACTTTTACCCTTGACCTGTGAAGTTTGGACCCCTAAGTTTCCCTGTAGGCACTCATAAGACAACCTTTGAAACTTTACATTAGGATTCCCCATAGGAACCCAAGTTATTACCGGTGAGGAATGGGTAGACTAAGACATTTATGTAAGTATCATTTGCTTCCGTATCACTCTGATCGTGCCTTTGCTCTTAGATAAGCCTTATAAGGACCTTTTGTTTCAGAAGTTAGAAGTTTTGCAACTTAAGCTTAGTAACCAAGTAAGTTTGGAATACCTCGGAAAGCTACCTGGATACCTTACACATTTAAGTTTCACCTTCAGATTTTGATCTCCGCCTCCGATTTGTTTGATAAGCTGTGTGACACCTTTTCGACCACATCGTAGGTCATTCAACCACAATGTGTTCGACACATTCTGTAAATTCATTACTTATGCTGGGTATGAATGTATCATCCGATACTACTTAACTCTGTATGATCCATTACTACTCCTATGAGAATTCTGGTAATTATGAACCACAAATATGAGAAGTTTTTGTTTCCTCTCTTTGAATGATGAACCTGGTTCTGCCAACCATTTCCTTTGGAAGGGTATGATGTAAATACTATCTTTGTATGGATTTGTTAACTAAGCATGATGATGCTGATAACTGAGACTCTGTACATCTCACTATTGACAATTATACGATGTTCGTATTACCAATGATACACATCCTGCCTGCTACTTATGCTAAGAAGCTAAATGAAATTCCCACACATTGAACTGTTCGTTTATCCATCCCAACATTTTTGTTGAACCATGTACTTGACTCTGATATACGGACTATCTGTATGATTTGACGACTATATTCACTCTATGAAATCCTTTGACTTTGATATACCTGATTGTACGGTCTTTTGGACTGAATGACTATTCGTGAAGATACCATAGACTACCATATCTGAAATGTGACCTTAAAAATCTGCTTCACTCTATTTCATTATGATGACTCTCTACATCTGCTAAAATTTCTACCACTATGGAAAACCCCAAACCCGAACTCATGTGATTATCAAGTTTTTCCTGAAAACCATTATTATCAACCCTTAGAAAGTTCTGCTATTAGGAAATATTTTGTCATACGAAGATTTTCCGGTATTCTCTGATGAACTTTTTGGTACTCCTTCCTGCTTAGGAAGTGGGGTGGGCATTGAACTGATCTCAGTTGCAGAAACCATGGTGCTATAGAAGTTGAGTGTTTGAAGAAGCCGATGGAATATGATTTTTGTTAACCTTGGTGATTCTCTTTAGATGCTCTTGTTTGTTTATGAAGAAGAACGAGAGAAGTATGCGATGACGTATCGACTATCGTGAACTTAAACGTACCACTATCAGCAATCATTATCTGTTTCCGCGTATCAATGATTAATTTGTTTTTCCTTTGAACCCTGCATTTGATTGCATCATTTTAGATTTGAAGGCTGAAGAAGCAACCACAAAAACTTCTAAGAAGGGGGTTAACTAACCGAGAGTAACCTTTGGGAAGTATTTCAGTTCCTGAAGAAGAAAGAAGGCGATGTGAAAATTCCCTGAGATGATTTCTGAAGCTGCCTTTTGCACTCGTTATCACATTTATGAGTTTGAATGATGCCAATGGTGTTGGCTAGAATAATCATGTTTTCGCGTGTTTTGGACAAATTGTCATAGTATGACATTGTGTTGTGTTCTAAAATGAAAGAAGAACATAGAGATTAATTGGTGAGATGACCCTTTGTTCTGGAAGAGAATTTGATTGACGTTCAGAAATCATAGTAGACAACACTACCCTGTATAATGTGAAGATAGAGCTTTCACAAGAGGGACCAAGATCGAAGACCGTAATCGGAGTTAGAAACCTGGTGGAAGAGTAGTAGAAGGTGGTTGCGACAAGCATTACCATGGAAGAAGCATATAAGAAGAAGAGAGGAACTGGGATAGTGCTCAATTATACATCATGCAACACGTGAAGATTTCAGTTTGGGCATCAAGACAACCAGACCAAAGAAGACGAACCATTCAACACACAACCTGGAGTCGACAACAACATCATGTACCTTAAAACCTGGAGCCATGACAGAAGACCTGTCGAAGACACGCAGTCTTGTTTCTCTATTCATTTTAGTTGTACTAAGATGAATTGAGAGCAGAAGCAGACCTGCGGATGGAGGGATGCACAGTGATCGTGTCAGAGACTGCCGCTACGACGCCACAGTACCAAGAAGAGTTGCTGAAGGCTTGAGGAACCAGACTCAAGTTTTAAAATTCTTTCAATCATGAGGTAAGAGGGACAAGAGTAAACCGACTACCCTAACTTGGGAGAAATTTTGAAATTTGTATTTGAGTGAACGGATTTTGAAGCGGACATTGTGTTTAGACGAAATGATTCTGTAAAGGATTGACGCTATTGATGACGTACCTTAATTTTGAATGACATTCTCGGATCTCCGTTACTCTTCGAGTAATTTCGTTCTCTTAGTTATGTTGTTTGATTTTGGTGACCTCTGAGACTATAGGTGGACTAGGTGGATTTAAATAAGTTTGTGTGTTCATGACTTGAGATAAAGTATGACCATCATGAGGGCATATGTATATGATGCCAGTATTATGACGCCTGGCCAACGTGATAATACTTACATCATATAACGTGCACTTATGGTGATCATATGATATTTCGAGGAGTGCCTTAGAAGCTTTAGAATTTCTGATATCTGATATTGAAATCATTCGCATTTAGTGAGATTTTAGGTTCATTCTACCTATACGTTTGATCTGCTGTCCTTGATATATGATTCGATACGTTTGGACTCTCGACACGTGTTTTGCTGACCTTTGCAACTTCTGATAAGAATCTTAGGCTCCGTTGTAAAGCTTTCTACCGTTTGCTTTTATCGGACCACCTATTTTTGTGTCCATGTGTATTCCGTGTGGAGGTACACTTATCTGTACGTTTCGCATTCATTGAAGTTGTTCATTATGATCTGCTATGAGTAAAATATGTGATTGTGGACCTTGAGGAAACAAGATCTGTTTGTTTATGAGAATACATTTGGAAGGTTATCTGAAAGCCGAGACTATTTGAGAAGCTGAAGAACTAAACCTTATATCACCCCATGTTTGCTACAATTCAATGTATTCTCATCTGATTCGCCTAATCAATTCGATGGAAATCCTATGTATTTTTATACCTCTTCCTGGAGAATTCGATTATCATCCGTTATATTCGGTACATTATCCTTTTGATTCAAATTCAGTGTGATATGCCTTTCTGAGAATCTGAAACTATTCTGACAATAATTACGAGTCATGAGAAACCAGTTGGTCTGAATATCTTTTGGAAGAACCTCCCCGGGCGCGAGAATGTTTGTGACGACCTTTTTCGGTATGCTACGACTTCGTCTAACTTTGCGACTTCAATTTTCGAGGACGAAAATTCTTTTTTTAAGAGGGGAAGAGTTGTAAAACCCTAAATCTCGAATACCTAAATTTCGTATAATTTTAAAATTTCTAAATAACGATACAAATAATTAAAACCGCGAATATATTTTAACGAATTAACTACAAATCCATAAATCATAACGAAACATCACATGTGAACTTCTGAACATATTTTGAATCCGAAATTTCTTGAAAACCTAAAATAAAACTCGAGAACTCTTTAAACGCGACACGAATATTGTTTTGGGCCGTTTTCTTTTATTTCTTAAACAATAAAGGACCCATAATTTGAGCCCATGAGTTCCTTGGCTTGGCCATCCACGACCCAACACCATTTGATACAAGAGGACCGGTGTATCATTTTTTTTTGTGGCATATGTACGCTTCAACAAAAACAAAGAAACCCTAACTCTTCAATTGTCGGCTCTTCTTCCTTGCTGCTGCTGCCGTCGACTTAAATACCACCAAAAGGAGTATTTTGATCTTGTTCTTGTGTCATTCACGTCATCACAAGGTAACCATGTAATACTAGCATTGATCCATACGAATTTATGAACCAAAGATTAATCAAAACATGTGTTTTTGCCTTGGTTTGCTGCTGTACGAATCAAAGGGAGAAAGAGAAAAGGAATCCGTTCGTGTGGTATTCTTGATCTTGTGTTATCCTTGTTCTTCGTGTGATCTTCGAGGGTATGGTATCATTCCTTTGTTAAATCCTTGTTCATGTTCTTGTCATATTCTAATCAATATGAGGTCACATAAAATCATGAAGGGAAAACCTAAAAACTAATATATATGAATCGACCAGGAGTTATGTGATGGATTTAAATCGTTTTGAATATGTTAAGACCTGTATTAATCAACCTAAATATGTTATGGACTCATCTAAAATCGTTGGTGTCAAGAATTAAAGGTTAGAAGGATAAAACCCTAAGTATACACATGAATACATAAAACTGCTACTGTTCTGGAACCTTGTACGACTTTAATCGGCTGTATTTTAGTGATATGAATGTGTTTTTGAACGATTCTTGAGTCTAAATATAAGTACTACTTGTCTACTTTCTGGAAATATAAGTTTCATGGTGATTGGAGGTCGGGAGGTAAGCTTTTTGAATTTTATGAGATCGTGTGTCGAACCTGAGTTTTGGAAACGTAAAATCAGATGGAGTATGGGATTTTTCATTTTCAAACCATATAGAGTTAAGGGTTCTCCTTTTACAGGAGTGATAATTGGTATATGTGTGACCTTCTGGAATTTTTGTAGATTTTTCTAAAGTGTTTAAATGGGTAAACAAAGAGCCAACTTTTTGGGTGTTTCTGCAGTTCATTTTCTTGGTAGGTCTGGGTAAACGATTTTCTTTTGGCATTTATAATTAGAAATAAATTCTGGGAAAATTCGTGTGTGTTCTAAATACATTGAAGTACCTGTGTGAATTTTGGTGAATTTTTCTTTTGAGTTCTGAGGTGGTTTAAAAATTCGGAAAGTGGTGACCTGTTTATGAATAAAAGCTGAAAATACAACTAAAAGACTAATTAAGGTTATAACCTGGTCGTGTAAGGTGAAATTGATCATAAGCTATGAGTTTCTAATTAATTTGACGTTAAGGAAGATTTTAAACATAATTAAACTTAAGAGGACATTTTGTAATTAATTTAACTTAAGGAACTAAGTTGTAAATAATGAAACTTAAAGGGGTAATGTGTGAAATAAGCAAACTCGTACTTAAGCCCTAAAACTTGTGTGACTTATTTAAAATGGAAAGTTACTAAAACTGGAAAGCCGACTAAAATGAGAAATCTGAATTGAATAAGTTATTAACAACAAGCCGACAATTAATTCGTGTAGATTCGCTGAAAAAGGAGTTTTGCTTCCGACCTTTATGTTTTCTGTCATGTTTACACTTGCGGTTTAAGGTACAGATATTCTGACCTTTCTCAAAAGGTTTCTCATGATCTCTTTCATATTCTGATCCGTTAGTTCCCGAATTGATGCCATTGCTATGATCCCCTTTACTTGAACCTTCTCTGTTGATCCCACTTGATATGACCTCCGTTATGAACCTATGCTATGAAAACCTTCTTAATGATACCATGGAAATGTTTTGAGAAGAACCGATTTGAAAAGATGTTTATAAATGATGCTAAATTTCTTTTTAAAAGAAAGGTTATTTAACTTTCATGAACACTATATTTTGAAAGACCATTTTTATGAAAACTGTTTTAAAAGATTATTTAAATTGGACTTTTAATAGAAACTTTTGAAACGGACTTTTGAACTGAACCATGAATTAATTTTTGAATATGAACCTTGACCTGATAAACTCTGATTGGACCTTGAATACTATTTCTGATATGAACCCTTTGTTATGAACTGCTATTATGAACCTTTGATATGATTCTGAGATACACCTTTGCTATATGACCTTTTGTATGATATGAGACCTGACTCTTAGTTTGATACCCGAGCCATTTCTGTTTTCCCTACCTATGGAGGTACCATAGGCGTGTCTGTGATGCACCACTGGCATGACTAGTGTGTGGCCCTAGTGATTTGGCTACACCGTCCCCTTTCTGTTATATGATATGCGCGCTTTATGATATGATTTGTTATGGCCACTATGAATTCTGCGGGGGCGTATGGATGCATCCTAGATCTGTTCTGTTTAGTGGATTTAACTATGGTTATGATTATGATTATGATATATGTCTGGTGACTGGTACTGTGTGCTATACATGCCTTTCACAATTTCTGGGAGTTCGCTACTCCACCCATTTGAAGAATGAGGACACCCCTCATATTATCTGATTATCTGAGAGGACTCCCCTCTATATGATTATGAAGAATTATGGTATTGACGGCTTATATGATATGATATGTTTCTGGGCTCGTGGTAGATGACTATCATTTCTTCTTTCTATTCTATTACTCTTTTATCTATTCCTTATTCTATTTCCCCAATGCACTATATTTCAGTTCTGTTTCATTATCATTGCTTTGTATATGTATCTGTTCACTGGGCTTTTTAAGCTCAGCCGCATTTTCCTTTCCTGCGGCAGGTTTTAGTAGGAAGCTGGGTTATGGGAAGAGAGAGTGTGGCTGGAATTAGAAGACTATGCTTTGATAGTTACGCTGGACTAGAGATGATTAGAGGAAGTTTTCAGTTTATTAGACTTAGTATTTATTTTGTAACCTTGTAGTTTCAGATTTTTCATTTGTAACCCTGAATTTCTTATGTATTTATAAATCATATGCTTGTGTTTGTTCTGATATGTCACTGTAATGTAATACTTCTACCCTTATCGGGTTGGGGTGTTACATGTAAGCTTTTGGTGTTCATTGGATAACAAGTGCTTATTGTTTAGCTTTTTCCCAACTGCTTATTAGCCCATTTTGCACTTCCAGTGCTTAATTTCAGTTTTTCAAATTTTTCCTAGGTTTATAATAATATTTTAGATTTTCCCTGAATTTTTCATATTTTTCTGGGTCCATTTACTATTTTTCCTATTTAATTTTCATTTTTAATTAAAATTTAATACTTTTAAATTACTAAAAAATCCAAAAAATCTGAAAAAGCCAAGAAAAATCGAAAAATATTTTTTAAATTTATTTTCATTTATTTTAGAATTTTAGAAATATATTTTGCATTTTTTCCATTTATTTTGAATTTAATTTGAATTTTTAATTAGGTTGAATAGTTTTTAATTCTCAAAAATTACACAAAAGGCCAAAAAAAATTAAATTTTAGTTTTAAAATTACTTTTTAGTTATTTTATAATTTTCAAAATTTATTTTTCATTTTTCTCACCTTATTTGCATTTTCTTTTAATTTTTAATTATTTAAATAGTTTTTAATTCATAAAAAAATAAATAAAAAGTCAAAAAAAATATTTTTCTTTTTCTCAAAATTTTCTTTTATCATTTTTAACTTTTCAAAATTATTTTCAAGTCCGCAGGAGTAGTGTAGCTTAAAATTCGCGTTTTATTTCGTACGTTGACGTTTATTTTACGTTTTAGTTTACGGTTTTCGATTCTACGTTACGTTTTAAGTTTGTTTACTTGGTTTACGTGCTTAGTTAGTTATTTGTGTTTCATTTTCATAATCCTTAGTATAATATCAAAAATTTCACTTTTTACCACTTTCACGACACGTTTCACGATTCGGGAATTCGAAACTCCATTCATCCTTCACACGGACTACGACCTCGGGTTATCCGTATTTCTTTTCGGATCTCTTGAGTAATACTTATACTATATATATAACTTGATTTTCACGAATCAATTTTGGCGCCGCTGCCGGGAAAGGTTGAAGTGAATTTTTCGTTTTCGTTTTTCGAAATTGTGTTTTGAAAACCTTCCTTGTATATATTTTCTATAAAAACCAAAAAAAAAAATTGAAAAATCAAAAACACTTTTCCTAAAGTGTTTTCAAAAATACCAAAAAAATAATAATAAAGTTACAGCCTCGACTCTCCTGTTGAAGGGTGGGCGTTGTAAACCAAATAAGCTTAACAACATAAGATCGCGTGAAATTAATTGCTAATCGGATTACTTTAATTCTACGATCGAATAAGCGGAAAATACGGAAGCTTTGACATTAAATTGCAAGCTGAAGAGAGATCCATTCTTCTCTCCCATTCCGTCGCGAGTAGATTTGAAGGAAACGAGTTACGATTAACGTAACGTTTGAAAAAAAAAAGTTTTAAATTTTGATTTTCTTTTTCTACTTTGATTTACTTTTTCAAAAACTAAAAACCAAAAATATTCTTCTTCTCCTCTTATAATTTGATTCTTCTTCTGTAACCCTCTAAACCGATAATTCTTATGGATCTGACTTGTTTTAAATGTGGAGAACCGTTGTTTGAAGGTTCTTGTGTTTGGTGTACATGCAAACGGTGTGGTAACGATATTCGAGACGGAAGTTGTTTGTTTTGCAATTCATTTGCTTATGCACCTAATTCGTACAACAACTTTCAAAATTTTCCCGACTACCCACCTCAGCCCGATTCATTCAATCAACAAATTTGCAAAGAATGTGGATTTACTCATGGATTTTGTATGTGTTATGCTTCGAAAGCTGAACCCACATTCACCTCCAATTATGATCCGAACTTTTCCAATTATTATCACAACAATTTCAATTCATATGAGCAAGTTCCGTACTTCAATGATGAATCGTTTCAAAATGCACCAATTTCACAACAATACGGTTGTGAGTATTGTGGATGTCCACACTTTAGCACCGATTGTCAAACAAGGAAATCGTTTCCTTGTGACAATGATTATCACGACCAACCTCCACAATATGAAATGATCACTAAAATGATGACTGCTCAAAATAACTTTACCGAGTTATTAGATCTTTTTAAAGAAGTAATTCGTGTGAAAGAACAAGTTAACACCATTAAGAGTGATGAAAATGAGCCTTATAAAGAAGAAAATTCTACGATTAATCCCACTCCGTCTTGTGAACATTTAAATGTTGAAAATTGTTCTATAGCATCTCTCGACGACGATTTCTTTAAAAATAGGGCTTTTAGAAACAAAATTGAACAACTTTACGCTTCGTCAAAAATTTCAAAAATTCGTGTTGATTATGATGGACCATCGGTTCCTACTCCCTCTCCGGTGAGGGAAATGGAACGAGAAACCGAGGTGACAAAGGACTCGGTACTTTCCAATAACAATGGAAGTGCTAAATACGTCCATCCTACGGTTGTCCAAGAATCAATTGCTCCTCCTAAACCGTCAAGATTTGATCTAAACCTTTCACGATTTATGGTTAAGAGTTTGTCAAGCAAACGTGCTGAGCTTAAAACGGTGTTTAGAAGAAACGATTTGCCTAATCCTCACAAACAAGAACCGGAGACTATAACGGAAGTGGTGGAAATTCCTAGCTCTCAGAGCATCCCACCTCCGGATTCTTCAAATTTTTTTCGAGACTTAAATCTATCATTCACGATTCTTCCCATCCTTTCCTCACACCGGTTGAGGGAAGTAATCCCGTTTTGGAAGAAGTCGATACTTTTCTTGATAACAACAATTCTATTTCAATTGAGATTGTTACGCCGTCAGATCCTTTGGAGCCCGAGCTCAAGGATTCTTTACCCGATTTTGAGAAATATGTTTTTGATACGGCTGAAAACTGTGAGTTAACTCCAAATGTTAATTCGAATGATTGTATTGAGACGTTCTCCGATTCTGACGATGACGATTCTATATCTTGTGGAGACATCGAATATG
The DNA here is from genome assembly GCA_030686995.1 of Artemisia argyi. Taxonomy (NCBI): domain Eukaryota; kingdom Viridiplantae; phylum Streptophyta; class Magnoliopsida; order Asterales; family Asteraceae; genus Artemisia; species Artemisia argyi. The sequence goes on along the minus strand of CM060688.1, from coordinate 107,849,739 downwards.
TGGACGAATTACCTTCTGAGCTCGTCAGCTTAGAAGAAGAGAATGATGAAGAAGTTGAAACTGAAATCCAAAATGAAGTACTTCGTGAAAAATTATTGAATATTAATCTTCTCATTTCTAAGATCGAGGCATTGAAAGATCCTCCGATTTCTTCTCCTATCCCCGTTATGGATAGTGATTTCTTTCCTGAGCTTGAAATTTTTCGATTTGAAGAGACGAGTTGTGGCAATCCCACTATTCATGCTGATATCTCTCTTCCGGATTATGAGCGTTTTGATTTTGAGATTGATTTTGTGCTTATTTCCGATAATCCGTCACGTGACCCTCTTTTAGAGGATGCCGATCCATTTCTTGCTGCGGATGACTTGATACCACCGGGTATTGAGAATGACGAGAATGACGTTCAAAGAAATATTCTTTCCAATTTACCTTCTTCTCGTCCACCTGCGAAACCACCAGATCTAGTTTTTGAATCAGATACGAATGAAGATAATTTTGGAGTGGTGGACGAGATTTATGAACATGATGTTCCTGTGCTTGATATTTACCCACCCAACCCACCCATGATTCAGAAATCGACTTTGCTTTTATCATCTGGGTGTTTTATCCGTTCTTTGCTTATCCCATTATTTCTTCACTTTTCCACTCCACCGGGAGTGAGGATACCGTTTTTGACCCCGGCATCTCCGTTTATCATGCCAGGTGTCTGTTCCATCTGCTCTCCCCAAGGACGAATTAATTCGGGGATCGAGTCAAGCTCATGTGACTCGGTGATAAAAAACAAGCGCTTCGTGGGAGGCACCCCATGCTTATCCATTTTCTTTTTCTCTATTTTCTATTTTCTAAGTAACGTAACATGAGGGGGGCGACCCTTTCCAAACTCCCGTTTTCATGGTTGTTTGTGCATGTTCAGGAATTTCCCCAAAGTTTGAGGACTCTCGTGCTCGTGGTTTGTTGTTCTCTCCACTCGAGTCTCATCCTTCGCTGCTCTTTCGGAAATTCACCATATCCAAAATCTTATCGACTAACGTTTATCTCTTGGCATACTTAATAAACGGCCTTAGATATTTACGTAGACTACCCGTACCTTTAAAACATTGAGGACAATGTTTCACTTTAGTCTGGGGGAGGGGGGGTGAATCTTCGATTCGATTTGACTGGTACCTTCGTCTGAGCTGTTAACTTACGCAACTCCGTTTTTCCACCAAAAATTTTAAATTTTTGTCACCTTTTTATATGCAAAAAAAAAAAATAATGATATATGATATGAATAATAAGTTTTGACACCTTGTTTTGACTTTCCTACCGGCGAGAGTAGAAATAAATGTTTTGACTTGACCGGGCGTGTTGAGCCCTAGCTCGTCTCCCTTAACCAATATAATCAAAAGATTATGGCTAAGCATCCGCGGATCTCATTACTTGGGATTTTAAATTTGCGGAGATCGAGGAATGATAGAGTTTATTTAGAAGTTTCGTGCTAAACGTGGAGTAGTTGGATCTCTTTAGAGCCAACGAAAGGTACTTGTGGCCTCCTTGTTCCCACAAGCTTGCACACCAATAAAAATAGATCTCTAGGATTAATTAAGTGTATGGGGTTTGGGCAATACTTAGTTTTTTCTCGTTCCCAACAAAAGCTCTGCATATGGAGGTTTGGTACACATAGGGGTACTGCCAGTGTTACGGTGAAATAGACTATTGCATCTTGCCGGTTCGCAGCCGATGTTGTGATCTTAGTAAAGGCCGTAGGACTCGGGGTTTGGCATATGATTATGAATATCAATAATAATAGTCCAAAGCCAAATAAAAAAGGCAGAGGAATCCAAAGCTATAAAAAAGCAGCGGATATAAATCCAAGGTCATAATAAAGCTCTTACATCTTGGCGGCTCATAAACCGTTGTTGTAAAAGAAATAAAGGACTAAGGACAAAGTATTATTAAAGTGCTTATAATTGTGCAAAAATGCCAAGCTTCGACTCCGGGGGTTTCCTAATAAAAAGCTTCCGTTTCGGGTATCAAATATGGTATGTCTCGGTCGTAAATAAAAAGGGGGACCTCCACAAATCGTGTTAAATCAGAGACCTTCATGTGGACCCGATTTCTGTATGCAGGGGTTTTCGAGGGAAAGTTTGAAAACTACTTAGCGTTCAAATTTTGTGCTCTTATCGGACTAACAAATATCAAAATGAGAAAATATGAAGCAATTCATTTCTCACAAATTAAAATCTTGAGATACAAAACTTAGGACTTGGGAACAAGAGGTAATGACACAATTAACTTTTGTGGGTAGTGTTAGCACCTAACTTGTGGATAAACAATGATCTCGATTTTACGCTTAGTTTGGGAGCTTGTGAAAAATCAAGGATGACGATTTTTATCCGTATGGTCTCTTCTCTGTGAGAAGTGTTTCTACTCGTTGACCCTAAAAGTTATCAACAGATAAGAATTGATAATGAAAGTCAAGGCAAATCGTCACATACATAAAAAAAAGTACAAAAAAAGGAGTAGTAGTAGTTATTATTCATGAAAATCGGAAAACGGAGCGTTTTTGAGAATAAATGATTTTACTATCTCTTTTGAACATCATTGCTACTTTACAACGTCAGTAAAGAGAGGTTTTGAAATTATTTATCTCTTAAGCGTGAGGTGATGACATTGCGTGAGGACACGGCAATACCTTAGTCTGGGAGATTTTGATGTATGCTTTTTCACACATCCTTTTTAGGCTTAAATCAGACCAAATACACAAAATACTAACCAAATATGCCAAGAGAATGTATGTTTTTGTATTTGTGTATGTGCAGGTACGGATATGTGAAAAATGAACAAAAACGAAGCCAAAACCGACAAAAACGAGCACAAGATTGGAAAAAGGTCAAAAGCCGGAGCCGGGGAAGCAAAATGATCAAAGAAAGCTCATAAATGCATAAGAAGTCCTCAGAGATTCATCAAAGTACAAATTTAGTCCCTGATCAAAGTTTGGAAGAAATGTCATATTCAGTCCCTACACTTTCTGATATTTACAAATTTGGTCCTTTGAAGATAACATTCGAAGAAAAATCAAAGTCAACCCTTATGAATCAAGAGAATTACAAAAACAGTCCTTGGAAAATACTTTTGATGAATACCAGATTTGATCCCTGAGTTTTGAAGATTTACAACATTAGTCCTTTGTTAAATCTTATTATTACTAAAAACCTAAACCTGATCCAAGAAAGCTCTAACCCAAAACCCTTTACTAATCCAACCAGATCCAAAATATCTATATCCAAGCCCAAAGCAACCTAAGCCCATTCCCACTTTATTACCCTAGACCCGATCCACCCACACCCAAGACCCGGTCAAAACTCACGGTCAACAATAAAAATACCAAAACCAATTCCCGCCCCCCAAATAACCCTTATACCCAGAAAATGTACTGTGCAACGAACCCTAATTACCTCCCATTAAAAATTACCTCGTATTGTAATTATTGCCTAATAATTGGAGCTTCTCGAACGTGTCAGGAATGTAAGGAATGTGCCAGAAACACACGTGGACCAATCACAAGCCTCACGCAGGATCAGTCACATCACATCAATCAATCCAACGGCTATAAAGTGAGATTGGTGAGCAAGGGTTATCAAACGGCTATGGAGGGACTCAAAGAAACACACCATCACGCGGATTGATGACATGGATATCCAAGACCTCATCTCTCAGCTCCTATTTAAACCCCCCTCCTCACTCATAAGAGGTGTCCAATTTTTCATGTCTTAGAAGAATTTTGATCATTTTAATTTTCTTGTCATTTAAAATTCAGTACTTAATTTTAGTTTTTATTTGTAGTTTCTCATTTCAAGCATTATATTCAACTTTTCTATTATTAATATAATTCTCAGTTTCATTTCAAATTATTGTTTTAAGTTTAATTTTTAGTTTAGTTTTACTTATTACCTTTAATTTCCTGTTATCAGTGGTTTGTTTTAAATTTAGTTCCAAATTTCTGTTGTTGTTTATCATTTAAAAATAAATAAATAAATAAATAAATAAAATCAGAAAAAAATAGTTTTAATTCTCAAGTTAAGCTTCAATATAGCTCTTTCTGTTTTTATCAGCTACTTAATAGTTTTTGTAAGCTTATTTAGTCATTGTCTCTTATTAATCACAAAAGTCAACAAAAGGTCAAACTGTCAGCTTATTTTAATAAGCTGAGCTTATTGGAGATTTGGCAGCCAAAACAGGAGTCCATTGGTCTGTCTTAAAGGCAGGCTAGCATAGTGAAACCCCCTCTGTTTGGCTGAGGGGGTATTGAGATTTGTAAGTTTCACTTTTACAATTTATCATTGCATAAGTAGTTTAGAAGTAGTTTAATTCATTAAGCTCTGCTTATCTCTTTTTATTGCAATATTACTTTAGTTTTTTGCTTGTTTTGTAATTGATCTCAATTTTTATTGATTTGGATTTTACACTGTTTCATTGTATGCTTCTATATCTTGAATCTATGTAGTTTCAGTTCTGTGGTAAATTGATACTTGAGATCTGTGTTTCATTGTCATTTTGAAGTTATTGGATCTATTATATTACCTAGGTTGAGAGTTGGATTGATTTGACTTGGGTTTGAGAAGCATTTAAGTGGTGACTGTCACTCAAAGGGGTGTTTGGAAGATTAGTGATTTGACTGATCTGGTTGCTTTATTTCCTTTTTATTTACCTCATTAGTCTGCATTAGGTTAGGGTAGGATATAGTAGTCATAAAATTGGTAGGTTAAAAACAAAAAGTGAACATTGCATTGAATCATAAATTCTGCATTCATATTTCATGGTCTGCTCCTGCAACCTGTTCTACCTACTCAATTTGTGTTTATGTTTGTCTTCTTAGCATTTAGATATCATCAAACAACATATAGTGGTAGATTTAGGCGATAGAAATTCACTATAGTCAACTTAGGATTGCATTTCCAAAAGTCAAACCTGCAGCAATTCAAGCCTAAGCAGATCTGATCTAAGCTTATTTTAGGTAAACAATTGATCATTTGATTTTAAGCATTTGGGTTTTCTAGGTACTCAGTAGTATAGGTTAGCATTTGCCCCCCTCAGATTCCAGTTTTTAGCTTATTAGGAGCCTTAGAATAAGCTACATGTAGGAGTGTTTAGGACTAGTTTCTGTCAACTGAGCAGTGCTTAATCTAGCTTCTTCCAATACTTTTTCTGTTAATATAAGTTGAGGTGGACTTAATTAAGCTGCTAGTACCTTGTATGAGCTTCTTGTGTTTTTTGGCTTCCAACTGCTTATTCTCATAGTGCTTATTGGGACTGTTTATGTGTTTATCTGCTTATCCTAAGAGCTTATTTGATTTGTTTGAGTAGATTTAAGCTTATATTAGTTACTTTACCCTTCCATAAGCTTTTGGTGTTCATTGGATAACAAGTGCTTATTGTTTAACTTTTTCCCAACTGCTTATTAGCCCATTTTGAACTTCTAGTGCTTAATTTCAGTTTTTCAAATTTTTCCTAGGTTTATAATAATATTTTAGATTTTCCCTGAATTTTTCATATTTTTCTGAGTACATTTACTATTTTTCCTATTTAATTTTTATTTTTAATTAAAATTTAACACTTTTTAATTACTAAAGAATCCAAAAAATCTGAAAAAGCCAAGAAAAATCCAAAAGTATTTTTAAAATTTATTTTCATTTATTTTAGAATTTTAGAAATATATTTTGCATTTTTCCCATTTATTTTGAATTTAATTTGAATTTTTAATTGGGTTTAATAGTTTTTAATTCCCAAAAATTACACAAAAGGCCAAAAAAAAATTAGTTTTTAGTTTTAAAATTACTTTTTAGTTATTTTATAATTTTCAAAATTTATTTTTCATTTTTCGAACCTTATTTGCATTTTCTTTTAATTTTTAATTAGTTAAATAGTTTTTAACTCATAAAAAAATAAATAAAAAGTCAAAAAAATATTTTTCTTTTTCTCAAAATTTTCTTTTATCATTTTTAACTTTTCAAAATTATTTTCAAGTCCGTAGGAGTAGTGTAGCTTAAAATTCGCGTTTTATTTCGTACGTTGACGTTTATTTTACGTTTTAGTTTACGGTTTTCGATTCTACGTTACGTTTTAAGTTTGTTTACTTGTTTTACGTGCTTAGTTGGTTATTTGTGTTTCATTTTCATAATCCTTAGTATAATCTCATAAATTTCACTTTTTACCACTTTCACGACACGTTTCACGATTCGAAAATTCGAAATTCCATTCATCCTTCACAGGGACCACGACCTCGGGTTATCCGTATTTCTTTGCGAATCTCTTGACTAATACTTATACTATATATATAACTTGATTTTCATGAATCAGCTCCCTACTATTGTATTATGTTATCAACATAATACCGTTCGGGCCATCATAATTCAAAAGTTAATACTCCCCACACAAAGCTCCCTATTATTGAGTTATGTTGTTATTAGGGTTTAGTTATAATCATATCACCGTTCGGGCCATCATATCTCAGAAGTATATGCAATAATCGTTCGAGGAGTCAGGGCACTTTAATTCGTAAACCAAACAAACTCGTCAAAAATGAAATATCCACATAGTACTCCTTGCATGAAGCTCCCTACTATTGTGTTATGCTTCTAACTTTATTTAGGTTTTATACGTATATGATATTTTCACTTTTTACCCTTATAGTTTATATATTTACGTTTTCTACCCTAAATTTATATTACTTATATTACTTATACTAATAACTATCTATACTTGACACAACTAGTCCCTAGACTTCTATATTTTATGTAACTAACCTAAGACTCCTAAGTTTTCTATATTTACTATTTTAGACCTTTAACTTTATACTATTTACGTTTTTAGTCCTTTTTAGTTTATACTTATGTTATTATCTATCCTAGGGTTTTAATATTATGCAAAACTAGTCCTTACTACTTATAACTTTTAGGAAATGTCAAAAAAGTCCCTAGACTTTATAATTTCAGGAATTTACAATATATACCCTTATGCATGTAAAGTTTTGCAAAACTAGTCCTAATATGCATGTAACTTATATTTTATTTAGTGATTAAGTTTTCTAGCCTATGTTTTACTTATTTTAACTTATCTAAGTTGTGTTTAACTAGTGTATGACCTAAATTAAGGACTTATAGCATGCATGCAAGTATATGACTCGATCTAGGGTTTTAAAACTTAAACTAGCAAGTAAAATGGTTCAAGGCTCATGCAAAGGTATCTAAGCTATCTAAGGCATCCTAAATCTATCCTAAGACTATACTAAAGCTAAACTAACTAAATGTAAGAATTACTTGGCTAAGGGGGGTTTACGTGGGTTAGAACTAGGGTTAGGGTTTTCTAGGGCTCGTACGACTTCAAACCACAACACAACGCGACCAAGGCCTAGCTACTCGTTTGGCTTCTAATGACTTAGTACTACAGAAATGTGAGGTAGAGAGGAGGGGGAGAGGTGTGAAGAAGAAATGAGGGAGGAGGGGGTATTTATAGCCTCGATGAGGCGGTTTGGGGTGGTAAGGGCTGTTTAGGTGTCACGGAGGGGGAGGGCTGAGCAAGCAAAGCTAGGAGGTGATGTAGTGAGGGTAGGTGGTGATGAGGACGAGCTAGGAGGTAGCTAGGGGGCTGCCATAGGCCGGTTGTGGTGGAGATGAGCCGTGGGAGGCGGTTTGGTGGTAGCCACTTACAAGAAGGTGATGCACCTCCTTTCTTGGGTGCTTGGAGGTGCTTGTAAGCTGCTTAGGGTGTTTAAGGGTGGTTTAGGGTGATTAGTGGTGGTTTAGTGGCGGATTAGGGGTGGTTTAGGGTAGATTAGTGGTGATTAGTGGTGGAATAGTTAAGTAGGTGATGCACCTACTTGTGTGTGTGCTTATAGGTGTTAGGGTGTATACTTGGGTATGACTAAGGTGTTAGGGGTGCTAGGTTGAGGTGTTTGAGGTGCTTATGTTTAGGTTTCACTAAGTTTTAGTTAAGTTTAGACCTAGTTTCTACTTATTAAGTGTTTAAGGTTTTACCTAAGGTTTAGTGCCTAAGTTAAGTTCCTAAGTGTGTATAGTGACTAATCCTAATACCTAAAGGGTTTATTCTAAGTGAGGGTAACTTATGGGAAAGTTTTGGGAAGGTTTGACCTAGTTTTGTAACCTAAATGACCTAAGTGGGTTTAGTGAGAGACTAGGGTTTATCCTATGGTTTTTTGCCTAGGTTAGTATCCTAAGGGTATTTAATAACTATTCCTAAGTTCTAAAAGGCTTATACTAAGTGGTAGTGACCTATGGGGAAGTTTTGAGAGGGTTTAGACCTAATTCTAGTTATCTATGACCTAGTTATGGCTTAGGGCTTAGGGGGTTTTGTAACTAAGTTCTAAGGGTTTATTCTATAGCCTAATAGTCCTAATATATCCTAAGGAAACTTTTACTTAAGCCTTGAACACATTCATACTAGTTTAACTAAGCATATAAGCACATAATCCTACTTAAGTTTTAGTTTAGGGTTTATTAGGGTTTTGTGTTATGTTTAGTGTTTTAGATTGGTGAATTACTTATTATGGTGTTGTTATGAGTTTATTCTTGACATACCTGGGGTTTATAGGATGTGAGTGTTGAGTTATTTGGCTTGTGTAGATACGTGAGCAGGTCTAGTGAGTCATGCAAGTAATAATGTATATAAAAAGCAAAAATTTACCTGTGAAATACCTACTATAGGTATTTGTAATGGGAATGATAGTAATGGGTGTTTGTGGGTTGTTATACTTGGGAGTGCTCCCATTTCTTAGTCATTGAGAACTTTCAACAAGGTGTCAATCTTATCTATCATCTCGCTTTGTTTTTGTTTGAATTCGGACTCAAACTTAGCCAAACGAGCTTCTTGAGATGCCATGAATTTGGACATCAATCCTTCAAAGTTATTGGTACTACCATAGTTGTTGGAAGGATTGTTATTGAAAGTACGGTTAAAGATGAACCGCTTGATTGGAAACGATTAGGTGGATTCGAAGAATTGTTTTGAGTTGTGTTTTGATTTTTTTTCCACCGAAAGTTTGGGTGATTTTTCCAAGAGGGGTTATATGAATCACCGTAAGGGTTTGGCTCGGGTTTGAAAGTGTACCACTTGTCCCCCGCTCCATCGGTACGTGAAGATGCGTAGTCTGCAAAAGCTTTTTCGGGGAGTTCCATGCAATTACGAGAGTTGTGGGGACCACTACAATATTCACATGAAGAAGTGATTTTGTTCACTTGGCTTGAAGGTTTAGGAGCTTCATAGGATTTCATGAGAAACTTGACTTGGTCTTCGAGTTCCATGATCCTATGGTCGGGAGTGCTTGAATTATTTGAAGGCAAAGATATTGCATTTACCGTTTTGTTCAAATCACGGGGATCATTCCAACTTTCGTTGTCATAGAAAGCAAGATCTTCTATGAGTTCCCATGATTCTTCCGCACTTCGATCATGTAGCTTACCACCGGCCGCTTGGTCAATGGTTCGCCTTGAGGGGAGATTGATATGGTCATAGAAGATTTGGATTTGGAGCCAAAGATCTATGCCATGATGAGGGACTTTTTGAAGTAAGTCCTTAAAACGAGTCCATGCTTCGTAAAGAGTTTCATCTTGACGTTGTTGGAAAATCAAGATGTCATTCCTTAACTTGGTGGTTCTTCTAGGTGGGAAGAATTGAGCAAGGAAACGAGAAATGAGATCATCCCAAGATGTGATGGATCCTGCGGGTAAACGCTCAAGCCATTGACTAGCTTGGTCACGTAGAGAGAATTGGAAGAGACGCAATCGGGGAGGTCTATGGAATCTACGATTTTAAAGAAATCCTTGAGATGTTGGTTTGGATCTTCAGAACGAAGCCCATGGAATGCACATCTGCTTTGCACCAAACAGATGGTGTCGGATCGCAAGGGAGACACATTGGCTCCTTGAGTGAGCTCAATGGTATTTCGATAGCCTTGACGGCTAGGTCAGGAGTATTCTCCTAAAATGCGGGCTGTAGGAGGTTGGTTTGGTTGTGGGGGGTTTTGTTGTGGTGGGTTGATGGGATCAAAGATATTATCACCTTCCATGATGGCGGATGGTAATGGTTACGAACAAAGAAACGAAGAAATGAGATAAACTAAAGAAGACCTATAAAATAAAAATAAAAAATCTCACTAGAAAAGATTCTAGTGAGTAGACTTAATAAAGATAAAATTTAACCTAAACAATAACTATTCCCCGACAGTGGCACCAAAAACTTTGATGTGCTGGATTGTGGTCTACACAAAAGTGTTACTTTTCAAGGGATATTGAGAAGCTTACAATCCCCACCAGGCAGTATACATGACCAATGTAGTATAGTGAAGTGGCAAATACCGGGGGATTGATCGTTCTCCACAGGGAATAGTGTTCGCTAGGATTGAAATTAATCTAACTAGGTCTAGCGGTGAGGGATGATTCTTTTTGTATTTTTATATTTTATGGAAAGCAAGTAAAAATCTCGAGTATTTGGAAGAGTGGGCAGAATTAGTTGCTAGTCAACTAACCCAATTAACTACCTGAACAAATAAAATAAAATAAACAAGAAAATAAAATGTTGAGAGACTTCTAATATAAGAAAAACGTGTTTACCTAGATTTCTGATGAGGCAAAAAATGAACCACTTTTAGGGGGTCATTTAAGCCCGTAATTGAATTTATTTGATCAAATATTACCCTAAATTGTTCCTTTTGTGATTTTAGGTACTTTGGGAGTGAAATCTGGAAAAGGAAGCAATTCGGACGTTTTTGGAGCATAAAAGTGAAGAAAACGCCAAAGACTTAATTTTCCATGCTGAGAACAGTACCTGACGGTGTCAAGAGGAAAATCATGATGGCGTCAAGAGTAAAAGTGGTGATGACCCAGTGCAAACCTGACGGCGTCACAAGAAGGGCGTCAAGAGTTAATTTTGTGACGGCCTGCATAAGGTGTATACATGACGGCGTCAGACCCAGATCTAGGTAGTCCGAGGAACTATTTAGCGGCGAGATGACGGCGTCAGACATTTGTTCTTGACGCCGACACCTTCTAAACTCTATATATAGTTTTCTATTTTTCATTCATTAAAGAGGAACTTGTGTGGAGAACCCTAGGGCCGAACTTTATAAACCCTAGCTCGTATTTTACAGTGTTTTCAAGGGTTTTCACCCCTTGAATCCTTTCATGTGCTATTAAGATAAGTCTTCTCTTAATTCAATCAATATGTCAATGTGTTGGTTGTCTATATCTTGTGCTTGTCTTGATTTCAACATGCTAGGCTAAATCTATCTTGTGTTTGCTTGGATCTAATGAAACCTAGATATTAATTATGTGTTGATTACTTGTTTATGGTTGTATTGGATGAATGATTTCAATGTTAGGCTTAAGAAAACTGGCAGATCTCCATTGTGTAACATGCTTGAACGTCTTAGGAAACATGAACCGATGTGTACTAGGTTTTATTGGTTGTATTTAATGCATGAGTAAATTCTAATGATCCCATGTTAGGAGCTTCTTAGCCGGCTCGACATAGGAGTGAAGTAGGTACTCATAGGATTGGGGAAGTAAGTACACTACCCCATGAATGGTATTAAGGAATACAATCCGTCATCCACGCAACTATAACAAGTAATTAGTGTGTAAAAGATATCTAGGGAGTAGTGAAATCTAAGTAAACACATTTCTCCCACATATTGCTCACAACTTTAGCATAATTTAGTTTAATTTCATTTCTAGTATTTTATTTTGATTGCATCTTTAGTATTGGGTTAGTTGACTAGCAACTAATTCTGCCCAAATCCTTAAAACCCGAGATTTTAATTTGCTTCCTAAAAAATATAAAATACAAAAAGAATCATCCTTCATCTCTAGACCTAGTCTTTAGGTTTTCTAATCCTAGCGACACTATTCCTAGCTGAACGATCAATCCCCCGGTACTTGTCATTATACTATACTACATCGATCAGGTACACTGCCTGGTGGGGGTTGTAAGCTTCTCGAGATCCCTCGAGAGGTAAAGCCTGGTGCAAACCCCACGCATCAAGTTTTTGGCGCCGCAGCTCGGAGAATAGTTATTGTCTAGGTTAGAATCTCTTTTTATTAGGTCTAGTTGCTAGATTCCTTTCTAGTAAGATTTTATTTATTTTTAGGTTCTCTTTAGTCTATCTTATTTCTTTGTGTTTTTGTTCGTAACTCTTCACCACCAGACATCATGGACGATGGAACATCTTTGAACCCATCATCCCACCACAACAAAACCCACCACTAGAACCTCTTAGGCCCCGAACCTTAGGAGAGTATTCTCGACCTAGCCACCAAGGCTATCGAAACACTATTGAGCTCACCGGAGCCAATGTAACCCCCTTGTGATCCGACACCATCCGGTTGGTGCAAAGCGGATGTGCATTCCATGGACTTCATTCCGAAGATCCAAATCAACATCTCAAGGACTTCCATAAAATCGTAGATTCCATAGACCTAGATGTTGCAACTAGAGAGACAACCCGATTACACCTATTCCAATTCTCTCTACATGATCAAGCTAGTCAATGGCTTGAACGTTTACCCGCGGGATCCATCACCACATGGGATGATCTCACCACTCGTTTCCTTGCTCAATTTTTCCCACCGGGGAGAGCTACCAAGCTTAGAAATGACATCTTGATGTTCCATCAACGTCAAGGTGAAACTCTTTATGATGCATGGACTCGATTCAAGGACTTACTCCAAAAAGTCCCTCATCATGGCATAGATCATTGGCTCCAAGTCCAAATCTTTTATGACCATATCGATCTCTCCACAAGGCGAGCCATTGACCAATCGCCCGGTGGTAAGCTACGTGATCTAAGTGCGGAACAATCATCGGAACTCATAGAAGATCTTGCTCTCTATGACAACGAAAGTTGGAATGATCCCCGTGATTTGAACAAAATGGTCAAGGCAATATCTTTGCCTTCGAACAACTCTAGCACTCCCGACCGTAGGATCATGGAACTTGAAGGTCGAGTCAAGTCTCTCATGAAATCTTATGAAGCTCAAAAGTCTTCAAGCCAAGTAAGCAGAATCGCTTTTGCATGTAAATTGTGTAATGGCCCTCACGAAACTCATAATTGCATGGAGCTTCCAAAACGCGCTTATAACGAATTCACATCGTCACACGTTGGTCGAGGCCTTCGAAATTCTGGCGAGGCCTATGAGGCATGGAAGGATAAACCTAATTTCAGAGGGTACCAAACGCGGAGCGTATCCTTCAATGACTCCCCCCCACTCAAATGGTCCGAGCATTTTCCATCACAGAGCACTCCTAGGCAAAGCTGCGAAGATGCCTTGCGAAAATTCATTCTATCTTAAGAATTGCAGCTCTCTACGCTCGAGGCTAAATTTAGACAACAGCAAGCCGATATGAACAACAAGATTTGTAATCTGTTAACTGCTATTAAAGAGCACGCTGTTAATAAACCGATTCAAGCTGAAGAGGTCAAATCTGTTACCATCATGAATCAGCCAACTTCTCCTGTGAAAATAAAAAGTCTTAGTAAGCTATTTAAACATCTATCACCAAAAGTAAAAGACACTGTCAACTCCCTAGGACCGATCCATTTGGTAAATACCATCACCACGATATCTGCTTCTACACCCAACCTGAACCAACAACAAAATGAAAATATGGGTCATACAGCTAAAGGTGAAACCTCAAGGTTGGACCACGAATTGGCCAAAAGCCCTACCAACTCATTCGAGCAGTCCGCCACACAAGAATCTAGCAAATCGGATGAAGGGAAAGAGAGATCGGAAGTGCATACGAGAAATCCAACCATTTTGGGTAAATCTATTGTAGAGGAACCCAAGAGAAAAATGGAGGATGATACTAGTGGGAGTAGTGATAGGACTGAGGAATGCAACTCTAAAGTTTTCAAGATTTCATGCACCATTAAGAAAAAGCTCTTAACCGATAGTCATATAGATCCTAGCCTCTCCGTCAACATAATCCCCCTTTTCCTATACCACGAAGCCTTCCCTGAACGCATGGTGCATGAGAAAGTCAATAACGCAAGGGTAATAAAAGATTTATCAATCATGATTGGAGGACTTGCCTACAACATTGACCTCACTGTGGTTGATAACATAGACCCTGTCACTAATCTAACATTAACCAACCTTGTCCTAGGGAAACCATTTATCAATGAATCGGGAGTAATCCTTGATGAGAAGGATGGTAGTGCATTGTTCACCAATGGTGTCAAGAAGGTAATTTTTCGTTGGGGGTAATGACGAGGTGTACGAGTACCGTCCTTCCCTTGAAGGGAACCTAATTGGATCAAGGGATGGAGGATCGGGGAGAATAAGGCGACGTGATCCGAACAATCTCAAAATTCCCTGCATGATCGGTCACAAGTACTTCGATAATGTCTACATTAACGTATTCCTGCCTAAGAATTTTATGTCCCTATTCCATTATAACAATATCTGTAGATGGGGAATGATTTACAAGGGAGAGAATGTGGTTGGTAGAGATCATGAAATCCAGGTGTTCGTAGGAAATATGGCATTCACTATGGAATTTACGATTGTGGACAACATCGAAGACTATGTCGACCCGAGGTTATCACAAGTCGTTTTTGGGTGAAATCACTAATTTGATAGTTGATGACCGGAACGGAATCATGACCTTCGCTGATGGAATTAGGAGGGTTTCATACCAAACACCGTACAAGAGAAAAGATCTCAAGGAAATCGATTGTGACGGGCTTGATAGGCTAAGTTCCCAACTTATTTTGTGTGATGAAGATGTGCGGAGAGGATGTAAGAACGCTTCCGATCTATCATATGGGTTCTTTAAAGATGTTAGTAAACTTGGTTCTAAGTATCGAGAAGATGTCTTTGAGTTCGAAGACCCGAAATACTTGCACTATGAAAGCGATACTGGCTTAGAAGACGACCTAGAGAGTCAAACCAACGATGAGGTCACGTAGTAATCCATGACCTTAAGTCTAGCTACAAGACTCGTAAATAAAGAAAAGCGCTTCTTGGGAGGCAACCCATGTTTTGTGTGATTTTTATTTTGTTTGATTGTTATTTGCTTCCGTATGCATGCTTTATTTTTATTGTTGGTAGATCATGTTCAAAACTAAATAGTGGAAATACTTTATTTTGTTGTTTGGCCTAGTCTTAACTTCATCCGAAGGTATTTTTGCAAAAGATAAGTGTAAGGGGAAACCCCAAATATGTTTTTAAGAAACAAACCAATCATGATTCTCCATAATATTAAGTGAACATGTATATTCGTATTTGTTAGAGTCAAATGCTTGTATCGAGTCATAATGAAGTTTTGCAGGATTTTCCAGGAAGTAGAACCAAGTTTTTCCAGAAATTTTCCGGAAACTTAACATAAGAATTTCTGCAGGTCACTTCTGACGGCGTCACGAGTTTACTCTTGACGGCGTCACGTGTAAAAATCTGGAAATTTTACCAGTTTTGTTTTTCTAACGGAGTCTTAAAGTTTTTGCTGAATTATTAGTTTTATAATCTCCAGGAAATCTGCAAACATCATTCCACAAGCATTATATCTTATTTTGTTTTCTAGGATTTAGTAACATATGTAGATTGCCGCCAATTTTATGCGAGGTTGCCTTGTCTGTTTTCTCAGGTTTTATAGGTTATGTATGACAAGAAGATGATTATTATTCTGGAAGGGAAGCTTTGATTGTTCATTTTCTTGGAGGAAGATCTAACCTGGCCACCTTATTATCCATACCGAGCGAATCAGGGGAGTATTTGATTTCATTCGTTTTACTTATTTCACTTTTACATTCTTTACTTGAACATTGGGGACAATGTTCATCCTAAGTGTAAGGGGAGGGTAAAATGATGATACCTTACAAATACACTTTCACTTGAGTTTGTTTGTTTGATAGTAGATGTGTAATAAAACTATGAGAAATACTTGTTAGTGCAATTTTAGCGCCAAATTTAAAATTTTTTACAACATTTAGGAGTGAAATTTTAGCCATAGCAAGCGTCCCATGGATAGGAGATTGTATGACTAGCACATAACCGTATCATTCAGAAAAATTTTCCACCCAATTATGTGAGGTTCGCCTTTAGATTTGATAGGAAAAGCATTTACTATTAGTGCTTATGAGTGTACCGGTAGCATTCAGATTCTAGAACTTGCATTAGTGATGCATCCCGAGACCGCTAGTGAAACTACATTCGTGTAGTAGGATTTACTACATGATAAGAGGCATTAGGATCACCCTTGTGTTAAACCCGTATCATAATTACTTGACCATTTAAGTCATATTACTTGGCTAGTTAAGTCAACTAATTTTTCCCACACCTTAGCGTTGTACTCATTTTTAGTACACGAAACTCCTAGTACACCCCTCCGAGCCTATCTTTTCGTTTCTAACTTTAAGCATCTTACTTAAAGGAAGAATTTGTTACACCCCACTTAAATGTACACCCAAATCGCCTTAGCCTTCCGTGTATGCACTCATCTTTAGTGCATTATTGTTATTTGTTAAACCCTAAGTTAATTATCTAATTGATTACATGGTTGCTAAGTCGAGTCATATCCTTGTACATATTGTTTTGGGACGATTGGGACTCATGGGTAAAGTACTTATTTTATGGAGTAAATGGGAAGAACATCATATATTACCCCCGTATGTGCATTAATCTTAAAAGTACTCCAAGTGTTTTGATTTTCTTAATTCGAGTCATTAGATTAGTTTATTGTAAAGTATGTAAAAATTCAAGTGTAAGGGGAATGTTCATTCCCTATGATGTATTATTTTGGATGGTAGGGTAAGAGTGTATGCAAAAAAAAAAAAAAAAAAAAAAATCGAAAAAACAAGAAAAAGAAAAGATAAAAATAGAAAAAGAAAAAGAGAAAAACATACGGACTACCATCCCTTTTTATTCTATGTTCATTTTATGTTTTTTGTTAATTTTCTTTTATTAGCTTAAGTCGAGTCTAGTCTTGGCTTAGCAACGCCATATTGTACATGTAATTAACCAAGATTGTTAACTCGCCACCAGTAAAGACTGCCTATATCCAACAAAACCGTGTATTTCATATCCCTACACCTAACGTTACAACCCTTTAAAAGACCTCTTTGATAGTTTATCCTAGGTGCTTATGCCATGTGGTGGAGGTTTGATCCTTTCCCAAGCCTATGGTAATCTATTTTGCTATGACAGGTAGTGAGAGATATTTTCCGTTTCCATATTGTGATATAACTTTATTACACCCGAGAGATGTGAGTATCTAAACACTATTTGTGAGGTGCTAGTATATGACCTCCGTGCTTGTCTTTGGTCTTTAGTGGAACAATTATTTGTTGTAATTACTTTTATATTAGTGTTAAATGACCCCTAACTTGTATTTTGACTAGAATAAAAGCGCATTTGCTTGAGGACAAGCAAATCTCAAATGTAATAGTATATGATGAGGCGAAAAATGAACCACTTTTAGGGGGTCATTTAAGCCCGGAATTGAATTTATTTGATCAAATATTACCCTAAATCGTTCCTTTTGTGATTTTAGGTACTTTGGGAGTGAAATCTGGAAAAGGAAGCAATTCGGACATTTTTGGAGCATAAAAGTGAAGAAAACGCCAAAGACTTAATTTTCCATGCTGAGAACAGTACCTGACGGCGTCAAGAGGAAAATCATGATGGCATCAAGAGTAAAAGTGGTGACGACCCAGTGCAAAACTGACGGCGTCACAAGAAGGGCGTCAAGAGTTAATTTTGTGACGGCCTGCATAAGGTGTATACATGACGGCGTCAGACCCAGATCTAGGCAGTCCGAGGAACTATTTGGCGGCGAGATGACGGCGTCAGACATTTGTTCTTGACGCCGTCACCTTCTAAACTCTATATATAGTTTTCTATTTTTCATTCATTAAAGAGGAACTTGTGTGGAGAACCCTAGGGCCGAACTTTGTAAACCCTAGGTCATATTTTATAGTGTTTTCAAGGGTTTTCACCCCTTGAATCCTTTCATGTGCTATTAAGATAAGTCTTCTCTTAATTCAATCAATATGTCTATGTGTTGGTTGTCTATATCTTGTGCTTGTCTTGATTTCAACATGCTAGGCTAGATCTATCTTGTGTTTGCTTGGATCTAATGAAACCTAGATATTAATTATGTGTTGATTACTTGTTTATGGTTGTATTGGATGAATGATTTCAATGTTAGGCTTAAGAAAACTGGCAGATCTCCATTGTGTAACATGCTTGAACGTCTTAGGAAACATGAACCGATGTGTACTAGGTTTTATTGGTTGTATTTAATACATGAGTAAATTCTAATGATCCCATGTTAGGAGCTTCTTAGCCGGCTCGACATAGGGGTGAAGTAGGCACTCATAGGATTGGGGAAGTAAGTACGCCACCCCATGAATGGTATTAAGGAATACAATCCGTCATCCACGCAACTATAACAAGTAATTAATGTGTAAAAGATATCTAGGGAGTAGTGAAATCTAAGTAAACACATTTCTCCCACATATTGCTCACAACTTTAGCATAATTTAGTTTAATTTCATTTCTAGTATTTTATTTTGATTGCATCTTTAGTATTGGGTTAGTTGACTAGCAACTAATTCCGCCCAAATCCTTAAAACCCGAGATTTTAATTTGCTTCCTAAAAAATATAAAAATACAAAAAGAATCATCCTTCATCTCTAGACCTAGTCTTTAGTTTTTCTAATCCTAGCGACACTATTCCTAGCTGAACGATCAATCCCCCGGTACTTGTCATTATACTATACTACATCGATCAGGTACACTGTCTGGTGGGGGTTGTAAGCTTCTCGAGATCCCTCGAGAGGTAAAGCCTGGTGCAAACCCCACGCATCAATTTCACTACTCCCTAGTTATCTTTTATTGATTAATTGGTTTGTCATAATTGCATAGGTGAAGGGTTGCATTCCTTAATACCATTTGTGGGGCCGTGTACGATCTTCCCCAATTCTATAAGCTTCTATCTCTTCCTATGACAACACATTTAGTATCCTATCATGGCCTCATTAACATTAACTTATGCACTAAATATAACCAATAAAACCGTAGTACACATCCGATTACGTTTCTTAAGACGTTTAAGCAAGTTACCGTGATGAGGCAAAAAATGAACCATTTTTAGGGGGTCATTTAAGCCCGGATTCAAATTTGTTTGATCAAATATTGCCCTAAATCGCTCCTTTTGTCATTTTAGGTACTTTTGGAGTGAATTCTGGAAAAGGAAGCTTTTTGGACGTTTTTGGAGCATAAAAGTCAAGAAAATGGAAAAGTCTTAATTTTCCTTACTGGGAACAGTACCTAACGGCGTCACATGCTCCTTAATGACGGCGTCAAGAGTAATACAAGAGGTGGAAGTGGATAAAGTCCGTGACGATTCAGAAGAGTTTTACACTATGGGCATGACGGCGTCACCATAGGCCGTCATGGTCCAAATACAAGTGACGGCCCAGAGTAGAAGTGCACATGACGGCGTCAAAACTGGATCGAGGCAATCCGATTTCATTATGGGCGGCTAGTTGACGGCGTCAGAAATTCCTTCTTGACGCCGTCACCCTATAAAATCTATACATAGTTTTGCAATTTTCATTCATTAAAGAGGAACAAGTAGGGTGTAACTTTGGAGAGAAACCCTAGTCCAAATATTACAGCTTTTTCAAGGGTTTTTACCCATTGAAACCTTTCATGTTCAATTGAGATAAGTACTCTTTCAATTCAATCAATATGTCTATGTGTTGCTTGAATATATCTTACACTTGTCTTGAATTTAACATGCTTGGCTACATCTCTTGTGTGTTTGCTTAGATGTAGTGAAACCTAGATGTTAATTATGGGTTGATTGTTTGTTTATAGTTGTTACGGGTGATTGTATTCGATGTTAGGCTTAAGAAAACTGGCAGACTTCCATTGGTGACATGCTTGAACGTCTTAAGAAACATGATCAGAGGTGTACTATGATTTTTTGTTGTATTTAATGCGTAGGAGAATTCTAATGATCCCATGTTAAGAGCTTCTAACGGCTCGACATAAGAGTGAAGTAGGATCCAATAGAGTTAGGGAATATTGTACACGGCCCTACGACTGGTATTAAGGAATATGACCCGTCATCCATGCAATTGTAACAAACTGTCAACCCGTAAAAGATATCTAAGGAGTAACGAAACCTAAGTAAACACAACTCTCCCTATTATTGTTCACACCACTAGTTTAATTAGATTTATTTTCAAATCTGTTATTTTATTTTGATTGCATCTTAGTTATTGGGTTAGTTGATTAGCAACTAATTCCGCCCACTCTTCCAAAAACCGAGATTTTTAATTGCTTTTATAAAAATATAAAAATACAAAAAGAATCATCTCTCATCTCTAGACCTAGTTTTTAGGCTTTCTAATCCTAGCGACACTATTCCTGAGTTGAACGATCAATCCCCCGGTACTTGTCACTATACTATAGTACAACGATCAGGTACACTGCCTGGTGGGGGTTGTAAGCTTCTCGAGATCCCTTGAGTGGTAAAGCCTGGACCGATTCCCATGTATCATACCGTATAGGAGATTAGCCAGTTTTCTTAAGCCTAACGCTCAAATCAATCACCCATAACAATCAATGACAAACCAACAACCTATAATCAATAACTAGGTTTCATTAGATCTAAGCAAACACAAACAAACTTAAGCTAACATGTTAAAGAAAAGAAAAGCATATGATATAATCAAACAACACATAGACATATTGAATGATTAAAGGATAACTTATCTTCAATTGAACATGGAAGAAAAGATGGTTTGAAACCCCAAAATAGCTGTAAAAGTCAACTAGGGTTCATACCCTAAAGTTCTCTACCAAAAATTCCTCCCTAATGAATGAAAACTTGAAAACTATATATACATTTACATAGGTGATGGTGTCACCTTTTGATGGCTGACGCTGTTGTGACACCCCCAAAATTTTACAACGCAGCGGAATACCAATTTGGGTGTCACTTCATAGTTCATACACACAAGTTACACAAAAACGATCTCAAAAGATACGTTTAATAAAATGTCACATTCGATTTGATAAATCAGAGTACAAAGGTCCCAACAATTTTTATTCAAAACTTTAAGTTTCAAGAGTTCAAACATGACTCATCTGCATATTAAAAAATATAATAATAATCGAATGTGAAGAAAACAAGTCCTTTAATATTTGATATCCACGCGACTCCGATTGCTCCCAATGCTCAGCTAGCAAATAAAACCTGAGAAAATACATGCTAAAAAGTCAACATAAAGTTGAGTGAATTCATAGAGTTTAATAAGTAAGCAGTTGAATACAAGTATTATTTATCAATAGACATATAACAAATACATGTCGGGTAATCAGATTATAGTATAGAGCTCATGAAACCGAACCTTAACCTAGTTTTAACAGTTGCCCCGGTAGGGTAATATTTGCCATTTACCTCAACCTCTCAATATTATGTGACCGTTAAAAGGTGAGCGCTACTCACTCGGCCAGGCTGGTCAATGCCCAATATGCATATTCATAATACTAGCGTTTCCAACGAAATTAACGGTTCATGATGGGGACTTAATTGGCAAGAAATACTCAATGTCTATAATCTTGTAATCGGGTCAAGCATACCAAAAATTTATACTTGTATTCAGTTTATAAAACTAGCATGTATCCCCCTCGCGAGGTTTATAAAACATTTAAATAAGAGTAAAGGCGAGGCTATGAACTCACTTTGATCAAAGTCGAGGATCAACCAATAAAACTTAACGCGAAATCCAAGTACGCGATCACGACCTAAAAATATAGTCGCTAAGTTACGAAGTCGAAAATTACGTTGGACGATGCGTACATCGTCATGACGATATCTTATATATATACTGATTATATACATGTGATGAGAACCTACTTGCGTGACTAAATCCCCAAATACCCCACGTAATTAAGTTACGAACATTTCATTTAAGAACTTCATTTTAGAAACTTTTATTTTTGTAAAGTTACAAATCTCGGACAATCACCATTTTTAGGAAGTTTATTACCAATTCATATTTTCATCACTTAAGTATTTTATACTCAATAATTATCAAGTAAATGACTTAGTCATTTATCACCTTTTTATAAATTACATTTGACACTTAGTAAAAATTACTATTTTTAGTCTTTCCATTTATATCGACCAACAGTCTCGGAATATTTACATTTCTCGAAAATATTAATCACGATAGTTTATTACCTATTTTAACCCATACGACGTGTTAACGTCAATTTAAACACAAGTTTGACCTTTACTTTGACTTTTTATAAAAATACTACATAAAGTATACAATTATGTATATATCGGCACATAGTGTAGTTTATTCTTTTTAACTCGATAAATTATGAAGTTTACATGATAAAAGCGAAACATTATTTTGAACAACTTTTCAGTTTTGGCGAAAAGCCGAAACAGAACAGAAAATGACCTTTTTGCCCTTACAAGAATTTTGCTGAACGTTTGACTTTTTAACAAAATTCCAGAAGTTTGACTTCCAGTTTTGACCCGTTAGAACCCATTTTCACAGTTTTGACTTCAAAGAGATTTCATGTAAAACGTTGATCCGAACAACTTTCGTGTTTTGCCGGAAGGCTGAAACGGCCCCAAAAGTGCTCAAAATCGCCATTTTCGAATCTGGTCTGATTCAAATATTTAGCTAGTTGCTGTTTGGAGATTTATAAATTTTCTAAACTTCATTTGACCATAACTTCTTCGTTATTAGGAGTTACGGGACGTTCAAATTACCAAAACGAACATGAAAATAAGCTCTTTCACAATATCAAATCAAAAATCAGTTTTTACAAAATTTCAGACCTCGATTTGCGTGTCGCAGAATCTGCACGAATTTTACTTGTTTCAATGTGCACCAAAAACCATTTTCAACTCAAAAATACAATCACAATACCTCTAATATCACATATAACCATCTAATTTGTTCAATTGAACATCAACCCAATCTAGTCCTAATCACGCAAGATCCATCACATGCAACAATCGAAATTAAATCAAATTAAGGAAACAAAAATAGCACAAGACGGGATTTACGAGTTGACATACCAAGAGGAGGAGAGGAACGGTGGTGACGGCGGCGTAGGTGTGGCAGCAAGGTGGCCGGTGGTGTGGCGGTGGTTAACTCGAACCAAACGAGCCTAGTCACACCGAGACCATGGGTCTCGGCCAAGCTCCAACGAGCCACAACCAAAACCAAACGCGACCCAAAGTACAAACCGAGTATCAAACTCGCGTCACAACCAAAAACCCAAGAGGAAAGATGGTGTAGGTGGTGATAACGTGGTGATTTCGATTCGAAATAGGTGTTAGGGTGGGAGTTAGAGCGCGTGGTTGGTACCAAAAGATAGATCTCGAAAAGATGGTGAAGATGGTGGTGTTGTTTTTAGTGTGAGGGTGGTGGTGGCGACGCTATGGTGGAATAAGGGTGGCGGTGGTGTTATGTTTAAAAGAAGAGAGAGAGTTGGTGAAATATTGGTGATGGTTGTGTGTTGCTTATCAAAAATGCAGGCACAAGGACGATTTTTAAGTAATTACTCTAAAAAAAAATAATAAACTTTTTAAATAATAATAATAGGTGTTGGGGGATTTAGTAGCCCGGTGCCAATACACGGACCAAACCCGAAACTTAAATAACCAAATATCTTCTCAAACCAAACCCGTTCCAAAATAATAATATCCGATCCAATAATAAAATGAAATTAAAATTGTTAGGTTATCCTATTTTGTTTTCTTTTTAAGTGTATACATGGTATCACGGGTATGCTTGGTCCGTAAAAATATAAAAGAAACCTAAAAATTTGCATTTATAGAAAACGTTTTTATAAAATAATAAATAACTTATTTTAATATGTTTATTAAAATAATTTATGGTAATTAAATATAAAATTAATTATTATCATGTCAGTACGCGCTGTGGGTAGTTTTTCACTCATTGCGAGATAATTTATCGTTTTCAAATCAAATGAGTTCAAAAGAAAAGTTTAAAAATGAAATATGAGTAATAACGATTATAATTTATTATAAAATAAGTCCGGAAAGAAAAGAAAAAAATAATAATGATAATAATAAAAAAAAAATTACAGGTACGTGTAACGACGTACACGGTTAAACTCTATCGGTAAATCTAATTTACTTAAAATAAGATAATTAGTAATTGTAAATAGTAAAATAATGACATGAAATTTTTGAAATGTCACAGCTGTCATCTCGCTGCGGATAGGGTTTCTTGTCGTCCAATCCAACTTCTTGACACCGTCTCTCTTTATATATTTTGGGCCGTCATGATTTAGTGTGATACGTGACGGCCTACCCCTGATAGAACGTGACGCCATCACGTTTTAAGTCATGATTTCTCTTTTGGTGCGTCAAGTGTAAATATAATTTCCACCTCTTGTCAAATAAGTTGACGCCGTCTCCTTGAACTCCTGACGCCGTCAAGTGCAAATTCCAGCATGGATTCTTAACTTTGTCGTTTTCTTTTATGCTCCAAAAACATCCAAAATGTTTCCTTTTCCTGAATTCTCTTCAAAAGTACCTAAAATGACAAAAGAAACGATTTAATGTAATAATTTATCATATTATCATGACTTAGGGCTTAAATGACCCCTTAAAAGCGTCACAAATTTTGCCTCATCAGGTTTTAAAATGAAGTTATGAATTTGTCAAACTACTTATGAGTAGGTTATTAACAAATAAAAGTCATGAACTGTCATTGTGTTTTGTAATGTCCCAAAAGAGAACATTGTATTGTTGCTCTATTTGCTAAATATTTATAGATACTCTTTAAATTACTAAAATCAAGTGGGAGTTTTGATCTTTAAAGGATAAAATTACAAGATACATAATCTTCTAAAATAAACTAGTGAATATCATGATGAGGCTAGACATGAAAATGTTTTCAAGATGATGGAATTCTCATTCATAGATTAGCAATGATATTTCAGATATTTGATTAATATGCTGAAGGCTATAAGTTACAGGATTATTGTAAACCTGATACTTATTATGATACATTACCAAATATGAAATTGGGTAAAGTACACATGCTGTGAATGATTAAGATGCTGTCCAAAAAGATAATCAATTTTAGAAACTTGGTTTATCTTAATAGTTAGACTAGAAAATGAATATGAGTTTCTTAAAAGATAAGGTAACCCTTGTAGTTTAAATCTTTATATGGAAATCATATGCACAATATTGTACACGTATTTAATGCATGTCTTATGACAAGATTATTAATCACATTTAAACAATTAACTGTGATTGAATATTCTATCCTAAACACATTAAATATATAAAGATTATGATTGTCATATTTTCATTAATATGAAATTAACAATGGAATATCAAAACTCTTTCTTGAGTGATTACTTGAGTGAGGACGGCATGTAATCAAAAGGATTTTATGAATTCAAATAAATCTTTGAAAGTGTACAAAGTGCAATAATTCATGAATTGGATAAGTGCATGCATCTAGGAGATTATTCTTATGTTTAAATTATTAAATCTATGTTTTAATTTATAATTGATATAGGATAATTTAAAAGTATTCCTGAAAGCTAGTGTGAGTATTATGTTTAATTTCCTAAATTATGTATGTTGTAAAACATATAAAAGGTAACATTCCATATAAGTAAAATGTTAAGTCTTAGTTTGGAATGAAACTTTACTTGAAAGATTTAGTAAATACGACATATGACCTTGAAATAAAAGTTTATTATTTAATGAACATGTGCGGTAAATGAATCTAATAGAACACGATATATCATTTAGATAATCTAAATGAATATGTAGATCATGAATAAAATCTAAGTATGACTCAAAGATTTTTCATGTACATCATGTTATTGTTGTATCATGCTTAAATACAAGATGATTTGACAACATTGATATCTAATTGGAAGTTATTAGATAACTTGTGTAATGAATATTCTAAAGGAATATGTTTGGATATAAAATCACATCCTCAACCTGGAATAGCTTCTAGATTCGATAGATGAACAATTTTTCAATTGTTGTGAAAATTGTCATAGCTGACAAACTTGAATGTTTGAAGGCATCAAACATTACACAATAGATATTATTGTTTACGGGAATTTAAAGAGCATATTGTTGTTTACATAAAATGATGCTAATGAAATTGCGATGACACTCAATACTAGTCATGGTAAGGATTTCATCCTTAGTCATATGTACTAGTTGTGCTTACTAAGCGCATAGTTGCATTATACATTAAAGAATAAGAATACTTTAAACTTTAAAATGTTTTGAAAGTTTGATTACTATAAATTGGTGGTTAAGGATGTCACACACTTTATGAAATATTATGTGGCATTATCAAAATAGTTGATTATGCACATACAAGAATTTCACTAGTTGAATTCTTAAATAAGTATTCTTAAAATTCCGATATATCAAAGTTGGATGATTTATGTTTTGACATAAAGTATGAATGTCATTACTTGAGATATAATTTATCAACTAGAGTTATCATGCATTGATCTATTTATTATTTGGATAAGGGATGTTAAACAATTATTATTTATAATGAATTAAAGTACTTGGTATGTTTGTTTTCATTAATAATAGACTGTATCATATATTTGTATGTTTAAATCCGTGAATAATTTAGTTATTCTAAACTGTCCGTTGTCAGTTAATAATATGAGAATATTATTAAATTAAGACAAATCTGAAGGTTGGTATAATATACTAAAAGTATATTGATGCATGGACATGCCAATTCAGATGATATTCAACGATACCAAATATAGGACTTATCCCAACTACATGATGTTACTTTATGGATCTTGTCATTAAGTTAGTAAAGGCGGAATTGCATATATATCCCTCCCAAAGTGAATAATTGCATATATATCCTTTGTACAAGTTTTTGATGCACATACTACAATGGTTTTTATGCATGCTTTGGATATATATGCAATTATGCATTTTCGAAAGGATATATACGCAAAAACCCCTTAAGTAAATCCTAAGAAGTTATTCTCAGACTTGAGAGACAAGATAACTGTCATGAATGTAGTGCATTTTTTTGGAACAACTTAACGCTATACGTAACTGGTATTCATAAGTGTTGTTTTCGGAAGTGTTACAAAGTTTGTGGGTTTTGCTTGTAGTCAATACAGAATTTGTTCCTTCAAATTAATTTTTGGAGTTTAATACTGCTGGGCCCCTCGTAGGGTTGTCAAGATGTTTGCATGGCCATACCCAAGATCTTCCCTGAATATGTTTAGATGATTTGGTAATCATGATCAATCACAAACAACGAGAAACAGAATGATTAATTAAGGAATGACTTTGATCCATATCCTTATTAATATGGTATTAGAAACAAAAGGATAATAATAATGAGAAATCATTAAAAGATTTTTCCAAGAGCCTTACTCGAGTTGTACTAGAGACATCGAAGTGTTGCTAGACACTAACCAATGTGATTACACTATTAAAATATGTCCAAGTGGGAGCTGTTAGTTTATGGACATTATTTTAGTAGTCTTATGTTAGGATCGAACTCGAGATCACGGGATTGCACACTTTACGTATGAGACTAGATGTTTAAATAGTTAATATAAAATGTTATATTTAATTATTTAATTCACAATAAACGACCAAAGAACGTTAGGTAATTAATGGAATTGACTAACAGTCGGTAAATATCAACGGGATACGAAGAAAATAAAACAAGACAAGAGAAGGTTCTAGATATCCTCTCTTGGGCTTGTTTATGGCCAAACAACGGAATCCCACATCGGGAACCATTGTAAACTTGATCTCAACCATAAGGGCATAAATACATCCCAATGTATTCATCCCTTGGTACACTTGATTTCAATAGAAGACCAAACTTCTTCTT
The DNA here is from genome assembly GCA_030686995.1 of Artemisia argyi. Lineage (NCBI taxonomy): Eukaryota > Viridiplantae > Streptophyta > Magnoliopsida > Asterales > Asteraceae > Artemisia > Artemisia argyi. The sequence goes on along the minus strand of CM060688.1, from coordinate 107,821,799 downwards.
TTCTCCTCTCTTATTCATAGGTCAACGAGTGAAGCCCCAAGAAAAGGGATTTGCGAGTAACCTAGAACATTACAAAGTGTTTGGTAAATCTATTGTGATCAAGAACTAGCATTCACATTGAATCGCTAACAGTACGTGTGTACAAGAACGTGATACTAACACACTATTGTTTGTATTCTTGGATTGAATAACAAATGGTAAAGGGGTTATTCTTTAATCCACATAAACCCTAATTAGGGTTCTTGATCTTGAATTGAAGAATTGATTCTTGTTCTTGCTAGAATCAAAAGGTACATTTAATTTTATGTTTGGTTAATTAAATATGCATTATATGATCCTAATTGCTTCCGCTATGCTTACTTGATGTTATGTATTTATATTTATGATTAGTCATGTTATATAATTCCAACAGAACCATCATACAAAAATTGGGTTTAGTCTCCCAACTACGAAGATTTTGTCTACATCTAGAATTTCTCCAAAAAAAATAAATAAATAAATAAAAATAAAAGAGATGAGCTAATGGCTTTGAACTGGATGAAATCAATTCAGTTTTAGCTTTAAACTTATCTAGAAATTCAAAAATTTCCTTGCATGCACCGAAGTCCGAGTGTTCAGGTGCTCTATCAAGATCACGATAGTAATAATCATCTACAAGTTCATATTTGAAAAACACATCCCTTAATTCAACAGCAATCTTTAACATATCATGCTTGGAATTCCATCTAGTCGGACATTCACCACATAAAAACCTATTTGATTCAAGGCTACTTTCTTTTATCCAAGCTTTAAACTTTTTTATTCTTTGTGTTGATTGCTAATGTATCCAACCACATTTGATAAACATTCCACATGATAATTTTTTACCTTTAAACCTTCTAGTACAATAAGGTTTAGAATGTGAGCCATACACCTAACTAGTACTTTCATCACTAGCATTTTTTGTAAACTCTAGGATAGTTTGCTGTTTTTTTGTGTTTTTGGGACATATAAAGGGTTCTTAGGACATGGAAAATGTCTATGAAGACTAGAAGTACCATTTGAAGGTCCATCGTGTAAAACCTTAAAATGTGGACACACATTTTCTTTCATTCTTTCAAAATATAGCCTAAGTTGTAGTATAAGTACATGATATTACACTATATGTTATAAAAAAAGATACATTATTAATTGTATCCTAAGTAAATTAACAAAAGAGTTTCCTATCCATCCTAAGCTAAATAAAATGGACATACATTTATTCCCTATGATGTTCACACGTTTGATTTGGGGATTTTGGAACTGAACATTTTGATTTCCCCTCCTATTTACACGTTTAATTGATAAGGATCAAATAACACAATAAGTAATTTGACAAAAATAAAAGATATTGTCCCTTTTTGGCCTAAAATATATCACACGGTATTCCCTTAAATTTTTATACGTTTTCTTCTCTTCCAAAACTCACATGACCGGCCTTTCTCCCTCCCCCCAAAATCAAACCCTAATTTAGCCCTAATCACGTTGTTTTCTATCCATTCCAAGACCAAAGAAACAAAAGATTGTAGCAGCCCTTGGTGATCCTTGAAGTGGAGTTTAAGCCTTGCATTCGTTGATTATTGTCCTTGTTTTGGTGTCACGTTAATCAGCCCTACAGGTAACCACGACTTCAATTCCTTCATGTTCTTTCATATATTAGATATGTATTTGTACATATATGATCAGACATAAAACCATGCTAAACCTAATCTAAACATGTTATACTAATAGTTAAAATCATGTTACTTTGCTGCTAATATATCTCGTTAATGTATGAAATCACAAGTATGATAATTAAACGCCAATATGTTACTGCTTTTTATCGTGGGTATGGGACTATTTTTGTGTCATTTTTTGCAGCCTTATGTCGACCTAATGATAACCTAAACAAGCCCTAATTAACAGTCTTTAATACTCATTAAATGGGACTTGAAAATAGAAATCCTAGGCGCGCGTGTTAGAGTGTATCGAGGGTGTGTTATGCGATGATTTTATGTGAATATTTCTGTTTTGTTTATGGGCTGATGGGTGATCTTAGTGTGAATATATGAACATGTTAAGAATATAATTAACTCATGTCTTGTGATATATAGATGTCTCATGTGAGTTTTTGAAAGTAAAACATGTTAAATGACGGCTTAAAATGGGTTTCTGAACTGGACAACGTTATTAGACGAATTTATGTGCATTATGGTTCGAGTTTTATAAATGATTTATTCTGTATTTTTGCATGTAAACTTAGTCTAATGTCTTATTTAAGTTTTCCAATTGGTTTGGAGTGAATTGGAATTGTATTAGTCACACTTTTGAATTTTATGGGATCATGTGTCAAAGCTGAGAAATCGAGTCTGAAAATCAGTAGGTGTTTTTGATTTTTCATTTTCAAACCACAAGGAGTTAGGAGCTCTCCTTTTACAGGAGTAATATTTGGTTATGTGTGATGTCCTGAAATTTTTGCGGAATTTTTTGAAGTGCCGAAATAGGTTTGTTTAAGGGAAACTTTCAGTTTCTTTCTGCAATTAATTTTCTACATAGGTTTGGGAAAACAATTTTTGAAAGGGGATTTCCGCTTAATAATAAAATCTATAAAAATTCATGTAGACTCTCAAGACATATGTGCTTCTGTGAAAATTTTGGTGATTTTTAGTTTGGAATTCTGATATGTTTCAAAAATTTATTAAGTTGACCAAATTTTATTATAAACCAGTCATTTTATATGCATGTGTCAAATGTATGTTTAATGTGTCATTTTGATGATTTTAGTACCCCTAATGCATGTTACCATATGGTGTGTGTTCTTTTAATGTTGTGATGACTTAGTTGTGTGTATGTGTAACCTAACTTAATAATCCCGAACTCTAAACATAATTTAACTAAACTGGGAAGTCGTGTTACAACCTACTAAATAGGGAAAGTTACTAATTCGGGAAACTTATTAGATATGGAAGCTTACTATTTTTGGATGCTGCTATAAATGGGAAGTTACTGAAATTGGAATGCCGACAAAAATGAGTAATATGATTTAAAACAAGTTATTAGTAACTAGCCGATCATTAATTCGTGTAGATGCAGTGAAGAAGTGACTTGTTATTCTTGTGTTATGGTTTCATTGGTGGTTTAAGATACAGATATTCTACCCTTTCTCAGTAAGAGTTCTGATCTCATGACTTTTTGATCCTTGACTTTGATTCGTTACTATATATGATCCATTTGATATAATTCATTTGATTAATATTTGATTCATCCTTCGATAGGATTCCGATTGGCTATCCATTTTGATTATGATTATGTGATTACTATCTCTTATGAGATTCTGTTATATTATGCTCTGGGAGCATTCTGTTCTGTTATGCTCTGGGAGCATTCTATTATGGATAGCTTTACCTTATATGCTTTGATATGTTATGTTTTTATGCCCGAGCTTGCGAACTAGCCATGGAGGTACCATGGTCATGTCATTGATGGCACCAATGGCATGACACTTTCTGTGGAGGTGTGATTGATCCACGGCGTTCCCTTCTGTTATGATATGATATGAGATCTCTATGTTCATTTTGATTATACATATGTACAGCCCTGAGCTTGCATATGTATTTTGTTCAGGGAGCGTATGGATGCATCCTGGGTATTTATGTTTTGTGTGAATAGTGGTTATTGATTGGATGTGCGTGTCATGCACCCCTCTCACTTCTGGTACTTAGATGTCTCCCCTCTCCGTACACTTATTATTTGACAGGGATTATGAATTGATGGATATGTGATTATGTAGGTGCTTTAGACCTATTCGAGTGGCTCTGGTAGGTCGGCTCATGGCTTCCTTATGTTTCTATGTGTCTATTCGAGTGACTCTGGTAGACACGCCTTTGTTGATACGTGCCCTTGATTTTCTTATGATTTGTTTATGCTTGATATATCTATGATGCTTCGTTTCATTTGACTTGGTGCTGATTCTTATGATCCTTCTCACTTCGTTTGATTGTTACTATTCGATTATTCATGTTCTTCATTCTGATGACTTATGATATTGGTTCGTTTGATTATCCGTCATGAATAATCTAAAGGTCCTTTTCTCATACTTTTATACGTTTTGATTATCCGTTTTAGTTTGTTATATATCTGTTCACTAGGCTTTTTAAGCTCAGCCGCATTTTTTTCCTGCGGCAGGTTTTAGGTTGGAAGCTGGGTTGGGTGAAGAGTGCATAGGAGCATTAGTGGACTACCCAAATGATTAGAAGCCCATTTGTTTTGGACTTAGATTTTGATCCAGTTAGATTTGTTTGGACTTGTAATTCTTTTTGTATAGAATTAGCATTTCTTTGTACCCTTAGTGTACCTTTGTAATCTTTTGGTTATAAGTCTTCCATTTGTGTTTGTATGTTCTGATTTGGCATCATAATGTGACATTTTAACCCTTGTCGGGTTGAGGTGTTACAATTATGGTATAAGAGCCCAGGCTGCGACTTGTAGTACATAAGTTATGGCCTGTGAAGATTTGGACCTTTAGGTTTACACTTTAGAAGCTTACGGTATAACCTTTGAAGGATTTGCGTTAGGTTTCTCCCCTTAGGATCTTTAGTATGACCAGTGAGGATTGGGTAAAATATATGATAAGACGTTGGTTAGTTATCTTGCTTCCGCATCACTCTGATTTTGCCTCTGCTTTTAGTAAGCCTTAAAAGATCATTCTTTCCGAAGATTTAGAAGATTTATGCGATATAAGTTTAGTATGTTTTGACACTTTGTAGAAATGCCTTATAGGTTCATTTTCTAAGGATTATCTCTTTCTTTTGAACTTCGATCCTTGGTTTGTTGTCGTTCGTTTAGATGCCTTTTTTGTCCATTTAGAGCATTCACGTACTTATGAATTCGATGTGTTCGACACATTCTATAGTTTCCTTTGCTTTTGATAAGCATAATAAGGTTCCTTCTTCATTATTGATTTTGCACTACTTATCCTATTCTCTACGATAATCTGGTTACCTTCCATAATGAATATTCGATTTATTCGATGCGTTCTGGAGATGTTTGAAGGTGATTTTCGTTTGCTAATCTGTTTACGTTGGAGATGTTTGATTCGATATTATTCTAGATATGGCTTTGTTGACTGAGCATTTTGATGCTAACAACGGTCGTGTTATATTTGTCATTTTTGTCGGTTTGTGAAACTCGAAATTCTGCACCATGGTTCCTAACCTGTTAATCTTTTATGATCATCTTGTTTTGAACATTAATCACTCACGGTTGTGTAGAAACTTTGGTTGATGAGACTCGCCTCGAGAGTTATTCGGATTGCCTGAAATGTTCGCCGTGTATCCTTGTTGTGTTTCTGTTTGATTCGAGGAGAAGAATGATGATAGTATGAAGTCGTGGATTGATTTCTGGAAGCTGGATCGTGTCATGTTTTGTGTAAAGAGCGAGATGATCCTAGAAATTCTTTTCGTATTTGCTTGATCTCTATGAGCGGGGTGATGCCAATCATATTGGCTATTGCTCCGGCTATTCTTATGAAACTGATAAATCATGTCTTTCATGAATATTTGGACTAATGAGGCGAAAAATTATCCGTTTTTAGGGAGTCATTTAAGCCCGGAATTGAATTTATTTGATCAAATATTGCCCTAAATCGTTCCTTTTGTGATTTTAGGTACTTTTGGAGTGAATTCTGGAAAAGGAAGCATTTTGGACGTTTTTGGAGCATAAAAGTGAAGAAAACGGCAAAGTCTTAATTTTCCTTGATGGGAACAGTACATGACGGCGTCACAAGCTTCTTAATGACAACGTCAAGAGGAAAAACAAGAGGTGAAGTGGATAGAGTCCATAACGACCCAGAATGTTTTTTGCACTAGGGCATGACGGCGTCACCATAGGCCGTCATGGTCCCTTTATACGTGACGGCCCAGAGAAAAATCACTCTTGACGGCGCCAGATCTGGATCTAGGCAATCCGATTTTATTATGGGCGGCGGGTTGACAGCGTCAGAATTTTCTTCTTGACGCCGTCACCTTGGAAAATCTATATATAGTTTTGTAATTTTCATTCATTAAGAGAGGACAATTTTAGGAACGACTTGTAGAAACCCTAGCACGATTTTATCAGTATTTTCAAGGGTTTTCACCCCTTGAATTCTTTCATGTTCAATTAAGATAAGTATCCTTTCAATTCATTCAATATGTCTATGTGTTGTTTGAATATATCTTACGCTTGTCTTGATTTTAACATGCTAGGCTAGATCTCTTGTGTGTTTGCTTAGATGTAGTGAAACCTAGATGTTGATTATGGGTTGATTGCTTGTTTATAGTTGTTACGGATGAATGATTTCGATGTCAAGCTTAAGAAAACTGGCAGACTTCCATAGTGTAACTTGCTTGAACGTCTTAAGAAACATGAACCAATGCGTACTAGGTTTTTATGGTTGTATTTAATGCATGAGCGAATTCTAGTGATCCCATGTTAGGAGCTTCTTGCAGGCTCGACATAGGAGTGAAGTAGGAGCTTATAGAGATGGGGAAGTATGTACGCCACCCCACGATTGGTATTAAGGAATATAACCCATCATCCACGCAATTGTAACAAGCTATCAACCTGTAAAATATGTCTAGGGAGTAATGAAATCTATGTAAACACAACTTTCCTATTTGTTGTTCAAACCACTAGTTTAATTAGCTTTATTTACATTTTTGTTATTTTATTTTGATTGCATCTTTAGTTATTGGGTTTGTTGGCTAGCAACTAATTCCGCCCACTCTTCCAAAACCCGAGATTTTAATTGCTTTTATAAAATTATAAAAAATACAAAAAGAATCATCCTTCACCTCTAGACCTAGTTTTTAGGCTTTCTAATCCTAGCGACACTATTCCTGAGTGGAACGATCAATCCCCCGGTACTTGTCACTATACTATACTACAACGATTAGGTACACTGCCTGGTGGGGGTTGTAAGCTTCTCGAGATCACTCGAGAGGTAAAGCTTGGTGCAATTCCCACACATCAAGTTTTTGGCGCCGATGCCGGGGAATAGTTATTATCTAGGTTAGGATTTCTTTTTATTAGGTCTACTTGCTAGATTCCTTTCTAGTAAGATTTTATTTTTATTTTTAAGTTTTCTTTAGTATTTCTATTTCTTTGTGTCTTTGTTCGTAACTTTTACCATCCGACATCATGGAAGGTGGTAACATCTTTGAACCCATCAACCCACCACAGCAAGACCACCAACAAAACCCACCACTAGTAAACCAACCTCTTAGGCCCCGAACCCTAGGAGAGTATTCCCGACCGAGCCACCAATGCTATCGAAACACTATTGAGCTCGCCCAAGGAGCCAATGTGTCCCCCTTGCGATCCTACACCATCCGGTTGGTGCAAAGCGGATGTGCATTCCATGGACTTCGTTCCGAAGATCCTAATCAACATCTCAAGGACTTACTTAAAATCGTAGATTCTATAGACCTTGATGTTACAACTAGATAGTCAACCCGATTACGCCTATTCCAATTCTCTCTGCGTGATCAAGCTAGTCAATGGCTTGAATGTTTACCCGCGGGATCCATCACCTCATGGGATGATCTCACCACTCGTTTCCTTGCTCAATTTTTCCTACCGGGGAGAACTACCAAGCTTAGAAATGATATCTTGATGTTCCAAGAACGTCAAGGTGAAACTCTATATGAAGCATGGACTCGTTTCAAGGACTTACTCCAAAAAGTCCCTCATCATGGCATAGATCTTTGGCTCCAAGTCCAAATCTTCTATGACCATATCGATCTCTCCACAAGGCGAACCATTGACCAATCGGCCGGTGGCAAGCTATGTGAACTAAGTGCGGAAGAATCATGGGAACTCATAGAAGATCTTGCTCTCTATGACAACGAAAGTTGGAATGATCCCCGTGATTTGAACAAAACGGTCAAGGCAATATCTTTGCCTTTGAACAATTCTAGCACTCCCGACCGTAGGATCATGGAGCTTGAAGTCCAAGTCAAGTTTCTCATGAAATCTTACGAAGCTCCTAAGCCTTCAAGCCAAGTGAACAAAATCACTTCTTCATGCGAATATGTAGTGGTCCCCATGACACTCGTGATTGCGTGGAACTCCCCGGAACAGCTTTTGCGGACTACGAATCCTCGCGTACCGACGAAGCGGGAGATAAGTGGTACACTTTCAAACCCGAGCCAAACCCTTACGGTGATTCCTACAACCCTTCTTGGAAAAATCACCCGAACCTTAGGTGGAAAGAAAACCAAAACAATTCTTCTAATCCGCCTAATCGTTACCGACCAAACGGTCCACCCTCCAACCTTACTTTCAACAACAATCCTTCTGATAACTACGGTAGTACCAACAATCTTGAAGGATTGATGTCCAAGTTTATGGCATCTCAAGAAGCTCGCATAGCTAAGTTTGAAACCGACTTCAATCAACAACAAAAGGAGATGACCAATAAGATTGACAACTTGTTGAAAGCCCTTAACAACCAAGCGTTAACTACACCTAGGAAGGACACTAGGGATGCCAATAGCGGAATCCAAATTAAGGACCCCTCGTCATCCAAACACGTCCACTTTGTCAATGTTGTCACCATTAAGCCAATTGATAAGGATATAGAAGAAAGTGACAAGGATGAAGGTGGAGTAAACCGAGACTAGGGATGAAATTATGGAAGTTGAGGTTAATAAGGGAGAAAAGTTAGAGGAAGTAGAAAATGTAGAAGAGTACTTTGGTAAGTTGCCCACCAAGGAAGAACGGGAATATCACAAGGATTTATTCAATGATCCCGAGACACCATATATCCTTGGTTCACCCCTTATTAAAGTAGGTGATCCCTCTAACATTAACAAACCATGCAACATTAGGCATATGCATGTATGGAAAGCTTATATCGATCCTAGGTCTCCTATAAATATCATGACTAGGACTTATTATAATTGGGTAATGAAGAAGCAACATGGTTATAGGATGATGCCCAACAAGAACTTACAAAGTAATTTTGTAGGTAGAGTGAAAGGATTGCATGTGATTGTCGGAAACTTCACTTATGAGACCGATTTTATGATAGTGGAGGATACTCGTCCGGTGATAGATGATTGCCTAAGTCAAGTAGTGTTTCGAAAACCATTCGTTGAGGCCTCTAAGATGAGTTATGATCCGACTCTAGGAATAGTTAGATTCAAGGAAGAGAATGATGAGATTGCTTACCAAATGACCTATAAGATTGAACAATACCTCCTCCTATCAAACATAGAAAAGGAACACAAGCTAGCGGTTTACTATAGGAATGATGAGGATAGACGTAGAGGAGTAGAGTATGTTATGAATAGAATACTTGGTTTCTACAAAGAATGCTTGCAGCTAGGTCCGAAGTACAAAACTAATATAGATGATGACCTAGAGAGTGAAACCAGGGATGAGGTCACGTAATAGCCCATGACGTTGAGTCTAGCTACAAGACTCGTAAATAAAGAAAAGCGCTTCTTAGGAGGCAACCCATGCTTTGTGTGATTTTTATTTTGTTTGGTTGTTATTTGTTCCCGTATGCATGCTTTATTTTTATTGTTGGTAGATCATGTTTCAAAACTAAAATGGTGAAAATACTTTATTTTGTCGTTTGACTTAGTCTTAACTTCATCCAAAGGTATTTCGCAAAAGATAAGTGTAAGGGGAAACCCCAAATATGTTTTTAAGAAACAAAATTGATCATGATTCTCCACAATACTAAATGGACATGTATATTCGTATTTGTTAGAGTCAAATGCTTGTATCGAGTCATAATGATGTTTTGCAGGATTTTCCAGGAAGTAGGACATAAGTTTTCCAGAAATTTTCCGGAAACTTAACGTAAAGATTTCTGCAGGTCACTTCTGACGGCGTCAGGAAATAATTCCTGACGGCGTCATGTGTAAAATTCTGGAAATTTTGCTAGTTTTGTTTTTCTAACGGAGTCTTAAGGTTTTTGTTAAATCTTTAGTTTTATAAACTCCAGGAAATCTGCAAACATTCATTCCACAAGCATTATATCTTACATTGTTTTCTAGGATTTGTTAGTATATATAGATTGCCGCCGATTTTACGCGAGGTTGCCTTGTTTCTTTTCTCAGGTTTAACAGGTTATATATGACAAGAAGATGATTTATATTCTGGAAGGGAAGCTTTGATCGTTCATTTTTCTTGGAGGAAGATCAAACCTTGTTACCACACTATCCACACCGAACGAATCAGGGGAGTATTTGATTTCATTCTTTTACCTATTTTACTTTTACAATCTTTAATTGAACATTGGGGACAATGTTCATCCTAAGTGTAAGGGGAGGGTAAATGATGATACCTTATAGGATACACTTTCACTTGAGTTTGTTTGTTTGATGGTAGGTGTGTAATAAAACTATGAGAAATACTTGTTAGTGTAATTTTAGCGACAAATTTAAAATTTTTTACAACATTTAGGAGTGAAACTTTAGCCTTAGCAAGTGTCTCATGGATAGGAGTCGTATGACTAGCACGAAACCGTACTATTTAGAAAAATTTTCCACCCAAATATGTGAGGTTCGCCTTTAGATTTGATAGGAAAAGCATTTACTATTAGTGCTCATGAGTGTACCGGTAGCATTTAGATTCTAGAACTTGCGTTAGTGATGCATTCCGAGACCGCTAGTGAGACTACATTCGTGTAGTAGGATTTACTACATGATAAAAGGCATTAGGATCACCCTTGTGTTAAACCCATATTATAATTACTTGACCATTTAAGTCATATTACTTGGCTAGTTAAGTCAACTAATTTTTCCTACACCCTTAGCGTTGTACTCATTTTTAGTACACGAAACCCCTAGTACACCCCTCCGAGCCTATCTTTTCGTTTCTAACTTTAAGCATCTTACTTAAAGGAAGAATTTGTTACACCCCACTTAAATGTACAACCAAATCGCCTTAGCCTTCCGTGTATGCACACATCTTTAGTGCATTATTGTTATTTGTTTAAACCCTTAGTTAATTATCTAATTGATTACATGGTTGCTAAGTCGAGTCATATCCTTGTACATATTGTTTTGGGATGATTGGGACTCATGGGTAAAGTACTAATGTTATGGAGTAATGGGGAAGAACATCATATTATTACCCCCATATGTGTGTTAATCTTAAAAGTACTCCAAGTGTTTTGATTATCTTGATTCGAGTCATTAGATTAGTTTATTGTAAAGTATGCAAAAATTCAAGTGTAAGGGGAATGTTCATTCCCTATGGTGTATTATTTTGGATGGTAGGGTAAGAGGGTAAGCAAAAAAAAAAAAAAAAAAAAAAAATTGAAAAAGAAAAGAAAAAAAACATACGGACTACCATCCCGTTTCATTCTATGTTTATTTTATGTTTTTTGTTATTTTTGATTTATTAGCTTAAGTCGAGTCTAGTCCTGGCTTAGCAACGCCATATTGTACATGTAATTAAGCAAGATTATTAACTCGCCACCAGTAAAGATTGCCTATATCCAACAAAACCGTGTATTCCATATCCCTACACCTAACGTTATAACACTTTAAAAGACCTCTTTGATAGTTTATCCTAGGTGCTTACGCCATGTGGTGGAGGTTTGATCCTTTCCCAAGCCTATGGTAATCTATTTTGCTATAACAGGTAGTGAGAGATGTTTTCCATTTCCATATTGTGATATATACTTTACTACACCCGAGAGATGTGAGTATCTAAACACTATTTGTGAGGTGCTAGTATATGACCTCCGTGCTTGTCTTTGGTCTTTAGTGGAATGATTATTTGTTGTAATTACTTTTATATTAGTGTTAAATGACCCCTAACCTGTATTTTGATTAGAATAAAAGCGCATTTGCTTGAGGACAAGCAAATTTCAAGTGTAAGGGTATATGATGAGGCGAAAAATGATCCGTTTTTAGGGGTCATTTAAGCCCGGAATTGAATTTATTTGATCAAATATTGCCCTAAATCGTTCCTTTTGTGATTTTAGATACTTTTGGAGTGAATTCTGGAAAAGGAAGCATTTTGGACGTTTTTGGAGCATAAAAGTGAAGAAAACGGAAAAGTCTTAATTTTCCTTGCTGGGAACAGTACCTGACAGCGTCACAAGCTTCTTAATGACGGCGTCAAGAGGAAAAACAAGAGGTGAAGTGGATAGAGTCCATGACGACCCAGAATGTTTTTGGCACTAGGGCATGACAGCGTCACCATAGGCCGTCATGGTCCCTTTATACATGACGGCCCAGAGAAAAATCACTCTTGACGGCGTCAGATCTGGATCTAGGCAATACGATTTTATTATGGGCGGCGGGTTGACGGCGTTAGAGTTTTCTTCTTGACCCCGTCACCATGGAAAATCTAAATATAGTTTTGTAATTTTCATTCATTAAGAGAGGACAATTTTAGGAACGACTTGGAGAAACCCTAGCACGATTTTATCAGTATTTTCAAGGGTTTTCACCCCTTGAATCCTTTCATGTTCAATTAAGATAAGTATCCTTTCAATTCATTCAATATGTCTATGTGTTGTTTGAATATAGCTTACGCTTGTCTTGATTTTAACATGCTAGGCTAGATCTCTTGTGTGTTTGCTTAGATGTAGTGAAACCTAGATGTTGATTATGGGATGATTGCTTGTTTATAGTTGTTACGGATGAATGATTTTGATGTTAGGCTTAAGAAAACTGGCAGACTTCCAGAGTGTAACTTGCTTGAACGTCTTAAGAAACATGAACCAATGCGTACTAGGTTTTTATGGTTGTATTTAATGCATGAGCGAATTCTAGTGATCCCATGTTAGGAGCTTCTTGCATGCTCGACATAGGAGTGAACTAGGAGCTTATAGAGATGGGGAAGTACGTACGCCACCCCACGATTGGTATTAAGGAATATAACCCGTCATCCATGCGACTGTAACAAACTATCAACCTGTAAAAGATATCTAGGGAGTAATGAAATCTAAGTAAACACAACTTTACATTTATTATTCACACCACTAGTTTAATTAGCTTTATTTACATTTTTTTTATTTTATTTTGATTGCATCTTTAGTTATTGGGTTAGTTGGCTAGTAACTAATTCCGTCCACTCTTCCAAAACCCGAGATTTTAATTGCTTTTATAAAAATATAAAAAATACAAAAAGAATCATCCTTCACCTCTAGACCTAGTTTTTAGGCTTTCTAATCCTAGCGACACTATTCCTGAGTTGAACGATCAATCCCCCGGTACTTGTCACTATACTATACTACAACGATCAGGTACACTGCCTGGTAGGGGTTGTAAGCTTCTCGAGATCCCTCGAGAGGTAAAGCCTGGTGCAATTCCTACGAATCATGGACGAATTGTCATTGTATGACATTTTGATATGTTTAGAGATGTAAGAGAAACACGAGGATCACCTTCGTCTTGATATTGAATTTCTACGTCAGAAGAAGCTATAGGTGTTGTTTTCGAAGAATAACTTCTGTAGGAGGTAGAACGAGAGGAGAATTTGGAAGAGCTGGAAAGAGAATTGTTTCTTCTTCAGAAGAACATTAACTATGTTAGAAGACGGAAGGAAATAGTTTGAAGTGAAGCACACAATTCTATCAACTCTATCCATCTTAGTTTTACTAATATGTATAGAATCTCGAAGCAGGAGCTGGACGGGATGGCATGAAGATGGTGGTGACTACATTGGATATTTCCACGCACAGGAAGAGAGACAACACAAGTAGAGTTATAGTGGAGCATCGACTAGGACGGCTTGCTTGGAAGATTGGCTGAGATTTCTTTCGGCAGGAGATTACTCAAACTACATGACGTACCTACAATGATCGTGACACAGAATAGCATTTCTGTTCACAATTTCAGAAGAGGTACAGAAGAGTTTGATGTTTTGACATTTGAAGAAGTTTTGGTTCGCGGCGCGTTGGATCATGGATTCATTCTTATCCATACGATTATTCTATTTCTTCGGTTATACCTTTGATGCATTTTGATATTCTGATATGTGATTTGGAACGTCAATGTAAATATGTTACCCATCTCTTGATGAGATTCTGGATATCATTGATGATTTGATTTGTACTCATTCGATTTTGATAAGTTCCTTTGTTCGTTCAGAATTCGGTAGGAGTTGATGAAGATTTATCGTTTAGCACTATCTCCGTTTTTGCCTTGTAGGAATTTGTGTTTCGTGTATCTCCTTGTAGGATCCCGACTATCATCTATCATCTGTCATCTGTCATCTAATACACATTGTTTTGCATTCGTTGGATTCGATTTGTTATGATTTGTGTTCTATTGGAGAGCCTGGGGATATCCAAGTGTGTCAGGATCGAGTCATGAGGAACTATTTCGTTGCGAAGATTCTTTTGGAAGAACCTCCCGAGCGCGAGGATATTTGTGATGATCTTTTTTGATTTGCTACGACTCCCTCTAACTTTCGCGACTTCAATTTTCGAGGACGAAAATTTTCTTTTTAGAGGGGAAGAGTTGTAAAACCCTAAAATGTGGACACAAATTTTCTTTCATTCATTCGAAATATAGCCTAAGTTGTACATGATATTAAACTATATGTTATAAGAAAAAAGATACATTATTAATTGTATCCTAAGTAAATTAACTAAAGACTTTCCTATCTATCCTAAGCTAAATAAAATGGACATACGTTTATTCCCTGTGATGTTCATGATAAGGCGAAAAATGAATCACTTTTAGGGGGTCATTTAAGCCCGGAATTGAACTTATTTGATCAAATATTCCTATATATATTTTTTTAATTTTCACACATTAAAGAGAGAAGTCTTGGAGAAACCCTAAGTACGAACTTGGTGCGAATTTTACAGGTTTTTCAAGGGTTCTAAGCCCTTGATACCTTTCATGTGTAATTGAGATAAGTATTCTTTTAATTCAATCAATATGTCTATGTGTTGGTTGTCTATATCTTGTTCTTGTCTTAATTCTATCTTGCTAGGCTAGATCTATCTTGTGTTTGCTTGGATCTAATGAAACCTAGATGTTAATTATGTATTGATTACTTGTTTATAGTTGTTTTGGATGAATGAATTTGATGTTAGGCTTAAGAAAACTGGCAGATCTCCAAATGGTAACATGCTTGAACGTCTTAGGAAACATGAACTGATGTGCACTAGGTTTTTATTGGTTGTATTTAATGCATGAGCCACTGTTTATAATCCCTATGGTTGTGCTGGGCATGGCATAGGAGGAGATAAGAGCTCATAGGATTGGGGAGTTAAGTGCGCCACCCCATGAATGGTATTAAGGAATACAATCCGTCATCCACGCAACTATAACAAGTAATTAACGTGTAAAAGATGTCTAGGGAGTAGTAAAATCTAAGTAAACACATTTTATCCACTTATTGCTTACAACCTTAGTATAATTTAGTTTATTTTCATTTTTAGTATTTTATTTTGATTGCATCTTTAGTATTGGGTTAGTTGACTAGCAACTAATTCCGCCCAAATCCTTCAAACCCGAGATTTTTACTTGCTTTCTAAAAAATATAAAAAATACAAAAATAATCATCCCTCACCCTTAGAACTAGTATTTAAGTTTTCTAATCCTAGCGACACTATTCCTAGCTGAACGATCAATCCCCCAGTACTTGTCACTATACTATACTACAACGATCAGGTACACTGCCTGGTGGGGGTTGTAAGCTTCTCAAGATCCCTTGAGAGGTAAAGCCTGGTGCGATTCCCACGTATCAAGTTTTTGGCGCCGCAGCCCGGGGAGTAGTTATTGTCTAGGTTAGAATTTCTTTTTATTTGGTCTACTTGCTAGATTCCTTTATAGTAAGATTTTATTTTTATTTTTAGGTTTTCTTTAGTCTATCTTTTTTCTTCGTGTCTTTGTTCGTAACTCTTCACCACCCGACATCATGGACAACAGGAACATCCTTGAACCCGTCATCCCACCACAACAAAACCCACCACTAGAACCCCTTAGGCCCCGAACCTTAGGAGAGTATTCCCGACCTAGCCACCAAGGCTACCGAAACACCATTGAGCTCACCGGAGCCAATGTGACCCCCTTGCGATACGACACCATCCGGTTGGTGCAAAGCGGATGTGCATTCCATGGACTTCGTTCCGAAGATCCAAACCAACATCTTAAGGACTTCCTAAAAATCGTAGATTCCATAGACCTAGGTGTTGAAACTAGAGAGACAACCCGATTACGCCTATTCCAATTCTCTCTACGGGATCAAGCTAGTCAATGGCTTGAGCGTTTACCCGCGGGATCCATCACCACATGGGATGATCTCACCACTCGTTTCCTTGCTCAATTTTTCCCACCGGGGAGAACTACTAAGCTTAGAAATGACATTTTGATGTTCCAACAACGTCAAAATGAATCTCTTTATGAAGCATGGACTCGTTTCAAGGACTTACTCCAAAAAGTCCCTCATCATGGCATAGATCTTTGGCTCCAAGTCCAAATTTTTTATGACCATATCGATATCTCCACGAGGCGAGCCATTGACCAATCGGCCGGTGGTAAGCTACGTGATCTAAGTGCAGAACAATCATGGGAACTCATAGACGATCTTGCTCTCTATGACAACGAAAGTTGGAATGATCCCCGTGATTTGAACAAAACGATCAAGGAAATATCTTTGCCTTCGAACAACTCTAGCACTCCCGACCGTAGGATCATGGAACTTGAGGACCAAGTCAAGTTTCTCATGAAATCTTACGAAGCTCCTAAACCTTCAAGCCAAGTGAACAAAATCACTTCTTCATGCGAATTATGTAGTGGTCCCCATGACACTCGTGATTGTGTGGAACTCCCCGGAACAGCTTTTGCGGACTACGCATCCACGCGTACCGACGAAGCGGGAGATAAGTGGTACACTTTCAAGCCCGAGCCAAACCCTTACGGTGATTCATACAACCCCTCTTGGAAAAATCACCCAAACCTTAGGTGGAAACAAAATCAACCCAATTCTTCCAATCCAGGTAATCGTTACCAACCAAACGGTCCACCATCCAACCGTACTTTCAACAACAATCCTTCTAACAACTATGGTAGTACCAACAATCTTGAAGGGTTGATGTCAAAGTTTATGGCATCTCAAGAAGCTCGCATAGCTAGGTTTGAAACCGAATTCAACCAACAACAAACGGAGATGACCAACAAGATTGACAACTTGTTGAAGGCCCTCAACAACCAAGTGTTAGTCACACCTAGGAAGGACACTAGGGACACCAATAACGGAATCCAAATTAAGGACCCCTCATCATCCAAACATGTCCTCTTTGTCAATGTTGTCACCATTAAGCCAATAGATAGGGAGATAGAAGGGAGTGACAAAGACGAAGTTGGAGTAGAAGCCGAGACTAAGGATGAGAGTAGGGAAGTTGAGGTTAATAGGGGAGAGGAATTAGAGGAAATAGAGCCTATAGAAAAGTACTTTGATAAGTTGCCCACCAAGGAAGAACGGGAATACCATAAGGATTTATTTGGTAGTCCCGAGAGACCATATATCCTTGGCACCCCCCTTATCAAAATGGGAGACCCCTCTAACATTAACATACCATGCAAAATCGGGCAAATGCATATATGGAAAGCTTACATCGACCCTAGATCCCCCGTGAACATCATGACTAGGACTTACTACAATTTGGTGATGAAGAAACAACTTAATTTTAGGATGATGCCCAATAGGAATTTGATAAGTAATTTTGCAGGAAGAGTGAAGGGATTACATGTGATTATAGGGAATCTCACCTATGAGATCGATTTTATGATAGTTGAAGACACTCATCCGGTGATAGATGCTTGCCTAAGCCAAATAATATTTGGAAAACCATTTGTTGAGGCCACTAGGATGAGTTATGATCCGACTTTAGGGATACTTAGATTCAAGGAAGAGAATGATGAGGTTGCCTATCAAATGCCCTACAAGATTGAGCAATACCGCCTTCTCTCTAATTTCGAAAAAGAACACAAGCAAGCGGCTTATTATAGGAATGAGGAGGATAGACGTAGAGGAGTAGAGTATGTAAAGAATAGGATGCTTAGTTTCTACAAAGAATGCTTGCAACTAGGCCCGGAATACAAGACTGGTTTAGAAGATGACCTAGAGAGTGGAACCAACGATGAGGTCACGTAGTAACCCATGACCTTGAGTCTAGCTACAAGACTCGTAAATAAAGAAAAGCGCTTCTTGGGAGGCAACCCATGCTTTGTGTGATTTTATTTTTGTTTGTTTGTTATTTGCTTCCGTATGCATGCTTTATTTTTATTGTTGATTGATTATGTTTCTCAACTAAATAGTGGAAATACTTTACTTTGTTGTTTTGGCCTAGTCTTAACTCCACCTAAAAGTATTTTTGCAAAAGATAAGTGTAAGGGGAAACCCCAAATATGTTTTTAAGAAACAAACCGATCATGATTCTCCACAATATTAAATGAACATGTATATTCGTATTTGTTAAGAGTCAAATGCTTGTATTGAGTCATAATTAAGTTTTGCAGGATTTTCCAGAAAGTAGGACCAAGTTTTTCCAGAAATTTTCCGGAAACTTAACATAAGAATTTCTGCAGGTCACTTCTGACGGCGTCACGAGTTAATTCTTGACGGCGTCACGTGTAAAAATCTGGAAATTTTACCGGTTTTGTTTTTCTATCGGAGTCTTATGGTTTTTGTGAATTATTAAATTTTATAATCTCCAGGAAATCTGCAAACTTCATTCCACAAGCATTATATCTTATCTTGTTTTCTAGGATTTAGTAACTTATATAGGATGCCGCCGATTTTACGTGAGGTAGTTTTTGTCTATTTTCTCAGGATCTACAGGTTATGTATGACAAGAAGATGATTTATATTCTGGAAGGGAAGCTTTGATTGTTCATTTTCTTGGAGGAAGATTTAACCTGGCCACCTTATTATCCATACCGAGCGAATTAGGGGAGTATTTGCTTTCATTCTTTTTACTTATTTAACTTTTACATTCTTTACTTGAACATTGAGGACAATGTTCATCTTAAGTGTAGGGGGAGGGTAAAAAGATGATACCTTACATATGCACTTTTGCGTGACTTTGTTTTGTTTGATGGTAGATGTGTAATAAAACTATGAGAAACACTTGTTAGTGCAATTTTAGCGCCAAATTTAAAATTTTTTACAACATTTAGGAGTGAAACTTTAGCCATAGCAAGCGTCTCATGGATAGGAGATTGTATGACTAGTACATAACCGTATATTCAGAAAAATTTTCCACCCAAATATGTGAGGTTCGCCTTTAGATTTGATAGGAAAAGCATTTACTATTAGTGCTTATGAGTGTACCGGTAGCATTTAGATTCTAGAACTTGCGTTAGTGATGCATCCCGAGACCGCTAGTGAGACTACATTCGTGTAGTAGGATTTACTACATGATAAGAGGCATTAGGATCACCCTTGTGTTAAACCCGTATTATAATTACTTGACCATTTAAGTCATATTACTTGGCTAGTTAAGTCAACTAATTTTCCCACACCTTAGCGTTGTACTCATTTTTAGTACACGAAACCCCTAGTACACCCCTCCGAGCCTATCTTTTCGTTTCTAACTTTAAGCATCTTACTTAAAGGAAGAATTTGTTACACCCCACTTAAATGTACACCCAAATCACCTTAGCCTTCCGTGTATGCGCTCATTTTTAGTGCATTATTGTTATTTGTTAAACCCTAAGTTAACTATCTAATTGATTACATGGTTGCTAAGTCGAGTCATATCCTTGTACATATTGTTTTGGGACGATTGGGACTCATGGGTAAAGTACTTATTTATGGAGTAATGGGGAAGAACATCATTTATTACCCCCGTATGTACGTTAATCTTAAAAGTACTCCAAGTGTTTTGATTATCTTAATTCGAGTCATTAGATTAGTTAATTGTAAAGTATGTAAAGATTCAAGTGTAAGGGGAATGTTTATTCCCTATGATGTATTATTTTGGATGGTAGGGTTAGAGTGTATGCAAAAAAAAAAAAAAAAAAAAAAAAAAAAAAGAATCGAAAAAAAATCAAGAAAAAAAATAGAAAAAAAAGAAAAAGAGAGAAAACATACGGACTACCATCCGTTTTCATTCTATGTTCATTTTATGTTTTTGTTATTTATCATTTATTAGCCTAAGTCGAGTCTAGTCTTGGCTTAGCAACGCAACATTATACATGCAATTAACCAAGATTGTTAACTCGCCACCAGTAAAACTTCCTTTATCCAACAAAACCGTGTATTTCATATCCCTACACCTAACGTTACAACCCTTTAAAAGACCTCTTTGATAGTTTATCCTAGGTGCTTACGCCATGTGGTGGAGGTTTGATCCTTTCCCAAGCCTATGGTAATCTATTTTGCTATGACAGGTAGTGAGAGATATCTTCCGTTTCCATATTGTAATTTATACTTTATTACACCCGAGAGATGTGAGTATCTAAACACTATTTGTGAGGTGCTTGTGTATGACCTCCGTGCTTGTCTATTGGTCTTTAGTGGAATGATTATTTGTTGTAATTACTTTTATATTAGTGTTAAATGAACCCTAACTTGTATTTTGAGTAGAATAAAAGCGCATTTGCTTGAGGACAAGCAAATCTCAAGTGTAAGGGTATATGATGAGGCGAAAAATGAACCACTTTTAGGGGGTCATTTAAGCCCGGAATTGAACTTATTTGATCAAATATTGACCTAAATCGTTCCTTTTATGATTTTAGGTACTATGGGAGTGAAATCTGGAAAAGGAAGCAATTCGGACGTTTTTGGAGCATAAAAGTGAAGAAAACGCCAAAGTCTTAATTTTCCTTGCTGGGAACAGTAGGTGACGGCGTCAAGAAGGAATTCCTGACGGCGTCAAGAGTAATTCCCATGACGATCCAATACAGATTTGACGGCGTCACGAAGTAGGGCGTCAAGAGTAAAATTCATGACGGCTTGGAAATGCATAACACATGACGGCGTCAAAAGTAGATCAAGGCAGTCCGAGAAATATTTTGGCGGCGAGGTGACGGCGTCACAAGATTTGTCTTGATGCCGTCAGACCCTATTTCCTATATATATTTTTCTAATTTTCACACATTAAAGAGAGAAGTTTTGGAGAAACCCTAAGTACAAACTTGGTGCGAATTTTACAGGTTTTTCAAGGGTTCTAAGCCCTTGATACCTTTCATGTGTAATTGAGATAAGTATTCTTTTAATTCAATCAATATGTCTATGTGTTGGTTGTCTATATCTTGTTCTTGTCTTAATTCCATCATGCTAGGCTAGATCTATCTTGTGTTTGCTTGGATCTAATGAAACCTAGATGTTAATTATGTGTTGATTACTTGTTTATAGTTGTTTTGGATGAATGAATTTGATGTTAGGCTTAAGAAAACTGGCAGATCTCCAAATGGTAACATGCTTGAACGTCTTAGGAAACATGAACTGATGTGCACTAGGTTTTTATTGGTTGTATTTAATGCATGAGCCACTGTTTATAATCCCTATGGTTGTGCTGGGCATGGCATAGGAGGAGATAAGAGCTCATAGGATTCGGGAGTTAAGTGCGCCACCCCATGAATGGTATTAAGGAATACAATCCGTCATCCACGCAACTATAACAAGTAATAACGTGTAAAAGATGTCTAGGGAGTAGTGAAATCTAAGTAAACACATTTTCTCCACTTATTGCTTACAACCTTAGTATAATTTAGTTTATTTTCATTTTTAGTATTTTATTTTGATTGCATCTTGAGTATTGGGTTAGTTGACTAGCAACTAATTCCGCCCAAATCCTTCAAACCCGAGATTTTTACTTGCTTTCTAAAAAATATAAAAAATACAAAAATAATCATCCCTCACCCTTAGAACTAGTATTTAAGTTTTCTAATCCTAGCGACACTATTCCTAGCTGAACGATCAATCCCCCAGTACTTGTCACTATACTATACTACAACGATCACGTACACTGCCTGGTGGGGGTTGTAAGCTTCTCAAGATCCCTTGAGAAGTAAAGCCTGGTGCGATTCCCACGTATCAGTTCGCACGTTTGATTTGGGGATTTTGGAACCGAACATTTTGATTTCCCCTCCTATTTACATGTTTAATTGAAAAGGATCAAATAACACAATAAGTAATTTGACAAAAATAAAAGATATTGTCCCCTTTTGCCCTAAAATATATTACACGGTATTCCCTTAAATTTTTATATGCTTGCTTCTCTGCCATAACACACATGATCGGTCTTTCTCCCTCCCTCTAAAATCGAACCCTAATTCAGCCCTAATCACGTTGTTTTCTCTCCATTCCAAGACCAAAGAAACAGAAGATTGTAGCAGCCCTTGGTGATCCTTGAAGTGGAGTTTAAACATTGCATTCGTTTATTATTGTCCTTGTTTTGGTGTCACGTTAATCAGCCCTATAGGTAACCACGACTTCAATTCCTTCCTGTTCTTTCCTCTATTAGATATGTATGTGTACATATATGATCAGCAATAAAACAATGCTAAACCTAATCTAAACATGTTATACTAATAGTTAAAATCATGTTACTTTGCTGCTAATATATCTCGTTAATGTATGAAATCACAAGTATGATAATTAAACGCCAATATGTTACTGCTTGTTATCCAAGGTATGGGACTGTTTTTGTGTCATTTTTTCAGCCCTTATGTCGACCTAATGATAACCTAAACAAGCCCTAATTATTAGTCTTTAATGCTCATTAATTGGGACTTGAAAATAGAAACCCTATGTGTTAGAGTGTATCGAGGGTGTGTTATGCTATGATTTTATGTGAATATTTCTGTTTTGTTTTGGGCTGATGGTTGATCTTAGTGTGAATATATGAACATGTTAAGAATATAATTAACTCAGGTCTTGTGATATATAGATGTCTTGTGTGCGTTTGTGAAAGTAAAACATGTTAAATGACGACTTAAAACAGGTTTCTGAACTGGACAGCTTTATTTGACGAATTTGTGTGCATTATGGTTTGAGTTTCATAAATGATTTATTCTGTATTTTTGCATGTAAACTTAGTCTAATGTCTTATTTAAGTTTTCCAATTGGTTTGGAGTGAATTGGAATTGTATTAGTCATGCTTTTGAATTTTATGGGATCATGTGTCAAAGCTGAGAAATCGAGTCTGAAAATCAGTAGGTGTTTTTGATTTTTCATTTTCAAACTGTAAAGAGTTAGGAGCCCTCATTGTACAGGAGAGATATTTGGGATATGTGTGACTTCCTGGAATTTTTGTGGATTTTTCTGATGTGTCAAAATGGGTTTGTTAAAGGCAAACATTCAGTATATTTCTGCAGTTAATTTTCTGGGTAGGTTTCAGGAAATGATTTTTGAAAAGGGATTTCCACTTAATAATAAAATCTACAAAAGTTCATGTAGACTCTCAAGACATATGTGCTTCTCTGAGAATTTTGGTGATTTTTAGTTTGGATTTCTGATACGTTTCAAAAATTCGTTAAGTTGACCAAAATTTTGTTATAAACCAGTCATTTTATATGCATGTGTCATTTTGATGATTTTGTACCCTAACGCATGTTCCCATATGGTGTGTGTTCTTTTAATGTCGTGATGACTTAGTTGTGTGTATGTGTAACCTAACTTAATAATCCCGAACCCTAAACCTAATTTAACTAAATTGGGAAGTCGTGTTAAAACCAACTAAATATGGAAAGTTTCTAATTTGGGAAACATACTAGATATGGAAGCTTACTTTTTTTATAAAGTTACTATTTTTGGAAGTTGCTATAAATGGGAAGTTTCTAAAAATGGAAAGCCAACAAAAATGAGTAATCTGATTTAAAACAATTTCTTAATATTAACCGATCATTAATTCGTGTAGATGCGCTGAAGGAGTGACTTGCTATTCTTGTGTTATGGTTTCATTGGCGGTTTAAGGTACAGATATTCTACCATTTCTCAGTAAGGGTTCTGATCTCATGACTTTTCGATCCTTGACTTTGATTCGTTACTATATATGATCCATTTGATATGATTCATTTGATTATGATATATTTGATTCATCCTTCGATAGGATTCTGATTGGGTATCCATTTTGATTACGATTATGTGATTACTATCTCTTATGAGATTCTGTTATATTATGCTCCAGGAGCATTCTGTTCTGTTATGCTTTGGGAGCATTCTGTTATGGATAGCTTTACCTTATATGCTTTGATATTTTCTGTTCTTATGCCCGAGCTTGTGAACTAGCCATGGAGGTACCATGGCCATGTCATTGATGGCACCAATGGCATGACACTTTCTGTGGAGGTGTGATTGATCCACAGCGTTCCCATCTGTTATGATATGATATGAGATCTCTATGACCATTTTGTTTATACATATGTACAGCCCTGAGCTTGCAGATGTATTCTGTTCAGGGAGCGTATGGATGCATCCTATGTATTTATGTTTTGTGTGAATGGTGGTTAGTGATTGGCTGTGCGTGCCTTGCACCCCTCTCACTTCTGGTACTTAGAGGTCTCCCCTCTCCGTACACTTATTATTTGACAGGGATTATGAATTGACGAATATGTGATTATGTAGGCGCTTTAGACCTATTCGAGTGGCTCTGGTAGGTCAGCTCGTGGCTTCCTTATGTTTCTATGTGTCTATTCGAGTAACTCTGGTAGACACGCCTTAGTTGATACGTGCCCTTGATTCTCTTATGATTTGTTTATGCTTGATATATCTATGATGCTTTGTTTCATTTGACTTATGATACATTGTGGATGATTCTTATGATCCTTCTCACTTCGTTTGATTGTTACTATTCGATTATTCATGTTCTTCATTCTGATGACTTATGATATTGGTTCGTTTGATCCTTGATCTCTTACGCATTTGAGAGATGATATTTTTTTTCAGCAGGAGCTTATGATTTCCTTTTTTCATACTTTTATACGTTTCGATTATCCATTTGTTTTGTTATATATCTATTCACTAGGCTTTTTAAGCTCAGCCGCATTTCTTTTCCTACGGCAGGTTTTAGGTTGGCAACTGGGTTAGGTGAAGAGTGCATAGGAGCATTAGTGGACTACTCGATGATTATAAACCCATTTGTTTTGGACTTAGATTTTGATCCAGTTAGATTTGTTTGGACTTGTAATTCTTTTTGTATAGAATTAGCATTTCTTTGTACCCTTAGTTTACCATTGTAATCTTTTGGTTATAAGTCTTCCGCTTACGTTTGTACGTTCTGGTTTAGAACTATAATGTGACATTTTGACACTTGTCGAGCTTGGGGTGTTACACATCGGCTACTAGAGTTTTCTTACAAAACTTACACAATGCCCTTCTCATTTTTGGACCATCCTTCATCCTAACTAGATCATAGTGTACCCAAATCGTCGCCCTCTCCTTGTTTGTTTTCTCATATATCTCATATTCTTCTTCTTCTTTGTCATTTCTTTTCCTTTTGCTACCTTTGGCTTTTGCAGCTTTTTTGACAACAACCTCATGTTCACTTTCGTAACCCAAATCTAAATCATGAACATCATACGAATTAGATTGATAACATATACACACTATTAATAAACACAAACACCAAACTGTTGGGCCAAAGCAAAAATAAATAAATAAATAATAATAATAATAATAATAATAATAATAATAATAATAATAATAATAATAAATCTTTTTACCAGGAAGTGTTTCATGTAAATAATATACTTATACATTGTAGTGCTACTGATTAATCATGATGATTATTAATTTTTTTATTATTAAAATACACTTACGCTCTGTTCTCGAGTCTAAATTTTAAAGAATGGAAAAGGATGGATGGGAAGGGTAAAGTAAGGGATGACATTGTGAAGAAAGTGGTTATTGTAATTTGTGTTCTTGAGTTTGTACTTTTAAGTACCAAGGAAAGGATATGAAAACTAACAAACTTTGAATATACCTCGAAACTAAACAAACCACATGAATTACGGGTAATTGTTGAGTTCTCACATAAGTAATCAGCATCCATTTCAAATGTAATCACTACATAAGATATATAACCACAATGGTCTAACTAATTTATCAATGTAAACTAGTACAAAGAAAGCATTTTAATTGGACGATTATGTACATAATTCATAGTTCGTATGCATGTAGACATATCTAGCACAGAAGAACAAATGAAAAGTAAGAAGAATTAAAAGTCAACATTCACAAGGACGTAAGAGAGTATCGTGTCCTCTTATTTATATTGTCATGAGTAAAGAGAAAAATAATGTTAGGCAAATGCACATTCCTCTAACATGTTACAGTATTAAATATGAAAAATGGCACTAAACTAATTTAAAATAATAGACAACGAGATAAGTTAAACACTAGAATTGTAAATAAACTAGGCTCTAGTGCAACCAAGAACACCAATAATAAAATGATTTCTTTCAAAAGATGAGTAACTGCTCAATCACGCCTTGCACATCATATACAAACAAGGATACAATTGTAATTTAAAAAAACCCATGTTGTTGGTAACCAACTTCCCTTCCTAATCCCCTCAATTTTAGAAGGAACAAAGTTACATAAAAAATCCATAACTTCCCTCCCTCCCCCTTCCTGCCCCTCTAAAAAACCTTTAGACCCATATTTTCAATTTCCCCTCTCATTCTCTACCTTTACATAAATTAAAATAAAAAAAGAAAAAAAACTCGCGAACAGAGTGTTATACGTTCATTATCAAAGCAAAAAAATAAAAAATAAAATATTAAAATAAAAAATCAAAGATTAGAATCTTTTTACCTCCATTTTTTTTGTAACTTGATGAATGATGATGAGTTTTAAAGATGACGATGATTGGGATGATTAATGATGATGTTACAGAAGGTTTTGGAAGGGTTTGATATGTGGGCTTTTTTGGTTTGCAACGTTAGATAATACATGAGAATTGATGAGTTTAATTCAAACAGCCGACCCTTTCATATTCCAGTACCGGATACGAGAATGCCCGTTATGATCCCGCACAGTATTCTGTGGTATCGCTTTTTTTCCCCACCATTTTCATTGTACCGGTACCGTACCAGGTATAAAAACCGGTACCAGTTTAGGTTGCTACCGGTACGGTTCCGGTACCATACCGTTTTTGTGGTGCTGCTGCTTATCCCTAGTTACGACCCTCAACCTTGTACCATTTTGTTTGGTTTTCGTATATCCATTTTAACTATGAGATTTACCATCTTGAAAGTATTGTCCGTAGGAAGAGTAAAATTTTAAAATGGTATCCTTTCAACTTCATCATAATAATCACCTTTTAAGAGCGTTGGGTGTCGTCGTGCCAAACATATCGTGCCGTTCTCCTAAAATAGTGCCACGTTAGCAAAATACTGAACGGCACCAGAAACCCTTTGGCACCACATTTTGTGTTGTTACTGTTGGCCTTTTTTTTCTTTTTTTTTTCTTTTTTTACATAAAATAAAACATACACAGTATTATTAACTAAAATAAACTTGATTAAATAAAAGAAAAACACACATTACATTATTAAAAAAAGGGTATATAGAAATAAAAAAATAGTACGTAAACAAGAAAGAAAATGGCATTTACATATATATCCTTGCAAATTCCAAAAATTATATATATCCTTTTGATGCATTAAATGCATTGTACTTTATGCATAAAAAACTAGTAAAAAGGATATATATATATATATATATATATATATATATATATATATATATATATATATATATATATAATTTTTGAAATTTTCAAGGATATACATGAAATTATGCCAAATAAAAATTACAAGCTAGTGATTAAGGTTCCATAAATTGTAACACCCCCAAATTTCGTACAGCGGAAGACTTACAAGCATTCTAGGTGTTACGGGGATTGGTATACACAACAAAAGTATAGCTAATTAGGAGAACAATATTCATTACATAAAACATCCCAAAATTTAGTTTAAAGGTTTACAAAAAGTAAAAGTATAAAAGATAAGGCCCAAAAGAATTTGAAAAGATTGGTCCCAATTATAATATCATAGTTTTTGTCGATCCATCGCCCGTGCCAATTCGCCAAGCCTCCAAAAATTATCATCTATAAGCATCATCTTATTCGCCTGAGAAAAACATGCTAAGAAGTCAGCTTACACTGGTGAGTTGATAGGTTTAAATCTTAAAGTAATAATGGACCTGATGGGTTAAGCGCTATGTGTGACTAGAGGCAGACATAGATAAGCATTCCAACATTCATAACAATTCCCAACGATAAATTTCTTATCTACGAAAGATAAATGGTCATAATGAGTGGATCCCTCGGCGGTCACTAGCTAGGTCATCGATACAGCAAGGAACCACCCGTTACTGCCCTGGGTCTAGGCCGTAGGTAAGTCTATTCTTAACTAGGTCAGCCCTAGAAAGTCACCAACTACCGCAAATCTAACCTTTACTAGCCAACACACTATCGCAAAACTAAAAATAGTGGCAGGTCCGAAAACAATTTGCATGCATTCTCCCCAAAATTTAGAAAACAGTAAAATACGAATAAAAGTGGGGCTATGAAACTTACCTCGATTCCAGCAAAGCACAATCACGATTATTACAAATCAGACAATAAGCCAATTGAAACAATAAGTAGCTAGAAAGTCTCTTCAATTAAGTTATCTCGGCACAGAAAATCAATGGTAGAAAAGTAGTATAGCAGCTAACAAGTGACAGCAACTACGGACTCAGCACAACCTAATCAGGTAAAATTTAACTTAATACCGTTTCTCAAAAGTTTAACGTATCCCAAAAGTTCCCGTATATCTTCCGTTTTGTTTTCCAAAATATTCGTTTGAAAATCGTTAGTTGTCGTTTGGTATTGTTTGGTATCGTTTGGTATCGTCGTGTGTGTGCATTAGAGACAAAGTCTCGAATTGAGTGAACTCACGCTTCTAAAGCATTCCACCAAGTAAAACCACAACAATCAACATGACAAGCTCTTATAGCCTAATGAGTCATTAAATAAATTGTCGAAGCTTATTGAAATAGTCACCCCAATAAACTTTACCATGTATTCATCTCACTTATTCCTCCAAAACTACATCACTACCTAAGGCGTCGTAGGATATGTCACCCATTATTAAACCTTTCTGACGTATCTAACAAGATCTCATGCAATTCGTAAACGAATTAGTTCGTTAATTACGTTGTTAGGTGTATTAATGTCAAATATTCGTGACTTGCAATTAAATACACAATGTTTAGCATTTAGGGCAATTCCTAGTTTTGCGTGCACTCGAAATTTATAATAACTCTTGTTAAACAAGGTTATAAAAGAACTCATAACGTTTTATTTGAAAATATTATCTTTCTAAATAATAAGTTTCCATTAAATATTTACTCGCTTTTATTTGTTAGTTAATATTTAACGTCCACATTTTTATCATTTACTTATTGCTTATAAATATATATATGTTCATATACATATATATACTTATAAATTTTGTTGTCAAGTTTATTTATTTACGAGTTATTATTCATTTCGAGCTCATGAGTCCGAGTCTTCACTCTCGGACTATTAACATTGTCTAAGTCCAAATATGTCTCATAATTTCATGATACGGCTTTGTCGGAGTCAACCGTGACTAGAAAGTCAAGTGATGCGTGGGAATTGCATCAGGCTTTATCTCTCGAAGGATCTCGAGAAGCTTACAACCCCCACCAGGCATTGTACCTGATCGTTGTAGTATAGTATAGTGACAAGTACTGGGGGATTGATCGTTCAACTTAGGAATAGTGTCGCTAGGATTAGAAAGCCTAAAGACTAGGTCTAGAGGTGAGAGATGATTCTTTTTGTATTTTTATGTTTTTATAAAAGCAAGTAAAATCTCGGTTTTTGAAGGAGTGGGTGGAATTAGTTGCTAATCAACTAACCCAATTACTAAGATGCAATCAAAATAAAATAACAAAAATGAAAATAAACTAAATTAAGATAGTTGTGTGAGCAATATATAGGAGAATTGTGTTTACTTAGATTTCACTACTCCCTAGATATCTTTTACATGTTAATTACTTGTTACAGTTGCGTGGATGACGGATTGTATTCCTTAATACCATTCATGGGGTGGCGTACTTACTTCCCCAATCCTATAAGATCCTACATCACTCCTATGTCGAGCCGGCTAAGAAGCTCCTAACATGGGATCACTAGAATTCGCTCATGCATTAAATACAATCATAAAAACCTAGTACACATCGGTTCTTGTTTCTTAAGACATTCAAGCAAGTTACACAATGAAGATCTGCCAGTTTTCTTAAGCCTAACATTGAAATCATTCATCCATTACAACTATAAACAAGAAATCAACCTATAATTAACATCTAGGTTTCATTACATCTAAGCAAACACATGAAAGATCTAGCCTAGCATGTTAAAATCAAGACAAGCATAAGATATATTCAAACAACACATAGACATATTGAATGAATTGAAAGAAGACTTATCTTAATTGAACATGAAAGGTTTCAAGGGGTGAAAACCCTTGAAAATGATGTTAAAAATGACCTAGGGTTTATTAGGTTCGTCCCTAGTATTCTCCACATAAGTTCCTCTCTTAATGAATGAAAAATAGAAAAGTATATATAGATTTTGTGAGGTGACGGCGTCAAGAGTAAATATCTAGATCTGGGTCTGACGCCGTCATGTGTAATCCATCTTCAGGCCGTCACCAAAATAACTCTTGGCGCCCTACTTGTGACGCCTTCAGGTTTTCTCTGGGTCGTCATAGATTTTGCTCTTGACGCCGTCATCTTTTCCTTCTTGATGCTGTCAGGTACTGTTCCAAGCATGAAAAATTAAGTCTTTGCCGTTTTCTTCACTTTTATGCTCCAAAAACGTCCAAAATGCATCCTTTTTCAAATTTCACTCCCAAAGTACCTAAAATCACAAAAGGAACGATTTAAGGCAATATTTGATCAAATAAATTCAATTCCGGGCTTAAATTACCCCCTAAAAATGGTTCATTTTTCGCCTCATCATATACCCTTACACTTGAGATTTGCTTGTCTTCAAGCAAATGCGCTTTTATTCTAATCAAAATACAAGTTACAACAAATAATTGTTCCACTAAAGACCAAAGACAAGCACGGAGGTCATACACTAGCACCTCACAAATAGTGTTTAGATACTCACATCTCTCGGGTGTAATAAAGTATATATCACAATATGGAAATGGAAAACATCTCTCACTACATGTCATAGCAAAATAGATTACCATAGGCTTGGGAAAGGATCAAACCTCCACCACATTGCGTAAGCACCTAGGATAAACTATCAAAGAGGTCTTTTTAAAGGGTTGTAACGTTAGGTGTAGGGATATGGAATACACGGTTTTTTTGGATATAGGCAATCTTTACTGGTGGCGAGTTAATAATCTTGGTTAATTACATGTACAATATGGTGTTGCTAAGCCAAGATTAGACTCGACTTAAGCTAATAAATAAAAAATAACAAAAACATAAAATAAACATAGAATGAAACGGGATGGTAGTCCATATATTATTTTATTTTATTTTATTTTTAATTTTTTTTTTGCATACACTCTTACCCTACCATCCATAATAATACATCATAGGGAATGAAAATTCCCCTTACACTTGAATTTTTACATACTTTACAATAAACTAATCTAATGGCTCGAATTAAGAAAATCAAAACACTTGGAGTACTTTTAAGATTAACGTACATATGGGGGTAATAAATGATGTTCTTCCCGATTACTCCATAACATTAGTACTTTACCCATGAGTCCCAATCGTCCCAAAACAATATGTACAATGATATGACTCGACTTAGCAACCATGTAATCAATTAGATAATTAACTAAGGGTTTAAACAAATAACAATAATGCACTAAAGATGAGTGCATACACGGAAGGCTAAGGCGATTTGGGTGTACATTTAAGTGGGGTGTAACAAAATTTTCCTTTAAGTAAGATGCTTAAAGTTAGAAACGAAAAGATAGGCTCGGAGGGGTGTACTAGGGGTTTCGTGTACTAAAAATGAGAACAACGCTAAGGTGTGGGAAAAATTAATTGGCTTAACTAGCCAAGTAATATGACATAAATGGTCAAGTAATTACGATACGGATTTAACACAAGGGTGATCCTAATGCCTCTTATCATGTAGAAAATCCTACTACACGAATGTAGTCTCACTAGCGGTCTCGGGATGCATCACTAACGCAAGTTCTAGAATCTAAATGCTACCGGTACACTCATAAGCACTAATAATAAATGCTTTTCCTATCAAATCTAAAGGCGAACCTCACATATTTGGGTGGAAAATTTTTCTGAATGGTACGGTTTTGTGATGGTCATACAATCTCCTATCCATGAGACGCTTGCTATGGCTAAAGTTTCACTCCTAAATGTTGTAAAAAATTTTAAATTTGGCGCTAAAATTACACTAACAAGTATTTCTCATTGTTTTATTACACATCTACTATCAAACAAACAAACTCAAGCGAAAGTGTATCTGTAAGGTATCATCATTTTACCCTCCCCTTACACTTAGGATGAACATTCTCCCCAATGTTCAAGTAAAGAATGTAAAAGTAAAACATGTAAAAGAATGAAATTAAGTACTCCCCTGATTCGCTCGGTATGGATAATATGGTAACCAGGTTAGATCTTCCTCTAAGAAAATGAACAATCAAAGCTTCCCTTCTAGAGTATAAATCATCTTCTTGTCAAACATAACCTGTTAAACCTGAGTAAACAGACAAGGCAACCTCACGTAAAATCGGCGGCAATATATATATGCTAACAAATCCTAGAAAACAAAATAAGATATAATGCTTGTGGAATGATGTTTGCAGATCTCCTGGAGTTATGCCTCCTAATGTAACACCCCAACCCGTCAAGGGTAAAGATATCACAATAAATAGTGTCCAACAGAGCAAAACACAAACTAAATACTTTAACAATACAATGAGTACAAGGGTTACAAATGAATCCCAAAATAAGAAAAATACAACAATAAAACAAGGTCCATTATTTAAAGGAACTCTAAGGTTGGTCCACACTCTCTCATCCCCAAAGTTAAACACCACATCCTAGCTTAAGTACCTGCCGCATGGAAAAGAAAACGCGGCTGAGCATAAAAAGCTCAGTGAACAAATATCAACAAAATAACAACCGATACAATAGAGTTAGGAAATAATCAAAGAGATATGAAGATAGGATTACATGTGGTATCCAAGAGGGTAATCAAAAGATGACATGGTTAAGTGTAAAGTATAGTGTATGTAAGTTTTCAGTAATTTACCCAAGGCCAATCAATACAATACAAAACAATAGTAGCCCAATATGGAGTGATTAACTCCCAATATGTGAGGGGTTGCAATGCACGCATACCCAGTCACCAATACAATATGTAGCAATGTAGACAATGTAGTAGCTCCAATAATTAATCAACCAATCAATCAATCAATCAATCTGATACGTGGGAATCGCACCAGGCTTTACCTCTCAAGGGATCTTGAGAAGCTTACAACCCCCACCAGGCAGTGTACCTGATCGTTGTAGTATAGTATAGTGACAAGTACCGGGGGATTGATCGTTCAGCTAGGAATAGTGTCGCTAGGATTAGAAAACCTAAATACTAGTTCTAAAGATGAGGGAAGATTCTTTTTTGTATTTTTATATTTTATGGAAAGCAAGTTAAAATCTCGGGTTTGAAGGATTTGGGCGGAATTAGTTGCTAATCAACTAACCCAATACTAAGATGCAATCAAAATAAAATACTAAAAATGAAAATAAACTAATTATACTAAAGTTGTGAGCAGTAATTGGAGAAAATGTGTTTATTTAGATTTCACTACTCCCTAGACATCTTTTACACGTTAATTACTTGTTATAATTGCATGGATGACGGATCGTATTCCTTAATACCATTCATGGGGTGGCACACATAACTCCCCAATTCTATGAGCTCTTATCTCCTCCTACACCATGCCCAGCACAACTATAAGGATTGTAAACAGTGGCTCATGCATTAAATACAACCAATAAAGACCTAGTGCGCGTCGGTTCATGTTTCTTAAGACGTTCAAGCATGTTACCAATTGGAGATCTGCCAGTTTTCTTAAGCCTAACATATAAATCATTCATCCAAGACAAGAATAAACAAGTAATCAACACATAATCAGCATCTAGGTTTCATTAGATCTAAGCAAACACAAGATAGATCTAGCCTAGCATGATGGAATTAAGATAAGAACAAGATATAGACAACCAACACATAGACATATTGATTGAATTAAAGGAACACTTATCTTGATTAAACATGCAAGGTATCAAGGGGTTGGAACCCTTGAAAAACTGTAAAGTTACACCAAAATCGTACTTAGGGTTTCTCCCAAAACTTCTCTCCTTAAATGTGAAAAATTAGAAAACTATATATAGAAAAATGGGTCTGACGGCGTCAAGACCAATTAGGTGACGCCGTCACCTCGCCGCCAAAACTCTCCTCGGACTGCCTTGATCTACATTTGACGCCGTCAAGTATTAATCATTTCCAGGCCGTCATGACTTTTTACTCTTGACGCCCTACCTTCATGACGCCGTCAAATCTCTACTGGACCGTCATGGAAAATTGCTCTTGACGCCGTCAAGGAGTTGCTCTTGACGCCGTCACCTACTGTTCCCAGCATGGAAAATTAAGACTTTGGCGTTTTCTTCACTTTTATGCTCCAAAAACGTCCGAATTGCTTCCTTTTCCAGATTTCTCTCCCAAAGTACCTAAAATCACAAAAGGAACGATTTAGGGCAATATTTGATCAAATAAATTCGAATTCGAGCTTAAATGACCCCCTAAAAATGGATCATTTTTCGCCTCATCATATACCCTTACACTTGAGATTTGCTTGTCCTCAAGCAAATGCGCTTTTATTCTACTCAAAAGACAAGTTAGGGGTCATTTAACACTAATATAAAAGTAATTACAACAAATAATCGTTCCACTAAAGACCAATAGACAAGCACGGAGGTCATATACTAGCACCTCACAAATAGTGTTTAGATACTCACATCTCTCGGGTGTAATAAAGTATAAATTACAGTATGGAAACGGAAGATATCTCTCACTACCTGTCATAGCAAAATAGATTACCATAGGCTTGGGAAAGGATCAAACCTCCACCACATGGCGTAAGCACCTAGGATAAACTATCAAAGAGGTCTTTTAAAGGGTTGTAACGTTAGGTGTAGGGATATGAAATACACGGTTTTGTTGGATAAAGGAAGTTTTACTGGTGGCGAGTTAACAATCTTGGTTAATTACATGTACAAGATGGCGTTGCTAAGCCAAGATTAGACTCGACTTAAGCTAATAAATGAAAAATAACAAAAACATAAAATGAACATAGAATGAAACGGGATGGTAGTCCGTATGTTTTTTCTCTTTTTTCCATTTCTAATTTTTTTTTTTTTTTTTTTTTTTTTTTTTTTTTTTTTTTTTTTTGCATACACTTTTACCCTACCATCCAAAATAATACATCATAGGGAATGGACACTCCCCTTACACTTGAATTTTTACATACTTTACAATGAACTAATCTAATGACTCGAATTAAGAAAATCAAAACACTTGGAGCACTTTTAAGATTAACGCACATATGGGGGTAATAAATGATGTTCTTCCCCATTACTCCATAAAATAAGTACTTACCCATGAGTCCCAATTGTCCCAAAACAATATGTACAAGGATATGACTCGACTTAGCAACCATGTAATCAATTAGATAGTTAACTTAGGGTTTAACAAATAACAATAATGCACTAAAAATGAGCGCATACACGGAAGGCTAAGGCGATTTGGTTGTACATTTAAGTGGGGTGTAACAAATTCTTCCTTTAAGTAAAATGCTTAAAGTTAGAAACGAAAAGATAGGCTCGGAGGGGTGTACTAGGGGTTTCGTGTACTAAAAATGAGTACAACGCTAAGGGTGTGGGAAAAATTAGTTGACTTAACTAGCCAAGTAATATGACTTAAATGGTCAAGTTATTATGATACGGGTTTAACACAAGGGTGATCCTAATGCCTCTTATCATGTAGTAAATCCTACTACACGAATGTAGTCTCACTAGCGGTCTTGGGATGCATCACTAACGCAAGTTCTAGAATCTAAATGCTACCGGTACACTCATAAGCACTAATAATAAATGCTTTTCCTATCAAATCTAAAGGCGAACCTCACATATTTGGGTGGAAAATTTTTCTGAATATACGGTTATGTGCTAGTCATACAATCTCCTATCCATGAGACGCTTGCTATGGTTAAAGTTTCACTCCTAAATGTTGTAAAAAATTTTAAATTTGACGCTAAAATTGCACTAACAAGTATTTCTCATAGTTTTATTACACATCTACCATTAAACAAAACAAACTCAAGCGAAAGTGCATATGTAAGGTATCATCTTTTTACCCTCCCCTTACACTTAAGATGAACATTGTCCCCAATGTTCAAGTAAAGAATGCAAAAGTGAAAAAGTAAAGAGAATGAAATCAAATACTCCCCTGATTCGCTCGGTATGGATAATAGGTGGCCAGGTTAAATCTTCCTCCAAGAAAATGAACAATCAAGGCTTCCCTTCCAGAATATAAATCATCTTCTTGTCATACATAACCTGTAAAACCTGACAAAATAGACAAGACAACCTCGCGTAAAATCGGCGGCATCCTATATAAGTTACTAAATCCTAGAAAACAAGATAAGATATAATGCTTGTGGAATGAAGTTTGCAGA
This sequence comes from Artemisia argyi, assembly GCA_030686995.1. Taxonomy (NCBI): domain Eukaryota; kingdom Viridiplantae; phylum Streptophyta; class Magnoliopsida; order Asterales; family Asteraceae; genus Artemisia; species Artemisia argyi. The sequence continues at coordinate 107,785,075 of CM060688.1, read as the reverse complement.
TCTCCTGGAGATTATAAAACTTAATAATTCACAAAAACCATAAGACTCCGTTAGAAAAACAAAACCGGTAAAATTTCCAGATTTTTACACCTGACGCCGTCAAGAGTAAACTCCTGACGCCGTCAGAATTGACCAGCAGAAATTCTTATGTTAAGTTTCTGAAAAATTTCTGGAAAAAGTTGGTCCTACTTCCTGGAAAATCCTGCAAAACTTCATTATGACTCAATACAAGCATTTGACTCTAACAAATACGAATATACATGTTCATTTAATATTGTGGAGAATCATGATCGGTTTGTTTCTTAAAAACATATTTGGGGTTTCCCCTTACACTTATCTTTTGCAAAAATACTTTTAGGTGGAGTTAAGACTAGGCCAAAACAACAAAGTAAAGTATTTTCACTTTTTAATTGATAAACATGATCTACCAAAAATAAAAACTAAGCATGCATACGGAAGCAAATAACAATCAAACAAAATAAAATCATACAAAACATGGGTTGCCTCCCAAGAAGCGCTTTTCTTTATTTACGAGTCTTGTAGCTAGACTCAAGGTCATAGGTTACTACGTTTTCCTATCCCGCAAAATAAATGCGGTCTCAAACATCTTAACCAGTCTCTTATCCTTCCTATTCGGGGCCTAAAGCCAAACATTTCGAGTAATAGATCTCTTTCTTTTTGTAACCTCCCATGTTTCTCTCTTCCTCACTCTCAACCTTAATCACGGGGATGTTGTCAACATCGAGATCCTCAACCTCTCTAAACTTTTTTTCTTTATGGGGCATCCTATATCTAATGTTCTTCTCTTTGGTTGCGAATGTGATAATGCCCTCATCATGGTTGTAAGTCATTTTAGAAGTTTTGACAAAAGGTTCTCCTAAAACAATCTGACACAAAGATTGATCAATAATTCCCCTAACATCTTCTAAGATCATAAAGTCACACCTATAGACAAAATTCCCAACGAAAACATGTAACCCTCTAACCCGCTCAACAAAATTACTCATGCGATTAGGGTTGTAAGGGTCCCGCCTAGGTTTCAACTTTTTGTTCATGATCCAATTATAATAAAGCCTAGACATGATGTTCATTGGTGCCTTTAAATCGATATAAGTATGTTCTCTAAACATATGACCAATCATGCATGGAACCTTAAGATTCATAGAATCATGTTTCCTAATCCATGGGTGTTTTCGGTACTTTGCGGGGCAAGGGCATTTTAGAAGGAACTTATGGTACCTCAATTCCTCAAGGGTTGGTGTGGAGCTCCTAATTATTCTATCATCATCCCATGGCCCTTCCCTACAAGTGTTACTCCCTAGCTTGATTTCAGATTCATTCATCTCATTGACCTTCATTAATTCATCATTTTCCGTTTTAAGTTGGTTATGTTGCAAAATAACTTCCTTGGGCAAGGTGAATCTAGTTAAGAAGTAGGAAGCAAGATCGTCCCAAGAGGAGATGGACCTTTCAGGGAGTTGGAATAACCATTGAAGAGCCCGACCATGTAAAGAGAATTGAAAGAGGGCTAAAAGTCCCCCTTCTTGATTATCAACACCTAATCCTATAGAATTGGTAATTTTTAGGTAGTTCTCAAGGTGTCGGGTCGGGTTCTCGAAAAAGTATCCATAGAATGCACACCCGACTTGCACCAATCGAATGGCGCTGGATTGCAAACGGATGGACCTTATAGGTGGGTGGATTGGTTGTGGTAGGTTTTGTGGGTGGTTTTGTTGCGATGGGTTGATGGGTTCAAGGATGTTACCACCTTCCATGATGTCGGATGGTAAAGAGTTACGAACAAAAGCACAAAGAACTAAGATAGACTAAGAGAACCTAAAAATAAAAATAAAATCTTACTAGAAAGGAATCTAGCAAGTAGACCTAATAAAAAGAAATTCTAACCTAGACAATAACTATTCCCCGGGCTGCGGCGCCAAAAACTTGATACGTGGGAATCGCACCAGGCTTTACCTCTCAAGGGATCTTGAGAAGCTTACAACCCCCACCAGGCAGTGTACCTGATCGTTGTAGTATAGTATAGTGACAAGTACCGGCGGATTGATCGTTCAGCTAGGAATAGTGTCGCTAGGATTAGAAAACCTAAATACTAGTTCTAAAGATAAGGGAAGATTCTTTTTTGTATTTTTATATTTTATGGAAAGCAAGTTAAAATCTCGGGTTTGAAGGATTTGGGCGGAATTAGTTGCTAATCAACTAACCCAATACTAAGATGCAATCAAAATAAAATACTAAAAATGAAAATAAACTAATTATACTAAAGTTGTGAGCAGTAATTGGAGAAAATGTGTTTACTTAGATTTCACTACTCCCTAGACATCTTTTACACGTTAATTACTTGTTATAATTGCATGGATGACGGATCGTATTCCTTAATACCATTCATGGGGTGGCACACATAACTCCCCAATTCTATGAGCTCTTATCTCCTCCTACACCATGCCCAACACAACTATAGGGATTGTAAACAGTGGCTCATGCATTAAATACAACCAATAAAGACCTAGTGTGCGTCGGTTCATGTTTCTTAAGACGTTCAAGCATGTTACCAATTGGAGATCTGCCAGTTTTCGTAAGCCTAACATATAAATCATTCATCCAAGACAAGAATAAACAAGTAATCAACACATAATCAACATCTAGGTTTCATTAGATCTAAGCAAACACAAGATAGATCTAGCCTAGCATGATGGAATTAAGATAAGAACAAGATATAGACAACCAACACATAGACATATTGATTGAATTAAAGGAACACTTATCTTGATTAAACATGCAAGGTATCAAGGGGTTGGAACCCTTGAAAAACCTGTAAAGTTACACCAAAATCGTACTTAGGGTTTCTCCCAAAACTTCTCTCCTTAAATGTGAAAAATTAGAAAACTATATATAGAAAAATGGGTCTGACGGCGTCAAGACCAATTAGGTGACGCCGTCACCTCGCCGCCAAAACTCTCCTCGGACTGCCTTGATCTACATTTGACGCCGTCAAGTATTAATCATTTCCAGGCCGTCATGACTTTTTACTCTTGACGCCCTACCTTCATGACCCCGTCAAATCTCTACTGGATCGTCATGGAAAATTGCTCTTGACGCCGTCAAGGAGTTGCTCTTGACGCCGTCACCTACTGTTCCCAGCATGGAAAATTAAGACTTTGGCGTTTTCTTCACTTTTATGCTCCAAAAATGTCCGAATTGCTTCCTTTTCCAGATTTCTCTCCCAAAGTACCTAAAATCACAAAAGGAACGATTTAGGGCAATATTTGATCAAATAAATTCGAATTCGGGCTTAAATGACGCCCTAAAAACGGATCATTTTTTGCCTCATCACAATCAATACAATACAAATCTAGGATGCATCCATACGCCCCCGTAGGCTAATAACAATCACATTCAAAGCAGTAGTTAATAGTAGATCGGGGATGGCGTAGTACATCTCTCCAACTACGCTAGAGTACATAACATTGGTGCATCAATGCTATGGTTGTGGCTACTCCACAACAAGTAATACCCTGGGTAAATACTGAAAGGTCAAGTGGTCAAGGTTCAATATCAATGGTTCAATATCAAAGTTTAGTTTCAAAAGTTTATTGTCAAGGTTCAATATCAAAGTTTATTATCAAAGGTCCAATATCCAAAGGTTCAAATACCCAAAGGTCATTGTCAATAGATCATAGGTCAATATCAAGAGGTAGGTCAAAGGACCAATATCAATGGGTCAATCAAAGTTCAATATCAAGGTGCAATAATATAAGGAGAGAGAGGAAGTCATGAGAGAGAAATAAAGTTGTACCCTTGCTGAAAGAGTACGGAATATCTGTACCTTATTCCAAATGCAAAAACAGGGTCACAAATCAAACAAAGAGAGACGGATCACTCCCGCATCACCGAACCTAGAAGAGAATGGATACGAATCAATAGTCCAAATCACATAAGTTACCACTTTTAGTTATCTTTCCATTTTTAGTAACTTTCCATATTTAGTAACTTCCCAAAATAGTAATTTAATCATTTAAGGTTAAATGAACCATTAATAATATTTAAGGTTAAAATGATCAATATAATAATTTAGGGTTGATTTTATCAATTTAGCACAGTTTAGGGTCTAAAATGTAAATTGTCAAATTTGAATATTAAAACGTCAAATAAAATTATTTTAAAGTTTATTTTGATAAATAAATGTTAAGATAATAATTTTGGACCCCGTCATCGTAATTTTGTATAATTTAGTAACGTACCCACGATATTAATATTTATGTCGTGACGACTCAAGATTTTTATTAGTTCGAAAATACACAAGTCCATGACATCCTTTTGTAAAACAAAAAATATGCCGAACAACGTCCCCTTTATTTTATTTTTACGCTTCGAAGAAACAGAACAAATATGCATCTATTCTTGTAGCTCCAAATAATTTGATGACACATGCTTTATGTCGTTTATATATTTATCAAAATATGAACAAAACAGATCCATATAATAGGTTATAGACCAACTTATATAAGGTTCTATTCATGTGATTTTATGTGAGATCATTTTATCATTTTCATGTGAAGATGAATCATATAGCATGCATGCCTCATTTAAATATGCATATCCAAAATTATTTTGTTTGTAGTACGTATATATGTAATTTAAAGTGAATGTTGGAAGGCCAAATAGAGGCATATATAATAAGCATTTTCGTAGGACACAAAAAAGAAACAAGGATCGCCCCATGAACACAATACCAATACAGTTTTTATTTTATAAGTGCTTATATATATGCTCATGTTAACTCTTTTATTCTCGATATAGATTACATTTTCAAGATGTTTTAGGTCGTGTATTACGCAGGTCAAACATAGGTAAATAGGTTCAATTCATACAGGTTATGACCCTCTTTTATTTCTGTTGTGAGATCCAGAAAACAAGACAGAAAACAACATGTGTTACCTCCTTTTTACAGCTCAACCTGATTACATAATAACAGGTTTGTGTGTCGTACATGTGTAGGTCAAAACTCGAAATAAAACTGATGTGAAAATAACAGCTTATAGGTCAATTATTTAGCTCTTCAATTCGTTATTTCATGTGCAGTTTTTCTTGTGATATTATGTGGAGTCTGAAACATATAACATGCATGACCCCTAGCTGATTTATGTTACAATCTTATGTGATCATATAGGCATGAAGCAAAAGATTAAAAAGAAGAAGAATTGAACAAGGATTATATGTGGTACCTTAGATGATCGAATGGAAGAAGAACAAGGGGTCAAAAAGCCAAAACTAATCTGAACACAACTAATCACAACCCTCTTCAAACCAGTGTTATACACGTTCAAAACCAACACCTATATCACTCTTTTGTGACCAAATTCAAATGGAGAAGATGAGAGAAAATGCTTCAGCCGCCAAGTGAGTATGCTAGGGTTTATTTTGATATGTCGTTTAATGAGATGAGAGGAAAAAGGAATGGAGCGTGTATTATAGTTGGCAAGGAGATCAAAATTCCGTAATTTATGGGATACATATTGACTAGCGAATTGTCATTCCAGGAAGGTATATATGGGCCAACTTGCATGCATTCTTTTAATAGTTAAGGCCTAGGTTTTTGTCTTAGTGTTTTGTGATTTAAAATTGGCCCAAAAGAAGGAGTATGAAACGTGTGAATGAACTTAGGTGTAGCTTTGTATCATTTAAACATTAAGTATTTTATTTCTTAAATCATGGATTAATATCTTGTTCTTATAGTTTTAAGTTAGAGGGGCATTTTAGGTATTTAACGTGTCATGAAAATGTGGGTTTTACAACTATTCCCCCCTCAAAAAGAATTTTTGTCTGCGAAAATGAAAGAAGAATAAAGCTGCGAAACAAAACGAACTCCTACCAGGCTTCAAGGAAAATGGGGGTAGCTGGCTCGCATAGACTCCTCGGTCTCACAGGTCGCCTCACGTGGTGGATTGGTCTTCCAAAGAACAAAACAAATAACCTTATTTCTCATGACTCTCTCCTGTCTATCAAGAATGGCTATATCTGGTTGAATCTTATAAAAAGGGTATGACACCATATGTAGAGGATGATAATTGTATCTTCTGGAAAGTTCATATGGGATACGAACAATATTTCAAATCAAGTCAACTGTATCAAACAGTGGAGATTTCTACAAGAGCTTTAGATTGGTGACAGATGTATCGAGGTCAACAGAATGCAAAATTAAGAGTTCAAATTTATCCAATTATTTAACGACGAATGCCGAGTCAACACGTTGGTAGAATGAACCTAAAGTCTCACAAGTCGCAGAAAATCCAACGGAGACCAAATTCTAAACTTCTTAGATACTCCCCAATATATCATATAACCACAATAAGTGCACGTTATATGATGTGAGTATTATCACGTTGGCCATGCGTCATAATACTAGCATCATATAAATATGCTCTCATGATGGTCATACTTTATCACGAGTCGTAAACAAACAAGTCAATCTTAGGTCACCCTTTACTTCTACCACCCAAGAGGTCAACCAAAATCAAGCGTCATAACCAGGAGGAATGTTCAATGACAAAGCAATGGAGGTCTCAATGAATGACTAAAGGAAAACAAACTATTCGCAAGAGTAACGAAAATCTAATCTTATCAGCAAGTAAGGTACGTCGTCTCCAAAAGCATCAATTTTCCCAAAATTCGCCGAAATTTCCAAAACAAGACCATTATCAACATACGCAGAATGAACACGAAACAGAGATGATATTGGAGAACCTAAATCATCCAAGGATCACATTACCAGATAACGAAACTCAAGAATTTAATGAGAGTGAGCATTAGTCAACATTAACTTCAACAACTTATATAAACAACAAAAAGGGTTTGTTCCAAAAACCATCCATTCAAAACATCAAATCTCTTCAAGTCCAAGTAATGTGTCTTCTTTCGCCTATCAATCTGGGAGTGAAACAAAACTGTGAACTTGAGTTATGATTCATCAAGCCTTCTGCAGTTCTTCTTGAAATGCGATGGAGTAATGTGAATTCCTGACACGATCTTTAATTCCTTCATTATCCAGTCTGCTTCTGCTCTTAATTCATCTTAGTACAACCAAGATGAATTGGGAAGTGAGACTGCATGTCTTCATCAGCTCCAGGTTCGCTACTTTGACTAGCTCTTGTTCCCTGCATCGCCAACACTTCTGCCTTGTAAGGAGTGTCTTCACTCTTCATGGTAGCCACTGTTGTTGTCAATTCCAGGTCAGGCAGTGAAGTTAACCTTCTCATACATTTCTAGTTGACACAAATTGGTAAGCATCTTCCAAGATTCTTCTGTAAGATTCAAAAGACTAGCTTTTCAAATTTATTGTCGGTCTTGATCACTTGGTGATAGTTTCAGATCTTTCGGAATTTAAAGAGATTTTCTAATCTAAGGACACTGTTGCTCCAGCAAATATCATCTCCCAAAATGCACAAATGATAGCCCAATTTCTAACAAGGTATAAAATAGTTTCCATGTTCATTCTCGTCTTCGAATGTACTATTATGTCATACAATGACTATTTGTCCAAGTACTCACGAGAAAATGTTATTTATCAGATTCACAAAATGGTTAGTGTAACAATTCACAATTTCAGGTTAACTTTTATTCCCGAAAATTTCACTATTCACTTTTTACTATTCACTTTTACTATTCACTTTTTTACTATTCACTTTTCACTATTCATCTCAGAAATTTTTATTTCATATTCTCGTAAGTTAAACTATTTTAACGATAATCTGAGAGTTTGACGCTCGTCGGATCATTTCTGCAAAAATCACAAAGCCGTGTCCGAGATTTACTTTTAGGTTTAAACGTCCTTCCAGCATCCCGATATATCCATAAAACATTATAAACAATAGAAATATGATTTTCTATCATTTTATGACAATTCCAAAAGTTTTGGAATTTTACGTTTTCCAGTTTAGCGTTTTACGCGAATTGCGCGTTTTAGACCCGTGTTTCCAGTTTTTAGCAGGGTTTTAGCACCCGATAGATCCTACCACTCATTTTATATTTTATTATGGACTATATTGACATGTTTAACAATACTTTCAAGTTTCATATTTTTACGATACCCGGTTTTACGTTTTGAGGCTTAATCATTTACGGTTAGCTTTTTACGGAGTCAAAATGCACAAACTAAGCAAGATAAACACCAAGACTCATCATCTAGTCATCTTATCCTCCTTGAACCGCCATTTAGGGGGGGAGTCACCATGGGTGGTTAAATCTTAACCCTTGATCTTTAGGATGGTTACAAGTGTCTAAAACTAACCATGGTTAAATTCTAACCCAATATATGGTTAACTATTTTTCTCATCCTATAAATAGCCAACTAATAACACATAGAAAACTTGCACCACACCTTCTTATAATCTTCAAGTCCTAAAACCTAAGGCACTTTTCTTATATTTTGTAAGAAAGTTAACTAGTTTTTGAAAGAAAACTAGTGTTTGATCTTCAATCTTGGAAATTTTCTAAGAAAAGTTGTTATAACTTTAAAGTCTCCAAAAAGACGTCGTTATAATCTTCAAATAGCTTTGGACTTCAAGAAGGCGTCGTTATAATCTTCAAATAACCTCGGTTTATCATAGATTGCAAAGGAGGAAAGCTTATTCAATCAAAGTCCTAGTTCTTGTCCTAGTTTCCCTTTTTCATTAAGGCCAAAAGTTGTAAGCAAACCCTAACATACTTTCTTGCTTAATTATCATTTTCATGCTCTTTGTGTTCCTTTCATGCTATATATGTTCTTGTTATTGTGTTCATGATGTTTAAAAATGGATAAAACAAGTATTGTTATACATATGTTAACTTATGTCAAGTAAACAAGCAAACTAGTGATTTTTATGGAGAACCACGACCAAAATAGTATAACTTTGATATTTGACACTTACTTAATGTTAAAGAGGACTTAACAAGGAAAACATATCAATTTGAATCACCCAAAACGAGTACCCGAGTCAAAAGTTACGGCCATAAGAAGTTAGCGAAACCAAAACGGCAAAACTGCCTAAATAGCATTCTGATCAAATTTTGCTTTTGAAAGTCACCCTTCTGGTCCGATTCATCAAAAAGTTAAAACACGAAAGTTGTCCGGAACGACGTTTTCGTTCAGGAACAAAGAAGCTCGAGCCCTGAAAACGCTTTCCGAGTGATAATTTTCTTCAAAATCTTAACAGCCCATTTTAGACCAAAGTCACTATATTATAGTTATGATTTACTAAGACCAAGAGGTCTAATGATCTAAAGCCGAGACCACAACCATGGCTAAAGCCAAGGTTGAGTCTCAAGACCATGGAAAAATGACCAAGGTCACGGCGAAGCCATGACTAAATGACCATATAAACATACTTAGGCGAAAACATGAAACAACGAGTTGACGATAACTTGAACAAACAATTTGGATCTACTCCACCTAAAGAACCATGAGATACAAGTTATAATAAACTTACCCTAATAACAATCTTCATGTACAAATAGACTTTCCTAAGTTTATTCAAATATTGGACATGTAACTTTTCGGATCAAAACTTATACATTTGTTATCAAATACTACAATAGTAGGGAGCCTCATGTGAGGAGTTCATTAAGTAAACCGTCGAGATGAGTTGTGGATTTACGAGTTAAAGTGTCCTGGCTCCTCGAACGTTTACTCCATGACTTCTGAATTATGTCGGCCCGAACGGTAGTAAGAGATATACAACTTATACATGTTTCATAAACCATTTATATTCAAAGACTTACGCTATATACTAAATGCTACATCATGAACATTATGCAAGACATATATGGGCAATTCTTCGTATTCTTAGACGTTACTCCAAACCTAAGTCGCAACGTTCTATTATAGGCTGCTCTTAGAGACTTTCACGATTCGACTACCACTTTGATTTCACATCACTTAAGCTTAAGGTGAGTCATAGCCCCTACTCTTTTCATACTTGTTTTAACTCTTGGGGGGGATACATGCTCAACTACTTGCTTACTTGTACAAATACTCTTAAACATTTATACTTGATTGTGTTATACTTGATTGGCGTTATACTTGATTGGCATTATACTTGATTGGCGTTATACTTGATTGGCATTATACTTGATTGCGTTATACATACTTGTTACACTATACTTGCTTAATTTAAATACAAGATTCGTATTTACGTGTATACATAATACTCTATACTGTCGGAGAGGTATTGGTAGTACTCATGGGAAGATGCCCCCTACCCTTGTGTCTATACTTGACCTTGGATGACGTAGTACTATTTGGGAAGATGCCCCCGCCCTTGTGTCTATTCTTGACCTTGGGTGAATATAATCTGGTGCATTGTATAAACTAACTTTTAGCAGTGGGTTGTGGACACACAGGTTGCAAGTCTCTTATGGCGGGACTTGCAACTGAGTGGATTCTCAATGCCTTTGCTGTGTGAACATTCTTTAAGGCTTTTCAACTATTTTAAGACAAACTCTATGAACTCACCAACCATTGTGTTGACACTTTAGCATGTTTATCTCAGGTCTGTAAGGGGATAGCTGTTGCATGGAGCATAGAGTCGCTTGGCATGTTTTGAAGACTTATGCTTTTATCTTTACCATTCGATTTGTCTTAAAACTCTTATGTATTGTATTATGGAACTCAAGTTTGTATTTCGGAATTTATTAATCGAATGGTTACTTTTCAAAACGTCTCATTTAGAGTTCGTTTTCTATACCTTGTACTTTGTATTATGAAGTAGCACCCCTATGACACAGTCTTCCGCTGCGGTATTTTGGGGGTGTTACAGATTGGTACCAGAGCCTTGGTTATAGAGAACTAGGTTGCATATACTACCTAGACTATAACTGCTATAAACATTAAGACTCTCCTCTTTATTTTGCCTTACACACACTTTATGCGCATATGCTTATTGCTAATTGTTTGTTTAGGAGAAACCCCAAACAATGGTCAAGTCATCAAAAATTTAGAGCTAAGTAATAATTGTTTAATTAACTTAATCTTGTGACAGTTCTTGTTTGATAAGACATAAGATTAAGTTAAATAAAGGTTATTAGTTTCCTGTAGAGATTTGATGATTTGCCTTATACTTACTTTATATGATTCTAATACCTAGAAGTAGTTCATATGTCCTAGTATGACACTCAAACCTTTCTACAAGCGCGACTAGTCCACTTCGTCATATCACCTTCTCTAGATACCCAGACTACGTTACCCTTTCACAACTTAAGAGCAGATGATAGAAAGTCTGCCCAATTATGTAGTACCAATTGTTGAGTTATGTGTGCCTGGTAAATATGTATACGTGTGAAAGGAAGCAATTATAATTATGGTGGCCAACATAATTATAAATGCGTCACGACTCACGTAGACATATGTGACCATGCTTACATTAATCGACGATTGACTCAAAATTGACAAGATTTAAGACTAAGTAGTCTAGGAATATCACCTCATATCTGACGTCGACAAAATGTCCCTCCTTGTAGATATCATGGCACCAAATAGAGTAACTCGTAGCACTAGCCGAGGTGGTGCAACACCAAGAGGTGGAAGAACTGGTGGTCGTGGAGGTAGAGGAGCTGCTCACGACACTAGTAACCCTAGTAATGATAGTGGAAGAACTGGTGGACGTGGAGGTAGAGGAGATGCTCACGACACTAGTAACCCTAGTAACGCTGGTGGAAATCCAGATGTTTCCACCATTATTGCCCAACAACTACAAAACCTACTTCCCACTATAGTCACACAAGTTGGCAATCACATGAACAATTCGGGAAACCACGGAAGCATAAATGACGCTACAAATAATGGAGGAAGGAATGATAACAACAACAACAACAACAACAACCATAGGACTGGATGTACGTATAAGGAATTTACGTCATGCAAGCCAATTGAATTTAATGGTAAAGGAGGTGCATTGGCATATACAAGATGGGTCGAGAAGATGGAGTCAGTGATTGACATCAGTAACTGTGCAATCCACCAGAGAGTGAAATATTCTGCATGCTTGCTATCAGAAAAGGCGTTGACATGGTGGAACATGCAGATTCAAGCAAGGACTAGAGAAGCAGCTGTAGGCATGACATGGGACGACTTTAAGGGACTACTAAAGGAAGAATACTGCCCGGTTAATGAAATGCAAAAATTAGAGGACGAGTTTTGGCATCACTCTATGGTAGGGGCTGGTCATGCAACCTACACAGATCGGTTTCATGAACTAGCTAAACCAGTTCCTCATCTGGTTACCCCTGAATCCAAGAGGATTGAGAGGTACATCTATGGCCTTGTTCCCGAGATTCGTGGGATGGTGAAAACAACCGAACCTCCCACAATTCAGAGTGCAATATTGAGAGCCGGGACCCTAACAGATGAGATGGTTAGGAATGGAACTTTGAAGATTAGTGATAAAAGGAAGGGAGCAGGTGAATCAGGCGAGCAAAAGGGTACAATGGTTGATAATAAGAGAGCAAGAGGATTTGCGGCAACAGTTTATGATCAGGGAAAGTATGAAGGTCCACATCCTAAGTGTAATAAATGTGCTTATCATCATCAGAGGTCTGAGCCCTGTCGAGTGTGTACAAAGTGCAAACAGTTGGGTCATTTTGCAAATAGGTGTGGAGCACCGGTGAATGCGGGCAATATAAGAAACAACCAAAAGACATGCTTTGAGTGCAACAGCCCAAACCACTTCCAAGATACTTGTCCTAAGTTAAATAGGGCACAGGGACAAGTGCTGGACAACCCAACTTTAGCCGTTATGCTTGAAGAAAATAACCCAAACCGTGGATACAATGTTAGTCCACCTCGGGGTCGAGCATACTACTTGGGTGCTAAGGAAGCCCGCAATGCGTAACGGGTACGTACCTTATCCTACCATATTATTCTATTCTAGTTCAAAATCTAGCTTTATTATGCCGCTATTAAGATAAGAGACCTAGACATACTAAACTTCGGGACGAAGTTTCCTAAAGGGGTAGAGACTGTAACAATTCGCAATTTCAGGTTAACTTTTATTCCCGAAAATTTCACTATTCACTTTTACTATTCACTTTTTTACTATTCACTTTTCACTATTCATCTCAGAAATTTTTATTTCATATTCTCGTAAGTTAAACTATTTTAACGATAATCTGAGAGTTTGACGCTCGTCGGATCATTTCTGCAAAAATCACAAAGCCGTGTCCGAGATTTACTTTTAGGTTTAAACGTCCTTCCAGCATCCCGATATATCCATAAAACATTATAAACAATAGAAATATGATTTTCTATCATTTTATGACAATTCCAAAAGTTTTGGAATTTTACGTTTTCCAGTTCAGCGTTTTACGCGAATTGCGCGTTTTAGACCCGTGTTTCCAGTTTTTAGCAGGGTTTTAGCACCCGATAGATCCTACCACTCATTTTATATTTTATTATGGACTATATTGACATGTTTAACAATACTTTCAAGTTTCATATTTTTACGATACCCGGTTTTACGTTTTGAGGCTTAATCATTTACGGTTAGCTTTTTACGGAGTCAAAATGCACAAACTAAGCAAGATAAACACCAAGACTCATCATCTAGTCATCTTATCCTCCTTGAACCGCCATTTAGGGGGGGAGTCACCATGGGTGGTTAAATCTTAACCCTTGATCTTTAGGATGGTTACAAGTGTCTAAAACTAACCATGGTTAAATTCTAACCCAATATATGGTTAACTATTTTTCTCATCCTATAAATAGCCAACTAATAACACATTGAAAACTTGCACCACACCTTCTTATAATCTTCAAGTCCTAAAACCTAAGGCACTTTTCTTATATTTTGTAAGAAAGTTAACTAGTTTTTGAAAGAAAACTAGTGTTTGATCTTCAATCTTGGAAATTTTCTAAGAAAAGTTGTTATAACTTTAAAGTCTCCAAAAAGACGTCGTTATAATCTTCAAATAGCTTTGGACTTCAAGAAGGCGTCGTTATAATCTTCAAATAACCTCGGTTTATCATAGATTGCAAAGGAGGAAAGCTTATTCAATCAAAGTCCTAGTTCTTGTCCTAGTTTCCCTTTTTCATTAAGGCCAAAAGTTGTAAGCAAACCCTAACATACTTTCTTGCTTAATTATCATTTTCATGCTCTTTGTGTTCCTTTCATGCTATATATGTTCTTGTTATTGTGTTCATGATGTTTAAAAATGGATAAAACAAGTATTGTTATACATATGTTAACTTATGTCAAGTAAACAAGCAAACTAGTGATTTTTATGGAGAACCACGACCAAAATAGTATAACTTTGATATTTGACACTTACTTAATGTTAAAGAGGACTTAACAAGGAAAACATATCAATTTGAATCACCCAAAACGAGTACCCGAGTCAAAAGTTACGGCCATAAGAAGTTAGCGAAACCAAAACGGCAAAACTGCCTAAATAGCATTCTGATCAAATTTTGCTTTTGAAAGTCACCCTTCTGGTCCGATTCATCAAAAAGTTAAAACACGAAAGTTGTCCGGAACGACGTTTTCGTTCAGGAACAAAGAAGCTTGAGCCCTGAAAACGCTTTCCGAGTGATAATTTTCTTCAAAATCTTAACAGCCCATTTTAGACCAAAGTCACTATATTATAGTTATGATTTACTAAGACCAAGAGGTCTAATGATCTAAAGCCGAGACCACAACCATGGCTAAAGCCAAGGTTGAGTCTCAAGACCATGGAAAAATGACCAAGGTCACGGCGAAGCCATGACTAAATGACCATATAAACATACTTAGGCGAAAACATGAAACAACGAGTTGACGATAACTTGAACAAACAATTTGGATCTACTCCACCTAAAGAACCATGAGATACAAGTTATAATAAACTTACCCTAATAACAATCTTCATGTACAAATAGACTTTCCTAAGTTTATTCAAATATTGGACATGTAACTTTTCGGATCAAAACTTATACATTTGTTATCAAATACTACAATAGTAGGGAGCCTCATGTGAGGAGTTCATTAAGTAAACCGTCGAGATGAGTTGTGGATTTACGAGTTAAAGTGTCCTGGCTCCTCGAACGTTTACTCCATGACTTCTGAATTATGTCGGCCCGAACGGTAGTAAGAGATATACAACTTATACATGTTTCATAAACCATTTATATTCAAAGACTTACGCTATATACTAAATGCTACATCATGAACATTATGCAAGACATATATGGGCAATTCTTCGTATTCTTAGACGTTACTCCAAACCTAAGTCGCAACGTTCTATTATAGGCTGCTCTTAGAGACTTTCACGATTCGACTACCACTTTGATTTCACATCACTTAAGCTTAAGGTGAGTCATAGCCCCTACTCTTTTCATACTTGTTTTAACTCTTGGGGGGGATACATGCTCAACTACTTGCTTACTTGTACAAATACTCTTAAACATTTATACTTGATTGTGTTATACTTGATTGGCGTTATACTTGATTGGCATTATACTTGATTGGCGTTATACTTGATTGGCATTATACTTGATTGCGTTATACATACTTGTTACACTATACTTGCTTAATTTAAATACAAGATTCGTATTTACGTGTATACATAATACTCTATACTGTCGGAGAGGTATTGGTAGTACTCATGGGAAGATGCCCCCTACCCTTGTGTCTATACTTGACCTTGGATGACGTAGTACTATTTGGGAAGATGCCCCCGCCCTTGTGTCTATTCTTGACCTTGGGTGAATATAATCTGGTGCATTGTATAAACTAACTTTTAGCAGTGGGTTGTGGACACACAGGTTGCAAGTCTCTTATGGCGGGACTTGCAACTGAGTGGATTCTCAATGCCTTTGCTGTGTGAACATTCTTTAAGGCTTTTCAACTATTTTAAGACAAACTCTATGAACTCACCAACCATTGTGTTGACACTTTAGCATGTTTATCTCAGGTCTGTAAGGGGATAGCTGTTGCATGGAGCATAGAGTCGCTTGGCATGTTTTGAAGACTTATGCTTTTATCTTTACCATTCGATTTGTCTTAAAACTCTTATGTATTGTATTATGGAACTCAAGTTTGTATTTCGGAATTTATTAATCGAATGGTTACTTTTCAAAACGTCTCATTTAGAGTTCGTTTTCTATACCTTGTACTTTGTATTATGAAGTAGCACCCCTATGACACAGTCTTCCGCTGCGGTATTTTGGGGGTGTTACAGTTAGAGCTTTAGCTAATACTATTAGCGTCACTAACCGTCATAGTAGTCGTCACGAATACGGAAAGCGATTTTAAAAAAAATGACCTCAACTCATAACTCCATTTTAGAACATACCACAAGGTCATACTATACAATTCTTCCAATTATTCACGAAAACATAATCTCATCATGAACACGGATATAGTTGACGTGATAGCCAATACAATTGGAATCGCTAACTTATTATGAATACAAATACGGCCTCAAAAATCATCTTAAGAAATCTTCCAGTTCACCCCACATCGTCTCACCTCTTCTTGACCAATAAAGCTGATATACTTCACGGGCTTACTCTCAGTTAATAACTCATTTCTTAGAAGTTCTTTTATTTGTTTCTTCAGTCTTTCAATGAAGCCTTCGGAAACGGATTTTCAAAGGTAGGTCAAGATCATATCAAAGGTAAACGGAATTGTATAACAACTACATTTTCCAAACCAGACGGATAATTCACGAATTAGGATCAAGTGCAAGGTTTGTCAAAAGTCTTTAGGCACATAAGTTAACCATTCAAGGAGGTTGGGATTTTGTTCAGCTTCTTAGCCCAAATGTGCCTCATTGCGATTACGAACATTGTATTGTTGTCAAAGTGATGCGCGTGGAATACTAGTTGCTAACATCGTCAATGGAGTCCAATAGAAGAATGAGAATTATCCGAAAGTAACGAAATCTATCAAGTCAATCAATTTAGGGTGCAAAACTATCGTACCAATACTTCCAAGATCATCACAATTCCCATTACAATTTGCTGATGAACACAAACAAGATTGCCATAACAAAACTCACAGAAGGGAAACTTAATTCAAAACTTCAATATTTTTTGAGTAACTTGGAAATGGAAATGAAACTCGAAGTCTAATATAGGTTAACAGAAGAGTAAAAGAAACTAGTTCACGATCACAAATTCCCTTCGTTCAATTTGGATTATAACGGCTGGTCGACGTAGACTCTAAATCAGAGTCTACATCATTATCTTCTTTCTCTTCCTCCCTTTAACTAATCCAACCATTCCTGTTATTCTCGTGTTGCGGCAAACGGAGGCCAGCAAAACCACTTTTGCGATCTCTCTCTTCTTCTTTCACAGACTTATGGCACTTTCCGTAATACTTGGTGTTAATACTTTTGTTATCATTTGCTTTAGTTCTGTACATCTCTTTCTCCTTGTCATCCATCTTCTGGCAGCTCGTAGCATCAACAGTATTCCCCTTACTCCTTCTCACGTGTTGGATCTGCCTCGAGGTATCCTTAATGGCATGAATCACCATTTTCATCGGGTTTTCGTCAGGTGCAGTCCAGAGCGACGAGATTTAACCATCTTAACAGTTACCAAATGGTCAGAATAAGGAAGTCAAGGACAACATGAAAGGAAGGTACGCCGAAGGAAGCCTAATATCTACCCAATCCTCACAGGTTAAAACTTAAGCTCGCACAGGGAAGAATCCTAAATCAAGTTTACAAGGTGTTCAGCAATGTTCCTACAGTGGAAACCTAATGGTCCAAAACTCACAGGTCCAAGTTTATGTATTATAAGTCGTCAGCCTGGGCGCTCTGATACCATAAATTGTAACACCCCAACCCGTCAAGGGTAAAGATATCACAATAAATAGTGTCCAACAGAGCAAAACACAAGCTAAATACTTTAACAATACAATGAGTACAAGGGTTAAAAATGAATCCCAAAATAAGAAAAATACAATAATAAAACAAGGTCCATTATTTAAAGGAACTCTAAGGTTGGTCCACACTCTCTCATCCCCAAAGTTAAACCCCGCATCCTAGCTTAAGTACCTGCCGCATGGAAAAGAAAACGCGGCTGAGCATAAAAAGCTCAGTGAACAAATATCAACAAAATAACAACCGATACAATAGAGTTAGGAAATAATCAAAGAGATATGAAGATAGGATTACATGTGGTATCCAAGAGGGTAATCAAAAGATGACATGGTTAAGTGTAAAGTATAGTGTATGTAAGTTTTCAGTATTTTACCCAAGGCCAATCAATACAATACAAAACAATAGTAGCCCAATATGGAGTGATCAACTCCCAATATGTGAGGGGTTGCAATGCACGCATACCCAGTCACCAATACAATATGTAGCAATGTAGACAATGTAGTAGCTCCAATAATTAATCAATCAATACAATACAATACAAATCTAGGATGCATCCATACGCCCTCGTAGGCCAATAACAATCACAATCAAAGCAGTAGTTAATAGTAGATCGGGGACGGCGTAGTACATCTCTCCAACTACGCTAGAGTACATAACATTGGTGCATCAATGCTATGGTTGTGGCTACTCCACAACAAGTAATACCCCGGGTAAATACTGAAAGGTCAAGTGGTCAAGGTTCAATATCAATGGTTCAATATCAAAGTTTAGTTTCAAAAGTTTATTGTCAAGGTTCAATATCAAAGTTTATTATCAAAGGTCCAATATCCAAAAGTTCAAATACCCAAAGGTCATTGTCAATAGATCATAGGTCAATATCAAGAGGTAGGTCAAAGGACCAATATCAATGGGTCAATCAAAGTTCAATATCAAGGTGCAATAATATAAGGAGAGAGAGGAAGTCATGAGAGAGAAACAAAGTTGTACCTTTGCTGAAAGAGTACGGAATATCTGTACCTTATTCCAAACGCAAAAGCAGGGTCACAAATCAAACAAAGAGAGACTGATCACTCCCGCTTCACCGAACCTAGAAGAGAATGGATACGAATCAATAGTCCAAATCACGTAAGTTACCACTTTTAGTTATTTTTCCATTTTTAGTAACTTCCCAAAATAGTAATTTAATCATTTAAGGTTAAATGAACCATTAATAATATTTAAGGTTAAAATGATCAATATAATAATTTAGGGTTGATTTTATCAATTTAGCACAGTTTAGGGTCTAAAATATAAATTGTCAAATTTAAATATTAAAACGTCAAATAAAATTATTTTAAAGTTTATTTTGATAAATAAATGTTAAGATAATAATTTTGGACCCCGTCATCGTAATTTTATATAATTTAGTAACGTACCCACGATATTAATATTTATGTCGCGACGACTCAAGATTTTTATTAGTTCGAAAATACACAAGTCCATGACATCCTTTTGTAAAACAAAAAATATGCCGAACAACGTCCCCTTTATTTTATTTTTACGCTTCGAAGTAACAGAACAAATATGCATCTATCATTGTAGCTCCAAATAATTTGATGACACATGCTTTATTTCGTTTATATATTTATCAAAATATGAACAAAACAGATCCATATAACAGGTTATAGACCAACTTATATAAGGTTCTACTCATGTGATTTTATGTGAGATCATTTTATCATTTTCATGTGAAGATGAATTATATAGCATGCATGCCTCATTTAAATATGCATATCCAAAATCATTTTGTTTGTAGTACGTATATATGTAATTTAAAGTGAATGTTGAAAGGCCAAATAGAGGCATATATAATAAGCATTTTCGTAGGACACAAAAAAGAAACAAGGATCGCCCCATGAACACAATACCAATACAGTTTTTATTTTATAAGTGCTTATATATATGCTCATGTTAACTCTTTTATTCTCGATATAGATTACATTTTCAAGCTGTTTTAGGTCGTGTATTACGCAGGTCAAACATAGGTAAATAGGTTCAATTCATACAGGTCATGACCCTCTTTTATTTCTGTTGTGCGATCCAGAAAACAAGACAGAAAACAACATGTGTTACCTCCTTTTTACAGCTCAACCTGATTACATAATAACAGGTTTGTGTGTCGTACATGTGTAGGTCAAAACTCGAAATAAAACTGATGTGAAAATAACAGCTTATAGGTCAATTATTTAGCTCTTCAATTCGTTATTTCATGTGCAGTTTTTCTTGTGATATTATGTGGAGTCTGAAACATATAACATGCATGACCCCTAGCTGATTTATGTTACAGTCTTATGTGATCATATAGGCATGAAGCAAAAGATTAAAAAGAAGAAGAATTGAACAAGGATTATACGTGGTACCTTAGATGATCGAATGGAAGAAGAACAAGGGGTCAAAAAGCCAAAACTAATCTGAACACAACTAATCACAACCCTCTTCAAACCAGGGTTATACACGTTCAAAACCAACACCTATATCAGTCTTTTGTCACCAAATTCAAATGGAGAAGATGAGAGAAAATGCTTCAGCCGCCAAGTGATTATGCTAGGGTTTATTGTGGTATGTCGTTTAATGAGATGAGAGGAAAAAGGAATGGAGCGTGTATTATAGTTGGCAAGGAGATCAAAATTCCGTGATTTATGGGATACATATTGACTAGCGAATTGTCATTCCAGGAAGGTATATATGGGCCAACTTGCATGCATTCTTTTAATAGTTAAGGCCTAGGTTAATGTCTTAGTGTTTTGTGATTTAAAATTGGCCCAAAAGAAGGAGTATGAAACGTGTGAATGAACTTAGGTGTAGCTTTGTATCATTTAAACATTAAGTATTTTATTTCTTAAATTATGGATTAATATCTTGTTCTTATAGTTTTAAGTTAGAGGGGCATTTTAGGTAGTTAACGTGTCATGAAAATTTGGGTTTTACAACTAATCCATGGTATCTTTCTATATTTTGAGGGGCAGGGGTGTTGTAAAAGAAATCTATGGAAACTCAATTCATCAGGGGTTGGAGCGAAGTCTGTAAACTCAATTTTCATTTGAAGGGGCTTCATAAATTGCTTAAATGTGTTAACTTCTCTCATGAATTGCTTAAATGTGTTAACTTCTCTCTTTCTTCTTTTATGCGCTATAAGCCTCTTGCTAACTTCTAAACGGCGATTCTCGAAATCCATAAAGACCAACCTAATACGAACAAAGACACATAGAAATAAGATATACTAAAGAGAACCTAAAAATAAAAATAAAACCTTACTAGAAAGGAATCTAGCAAGTAGACCAAATAAAAAGAAATCCTAACCTAGACAATAACTATTCCCCAGGCTGCGGCGCCAAAAACTTGATGTGTGGGAATTGCACCAGGCTTTACCTCCGAGGGATCTCGAGAAGCTTACAACCCCCACCAGGCAGTGTACCTGATCGTTGTAGTATAGTATAGTGACAAGTACCGGGGGATTGATCGTTCAACTTAGGAATAGTGTCGCTAGGATTAGAAAGCCTAAAGACTAGGTCTAGAGGTGAGGGATGATTCTTTTTGTATTTTTATGTTTTTATAAAAGCAAGTAAAATCTCGGTTTTTGAAGGAGTGGGTGGAATTAGTTGCTAATCAACTAACTCAATTACTAAGATGCAATCAAAATAAAATAACAAAAATGAAAATAAACTAAATTAAGATAGTGGTGTGAGCAATATATGGGAGAATTGTGTTTACTTAGATTTCACTACTGCCTAGATATCTTTTACAGGTTAATTACTTGTTACAGTTGCGTGGATGATGGATTGTATTCCTTAATACCATTCATGGGGTGGCGTACTTACTTCCCCAATCCTATAAGCTCCTACTTCACTCCTATGTCGAGCCGGCTAAGAAGCTCCTAACATGGGATCACTAGAATTCGCTCATGCATTAAATACAATCATAAAAACCTAGTACACATCGGTTCATGTTTCTTAAGACGTTCAAGCAAGTTACAAAATGGAGATCTGCCAGTTTTCTTAAGCCTAACATTGAAATCATTCATCCATTACAACTATAAACAAGCAATCAACCTATAATTAACATCTAGGTTTCATTACATCTAAGCAAACACATGAAAGATCTAGCCTAGCATGTTAAAATCAAGACAAGCATAAGATATATTCAAACAACACATAGACATATTGAATGAATTGAAAGAAGACTTATCTTAATTGAACATGAAAGGTTTCAAGGGGTGAAAACCCTTGAAAATACTGTTAAAAATGACCTAGGGTTTATTAGGTTCGGCCCTAGTATTCTCCACACAAGTTCCTCTCTTAATGAATGAAAAATAGAAAAGTATATATATAGATTTTGTGAGGTGACGTCGTCAAGAGTAAATTTCTGACGCCGTCATCTCGCCGCCAATAAAGTTCTCGGACTGCCTAGATCTGGGTCTGACGCCGTCATGTGTAATCCATCTTCAGGCCGTCACCAAAATAACTCTTGACGCCCTACTTGTGACGCCTTCAGGTTTTCTCTGGGTCGTCATGGATTTTGCTCTTGACGCCGTCATCTTTTCCTTCTTGACGCCATCAGGTACTTTTCCCAGCATGGAAAATTAAGTCTTTGCCGTTTTCTTCACTTTTATGCTCCAAAAACGTCCAAAATGCTTCCTTTTCCAGATTTCACTCCCAAAGTACCTAAAATCACAAAAGGAACGATTTAGGGCAATATTTGATCAAATAAATTCAATTCCGGGCTTAAATGACCCCCTAAAACGGTTCATTTTTCGCCTCATCATCAAGATAACTCCGACTTTGCACAAGTTCACCCTCAATAATAATAAGCTATCGCCAAATAATATCCATATCCAAATAACTCAATATCCGCAAACAACTTCTCAAATCGCGGCCATCTACAGCTCGCGTTAAATCCTATCTCCGTCAACTAATCATTTTTCACAATCGGTTCCCCATTCTAAACCAACCAACAACAAGTTTGGCCGAGACCTTTGTTCTCGGCTCCTCATCCTTCTCGGCAATGACCCAAGCAACAATAATAGCAACTACAACAAGACAACAACAACTCTAAATGACAATAAAACCAACAATCTTTCCACTTCGCCTTAACCCAAAACAGCTCCAAAATCCTAATTTTGTACCATGGCTAAAACCAAACGGTACAAATTTCTTACGAAATCCAATCCAAAACATCAACCAATGACTCAAAATAAGACCAAGCACATCAAGTTACCATCACCCAGCAACAATACCAACTCTTGCCGAGACCCTAGTGGTGTCGGCTTTGTCTATACCTGATTGGATTGGCTTGTCGTTAACCAACCAAATAGGGGAGAAGAGGATCAAGATTATCGAGAAAGATTACCTCGAGGGTAATAAGACATAAGAATCACAAATCAACCTTTCGTTAAAAAGGTTAACGCGTTAATCCTACGAATACGATATTTTGAAGAGTACCAGGTAAGAGATTTCTCTGGTCGTTTCCCGACGAGACGTGAATTGAGGATATCGATTAGGGTTTTGAGATTAAAGTGCTTGATGAACGGGGTTTTTGAATTTGGAATTTAAACTATGGAAATACGAATAACGAACGAAAAATAAAATGAATGCAATGGAAACGCAAATGTAAAAGGAAAAATAATCGGGAGCTAAGGGAATCCTAAAACGTAATCTAAGTTAAAAAAGTAAAAGTTAATTAAAAAGAACGTAAGTGCGTGAAATAAAACGTGATTTTTAAGCTACGCTAACCCTACGGGTGTAAAAACGGTTTTTCTACGTTCCTAACAATAAAAGAAAATTTTGAAGAAAAGAAAAATATTTTTTTTGCTTTTAAATTTTTTTAATATAAATTAAAAACTAAAATAATAAAATAAATCCTAGAAAAATAGTAAAATAATTTGGAAAATTATGATTTTTTTTTGGAAAGTCTAATATAGTATAAATGAGCTAGGAAAAATAAAAAGTTGAAATAAGCAACAAAATTAAGCAGGTAAATAAGTAGATTAAAAGCTGGCTAGTTAATATTAAGCAAAACAAGCTAACACTATAGTAAGTATTAAACTAAAAAAAACATAACAAGAATCACTAAGTAGAGCAGTTCGAAAGGGTATTGCTTGTGTCTGTGTGGTGAGTCTGTCGACCAGGGATCGAATCCCACCCAAACCCACTTTTTGCAAAATATTTTTTTTTTTCAATTCTTATTATAGAAACTGATTAAGCAGATGAAAATAAGCATTTTATACAACTATAACTTTTTTAGAAACTGAGTAAATAAGCAATTATAAAAGCAAATCAAAGGCAGTTTGGGGTAAAAAGCTAAATAAAGGAAATTTAGGATCTAAAACAATGAACATGCACTTATGATGAAATGATGAACTGCTATGATAATGTGGTTATAGTCTAGGGATCGTATACATCATAAACCCTATTATGATGCATCCTAGTTCGCTATAACCTTGGCTCTGGTACCAATCTGTCACACCTCCAATTTACCTGACTTGCAGCGGAATGGAATGCCTGGGGGTGTAACTGTCATAGCTCCATAACAAGGATATATTGAACGACCTAAAGTGTCGTTTGGAAAACACATCGTTTGATTGATTTAAAAAACATCCAGTGTTACAAAACATAGGTCCCAAAGTCTGGACAAGTTTAAGGAAAATAAATCTGGTACGATCAAACGATGAAATACAAGTGCATGAAAAATCCAAAATGTAGTGCGTCATCCCTGGCACACCCTAATGTGACTCCATGCATATGATATGATAATGCCCTTAGTTACCTGAAAATACATTGCGAAAACGGTCAACATAAAGTTGGTGAATAATCATAGATTTATGAAATGTAATGTTGTACGGCCACCACAAGTATAAGTGCATGACAAAAGTCACGTAAAATAGTACAATAGACCTTAAGCTCATGACACCGAAGCTATACTGATGAAATTTATGCCCCTCCTGAATGTTCTGCCAAAACACTCAAATGTAACAGACATGAAATGCATCCGCTTACTGTTGGTAAATACTACCACGGATGGAGGCGTCACCCTCAATAGATCTATCCACTCACTCTCGCTTAATAGGCAAATTAACGGTTCATGATGATACCAGGGGACTTATCACAAGGCAGACAAGCTACTTAAGCAATGTACATAAGTTTTGATACTTGGGCTCGTACTAAAATGGTGCAATGTATTCTCCCCAGTGGGATTTGAAAACAATCATAAAATGTATACGGGGCTATGAAAACTCACCTTAACTGATGATACTGTGATGAAGTGAAATGAACAACAATGAACGGTTAGCTGCCTCAACCTAATATGAATGATGAACGATCTAATTTAGATCACCAAATGATGTTATGAATGTCCATGCACATGTTTCCTATACCACTCTACTCTTTGGAAAAACACTTGTTGTTAACAAAAATATACATTTTCCAAGACTTAGGAAAATATGGCTATTAGAAAAATAAAACTAGTTGAAATATATATATATATATATATATATATATATATATATATATATATATATATATATATATATATATATACATATATATATATATATATATATATATGTATATATATATATATGTATATATATATATATATATATATGTATATATATATATATATATATATATATATCGTATGTATCAATGTTAGTGTTGAAATCCTTAAAATAACGCCTTGTAGTGATAAAAATATACTTGTAATCACTAATACTTCATTTGTTATGAATTTGGGTACTTGGTATTATTTCTAGAAATCTAGAGTTACTACGTAGTTTTAGCGTTATATTTCCAAAAGCTGTCAAACTAATATGAGTTTTGCCGATATTCAAACGTGAATATCTTTGTCGTTATAAGTCCGTTTTACTTGTTCTTTATATCCACGGTTACGTCTTAGTATGTAGTAATATATTTTGGAAAGCTTGGCTCCTCCGGGTTACGTCTAAAGCCTCTTTTTGTCCGACGAAAAACGTCCAACAGCAACAATTTTCAGAAAAAATACTTTTCGTCAATTAACTTGCAAAAATCATAACTTCTTCGTTATAAACTCTTTTTAATCCGTTCTTTCGCCTACGGATTCGTTTTTGAAAGTATTTTCTAAAAATTTTGCCAAAGTTTCCTTTATGTTTACTGATTTTCCTGGATTTACCAAAATGGGACAGAATGTTTATATACTTGTTACAAACCCATTTTTCATGTTCAAAACTAGTTTCTACTTCAACCAAAACGCTTGCAAACACCACAAAGCTATACTAATCCTACCATACACCTTCTTAGGGTGCCATGGGTTCCTAATCACTACTACTCATGTTAATTTAACAAAGGAACACCTAAATCAAAATCTAGGGTTTGTATGTTCAAAAAGTCTACAAAAATAAAGTGGTATAGCTAGCTTGTGCATGAAATTAAGCATGAAAACCATAAGATACAAGTGTTAATTAGATGAAAACATGAAAATAAATTTGATAACTCACTTTCAAATAATAGGTGATTAGATGATGAGAAACCTTGTGATTCTTGTGTTTTTGTTGTAAGATTCTTGATTAGGATGACAAATGGAACAACTTTGTAGCTTTAACTCTTGAAAAATAATCACTTGATCTAAGATTTTGGGTTTGGTCGTGGGTTTTGAGATGGAAAAGATGAGATGAGAGCTTTTTGATTCTTAGATTTATGTATGTTTATATTTATGAGGTTTTTGGTAGATATTTAGTATAAGTTATATAGTATAATATGTATACATAAATGCCCTAGGCTAAGAAAAATGTAAAAATTGCCTTGGTGAGGACTTTTGGGGGCCGGCCTAGGTGGATGGGGGGGGGGGGGGGGGGGGGGTTGGGATTGTTTTGATTTAATTAGGATTCTAGTGTAGGATTTAGTGTATATTGGTGTTATTAGTTAAAATCGGGGTACCGGGTTTGATAGAAATAAATGTTAATGAAGTTATTCGGGATAAAATAAAGTTGTAAAAATGTTAAAAATATGTTGGGTACAGGTACTGAGTGTTCGGGTGATTATTGTTTAGTTTTCACGAAAACTGTCGTAATATTCATAAACTTACGTTATAAATAAAATAAATTTCCAAAATACTGGGTAAATGAATATTATAACTTTTATGATGATATAATGGATATAAAAATATGTTGGGACCATTGTGAGAATATTTAGATATATTCGTCGTGTTTATTAACCGGGTGTTAACGTTTATTATAAATACTTATAAGGAAAACGTTAAATGTATCAAATATATAAATTTGAAAATTCTAAGAGTGGTATAACATGAAAATGCTATTATGATGATATGCAGACTGTCTCTAGTCCGTCTGCAGTGTCCTTAGTACTAATGAAATGAATTCGCACCTAAACCAATCCGGTTACGCGAATTTGAATACCCGTAAACTAAATTTACAATTAAATGAGTAATGCAAGTGAATAGTGAAAACTTTTCCGGGAATGAATAGTGTTCAGTGAATAGTAAATTTCTCAAATGTTTCTCAGAATATCAAATTGACCTCGAAAATGATGAATAGTGTTTTGATGAATAGTGATTTATGAATAGTAAAATGTCGAAGTTTAGGAAATGACCTGAAATGGTGAGTTGTGACAATTTTTGAGTTAAGAAGCAAACTACCAGGTACCAAAAGCTTATCCTATCCTATTTGAAACTATAATGAACAAAAATTACCACTAACTAATCCTAAATAGAATCTACCTTACTATCTAATTAGAAACAGTTAAAGAAAAGAAGTTTTGAAAAATAGAGTGGAATACTTTAAAACTTTAAGAAACTGAGAAACTCGACTTGAAAACTACTAAATACCTTTACGCAAAGTTGAATCAAAGTTTGAAAAGTTGTAAAAGAAGATTTTGAAGAAAGAAAAGAGTTGTGCCAAACAGTCCCTTAAAAGGGAGCTGTTTGAGTTTTTGGTTAAAAACAGGCTTTTAGAGCTGAATTATTGAAAAGGGTTGATACGTTAAACTATATGTAAACTAAGTAAGGTCAAATGAACAAGGAATAAGCATTGAAATGAGCTGAAAAGCAATAAGCTGAAAAAGGCAATAAGTAAAAGAAACTTAGAAATTTTTATATATCTGAAAATAAAAGACAATGCTGAACTTAAATAGACAAAAATTTAAAGCACAAAATAAAAGCTAAACTAGAATAATGGTCTAAAGACAATGACAAAAGTTTTTTGCTAAGTGTAGAGGTCCTTTTATACAAGTCCTGAGCTAGGGTTTCTCTTCCTTGCTTTGACCTCTTCTACATGTGTTTCTTCTGTGAGGGAAAGAAGGCATGAAATCGACTTGTTCTTTTTCAAATTTAATCTCAGCCATTGGTCTAGCTTGGAGGCAAAGGAGTTATTGTAAGCCCTTAGATCAATTCTGAGTTGTGGATTGCTGAGATGCCTTGGATAGCATGTGATTGGTGAGGGGACCATGGGATGAGCTGGAGTTTTGGACTATTGCAGGGAAAAAGTGACAGGAGTGGGGATGGTTTTTTTTGGCGAGTAAAGGTAAAGGGTGAGTTTGACTGTGATAAGTCAAGTGGGTAAAAACGGGGGTGATTAGTTTTAGGTTTCTAGGTGAGTTGGGTTAACAGGTGTTGTAGTGGGCTGGTGAGGGTTTGATGTTAAGTATGATGGTGGGCCGAAGGTGAGGTGGTGTGGATTAGATTAAAGATTTGGGTTGGATTGGTGTAACAGGTTTTTGGTTTAGTTGTTTTAGGTTTATTAGTAACTTTAGTTTAGGTATTATTAGTATTAGATTTGTAACAAAAATATGTTTTTGTAAAAGAAATAAATTTTGTAGTTTTTCCTTTTTTTAATAATAATAATAATAATAATAATAATATAAAAAGTAAACTTAAAATTATAAAAGGTTTTGTCAAAATGTTTTTGGGATTTTATTTGAAATATGGTTTTTGAAATGAAAAGGTTTTTGAGTTTGGTTTTTGAAAATGATTTTTTCATTTAAGCTTCGGTTTAAAGGGGTAAAAATTGTAATTTGGTGTTGGGTGAGGATATTTTGGTCATTTTGGGTTAAGGTTAAGGTTAAAAGGGTAATAAGGGTTTCGGTGTGGTTTTCCATACCTCCCCCCGTGTCACTCCTGGGATTGACTTCGGCATTGACTTCTTGTCTTTTTCTTCGTTTTTTTCTTCAAAATTGTGTCGACTCGATCCGGTAATGCTCCAATATGCTCCGATTTCCCATCCATGCTCCGTTTTGCTCACTTTTGCCTTGTTTTCAATCCATTTGTACCTGAAATACACAAAAACACACTCGAAGGATATTTGTAACATTATATGGTCATTATTAGGTGTTTTTGGTCGTTTTGGGGGGTTTTTCGGGCCTAAAATGATGAGTAAAAGGCCACTCGTCAATCCCCCACACTAAGCAATTGCTAGTCCCTAGAAATTCAATTCAACTACTTTAAACGATAACGAAATTAAATATCATGCTTGATTTCCAAAAGATGGCATCATGGAACGGAATTCACGCAAACTGGATGTCTCCAGGGAATTATAATCGTCATCCTCTTTTTTATACTTCCCAACTAAGTCTAAAACCCTTGTGCAAATGTTTTTGTAAAATGCTAACGCTACTTATATTAGTAATCTGTGTAACTCGAGACTAACTTTTCACTCCCAAAATTATTATTAGTTTAGGTGTGTGTGTTTGTTTTCAAAATTTTGACCGAAAAAAAGCAAATTTTATTAGGGTTGTTATTTATTTAAGTTAATATTAGTTCACTGAAAACCGCAAAATCTAAGGGTCGAAAGGGCCTTTTCCATGTAGCGGCTTTCTTCTCGGCACATCCCAACTAGATGGTTTAGGTGACCAGGCTTTTGACACCTCACAGAGAATAGTACCAGAATCAGCGGGAATTCGATTCCAAAGATTTACGAAGCTACCGCTAAAATAATATTAAGCTTAAATAGATAGCAACCTACGACTATTTGGAAATTAGCGATTCAAAGATGAGATCACTCCATGTGGCGACTTTCTTCTCAACTTTTCCTTAGTAAACTTAGGAGGCTAGGTTTTCACCATCGAGAATAGTATCGGAGCTCACGGGGTCTTTGAAATCAAAAACTTCCAAATATTCGTAAAATCTTTATAAGGTTTTGACTAATACTAGTTAAAAGGTTTATTTAAATTTTACAACAAGCAAGTTTTGAACATTTATTCATAATCAACATACATTTTTTTTCTTTTTTTTCATTTTCTTTCACTTTTTTTTTTCATTTTTCATTTTCCATTTCATGGCTTTTTACTAACGGAGCTTCACGGGGTAATTCCAAGACCTTAACGCCTTTCAGAATTAAGGATCCAAGGACCGATCTTGAACTATAGTTTATAGCACTTATTCATACTCAAAACTTTAACTTTTGCAACTTTCAAGCAATTTCTCACTTTCATTTTGCATTCTTATTATGTTTTCATGAAAGTATGCTTGTTCCAAAATGTAAATAAAACTTTGAATTAGTACGTGTCAAAACCGTATAAAAACTTTGTTTTTACTAAAAAATGATTTTTGTGTTCAAATTTTAGAAAAGAAGCACGTTATTAAGTCAATTTAGGAACTCCTGGGGGAAAAAAGCCATAGATTACTTATATAAGCTCTAAAGAAAACCGCTATTCCACGCTTAGCATTTTCATTTGCACAATTCATAAAGATTTAGCCTAAAACGTTAAGGAAAGCAGCTAGGTCAACACTCTAGCAGAGTCGGGATTCCCCTTGTTCTAGCCTAATCAAGTCTAAACTTTCCACAAATACCGAAGTATTTATGTATAGAAAATTCTTTTTTATTGCAATTTTTGACGAAAATACGGTAAAAATTTTAAAATTTTGGTCAAAAACGGGGGGTACTAGGGACTAGAAGGGTAAAACTTGTGAAAATTTTGAAAATTTTTGAAAATTTGGGTCAAATTCGCAAGAATTTCCCCCACACTTAGAATTGAATATTGCCCTCAATATTCAACGTACCGACACTTAGCCAAAACTTTGAACGAAAAAAGGTAATACCACCATCCAAGTATGGAAAAGCAAACTTGATCACACGAAGGATTATTAGAATATCCCTGGATAAGCATTAGTAACAAAGATCGGATATTGGGCGGTTGGATTGAAAAAAGTGCATCAATCATCACGATCTACGGGATTTCCTAAAAACAAAGGCAAATAACACAACAAAAGAAGGCAAACAAGTAGGAGAAACTCCCCCACACTTAGGTGTTAGAAATAAGAAGGTAAGAAGATGAGTGCTTTGTTTTTGTTAACCGAGTCACGAGCTTGACTCGGCCCCAAATTCATTGGTCCATGGGGAAGCAAGATGTGGAAGAGAAAATCTCCATCGGACTTTCATTCAAGATGTTTGGATAAAAATTAAAGTGCTTGAAAATTCCACACCGATGAGATATACCCTGGTTTCTAAGAATTAGGAACCATAAGCGGTGTTGCCGGGTCAAAGATAGTGTCCTCACTCCCGAAGGAGTGAAGAAAAGAAGAAATCACATCATTTGTGATGGGATGAAGAAGGGATTCAACATTTAAGCTCTTTTGTCTTCCGGGAGGGAGGTTCGGGTTTAAGTATTCATTGAGAAACTTCTCATGATAAAGCATGTCTCTCCCCGAGTCATGATCAAAGTAATCATACTTCGATGGAAATATGATATCATCATTAAGATAGAATAGAGGGGAATCACTTTTCTCCAGAATTAAAAGTTCCTCGGATGAGGTTTGTAACTTAAAATTCTTATTGGGAGTCATTTTCATTGTAGAATGAGTTTCTCCATCATCGAGTATTCCTGGATTGAACACTTTGTCTTCACAAAAAAATGATGCTCGTTGGAAGACTCGGCAAAGAAAAGGGAATCACCCTCGGGTGATTGAGGAGATAAGTCATTAGAAACAATTGTCGGTCCTTCAATTATGGTTTTCATTTTTTGTTTCTCATCATCAAAGTTTTCATTATCAGAAGGTTCGCCATACAAAAGATTTTTCCATTCATTTTGATTGGCTCCAAAATCAGAGAGTTCATCATCACTTTGTGAATCACTAAGCTTGGTGCTAGGATAAGAATCAAGTGATGGATCATGCTATAGAAGATTTTCAATTTCTTTAAGATCGGCTTCAAAGTCAAAGAGGTCATCGTCACTTCCCGGTGGAAGTGGATCGATGTGAGCGAGTTCATCACTGAACTCCTCAAGAAGAGAATCAACATTAGAAGTGGTACTGCCACTACTATGCTCTTTGGATTTAGGGAATTTAGAAAAATGACCATCGGAGGAGAAATCAACAACATCGATGCTCTTAACATGGTGTTTCTTATGTTTAGAAGCATTGGCATGAAAAATCATTCTTTCATCGTCAATCCTCAAGGTCAAAGTATCCTCGTAATGATCAACTAGGGCTTTTGTTGTACGCAAAAATGGTCTCCCTAGGATAAGAGGGACTCTGGGGTCAGCTTCATAATTAACTACCACAAAGTCGGCTGGGAAGATAAACGTATTCACACGAACAAACACATCTTCGGCTATACCGACTGGGTGAGTAATCGATCGATTAGCTAACTCTAAGGTCATACGAGTTGATTTGAGGTATCCCATTCCAAGTGGTTCATAAATCGACAAAGGCATGAGGTTTATGCTTGTCCCTGAATCGGCTAGGGCATTGCAAACCTCTTGATCTTTTAAAGAACAAGGAATGAGGAATTTTCCAGAATCTCCAAGCTTCTCGGGATGCTTTTTGAGAATGACGGCTGAGCATTGAGCATCAATTGGTGTTTCAGCCAATTCAAGCAATTTTTCCTTATTGCTAAAAAGATTCTTGAATGTAGAAGCAAATTTTGGCATATGAACGAGAGCATCCATGAAACTAATGTTGAAGTGTAGTTTTTGAAAGATATCAAGAAACTTCTCCATTTTTCTATTAGTTTTATCATGGGGTTTTTGCTCATTAAGCCTTGAAGGATAAGGAAGTGAAGGCTTATAATTTTTCTTCGAAACATCTGGTTTCGAGATTGGAATTTGGACCACCGGAGGTTGGACGTGTGCGGTACATTGAGTGATTCAAGAATGCACCTTGTCCTTGGTCACCTCGGTCTCTTGAATCACTTCCTTCACCAGAGAAGGAGTAGGAATCGAGGGTCCATCATAAGAAACACCTGATGCGTGGGAATCGCACCTTGCTTTACCTCTCGAGGGATCTCGAGAAGCTTACAACCCCCACCAGGCAGTGTACCTGATTGTTGTAGTATAGTATAGTGACAAGTACCGGGGGATTGATCGTTCAGCTTAGGAATAGTGTCGCTAGGATTAGAAAACCTAATTAATAGTTCTAAAGGTGAGAGATGATTATTTTTGTATTTTTTATATTTTTATGAAAGCAAGTAAAATCTCGGGTTTTGGAAGAGTGGGCGGAATTAGTTGCTATTCAACAACCCAAAGCTAAGATGCAATCAAAATAAAATAATAAAAATGAAAATAAACTAATTATACTAAGGTTGTGAGCAGTAATTGGAGAAATTGTGTTTACTTAGACTTCACTACTCCCTAGATATCTTTTACACGTTAATTACTTGTTACACTTGTATGGATGACGGATTGTATTCCTTAATACCATTCGTGGGGTGGCATACATAACTCCCCAACTCTATGAGCTCTTATCTCCTCCTACACCATGACCCAGCACAACTATAGGGATTGTAAACAGTGGCTCATGCATTAAATACAACCAATAAAGACCTAGTACGCCTCGGTTCATGTTTCTTAAGACGTTCAAGCATGTTACCATTTGGAGATCTGCCAGTTTTCTTAAGCCTAACATATAATATCATTCATCCAAAACAAGAATAGACAAGTAATCAACACATAATCAATATCTAGGTTTCATTAGATCTAAGCAAACACAAAAGTGATCTAGCCTAGCATAGTAGAATTAAGACAAGATCAAGATATAAACAACCAACACATAGACATATTGATTGAATTGGAAGAACACTTATCTCAATTACAATGCAAGGTCTCAAGGGTTTGGAACCCTTGAAAAACCTGTAAAAGATACACCAAATTCGTCTTTAGGGTTTCACCAAAACTTCTCTCCCTTTTTATGAAAAAACTAGAAAACTATATATAGGAAAAGTAGGCTGACGGCGTCAAGAGTTACTTGTGACGCCGTCACCTCGCCGCCATATACTTCCTCGGACGGCCTTGATCTACTTATGACGGCCTATGTGACGCCGTCACTGACCACGGTATTTTATTCTTGCCACTTTGACGTCGTCATGAAGGCGTTTGACGCCGTCACCACCTTCGGTCTTTTAATCTTCATGTCTGACGCCGTCAAGGTATTACTCTTGACGCCGTCACCTTGTATCTTCAGCATGGAAATTTGGTACTTTGCCGTTTTCTTCACTTTTATGCTCCAAAAACGTCCAAAATGGCTTCTTTTCCAGAATTCACTCTCCAAACACCTAAAATCACAAAAGGAACGATTTAGGGCAATATTTGATCAAATAAATTCGGATTCGGGCTTAAATGACCCCCTAAAAACGGATCATTTTTCGCCTCATCATATACCCTTACACATGAGATTTGCTTGTCCTCAAGCAAATGCGCTTTTATTCTACTCGAAAGACAAGTTAGGGGTCATTTAACACTAATATAAAAGTAATTACAACAAATAATCGTTCCACTAAAGACCAATAGACAAGCACGGAGGTCATATACTAGCACATTACAAATAGTGTTTAGATACTCACATCTCTCGGGTGTAATAAAATAATATAACATTATGGAAATGGAAGATACCTCTCACTACCTGTCATAGCAAAATAGATTACCATAGGCTTGGGAAAGGATCAAACCTCCACCACATGGCGTAAGCACCTAGGATAAACTATCAAAGAGGTCTTTTAAAGGGTTGTAACGTTAGGTGTAGGGATATGAAATACACGGTTTTGTTGGATAAAGGAAGTTTTACTGGTGGCGAGTTAACAATCTTGGTTAATTACATGTACAAGATGGCGTTGCTAAGCCAAGACTAGACTCGACTTAAGCTAATAAATGAAAAATAACAAAAACATAAAACAAACATAGAATAAAAACGGGATGGTAGTCCGTATGTTTTTTTTTTTTTTTTCTTTTTCTATATTTTTTTTTTCTTTTTCTTAATTTTTTCGATTTTTTTTCTTTTTTTTTTTTTTTTTTTTTTTTTTTTGCATACACTCTTACCCTACCATCAAGAATAATACATCATAGGGGTATAAACGTTCCCCTTACACTTGAATCTTTACATACTTTACAATTAACTAATCTAATGACTCGAATTAAGAAAATCAAAACACTTGGAGCACTTTTAAGATTAACGCACATATGGGGGTAATAA
The DNA here is from genome assembly GCA_030686995.1 of Artemisia argyi. Lineage (NCBI taxonomy): Eukaryota > Viridiplantae > Streptophyta > Magnoliopsida > Asterales > Asteraceae > Artemisia > Artemisia argyi. The sequence goes on along the minus strand of CM060688.1, from coordinate 107,749,801 downwards.
GTGATGTTCTTCCCCATTACTCCATAAAATAAGTACTTACCCATGAGTCCCAATCGTCCCAAAACAATATGTACAAGGATATGACTCGACTTAGCAACCATGTAATCAATTAGATAGTTAACTTAGGGTTTAACAAATAACAATAATGCACTAAAAATGAGCGCATACACGGAAGGCTAAGGCGATTTGGGTGTACATTTAAGTGGGGTGTAACAAATTCTTCCTTTAAGTAAAATGCTTAAAGTTAGAAACAAAAAGATAGGCTCGGAGGGGTGTACTAGGGGTTTCGTGTACTAAAAATGAGTACAACGCAAAGGGTGTGGGAAAAATTAGTTGACTTAACTAGCCAAGTAATATGACTTAAATGGTCAAGTAATTATAATACAGGTTTAACACAAGGGTGATCCTAATGCCTCTTATCATGTAGTAAATCCTACCACACGAATGTAGTCTCACTCGCGGTCTCGGGATGCATCACTAACGCAAGTTCTAGAATCTAAATGCTACCGGTACACTCATAAGCACTAATAGTAAATGCTTTTCCTATCAAATCTAAAGGCGAACCTCACATTTTTGGGTGGAAAATTTTTCTGAATATACGGTTATGTGCTAGTCATACAATCTCCTATCCATGAGACGCTTGCTATGGCTAAAGTTTCACTCCTAAATGTTGTAAAAAATTTTAAATTTGGCGCTAAAATTACACTAACAAGTATTTCTCATAGTTTTATTACACATCTACTATCAAACAAAACAAACTCAAGCGAAAGTGCATATGTAAGGTATCATCTTTTTACCCTCCCCTTACACTTAGGATGAACATTGTCCCCAATGTTCAAGTAAAGAATGTAAAAGTTAAGAGGTAAAGAGAATGAAATCAAATGCTCCCCTGATTCGCTCGGTATGGATTATAGGTTGGCCAGGTTAAATCTTCCTCCAAGAAAACGAACCATCAAAGCTTCCCTTCCAGAATATAAATCATCTTCTTGTCATAAATAACCTGTAAATCCTGACAACAATAGACAAGGCAACCTCGCGTAAAATCGGCGGCATCCTATATAAGTTACTAAATCCTAGAAAACAAAGTAAGATATAATGCTTGTGGAATGAAGTTTGCAGATTTCCTGGAGATTATAAAACTTAATAATTCACAAAAACCATAAGACTCCGTTAGAAAAACAAAACCGGTAAAATTTCCAGATTTTAACTCCTGACGCCGTCAAGAGCAATACTCTGACGCCGTCAGAATGGACCTGCAGAAATTCTTATGTTAAGTTTCCGGAAAATTTCTGGAAAAACTTTGTCCTACTTCCTGGAAAATCTTGCAAAACTTCATTATGACTCAATACAAGCATTTGACTCTAACAAATACGAATATACATGTTCATTAAATATTGTGGTGAATCATGATCGGTTTGTTTCTTAAAAACATATTTGGGGTTTCCGCTTACACTTATCTTTTGCAAAAATACCTTTAGGTTGAAGTTAAGACTAGGCCAAACAACATAATAAAGTATTTCCACATTTTAGTTGAGAAACATGATTAACCAACAATAAAAATAAAACATGCATACGGAAGCAAATAACAATCAAACAAATAAAATCACACAAAACATGGGTTGCCTCCCAAGAAGCGCTTTTCTTTATTTACGAGTCTTGTAGCTAGACTCAAAGTCATGGGTTACTACGTGATCTCATCATTTGAAATGATATACCCCATATAGTTGCGATCATTACTGTTATGGTGGTAGTGCCTCAATCTATCGATACTCGCAATCACCTTCCCACCTAATTTGCTTCTCAAGTTAGCTACCCCATCTTGGCTCAATCCTTCGATTGTGAATGGCCCATACCACCAAGGACTTGGTTTATCGGGTGGTATCATTGTTTCCAAGTGTCTCAAGAGCACCAAGTTCCCTTCCTCAAACGGTGCATGATTTCTTTCGTGTTGAGTATGTTTGAGTTCAATCGGAACCTTATTGCTTTTTCTTCTTTCATCCTTAGCTTTCGTATAGCTTTTGATTCTTGCCTCCCATGCAAGAATTTTATTCTGAACACGAATGGGTGTCGTGCCAATGTTGTTTTTGATCATTCTCCAACTCAAATTCTCATGCCCACTTCGCGGAGTCATGTGGAAGCTAATCTTTCTTTTTCCAGATTTAAGCTCAATCTTCCTATCTTCATACTTAATGACAGCCCTAGCGGTGGTGAGGAATGGTGCCCCAAGGATTATTGGCATGCATCCATCCCCTTTATCATCAATGATCATAAAATCAACGGGGTGCATGAATCCTGCAACATTGACTAATACATCTTCTGCGATTCCTAGGGGATATACGTACGAGTGTCCAACAAGAGATAGCCTAACACGAGTAGGTGCTAGCATTTTTGACGTTAGTTGGATGTAAATAGTTAGGGGCATAAGATTTACTTCCGATCCTTGGTCGGCGAAAGCACTAAGATGTTTCAAGTCCCCAATGCTCGTTGGTATTTCAAAATCCCCGCATGCTACCTGCTTAGTAGCCACTTTCTGTACCAATAATCTTTCGACCACTGATCCTCCAGGAAAAGTTTCATACTCATCTCCCTCTTCTTCCTCCTTCTCAGGAACCTGTCCGGATGATTGGTTACGCCTATCACCCTTAATCCAATTTGTTATGGTGTTTTCGTTTATATCATGTTTCAGGTAGTAACTCAAAGGTTGGGACTCTGGTGGTTTTTTTAAGGCCTGTTTAGCAGGAGTTTCTACCTCCTCGTTATCTTTATGGACAATGGTGACGGAGTTAACAAATTGGGTGATGGGAGTGGTGCTCTCTTTCCTCAGCAGTATTCGCTCGGGGGTCCTTTGATTGGTATACTCCTCCAATAGACTCAGCATCTCATTCATTTTCTCCTGCATCTCCTCTTTTTGTTTATAAACCGCTTCTTCGAATCTAGCAAGCCGATCAGAGTGAGTTGCCATATATTCTCTCATCCTAGTCTCAAATTCCGAGCTAAGTTCCTTGGAAGGGGGGCAAGGTGGGGTGTATTCCTGAAAAGTTTCGACATGTTCTCTAGAAGGTGATTCAGATAATGGTGCCGAAGTTGGTCTTGAGACAGAATTGACAGTGGCTTGTCTAGGACTTAAGGGTCTCCTTTGCCTTTCCTCAAAATAGTCAACTTTTGCCTCAAGTTTGCACAAGAGTTCATCGGGAATTTCGGTGGTTCCTCCAGATGTCGAGACTGCATTGATGGCTGCTTCTATCGTATGTTTAAATTCCCAAATCTCATTATTATCGACAGCGAGCTCTTCGATAATTGCCCACGACTCCTCGGCATTCTTATCACGCAATTTGCCTCCCGCGGCCCTGTCGATGGTGCGCTTAGTGTGATAGTCAACATTGTCGTAGAAAATTTGAACTAATAACCAAAGGTTTATGCCATGATGAGGGATCTTGTGGAGGAGATCCTTAAAACGGGCCCAAGCTTCGTAGAAAGGTTCACCCCGCTGTTGCTCAAACATCAAAATGTCCCTTCTAAGCATTGCAGTTTTTTCTGGCGGAAAGAATTGGGTAAGGAAGCGGTTGGCGAGATTGTCCCATGTGGTGATGGATCCCGCGGGTAAACGCTCAAGCCATTGACTAGCTTGATCTCGTAGAGAGAATCGGAATAGGCGTAATCGGGTTGTCTCTCTAGTCTCAACACCTAGGTCTATGGAATCTACGATTTTGAGGAAGTCCTTAAGGTGTTGGTTTGGATCTTCGGAACGAAATCCATGGAATGCACATCCGCTTTGCACCAACCGGATGGTGTCGGATCGCAAGGGGGTCACATTGTCTCCGGTGAGCTCAATGGTGTTTCGGTAGCCTTGGTGGCTAGGTCGGAAATTCTCTCCTAAGGTTCGGGGCCTAAGGGGTTCCAATGGTGGGTTTTGTTGTGGTGGGATGATGGGTTCAAAGATGTTACCACCTTCCATGATGTCGGATGGTAAAGAGTTACGAACAAAGGCACGAAGAAATAAGATAGACTAAAGAAGACCTAAAAATAAAAATAAAAATCTTACTAGAAAGGAATCTAGCAAGTAGACCTAATAAAAAGAAATCCTAACCTAGACAATAACTATTCCCCGGGCTGCGGCGCCAAAAACTTGATGCGTGGGAATCGCACCTTGCTTTACCTCTCGAGGGATCTCGAGAAGCTTACAACCCCCACCAGGCAGTGTACCTGATCGTTGTAGTATAGTATAGTAACAAGTACCGGGGGATTGATCGTTCAGCTTAGGAATAGTGTCGCTAGGATTAGAAAACCTAATTAATAGTTCTAAAGGTGAGAGATGATTATTTTTGTATTTTTTATATTTTTATGAAAGCAAGTAAAATCTCGGGTTTTGGAAGAGTGGGCGGAATTAGTTGCTATTCAACTAACCCAAAGCTAAGATGCAATCAAAATAAAATAATAAAAATGAAAATAAACTAATTATACTAAGGTTGTGAGCAGTAATTGGAGAAATTGTGTTTACTTAGACTTCACTACTCCCTAGATATCTTTTACACGTTAATTACTTGTTACACTTGTATGGATGACGGATTGTATTCCTTAATACCATTCGTGGGGTGGCATACATAACTCCCCAACTCTATGAGCTCTTATCTCCTCCTACACCATGACCCAGCACAACTATAGGGATTGTAAACAGTGGCTCATGCATTAAATACAACCAATAAAGACCTAGTACGCCTCGGTTCATGTTTCTTAAGACGTTCAAGCATGTTACCATTTGGAGATCTGCCAGTTTTCTTAAGCCTAACATATAATATCATTCATCCAAAACAAGAATAGACAAGTAATCAACACATAATCAATATCTAGGTTTCATTAGATCTAAGCAAACACAAAAGAGATCTAGCCTAGCATAGTAGAATTGAGACAAGAACAAGATATAAACAACCAACACATAGACATATTGATTGAATTGGAAGAACACTTATCTCAATTACAATGCAAGGTCTCAAGGGTTTGGAACCCTTGAAAAACCTGTAAAAGATACACCAAATTCGTCTTTAGGGTTTCACCAAAACATCTCTCCCTTTTTATGAAAAAACTAGAAAACTATAGATAGGAAAAGTAGGCTGACGGCGTCAAGAGTTACTTGTGACGCCGTCACCTCGCCGCCATATACTTCCTCGGACGGCCTTGATCTACTTATGACGGCCTATGTGACGCCGTCACTGACCACGGTATTTTATTCTTGCCACTTTGACGCCGTCATGAAGGCGTTTGACGCCGTCACCACCTTCGGTCTTTTAATCTTCATGTCTGACGCCGTCAAGGTATTACTCTTGACGCCGTCACCTTGTATCTTCAGCATGGAAATTTGGTACTTTGCCGTTTTCTTCACTTTTATGCTCCAAAAACGTCCAAAATGGCTTCTTTTCCAGAATTCACTCTCCAAACACCTAAAATCACAAAAGGAACGATTTAGGGCAATATTTGATCAAATAAATTCGGATTCGGGCTTAAATGACCCCCTAAAAACGGATCATTTTTTGCCTCATCAACACCACTTCGGGTGGTGATAGCATTTAACTCTTCCTTCGGGTTGGGAATGGTATTTCCCGGGAGAGTACCCGAAGTAGAAGGTTGGCTCATTTTGCACATAAGGCTAGCAAACATATTTTTAATTTTGCTTTGAGATTGTTCAATTTTGTTGTTTGTAGCTTGAATTTCATTTTTAAGCTCATTACCTTGCTTAATCATTGAATTTTGGAAATCACTTTTCAAAGTGTTGATTTGATTTTGCATAGCCGTCACATTGGCCTCATTTTGCTTAATGTACCTAGCAAGTTCACTTGAGGGACCAATCGGGGCTTCGTAATTAGGAGCTTGATACCCTTGATTGAAATTGACTCCTTGACTCGGGTATTGATTAATTGGGGCTTGATATTGGTTTTGAACATTTGGCCCACGATTTTGGTTGTTTCATTGAGAAAATCCGGGTGGTCCATTTTGAGTGTTGGCACGGTAAGTCAGGGTAACTTGAGGACGGTATTGATTACCACCTTGGTTTTGAGTCCCGACTACGGCATTAACTTCAAAAGGATTGCCATCGGTGGCAGTGCAATTATAGTATGCATGTGGACCACCACAAGTAACACAAGTTTCCACCACCGCTTTGACTTGAGCGGGTGGAGAAGTTTGTGGTGTAGATTCTTCCTTTTGGGAGAGAACCAATGCATGAACAGCTTCCATAAGCTTGTCAATCTTAGCATCGGTGCCAGAATTGTTCGGAGAAGAAGTAGAGGTAGAAGCACTTGTTTGTGTAACAACCATTTTGCTTCGGGTAGTGCGGACCTTAGACTTAGTCTCGATGATTGACAAAGCATCTTTTGTAGTCCGATTCAAGAAATTACCACCGGCGGCGGCATTGAGAGAATCTTGATCGGAATGGTTCAAGCCATTATTGAAAGTATCAAGTGGATGAAGATCGGAAAAACCATGGTGAGGACGTTTGTGAAGAAGATCTTTGAAACGATCCCATGCCTCACTAAACGACTCATCATATTTTTGAGTAAACTTTGTAATTTCATTTTTCAAACTTGTCGTTTTTGAGGGAGGAAAGAATCCACTCACAAATTTCGACACGATGTCTTCCCATGTAAGAATAGAACGAGGGGTTTGTTTTCGAGCCAAATCCGAGCGGCCCCCTCGAGAGAAAAAGGAAAGAGAAGTAATTTGATTGCTTCTTGAGGGACGTTCCTACACTTGATGGTTGATGTGATTTTGTTGAACCATCGAATGTGGGATTGAGGATCATCCCTTTCAAACCTATAGAATTGGTTTGAAGTCAACAAGTTAAGCAATGCCGGTTTAAGCTCAAAAGAATCGGCAACGATTGCCGAGACAACGATGGCTTCTCCATAACCTTCGTTGGGTGCTTGGAGAAGCTCGAGCATAGTGCGTCTTCGATTATTAGGGCAGTACAAATCTCGGGTTTGACTATTGGGGCAGCACGTCTTCGATTACGTCTACGATATCGTTGAGTCGTTATTGTGGGAGATTCAAGAAAGGGACTCGATGACGTAGAAGAACGGGTGCTCATGCACCAAAAACATAATTCAAAAGAAAAAGAAAAAGGAACACAAATCTGGAAAAGAAAATCTTTTTGGTTTTTTGAAAAGTTTTTAGAAAAAGAAAAATACTTTTGGGTTTTTAAGGTTATTTGAAAACTTGAAAAATTCAATATTTTTGTTAATCGAGTTGTTAATTGCTCGTTTCCTTTTAGATCACGTGGGTTGTAATCTTCAAGTAATCCGGAACAAATAACTCACGATCGGTTTTGTTGGTTTTCTGATTTTTTTGGTGTTTTGAATACTTTATGAAAAGTATTCTCGACGTTTTTGAATTTTGATAATATATATATATATATATATATATATATATATATATATATATATATATATAAAAGATACGAAAAATAACTTCCGAGGAAGGATCTCAAGTCACTAATCGTCGACCCGTGACGATATTGTCGCAACACGCCTCCCCGGCAGCGGCGCCAAAAATGATTCGATTGGCTTGTCGTTAACCAACCAAATAGGGGAGAAGATGATCAAGAATATCGAGAAAGATTACCTCGAGGGTAATAAGACGTAAAAATCAAAAATCAACCTTTCGTTAAAAAGGTTAACTCGTAAATCCTATGAATACGATATTTTGAAGAGTACCGGGTAAGAGATTTCCCTGGTCGTTTCCTGATGAGACGTGAATTGAGGATATCAATTAGGGTATTCAGATTAAAGTGCTTGACGGACGGGCTTTTGAATTTGGAATTTAAACTACAGAAATACAAATAACGAACGAAAAATAAAATGAATGCAACGAAACAAAAATGTAAAAAAGAGAGGCTAAATAAAACTCAAAATATACTTAAAATGCTAAGGGAAAAATCGGGAGCTAAGGGAATCCTAAAACGTAATCTAAGTTAAAAACGTAAAAGTTAACTAAAAAGAACGTAAGTGCGAGAAATAAAACGTGATTTTTAAGCTACGCTAACCCTACGGGTGTAAAAACGGTTTTTCTACGTTCCTAATAATAAAAGAAAATTTGGAAGAAAAGAAAAATAATTTTTTTCTTTTTAAAATTTAATATGAATTAAAAACTAAAATAATTTTTATTATAGAAACTGATTAAGAGATGAACATAAGCATTTTATACAACTATAACTTTTTTAGAAACTGAGTAAATAAGCAATTATAAAAGCAAATCAAAGGCAGTTTGGGGTAAAAAGCTAAATAAAGAGAATTTAGGATCTAAAAAGCTAACAAAAAGCTATATATAAGCTACACTATGGGGAAAAAGCATAAGGAACACTATGGAAAACCTAATAAAGCACTAAAGGGGGGAAATAAGCAGTTGAATAACATGCCAAAAAGCTTTAAACCTAATCCTAGACTACTACTATGACTGTAAAAGGGTGAAAAACAGCTTAGGTGGCCATGTTTGGGGGCTTATTAAGCTGCTAAAAAAAATTACCAAAAATAATCTAAAAATATCATCAAATAGAAAATCTACCAAATAACAAGTAAATTAAATTTTAGAGGAATAGGCCAGAAAAATTAAAAATAGAGGACACACGTTGTTTGGCCACTTTGGTTCATTGATGCAATGGGTGGTTTTGGGTAAAATGCAGGTGAATTTTTTATTTAAGAAGCAAACTACCAGGTACCAAAAGCTTATTACAAAAGCTTATCCTATCCTATTTGAAACTATAATGAACAAAAATTACCACTAACTAATCCTAAATAGAATCTACCTTACTATCTAATTAGAAACAGTTAAAGAAAAGAAGTTTTGAAAAATAGAGTGGAATACTTTAAAACTTTAAGAAACTGAGAAACTTGACTTGAAAACTACTAAATACATTTAAGCAAAGCTGAATCAAAGTTTGAAAAGTGGTAAAAGAAGATTTTGAAGAAAGAAAAGAGTTGTGCCAAACAGTCCCTTAAAAGGGAGCTGTTTGAGTTTTTGGTTAAAAACATGTTTTTAGAGCTAAATTATTGAAAAGGGTTGATATGTTAAACTATATGTAAACTAAGTAAGGTCAAATGAACAAGGAATAAGCATTGGAATGAGCTAAAAAGCAATAAGCTGAAAAAGGCAATAAGTAAAAGAAACTTAGAAATTTTTATAAATCTGAAAATAAAAGTACAATGCTGAATGTAAATAGACAGAAATTTTAAGGACAAAATAAAAGCTAAACTAGAAAAATGGTCTAAAGAAAATGACAAAAGTTTTTTGCTAAGTGTAGAGGTCCTTTTATACAAGTCCTGAGCTAGGGTTTCTCTTCCTTACTTTGACTTCTTCTACATGTGTTTCTTCTATGAGGGAAAGAAGGCATGCAATCGACTTGTGCTTTTTCAAACTTAATCTTAGCCATTGGTCTAGCTTGGAGCCAAAGGAGTTATTGCAAGCCCTTGGATCAATTCTGAGTTGTGGATTGCTGAGATGGCTTGGATAGCATGTGATTGGGGAGGGGACCATGGGATGAGCTGGAGTCTTGGACTGTTGCAGGGAGAAAGTGATAGGGGTAGGGATGGTTTTATTGGCGGGTAAAGGTAAAGGGTGAGTTTGACTGTGCTAAGTCAAGTGGGTAAAAAAGCGATGATTAGTTTTAGGTTTCTGGGTGAGTTGGGTTAACAGGTGTTGTAGTGGGCTGGTGAGGGTTTGATGTTTAGTATGATGGTGGGCCGAAGGTGAGGTGGTGTGGATTGGATTAAAGATTTGGGTTGGATTGGTGTAACAGGTTTGGTTTTTGGCTTAGTTGTTTTAGGTTTATTAGTAACTTTAGTTTAGGTATTATTAGTATTAGATATGTAATAAAAATATGTTTTGTAAAAGAAATAAATTTTGTAGTTTTTCCTTTTTTTTAATAATAATAATAATAATAATAATAATAATAATAATAATAATAATAATAATAATAATAATAATTTTGTAGTTCCTCCCCTTTTCATTCTCTTCTTTTGAAGAACTTGAAAAAGATGCAGTGACCTTATTAAAGCGTATTCGACGATTCTCTATTAGTCAGGATATTGGAGCACGTGCTGCTCCACATATTTTTAGTTGGATTGGTTTTGCTATAGCTAGAGGTGTGGGGGCCCAGTTAGTCTCTCGGCTCCCCACTAATTTCTTGTAAATCCTATTAGTTTTTAATAAAGTGATGTTATAATAATAATAATAATAATAATAATAATAATAATAATAATAATAATAATAATAATAATAATAATAATAATAATAATAATAATAATATAAAAAGTAAACTTAAAATTATAAAAGGTTTTGTCAAAATGTTTTTGAGATTTTATTTGGAAAATGGTTTTTGAAATGAAAAGATTTTTTAGTTTGGTTTTTGAAAATGATTTTTTCATTTAAGCTTCGAGGAAAAGGGGTAAATTGGTAATTTGGTGTCGGGTGAGGGTATTTTTGTCATTTTGGGTTAAGGTTAAGGTTAAAAGGGTAATAAGGGTTTCGGTGTGGTTTTCCATACCTCCCCCCGTGTCACACTCCCGGGATTGACTTCGGCATTGACTTCTTGTCTTTTTCTTCGTTTTTTCTTCAAAATTGTGTCGTCTCGATCCGGTAATGCTCCAATATGCTCCGATTTCCCATCCATGCCCCGTTTTGCTCACTTTTGCCTTGTTTTCAATCCATTTGTACCTGAAATACACAAAAACACACTCCAAGGATATATGTAACATTATATGGTCATTATTGGGTGTTTTTGGTCGTTTCGATGGGTTTTTCGGGCCTAAAATGATGAGTAAAAGGCCACTCATCAATCCCTCACACTAAGCAATTGCTAGTCCCTAGAAATACGATCATATAAAGTAATGACAGGATTACAAATTTTATTAAGTTACCAAGTTCACCCCGTTCTGACTTCTTATTCAATTCAACTACTTTAAACGATAACGAAATTAAATATCATGCTTGATTTCCTAAAGACGGCATCATGGAATGGGATTCACGCAAACTGGGTGTCTCCAGGGAATTATAATCGTCATCCTCTTTTTTATACTTCCCAACTAAGTCTAAAACCCTTGTGCAAACATTTTTTTAAAATGCTAACGCTACTTATATTAGTAATCTGTGTAAGTCAAGACTAACCTTTCACTCCCACAATTATTATTAGGTTAGGTGTGTGTGTTTGTTTTCAAAATTTTGACAAAAAAAATCGACATTTATTAGGGTTGTTATCTATTTAAGTTAATATTAGTTCACCTAAAACCGCGAAATCTAAGGGTCGAAAGGGCCTTTCCATGTAGCGGCTTTCTTCTCGGCACATCCCAACTAGATGGTTTAGGTGACCAAGCTTTTGACACCTCACAGAGAATAGTACCGGAATCAGCGGGAATTCGATTCCAAAGATTTATGAAGTTACCGCTAAAGTAATATTAAGCTTAAATAGATCGCAACCTACGACTATTTGGAAATTAGCGATTCAAAGATGAGATCACTCCATGTGGCGACTTTCTTCTCAGCTTTTCCTTAGTAAACTTAGGAGGATAGGTTTTCAGCATCGAGAATAGTATCGGAGCTCACGGGGTCTTTGAAATCAAAAACTTCCAAATATTCGTAAAATCTTTATAAGGTTTTGACTAATACTAGTTACAAGGTTTATTTAAATTTTACAACAAGCAAGTTTCGAACATTCACGGGGTATTTCCAAGACCTTAACGCCTTTCAGAATTAAGGATCCAAGGACCGATCTCGAACCGTAGTTTATAGCACTTATCCATACTCAAAACTTTAACTTTTGCAACTTTCAAGCAATTTCTCACTTTCATTTTGCATTCTTATTATGTTTTCATGAAAGTATGCTTGTTCCAAAATGTAAATAAAACTTTGAATTAGTACGTGTCAAAACCATATAAAAACTTCGTTTATACTAAGAATATGATTTTTGTGTTTAAATTTTTGAAAAGAAGCACGTTATTAAGTCAATTTAGGAGCTCCTGGGAGAGAAAAGCCATAGATTACTTATATAAGCTCTAAAGAAAACCGCTATTCCACGCTTAGCATTTTCATTTGCACAATTCCTAAAGATTTAGCCTAAAACGTTAAGGAAAGCAGCTAGATCAACAGTCTAGCAGAGTCGGGATTCCCCTTGTTCTAGCCTAATCAAGTCTAAACTTTCCACAAATACCGAAGTATTTATGTATAGCAAATTCTTATTTATTGCAATTTTTGACGAAAATACGGTAAAAATTTTAAAATTTTGGTCAAAAACGGGGGGTACTAGGGACTAGAAGGGTACAACTTGTGAAAATTTTGAAAATTTTTGAAAATTTAGGTCAAATTCGCAAGAATTCCCCCCACACTTAGAATTGAATATTGCCCTCAATATTCAACGTACCGGCACTTAGCCAAAACTTTGAAAGGAAAAAGGTAATACCACCATCCAAGTGTGGAAAAGCAAACTTGATCACACGAAGGATTATAAGAATATCCCTGGATAAACATTAGTAACAAAGATCGGATATTGGGCGGTTGGATTGAAAACAAGTGCATCAATCATCACGATCTATGTGATTTCCTGAAAACAAAGGCAAATAACACAGCACAAGAAGGCAAACAAGTAGGAGAAACTCCCTGTAGGACCGTAGAACAACCTTAATCACTAAAGAATGAAGCTTAATTCTAGAGAGAGAAAGTAAGTAAAGAGAGAGAGAGAGAGAGAGAGTGGGAACTCTAGTGCGTGAAATAATGACCTTGATATTACTAAGAGAACCAACCTCTCAAATGAGGTTTACAAGAGTATTTATAGTGCTTGTCTAGGGCTTCACATATCTTTGATATTATTACATAACTAGCCCTTAGACTTTATAAATTCATGAAAACATTAGTAAAACTTCATCATAATAATATTCTAAAGCAACCTATTACACAATATTAATGACCGACACTTCTTATAAATAAAATAAGATCCTAACAATCTCCCCCTAAGTGTTGGTCATTGAAGGTTGCGCGACGTCATCATCTTTGTCTTTAAACTTTAACATTCATTGCTCTTGACGTCTTTAAGAATCATTAGATGAATCATAGTACTTTGTTCATTGTTCTTTGTTCATCGTTGTTGAAATGATCAAATGATGTCATCTGCCTTTCGTCACTTCTGTGTTTGTGGTGGTTGTCTGCCATTCCAACATGCTCATACGTCTTAAGTCTTTGTGATACATGCATTTGTTGTTTCCGTTCTTTCACTCTGATCTTTGTCACTTTACTTTGTAGATTCTTCTTTTTGGCGTAGAATCCTTCTTTGACTGTTATTATCCTTTGATCTTTGTCAGAACTTTTCTTTGACTTTGTGATGCATGTATGAGAATGTGGAATCCATCGCCATGGAGATGATGTATAGCTGCAGGTAAACAGTTAGCAATGAATCAACCAGTACTTACAGATAAGGAATTAGAGATCGTCAATAGCATAGTGTGAAAACTCCTTCTAACCCTTACCATGGCTATTCCCATTTCGGATACTCCTGAGGGAGCTTACGAGACCTAATAAGTAGCTCAACGAATGGGTGAGTCGCTGGGGATCACTCCACGATTGTAGACCGTTTGAAACCACCGCGAACACTAAGCGTAACTCATAAAGAATTACCGAAGTGACCTGCTGTCAGGGCTGTTTGATGTTGACCCTGGCAGGAATTTCCATTCAATCATTGAGAATCACAAAAGTAAATCCTCTCATAAATGTTCTGGCAGATTGCTAAGATCTGCGTAGGACTCTTAAGTTTACGTCTGGCATCCTTATTGTTGGACAACCAGTGTAGAAATATCATGTGTTCCTACGAGATCTTTTGATGAATCTCGGGAATCTAGACTCGATAAGTGCACATTTGGTTTCCTATGTGGAGATTAGGGAGAGGTCTCCTATTTCAATATCAACCATCTCTAAGAGACAGATCGATAGATTACACCGGTTCCCCGTGAGAATGAAACAAGCTCTTTTAAGAGAACTTGAGTGGCAAGAAGGTTAAGTGCAGTGCATCACTGGGTCCATGACGTCTTTATCTTCAATATCGGTGTCACCTTAGCAACAACCAGTAGCATACGAATTGAACCCGGTGTCTGCCCTAAGGTTGAACATACGGAGGGCTATTTCTTTTCACCCTTTTTCATAACTTTTCTTTTTAATTCTTAAACCCCATCTTTCTCCTTTCTCATTTTCTCCTTTTTTCAATCATACCTAAGGACTTCTAATTCTACTCTATTGGATTTGTCCTTGGGTAGATCCCTCCGGCTCTGGCGGATCATAGGACGGTTTTTCCTAACCTTAGTCACCTTATAACTCCATGACTATCCTATAATTTCCATGAAACCATTGATGAAAATCTCTCAAAGTGTTTATGAATATAAACACATTTTTGTTGACACTTTGAGAGTTTTTGTTCCTTTTGAAGGACTCCCCCTTCACATGTGCTCATGGATTTTTAATAAATTTGCACATGCGTGAGGAGTTTGCACTTTTTGAATTGATCCACTTTCAGCGAACATGACCGATTCAAGACACACTTACATCACTAGTTAGACTAGCTTGAAATTATTACCCGTCCTGGTCAAGTCCAAAGAAAGTCTCTCGATATGGTACATTCTACTCAGGCAAGTCCTATTCGAGATACACTTACATCACTAGTTAGACTAGCTTGAAATTATTACCCGTCCAGGACAAGTCTTTTCGATTACTGACATTTTAAGCTTCGTCAATTCATTGGTACATTCTGAGTCGAGCTCTTTTGAGATTCAGTCAAAATCTTTAATCATTTTGATCACTTTTTAATCAAGTCTTCTCCCCCTCAAAAATAGCATATTGTGATATTTTTGATATCAACTGATTAAGGAAAAGCTTTTTGGAGAGACAGACAGATTTGTTTTTGCATGAACTCGGAACATTTTTGTTTTTATACTCCTGCTTAATGATAGCTCATTTTAAAATTATTTAAGGGTTTGGAGGGAGTTATCTTGAGCACTAATTTTGATAGATTTTAAGAAATCTTTTGAACAATCTTGAATAAGTGCTCAAGAATTATGTTTGAAAACGAGTTTTTGTTTGAAGTCTTTTTCGTTTGTTTATACTCGAACTTTTTGAAAAGGATTTCTTCCTTGAAAATACGAGTCCTTGATTTGAAATAATCAGAAGCCATCATTAGGGTCCGGGTTTCGTACTGATGTATACGAAAGCCATTGTGAAGAAACACTTGAAAAAAGACATGTTTTAGAAAAACATATAAAGAACTCCAGTTCAAGCATCTGTACATGTCCGTATCATTGTTGAATGACATTTCTAGAAACGTACAAAATATTGATTTATACGAGAGACATGTCGTGAGAAGAATATTTTTAGATTTTTTTTTTTTTAAATTGTTTTTGTATTTTTTGAAATTTTATATTTTTGTATTTTGTTTTTGTTGGTTTTTCAAATTTTGTATTTTAATTTTTTTCAAAAATATTTACAGCGAAGCGATTTTGAAAATATTTTTCAAGAAGATTCGAGAAGACGTTCTAACTCCTCAGGGGTTAGGCTTCGCATGCCAATTCGTTGAACTAAATCGTCAAACCTTTCTTTTGGAAGGGTTTTAGTAAATAGATCGGCGAGTTGGTAATCAGTCTTAACGAAAAATAATTCAACAGTACCTTCTTCCACGTGTTCTTTGATGAAATGGTAGCGGACTTTGATATGCTTCGTCTTAGAGTGATGTACGGGAATGCATGAGATGGCTATGGCACTTTTTGAATCACAATACATAGGTATTTTGTCAAAAGTAAAGCAATAATCTGTGAGCTGTGTCCGCATCCAAAGAACTTGGGCACAACACGCAGATAGAGACACATACTCAGCTTCAGCGGTTGATAGCGCAGTACAATCCTGTTTCTTTGACGACCAGCTTACTAGCTTTTCACCCAAAAATTGTGCTCCACCTGATGTACTTTTTGCTATAAATTGATCTCCTGCATGGTCGGCATCTGAAAATGCTGTTAGATTAAACCCTGAATCCTTCGGATACCAAAGTCCCATGTAATGGTTCTTCGTAGGTACCAAAAGATCCGTTTAACCTCTTTGAGGTGAAGTTCGGTAGGCTTTGCCTGAAATCGTGCATGCTCCGATATTTGTAACACCCCCAAAATACAGCAGCGGAAGACTGTGTCACTTGAGGTGCTACTTCATAATACAAAGTACAAGTTATAGAAAACGACCTCTAAATGAGACGTTTTGAAAAGTTACCATTCTATTAATGAATTCAAAGTTACAAACATGAGATTCCAAAGTATGATACATAAATGTATACAAAATGTTTTGAATGGTAAATGATAAAAGCGTAAGTCTTCAGAATATGCAGCTTGACTCTAAGTTCCACGCACTAGCTATCGCCTTACTAACCTGAGATAAACATGCTAAAGTGTCAACACAATAGTTGGTGAGTTCATAGAGTTTCTCTTAAAACAGTTGAAAAGACTTTAAAGAATGTTCATACAGCAAAGGCATTGTGAATCCACTCAGTTGCAAGTCCCGCCCATAACAACACTTGCAACCTGTGTGTTCACAACCCACTGCTAAAATATAGTATGATTATGACATGTATAAGTTCATCACAACAGTTAAGCAATTAGTCGTGAGTCTACACTTCATCTCCAAAGACCTCACGTTTATGATGTATCCAACATTCACAAATGTTAGGATGTATCAAAGCTAATGGTCATCCAACAACTTAATTTGGAGCCACTAGATAGCCTCAATGGTCATCCAACAACTTAATTTGGAGCCACTGGAAGTCTCAATGGTCATCCAACACCTTAATTTGGAGCCACTGGAAGTCTCACAATTAAGTATAACGCAGTTAAGTATAACAAAATCATGCATATATGAAATCAAGTATAAGACAACCAAGTATAAAACAATCAAGTATAATACAATCAAGTATAAATGTTTTGAGTATTTGTACAAGTAAGCAAGTAGTTGAGCATGTATCTCCCCCAAAGAGTTAAAACAAGTATAAAAAGAGTAGGGGCTATGACTCACCTTAAGTTATGTAATGAGAAATGAAAGTGGTAGTCGAATCGCGAAAGTCTCTAAGAGCAGCCTATAATAGAACGTTGCGACTTAGGTTTGGAGTAACGTCTAAGAATACGAAGAATTGCCTATATATGTCTTACATAATGTTCATGATGTAGTACTTAGTATATAGTGTAAGTCTTTGAATATAAATGGTTTATGAAACATGTATAGGTTGTATATCTCTTACTACAGTTCAGGCCGACATAATTCAGAAGTCATGGAGTAAATGTTCGAGGAGCCAGAACACTTTAATTCGTAAATCCACAACTCATCTCGACGGCTTACTTAATGAACTCCTCACATGAGGCTCCCTACTATTGTAGTATTTGATAACATATATATAAGTTTTTGATCTTTAAAAGTTATATGGTCTTTAGCCGTGGCTTTGCCGTGACCTTGGTCATTGTTACCATGGTCTTGAGACTCAACCTTGGCTTTAGCCATGGTTGTGGTCTTGGCTTTAAGTCATTAGACCTCTTAGTCTTATTAAACCATAACTATTACATAGTAAATTTGATATATAAAATAGCTGTTAAGAAACTGAAGAAAATCTCATTCGTTATTGGTTTTTTGGATACGTGCACCTGAGTTTTTGAAGAAAACGTGATTCCGGACAACTGTCATGCTTTAACTTTTTCATGAAACGGACCAGAAGAGCCTCTTCTTGCATGTTTAAGGTTCTGTCACAGAAACATTTGGCAGATTTGCCGTAAAGTTTTGGTAATTTCAAATGGTCATAACTTTTGACTCGGGTACTCGTTTTGGGTGATTCAAATTGCTATGTTTTCCTTGTTAAGTCCTATTTAATAGTAAGTAAGTGTCCAATATCATAGTTGTACTATTTTGGTCATGGTTCTCCAAGAAAGTTACTAGTTTACTTGTTTAAATAACATAAGTTAACATATATATACCATAACTTGTTTTACCAATTTTTATACATCATGAACAAAATAACAAGACAATATATAACATGAAAGAAACATAATAAGCATGAAAATGATATTGAGCAAGAAAGTGTAATAGGGTTTCTTACAACTTTTGGCTTTCTAAAGAAAGGAAGTCAAATATGAAACTAGGACACTAAACCTATGCTTGCAAACCCTTCACCACAACTCTTGAAACCCTTGCTAGCCTTGATATAGACCTTGTGAAAACCATTTAATCTCAGCCCCTAACACCTTGTGTAGCTCCTAATTCAGCCATGGAATCACCAAACAAACTCTTGATTCATGTAGAGACTAACTATGCCTTCAACTTTGGTGTGTAACTTATAACTTGGAAATCAAAGGATCAAGGTTTATGGATTATGTGTGTGGCGTTTTTATGGAGATGAAAGGAAGAAGATGAGTTGCTATTTATAGGAAGATGAGGAGGTTAGGAAAGTGTTAGGAAGTTCCCTTAAGGAGGTTAGTTTTTAGGATATTTTCCAAGACTTTTCAAAGCTTCCTAAGCAAGTTTGGACACATGTTTACATCCTAGGCTCAAAGCAAGAGATCAAGACACACAAAGGTGAATCCCCCCCCCCTAGAGGCGGTTCACAATGGATAGAATAGATGACTTGGTTCTTGGTGATATTATCCTACTTATGTGACTAGTTTTGACTCCGTAAATTGCTAACTGTAAGTTGTTAAGTCACGAAACGTAAAACCGGGTATCCTAAAAATATGAAACTTTAAAGAATGACTAAACTTGTCAATATACTCCATAATAAAATATAAAATGAGTGGTAGGTTCTATTGGGTTGCTCAAACCCTGCTAAAACTGGAAACACGGGTCTAAAACGCATAATACGTAAAACGTACAAAAGTTGCGTAAAATGGAGAAAAGAAAAATGTAACTTTTCTAATAGGATAATAATGACTTAAAATGACCTATAATGTCTAGGCTGGGCTCAGTCTAGTGTTGGTTGGTATTTAATGTCTTTAAACTTAAAACCGTAAGCCTAAAAATCAATGAATGATTTATAAAATCAAGGAATGATTTTTGGTCAAAGGAGGAGGGAAAAATATGTTGACTTATTCCAAAAATGTGAAAACTCAAATTGTCTTAGAAACGCGGTGCAGGTATAGGCTAAGGTTACGGCTAAGTAAAAGTGCTTAAAAACGAGAATCCTGTTTCTCACGGCCGAGGTTTATTTGGTCATATTTTTCTTAGTCATGATTAATTCTCTAATTAATCATGAGAGTACTAAACATTTTTCTGATGCGGGGAAAATTAACGCGGTTGAGTTTCGTTGTGCGTAGGATTTTTAAATGACGTTTTAACCTAAACGTGTATTTCCTTAATAACTTTCGCGAAAATGATCTGATGAGTGTCAAACTTTTATTTTGCCATGGAAATGATTTATCATACGAGAATATGAAATAAAAATAAAATTTCGGAAAGTGAATAGTAAAAGTGAATAGTAAAAATGAATAGTAAAATTTTCGGGAATAGAAGTTAACCTGAAAATGTGAATTGTTACAGTCTCTACCCCTTAAGGAGAACTTCGTCCCGAAGTTCAGTTGATATTAACTACTTACGGTGTGTCTAAGAGAATTTGGGATTTCAGGATCTCTAAAATAATGGTGTTTACTCTGATTCGTCTAATTGTGGTTAAGGAGTCGTATCGGATGCAAATAAGCCCACTTATTTATAACTCATTACTTACATAAAGAAGCGTCCAAATTTATGTAAGTAAGGGATCATAAACTTATGGTTCGGTGATTTACAATTTCTTTATTTAAATAAAGAGGCGTCCCAATCCATTTAAATAAGGAGATTCTAAATCATCCTACTTAAGAATTTCCGACACAAACTTGATTTCTGAGGTAGATAATAAAATAATCAAGTCATCAAATCCCTAAAGCTAAGCAATAATATTATTTAACTCAAATCTTGTGTCTCATCAAGCAAGAACTGTCACAAGATCAAGTTAAATAATTAGTTATTACTGAGCACCATGTTTTTAATGACTCGACTAAATTCTGGGGTTCCTTATAATACTAAAGTCACATCATCTAACAGCGTGGAACTAAACCAACAACTAACAAAAAGCATATGTTTATGTAGTGTGTGTAAGGTAAATAAAGAGGAGAGTCTTAACGTATATAGCCGTTATAGTCTAGACACTAAATGCAACCTAGTTCTCTATAACCAAGGCTCTGGTACCAATCTGTAACACCCCTAAAATACCGCAGCGGAAGACTGTGTCACTTGGGGTGCTACTTCATAATACAAAGTACAAGTTATAGAAAACGACCTCTAAATGAGACGTTTTGAAAAGTTACCATTCGATTAATGAATTCAAAGTTACAAACATGAGATTCCAAAGTATGATACATAAATGTATACAAAATGTTTTGAATGGTAAATGATAAAAGCGTAAGTCTTCAGAATATGCAGCCTGACTCTAAGTTCCACGCACTAGCTATCGCCTTACTAACCTGAGATAAACATGCTAAAGTGTCAACACAATGGTTGTTGAGTTCATAGAGTTTCTCTTAAAACAGTTGAAAAGACTTTAAAGAATGTTCACACAGCAAAGGCATTGTGAATCCACTCAGTTGCAAGTCCCGCCCATAACAACACTTGCAACCTGTGTGTTCACAACCCACTGCTAAAATATAGTATGATTAAGACATGTATAAGTTCATCACAACAGTTAAGCAATTAGTCGTGAGTCTACACTTCATCTCCGAAGACCTCACGTTTATGATGTATCCAACATTCGCAAATGTTAGGATGTATCAAAGCTAATGGTCATCCAACAACTTAATTTGGAGCCACTAGATAGCCTCAATGGTCATCCAACAACGTAATTTGGAGCCACTGGAAATCTCAATTGTCATCCAACAACTTAATTTGGAGCCAGTGGAAGTCTCACAATTAAGTATAACGCTGTTAAGTATAACACAATCATGTATATATGAAATCAAGTATAATGCAATCAAGTATATGACAATCAAGTATAAAACAATCAAGTATAATACAATCAAGTATAAATGTTTTGAGTATGTGTACAAGTAAGCAAGTAGTTGAGCATGTATCTCCCCCAAAGAGTTAAAACAAGTATAAAAAAAGTAGGGGCTATGACTCACCTTAAGTTATGTAATGAGAAATGAAAGTGGTAGTCGAATCGCGAAAGTCTCTAAGAGCAGCCTATAATAGAACGTTGCGACTTAGGTTTGGAGTAACGTCTAAGAATACGAAGAATTGCCTATATATGTCTTACATAATGTTCATGATGTAGTACTTAGTATATAGTGTAAGTCTTTGAATATAAATGGTTTATGAAACATGTATAGGTTGTATATCTCTTACTACCGTTCAGGCCGACATAATTCAGAAGTCATGGAGTAAATGTTCGAGGAGCCAGAACACTTTAATTCGTAAATCCACAACTCATCTCGACGGCTTACTTAATGAACTCCTCACATGAGGCTCCCTACTATTGTAGTATTTGATAACATATATATAAGTTTTTGATCTTTAAAAGTTATATGGTCTTTAGCCGTGGCTTTGCTGTGACCTTGGTCATTGTTACCATGGTCTTGAGACTCAACCTTGGCTTTAGCCATGGTTGTGGTCTTGGCTTTAGGTCATTAGACCTCTTAGTCTTATTAAACCATAACTATTATATAGTAACTTTGATATATAAAATAGCTGTTAAAAAACTGAAGAAAATCTCATTCGTTATTGGTTTTTTGGATACGTGCTCCTGAGTTTTTGAAGAAAACGTGATTCCGGACAACTTTCGTGCCTTAACTTTTTCATGAAACGGACCAGAAGAGCCTCTTTTTGCGTGTTTAAGGTTCTGTCACAGAAACATTTGGCAGATTTGCCGTAAAGTTTTGGTAATTTCAAATGGTCATAACTTTTGACTCGGGTACTCGTTTTGGGTGCTTCAAATTGCTATGTTTTCCTTGTTAAGTCCTCTTTAATAGTAAGTAAGTGTCCAATATCATAGTTGTACTATTTTTGTCGTGGTTCTCTAAGAAAGTTACTAGTTTACTTGTTTAAATAACATAAGTTAACATATATATACCAGAACTTGTTTTACCAATTTTTATACATCATGAACAAAATAACAAGACAATATATAGCATGAAAGAAACATAATAAGCATGAAAATGATATTGAGCAAGAAAGTGTAATAGGGTTTCTTACAACTTTTGGCTTTCTAAAGAAAGGAAGTCGAGTATGAAACTAGGACACTAAACCTATGCTTGAAAACTCTTCACCACAACTCTTGAAACCCTTGCTTGCCTTGATATAAACCTTGTGAAAACCATTTAATCTCAGCCCCTAACACCTTGTGTAGCTCCTAATTCAACCATGGAATCACCAAACAAACTCTTGATTCATGTAGAGACTAACTATGTCTTCAACTTTGGTGTGTAACTTATAACTTGGAAATCAAAGGATCAAGGTTTATGGATTATGTGTGTGGCGTTTTTATGGAGATGAAAGGAAGAAGATGAGTTGCTATTTATAGGAAGATGAGGAGGTTAGGAAAGTGTTAGGAAGTTCCCTTAAGGAGGTTAGTTTTTAGGATATTTTCCAAGACTTTTCAAAGCTTCCTAAGCAAGTTTGGACACATGTTTACATCCTAGGCTCAAAGCAAGAGATCAAGACACACAAGGGTGAATCCCCCCCTAGAGGCGGTTCACAATGGATAGGATAGATGACTTGGTTCTTGGTGATATTATCCTACTTATGTGACTAGTTTTGACTCCGTAAATTGCTAACCGTAAGTTGTTAAGTCACGAAACGTAAAACCGGGTATCCTAAAAATATGAAACTTGAAAGAATGACTAAACTTGTCAATATACTCCGTAATAAAATATAAAATGAGTGGTAGGTTCTATTGGGTTGCTCAAACCCTGCTAAAACTGGAAACACGGGTCTAAAACGCGTAATACGTAAAACGTACGAAAGTTGCGTAAAATGGAGAAAAGAAATATGTAACTTTTCTAATAGGATAATAATGACTTAAAATGACCTATAATGTCTAGGCTGGGCTCAGTCTAGTGTCGATTGGTATTTAATGTCTTTAAACTTAAAACCGTAAGCCTAAAAATCAAGGAATGATTTATAAAATCAAGGAATGATTTTTGGTCAAAGGAGGAGGGAAAAATATGTTGACTTATTCCAAAAATATGAAAACTCAAATTGTCTTAGAAACGCGGTGCAGGTATAGGTTAAGGTTACAGCTAAGTAAAAGTGCTTAAAAATGAGAATTCTTGTTTCCCACGGCCGAGGTTTATTTGGTCATATTTTTCTTAGTCATGATTAATTCTATAATTAATCATGAGAGTACTAAACATTTTTCTGATGCGGGGAAAATTAACGCGGTTGAGTTTCGTTGTGCGTAGGATTTTTAAATGACGTTTTAACCTAAACGTATATTTCCTTAATAACTTTCGCGAAAATGATCTGATGAGTGTCAAACTTTTATTTTGCCATGGAAATGATTTATCATATGAGAATATGAAATAAAAATCAAATTTCGGAAAGTGAATAGTAAAAGTGAATAGTAAAAATGAATAGTAAAATTTTCGGGAATAGAAGTTAACCTGAAAATGTGAATTGCTACAATATTTCTTTGGATCGATGGGTTTCCCAAACAAATCAGCACCTATTTTTGGTGAAGTGACCATTGGTGTACCAACAGAATCACAGTTTTCCATTCCATGTTTTTTCAAAATCTCTATTGTATATTTAGATTGATTGATAAAAATACCACGAGGGGATTGATGTATTTGTAAACCAAGAAAGAATTTTAGTTCCCCCATCATGGACATTTCAAATTTGCTTTTCATGAGATTTTCAAAATGTTTTGAATGGTTAGGATTGGTTGATCCAAAAATTATGTCGTCCACGTAAATTTGAACGATCAAAATGTCATCTTTGAATTTTTTGATAAACAAGGTGTCATCAACCGTTCCTTTGGTGAAATTGTTTTTGATCAAGAAAGATGATAGTTCGTCATACCACGCTCTTGGAGCTTGTTTTAAACCATAAATGGCTTTCTTAAGCTTGTAGACGTAGTCTGGATGATCTTTGTTGATGAATCCCTGTGGCTGACTCACATACACTTCTTCTTTCAGAGTTCCATTCAAGAAATCTGTCTTAATGTCCATCTGATAGACTGTGATGTTTTTGTGAGCGGCATAGGCTAAGAAAATCCGGACTGCTTCAAGTCTAGCTACAGGCGCGAATGATTCTTCGAAATCTATCCCTTCTTGTGGATATCCTTTAGCCACGAGACGAGCTTTGTTACGAATAACAATCATTTCGTCATTCAGTTTGTTCTTCTACAACCACTTGAGATCAAGAATACGTTAATCAAGTGGTCGTTCAACAAGTTCCCAACTATCATGTAACTGGTATTGAAGAATTTCCTCCTTCAACGCTTTAATCCAAGGGTTTTCTGCCATTGCTCCCGAATGTTCTTTGGTTCTTTGAGGCTTATTGAGCGAATGTAAATGCACAATTCGAGATCAGTGGCAAGTTGTCTCCTTGTCTGAACTGGCTTTGAAGGTTCACCAATAACGTGTTCAATTGGATGGTCTTTTGTCCATTTGAATGTAGAAGGATACCTTGGGTTTAACGTATGTGTGTTAGACGGTTCTTGTAACCGTGAAGAAGACTCAGCAGAGTCTGTTGCGAACGGGTTTTCACATACTTCTTCTTCTTCTAACACAACATCGTTTGAATTATTTGTTGGTTCTTCTTGAAAATTTGTGTTTTGGTTTTGCTCATCAACTCTTGGTAGATCAGTCTCAATAACTGGACTTGTTGGAGTAGACGTTGATGATGCTGAGGGAGTTGGTGCTTCAGCTTTGATTGTTGTAGATGCATCTTGTGATGGTGGTGGTAGTTGATGGTTTTGAGCGGGTGCAGCGGAATGTTGTTGAGATGCATTTGTCGAAGTTCCACCATAATATTCATCAAACATTAACTCGAAGAAATTTTCCAGTTCTTGTTTTGAAGGTTTGTCCGTGTTTGTTGAATGAGCTCCTTGAGGCACGAGTCCTGAACTAATGTGTCCAAAAGTCTGTATGTTTGGTGCGGGTCCTAATCTGGTTTGATTAGAAGCCATTGGATTAAGCGCGGGTTCTAGAGCGTATCTCTCAGAAGCCATTAATGCTAGAGGATCATGCTTTTTAGCAAGCAATTCAACCCTTACTTCATTAGCTTCAGCTTGATTTTGCTTCAAGAAGTCGTACAGCTGATCATAAGTCACTTCATGCAAATTCTTTGTCTGATAAACAATAGTGACGTATCTTCCCCATTCTGGTTGCAACTCATTCAGAAAATTGGTGTTGTTAGCAATATTTGTCTGACTGAGGTTGTGTCTTGATAAATCATTCATGATCTTACAGAACCTGTGGTAGTACGACTCTATGGATTCACCAGGAATTGAAGTAAACTTGCGAAGTTCCTTAAGTAATTGTGTTTCCATTTCCTGTTTCCCGATGTCTGTCCCATACATTAACCTCTTGACTCTTTCCCAGACTGCATGAGCACTTACTTCACTGTCAACAGTAGCATAAATGGTTTCAGGTAAACCAAGAACGACATAATGAAATGCCTGATCATCAGCTTCAATCTGTTTTCTGTCTTCCATAGTGTATCTAATCTCATTCTGATCTCTATAGAATGGTTGCATGGGTGGGGTTCCATTTGGATCTCCAGGGTCTAGTACTTGTATTGGTTTGAAGGGTCCATCCACAATGGATTTGATAAGAAATTTTCCATTTGGTTTGCTCTTAAGATAGCACATCATACGACTAGCCCACTGTGAGTATCCACCCTTTGACAGCATGGGAGGTCGGTTTTCGGCACCGGCAGCATGAATATCTTGTTGTGTTGCCATGGATTGACTTCTAAGTGAAAAGTTGTTCTTAGGATCTTTTGAAAGATAACAAAGGTTGTTATTGAAGATTAGATGGTTTTGGTGAAGTTGAAAATTCGTTTTCAGTAATTATTTTAGTGATTTCGTATTTTCCCTCCAAAAATAAAATTTGAAAATTTTCTCGCCCAAAATTTGAAAATCACTATTAAATGCAATTCTAAGGTTACCAGAAAATTTTGAGTTTTATAAATTTGGACGCCAAATTTTACCCAAAAAAATTGAATTTTTGTCTAAAAATTTGAATTTTCGGCCGAAATTTTCAACGTTATACCAAACTTTGAATCTCGCGTAAAAATTGAACGTTTAGTCTCCCCTAAAAAGTAAATTTTACTCAATTTTTTTTTTTGGGTCTAACTTGAATAATATCTATTAGCAGGAATTAGAATTTCTAACTCGCATGAAATTCAAACTCGCAGGAATTAATAGTTTCTAACTCGCAGGAATTAAAGTTTCTAACTCGCAGGAATTAAAGTTTCTAACTCGGTAAGTTATCTTGAAGTGTCTAACTCGGTATGTTTCACATAAACTCTAACTCGGCATTTCTTGTAGAAAGTGTAACTCGGTATATCTTGATGCTTGTCTAACTCGATAAGATCTCAAATCCCAAACTCGATAAGTCTCTAACTCGGTAAATAGAATGAACTTGGGCAGAGTTTCCCTTGGATATTAGCCACAAAGAACCTTACTCGATATACGATAAGGGTGTTAGCTAACTCGCTAACTGACTAACTCGCCAAAACTTTCTAACTCGCTAAACTTAACAAGTCTAACTCGCTAAGAAAAAGTCCAAACTCGCTAAAAATCTGACCTAACTCGCAAATATACGTATGAACAGTAACCTGATGCTTAAAAAAGCCGGTTTTTCACCAAAAAACGATCTAAAACAACCTAAAATTATCCCTAGGCGATTGATACCACTTGTAGGACCGTAGAACAACCTTAATCACTAAAGAATGAAGCTTAATTCTAGAGAGAGAAAGTAAGTAAAGAGAGAGAGAGAGAGTGGGAACTCTAGTGTGTGAAATAATGACTTTGATATAACTAAGAGAACCAACCTCTCAAATAAGGTTTACAAGAGTATTATAGTGCTTGTCTAGGGCTTCACATATGTTTGATATTATTACATAACTAGCCCTTAGACTTTATAAATTCATGAAAACATTAGTAAAACTTCATCATAATAATATTCTAAAGCAACCTATTACACAATATTAATGACCGACACTTATAAATAAAATAAGATCCTAACACTCCCCCACACTTAGGTGTTAGAAATAAGAAAGTAAGAAGATGAGTGCTTTGTTTTTGTTAACCGAGTCACGAGCTTGACTCGGCCCCGAATTCATTGGTCCATGGGGAAGCAAGATGTGGAAGAGAAAATCTCCATCGGACTTTCATTCAAGATGTTTGGATAAACATCAAAGTGCTTGAAAGTTCCACACCGATGAGATATACCCTAGTTTCTAAGAATTAGGAACCATAAGCGGTGATGCCGGGTCAAAGATAGTGTCCTCACTCCCGAAGGAGTGAAGAAAAGAAGAAATCACATCATTTGTGATGGGATGAAGAAGGGATTCAACATTTAAGCTCTTTTGTCTTAAAAACATTCCGGGAGGGAGGGTCGGGTTTAAGTAATCATTGAGAAACTTCTCATGATAAAGCATGTCTCTCCCCGGGTCATGATCAAAGTAATCATACTTCGATGGAAATATGATATCATCATTAAGATAGAATAGAGGGGAATCACTTTTCTCCATAATTAAAAGTTCCTCGGATGAGGTTTGTAACTTAAAATTCTTATCGGGAGTCATTTTCATTGTAGAATGAGTTTCTCCATCATCGAGTATTCCTGGATTGAACACTTTGTCTTCACAAAAAAAATGATGCTCGTTGGAAGACTCGACAAAGAAAAGGGAATCACCCTCGGGTGATTGAGGAGATAAGTCATTAGAAACAATTGTCGGTCCTTCAATTATGGTTTTCATTTTTTGTTTCTCATCATCAAAGTTTTCATTATCAGAAGGTTCGCCATACAAAAGATTTTTCCATTCATTTTGATTGACTCCAAAATCAAAGAGTTCATCATCACTTTGTGAATCACTAAGCTTGCTGCTAGGATAAGAATCAAGTGATGGATTATGATATAGAAGATTTTCAATTTCTTTAAGATCGGCTTCAAAGTCAAAGATGTCATCGTCACTTCCCGGTGGAAGTGGATTGACGTGAGCGAGTTCATCACCGAACTCCTCAAGAAGAGAATCAACATTAGAAGTGGTACTGCCACTACTATGCTCTTTGGATTTAGGGAATTTAGAAAAATGACCATCGGAGGAGAAATCAACAACATCGATGCTCTTAACATGGTGTTTCTTATGTTTAGAAGCATCGGCATGAAAAATCATTCTTTCATCGTCAATCCTCAAGGTCAAAGTATCCTTGTAATGATCAACTAGGGCTTTTGTTGTACGCAAAAATGGTATCCCTAGGATAAGAGGGACTCTTGGGTCAGCTTCATAATTAAGTACCACGAAGTCGGCTGGGAAGATAAACGTATTCACACGAACAAACACATCTTCGGCTATACCGACTGGGTGAGTAATCGATCGATTAGCTAACTCTAAGGTCATACGAGTCGATTTGAGGTCTCCTATTCCAAGTTGTTCATAAATCGACAAAGGCATGAGGTTTATGCTTGTCCCTGAATCAGCTAGGGCATTGCAAACCTCTTGATCTTTTAAAGAACAAGTAATGAGGAATTTTCTAGAATCTCCAAGCTTCTCGGGAAGCTTTTTGAGAATGAAGGCTGATCATTGAGCATCAATTGGTGTTTCAGCCAATTCAAGCAATTTTTCCTTATTGCTAAAAAGATTCTTGAATGTAGAAGCAAATTTCGGCATATGAACGAGAGCATCCATGAAACTAATATTGAAGTGTAGTTTTTGAAAGATATCAAGAAACTTCTCCATTTGTCTATTAGTTTTATCATGGAGTTTCTGCTCATTAAGCCTTGAAGGATAAGGAAGTGAAGGCTTATAATTTTTCTTTGGAACATCTGGTTTCGAGATTGTAATTTAGACCACCGGAGGTTGGACGTGTGCGGTACATTGAGTGATTCAAGAATGCACCTTGTCCTTGGTCACCTCGGTCTCTCGAATCACTTCCTTCACCGAAGAAGGAGTAGGAATCGAGGGTCCATCATAAGCAACACTACTTCGGGTGGTGATAGCATTTAACTCTTCCTTCGGGTTGGGAATGGTATTTCCCGGGAGAGTACCCGAAGTAGAAGGTCGGCTCATTTTGAACATAAGGCTAGCAAACATATTTTCAATTCTGCTTTGAGATTGTTCAATTTTGTTGTTTGTAGCTCGAATTTCATTTTTAAGCTCATTACCTTGCTTAATCATTGAATTTTGGAAATCACTTTTCAAAGTGTTGATTTGATTTTGCATAGCCGTCACATTGGCCTCATTTTGCATAATATACCTAGCAATTTCACTTGAGGGACCAATCGTGGCTTGGTAATTAGGAGCTTGATACCCTTGATTGAAATTGACTCCTTGAGTCGGGTATTGATTAATCGGGGCTTGATATTAGTTTTGAACATTTGGCCCACGATTTTGGATGTTTGATTGAGAAAAGCCGGGTGGACCATTTTGAGTGTTGGCACGGTAAGTCAGGGTAACTTGAGGATGGTATTGATTACCTCCTTGGTTTTGAGTCCCGACTATGGCATTAACTTCAAAAGGATTGCCATCGGTGGCAGTGCAATTATAGTATGCATGTGGACCACCACAAGTAACACAAGTTTCCACCACCGCTTTTACTTGAGCGGGTGGAGAAGTTTGTGGTGTAGATTCTTTCTTTTGGGAGAGAACCAATGCATGAACAGCTTCCATAAGCTTGTCAATCTTAGCATCGATGCCAGAATTGTTCGGAGAAGAAGTAGAGGTAGAAGCACTTGTTTGTGTAACAACCATATTGCTTCGGGTAGTGCGGATCTTAGACTTAGTCTCGATGATTGCCAAAGCATCTTTTGTAGTCCGATTCAAGAAATTACCACCGGCGGCGGCATTGAGAGAATCTTGATCGGAATGGTTCAAGCCATTATAGAAAGTATCAAGTGGATGAAGATCGGAAAAACCATGGTGAGGACGTTTGCGAAGAAGATCTTTGAAACGATCCCATGCCTCACTAAACGACTCATCATATTTTTGAGTAAACTTTATTTTTTAGGGAGGAAAGAATCCATTCACAAATTTCGACACGATGTCTTCCCATGTAAGAATAGAACGAGGGGTTTGTTTTTCGAGCCAAATCCGGGCAGCCCCCTCGAGAGAAAAAGGAAAGAGAAATAATTTGATTGCTTCTTGAGGGACGTTCCTACACTTGATGGTTGATGTGATTTTGTTGAACCATCGAATGTGGGATTGAGGATCATCCCTTTCAAACCCGTAGAATTGGTTTGAAGTCAACAAGTTAAGCAATGCCGGTTTAAGCTCAAAAGAATCGGAAACAATTGTCGGGACAACGATGGCTTCTCCGTAACCTTCGTTAGGTGCTTGGAGAAGCTCGAGCATAGTGCGTCTTCGATTATTGGGGCAGTACGAATCTCGGGTTTGACTATTGGGGCAGCACGTCTTCGATTACGTCTACGATATCGTTGAGTCATTATTGTGGGAGATTCAAGAAAGGGATTCGATGACGTAGAAGAACGGGTGCTCATGCACCAAAAACATAATTTAAAAGAAAAAGAAAAAGGAAAATAAATTTGGAAAAGAAAATCTTTTTGGTTTTTTGAAAAGTTTTTTGAAAACTTGAAAAATATAATATTTTTATTAATCGAGTTGTTAATTGCTCGTTTCCTTTTAGATCACGTGAGTTGTAATCTTCAAGTAATCCGGAACAAATAACTCACGATCGGTTTTGTTAGTTTTTTGATTTTTTTGGTGTTTTGAATACTTTATGAAAAGTATTGTCGACGTTTTTGAATTTTGATATATATATATATATATATATATATATATATATATATATATATATATATATATATATCACTAGGCAAATTAGAAAGTCGATGCTCATATAACTGCTTCTTGCTATATATATATATATATATATATATATATATATATATATATATATATATATATATATATATATATATATATATATAAGATACGAAAAATAACTTCCGAGGAAGGATCTCAAGTCACTAATCGTCGACCCGTGACGATATTGTCGCAACACGCCTCCCCGGCAGCGGCGCCAAAAATGATTTGATTGGCTTGTCGTTAACCAACCAAATAGGGGAGAAGAGGATCAAGAATATCGAGAAAGATTACCTCGAGGGTAATAAGACGTAAGAATCACAAATCAACCTTTCCTTAAAAAGGTTAACACGTAAATCCTACGTATACGATATTTTGAAGAGTACCGGGTAAGAGATTTCCCGGGTCGTTTCCCGACGAGACGTGAATTGAGGATATCGATTAGGGTTTAAAGTGCTTGATGGACGGGTTTTTGAATTTGGAATTTAAACTACGGAAATACGAATAACGAACGAAAAATAAAATGAATGCAACAAAAACGCAAATGTAAACAAGAGAGGCTAAATAAAACTCAAACTATACTTAAAATGCTAAGGGAAAAATAATCGGGAGCTAAGGGAATCCTAAAACGCAATCTAAGTTAAAAACATAAAAGTTAATTAAAAAGAACGTAAGTGCGCGAAATAAAACGTGATTTTTAAGCTACGCTAACCCTATGGGTGTAAAAATGGTTTTTCTACGTTCTTAATAATAAAAGAAAATTTTGAAGAAAAGAAAAATATTTTTTTTGCTTTTAAAATTTTTGAATATGAATTAAAAACTAAAATAATAAAATAAATCCTAGAAAAATAATAAAACAATTTGGAAAATTATGAAAGTTTTTTGGAAAGTCTAATATACTATAAATGAGCTAGGAAAAATAAAAAGTTGAAATAAGCAACAAAATTAAGCAGGTAAATAAGCAGATTTAAAGCTGACTAGTTAATATTAAGCAAAACAAGCTAACACTATAATAAGTATTAAACTAAACAAAACAAAACAAGAATCACTAAGTAGAGCAGTTGGAAAGGGGATTGCTTGTGTCTGTGTGGTGAGTCTGTCGACCAGGGATCAAATCTGGCCAAACCCACTTTTTGCAAAATATTTTTTTTTTTCAATTTTTATTATAGAAACTGGTTAAGCAGATGAAAATAAGCATTTTATACAACTATAACTTTTTTAGAAACTGAGTAAATAAGCAATTATAAAAGCAAATCAAAGGCAGTTTGGGGTAAAAAGCTAAATAAAGGGAATTTAGGATCTAAAAAGCTAACAAAAAGCTATATATAAGCTACACTATGGGGAAAAAGCATAAGGAACACTATGGAAAACCTAATAAAGCACTAAAGGGGGGAAATAAGCAGTTGAATAACATGCCAAAAAGCTTTAAACCTAATCCTAGACTACTACTATGACTGTAAAAGGGTGAAAAACAGCTTAGGTGGCCATGTTTGGGGGCTTATTAAGCTGCTAAAAAAAATTACCAAAAATAATCTAAAAATATCATCAAATAGAAAATCTACCAAATAACAAGTAAATTAAATTTCAAAGGAATAGGCCAAAAATTAAAGAAATTAAAAATAGAGGACACATGCTGTTTGGCCACTTTGGTTCACTGATGCAATGGGTGGTTTTGGGTATGCAAGTAAATTTTTGAGTTAAGAAGCAAACTACCAGGTACCAAAAGCTTGTCCTATCCTATTTGAAACTATAATGAACAAAAATTACCACTAACTAATCCTAAATAGAATCTACCTTACTATCTAATTAAAAACAGTTAAAGAAAAAAAGTTTTGAAAAATAGAGTGGAATAGTATAAAACTTTAAGAAACTGAGAAACTTGACTTGAAAACTACTAAATACATTTAAGCAAAGCCAAATCAAAGTTTGAAAAGTGGTAAAATAAGATTTTGAAAAAAGAAAAGAGTTGTGCCAAACAGTCCCTTAAAAGGGAGCTGTTTAAGTTTTTGGTTAAAAATAGGTTTTTAGAGCTGAATTATTGAAAAGGGTTGGTATGTTAAACTATATGTAAACTAAGTAAGGTCAAATGAACAAGGAATAAGCATTGGAATGAGCTGAAAAGCAATAAGCTGAAAAAGGCTATAAGTAAAATAAACTTAGAAATTTTTATAAATCTGAAAATAAAAGTACAATGCTGAATGTAAATAGACAGAAATTTAAAGGACAAAATAAAAGCTAAACTAGAAAAATGGTCTAAAGAAAATGAAAAAAGTTTTTTGCTAAATGTAGAGGTCCTTTTATACAAGTCCTGAGCTAGGGTTTCTCTTCATTGCTTTGACTTCTTCTACATGTGTTTCTTCTGTGAGGGAAAGAAGGCATGCAATCGACTTGTGCTTTTTCAAACTTAATCTCAGCCATTGGTCTAGCTTGGAGCCAAAGGAGTTATTGCAAGCCCTTGGATCAATTCTGAGTTGTGGATTGCTGAGATGGCTTGGATAGCATGTGATTGGGGAGGGGACCATGGGATGAGCTGGAGTTTTGGACTGTTGCAGGGAGAAAGTGATAGGGTGGGGATGATTTTATTGGCGGGTAAAGGTAAAGGGTGAGTTTGACTGTGCTAAGTCAAGTGGGTAAAAACGGGGTGATTAGTTTTAGGTTTCTGGGTGAGTTGGGTTAACAGCTGTTGTAGTGGGCTGGTGAGGGTTTGATGTTAAGTATGATGGTGGGCCGAATGTGAGGTGGTGTGGATTGGATTAAAGATTTGGGTTGGATTGGTGTAACGGGTTTTTGGTTTAGTTGTTTTAGGTTTATTAGTAACTTTAGTTTAGGTATTATTAGTATTAGATTTGTAACAAAAGTATGTTTTTGTAAAAGAAATAAATTTTGTAGTTTTTCCTTTTTTTAATAATAATAACAACAATAATAATAACAACAATAATAATAATAATAATAATAATAATAATAATAATAATAATAATAATAATAATAATAATAATAATAATAATAATAATAATAATAATAATAATAATAATAATAATAATAATAATAATAAGTAAACTTAAAATTATAAAAGGTTTTGTCAAAATGTTTTTGGGATTTTATTTGGAAAATGGTTTTGAAATGAAAAGGTTTTTGAGTTTGGTTTTTGAAAATGATTTTTTCATTTAAGCTTCGGGGTAAAGGGGTAAATTGGTAATTTGGTGTCGGGTGAGGGTGTTTTGGTCATTTTGGGTTAAGGTTAAGGTTAAAAGGGTAATAAGGGTTTCGGTGTGGTTTTCCATACCTCCCCCTGTGTCACACTCCCGGGATTGACTTCGGCATTGACTTCTTGGCTTTTTCTTCGTTTTCTCTTCAAAATTGTGTCGAGTCGATCCGGTAATGCTCCAATATGCTCCGATTTCCCATCCATGCTCCGTTGTGCTCACTTTTGCCTTGTTTCAATCCATTTGTGCCTGAAATACACAAAAACACACTCCAAGGATATTTGTAACATTATATGGTCATTATTTTTCGTTTCGGTGGGTTTTTCGGGCCTAAAATGATGAGTAAAAGGCCACTCATCAATACCCCTCGTCTCAGCCACAAATCTAAACGGTCCCTCTTGTTTCATCATTTCCATCGTCACAACCAATAATAATAATAACAGAAAATAATAACAAGGATAATAATAATACAACCACACAAGAGATATAAGCAACACAAGAACAACAATGGTGCCGTGAGCCTTTGCTCATGATTTGAACCTACTCGACCCGCACACTACACAATTTTGATACCAAACTGGTTATATTGAATCCAAAAACATTTTTGTTTAGGAATATACCAAAACCCATTAATATTTCAACCCAAATAATAAGCTTATACTCGGTTTTGACTCAGGGTTGAGTCAAACCCACGAGAAACCACGTTTCTTTACCTTTTCCTTGAAGATTTACAAAACTAGAGCAAAAATAACAATGGTGGTGGCGATTTGGACGGCGATAAGCGAACAAAAGGGGTGTTGGAGGTGGTTTTTGAGCGCGTGAATGGTGCAAGGTGATATAGGAGATGGTGTCAAGTGTTTTTATGGTGGTGGTGTAGGTGGGTGAGCGGTGGTGGTAACAAAAGGTGGGAGGTGATAAAGGAGATGATGATGAGTGCTCTTAGGGTGGTGATGATGTTGGGTGGCCGGCAGTGGTGGCGTTGCAGGGTGATGTATGGTGATTTTAATGGCGCGTGAGTTGTGGGAGGTGATAAAGGAGATGATGATGAGTGCTCTTAGGGTGGTGG
Organism: Artemisia argyi; assembly: GCA_030686995.1. Taxonomy (NCBI): domain Eukaryota; kingdom Viridiplantae; phylum Streptophyta; class Magnoliopsida; order Asterales; family Asteraceae; genus Artemisia; species Artemisia argyi. Next base: position 107,714,485 of record CM060688.1, on the reverse strand, counting down.
TGATGTTGGGTGGCCGGCGGTGGTGGCGTTGCAGGGTGGCCAACGGCTGAAAAATATAGAGAGAGGAGGGAGATGAGGTATATGTGATAAATGAAAAGTAAGGATTAGAGTTAAGGGTTTATAACCCGCAAATTGCAAAAGAGTCCCTAGATTTTCTATTTTTCATAAAGGGTGCCAAAAACAAAGACTCACGATGCAATAATTTGTAAATTCTCTCGAAAATGCATACTTTTAGTCACAAAAAGAGATACTAAACATCGCCAACCACTGATCACTTTAAATATGTTCTCCCATAAAATTTGATAATACATACGTTAATAAGTTAAAACGTAACGTTTTATTATTTATTTTTGACGAAACTCATTCGAGACTAAATAAAATGCGTCACCACTATTCCCGAGTTTATTCAAATCGTTTCATCATTCGTTAATCATAAATCTCAAGTATTTCATTTTAGAAAAGCGTCTATTAAAATCAACGTAGTCGTTAATTGTTTGTTTCGCGTTTTATTAGGATTTCTAGCGCTGAAGTCACACAGTGCCTAAAATGTGATATACGAGCTAATTTAATTCATTTAATCACCTTATTTGCACGCATTAATCCTTCTCAATTGAACAATTACCTCATAATCTTAACGGATTTATATTTTCTAGTTTAGATTTTATCTTGTTGTTTATCACAAAGTTACGAATTTTACCAGTTGTTACATAAATGCTCCACAAGGCCTTCTCGAAGATCGTCGTGCAATTTTCTATCTTTTTTTTGTTGCTTTTTCTAACATGTAAATCACATCTTTCGACCCAAGTGTATGGTATGTTTGGCCTTGGATCAACGAAAAAATCTCTAAAATTCACTTCAAACTCTTCGTCTTTCAATATCATGTTGTGTAACATTATACAACAATATATGATTCTTTTCAAGGCGTTGATTTCGTAAGCACATGCGGGTTGTCGCATAATTCCCCAACGACCTTTTAGAACTCCGAAATCTCGTTCAATATCTTTTCTAGAACTTTCTTGAATTCTTTTAAATTTCAATTTTTTTTCAGACCTTGCAATAGTAAACGTTTTGACAAACACGAACCATGTTGGATAAATGCCGTCGGCTAAATAGTAACCTTTCTTGTATGTACGTCCGTTTACTACAAATAAACATTCTGGAGCTTTACCGGCAAGTTCATCATCAAATAACAGGGAACCATATAACACATTAAGATCATTATTTGGCCCCGGAACCCCAAAATATGCATGCCAAATCCATAATTTTTGATTCGCAACCGCTTCTAACTTAAGAGTTGGGTATTTATGATCACGTCTTTTGAATTGAGCATGTAAGGCATTAGGACATTTTTTCCAATCCAATGCATACAATCAATACTCCTGAGCATTCCCGGGAGTCCATGTTTTTTTTTTTTTGTGCAATGCATATATTTTTTCAATATCCGCTGAAGTGGGCTTTCTTAAATACCTTTTAACGTATAAAATATGTATGCATTTATTAAAGTTCTCTAAACACTGTGGTGAACAACGTTCACCAATTTGTAAGTATTTATCAAACGCATCAGTCGCAGTGCCGTACGCCAATTGGGGATGGCGGATGTGCACTTCAAAAGAGGACAAATACTTAAACGACCGGTAGCATCGTAACGTTTTCTAAAAAAATAAAAGTACTCGGAAATAGGTCAAACATCATAGCTTAAGATATTGTTGACTATTTTATTAAAAAGTGTAGAACTCATATGATACCTTCGCCTAAACTTCTCTTCCGTATACTTAGGTGGAGTGTCACCATCTCCAAAATAGTCGTCGATTAAATATTGTTCCGCCTCTTCTCGATCACGTGGCATGAATGCCCTCGTCCTCTTAATAGCCGATTCAGATCCCCCGGCTTCTTGATCACACAAACCTAGAAATTGTTCATATGCCGTACAACCCTGGATATATCGATCCAGGTCGTTTTGAAGATAAACAACATAATGGTTGTAGGTGGAGAAGTTGTTGGGATTGTTTGGATCCATAGTTGAAAGAAAATTAAGTATTATTGAAGTAGAAATTAAATTGGAAGAGTTTGTGAAAATTGATAGAACAAATGAGGTATTTATAGAAATTTTAGAGGTAAAATTTTTGAAAATGATTGCATTTTGGCTATATAGCCGTTACAAACATTCAAAAAACTGCATAACTAGCTGTTGGTTTATATTAAAAAAGGCGTCGGCTGGTAAATAAACCTTTGGCGCAAGTCTTGTAGTCGTGCGCCGTTCTCCAATTTGGGCTGATGGGTTTGGCGCCACCAATGGCTCGACAGTACCTCCGCCTTTAAATATAAGAAATAGTAACAATAGCTCCAATGGCCGTTGATAACAACAAACTTTTCATAAAGTCTGCTAATATTAAAACATATTTAGAAACATGTTTCATATTTTTTTTGCTAATATGACCAATGAGAATATCAAACTCAATTTGTGTGTGCGAAATTATAAGAAGTTGTTAGTGATTTTTAAAGTTTTTTGTTTTTTTTTATTTTTTTTTTATTTTTTATTTTTTTTTTTCAATTCTATATTTTCTTAACATAGATTTTGAAAATTAGTTATTAACAACAAAGCAAAACTTTTAAATCCATTATGGTTGTGTTTGGTGACCCAGATTATTGAGAGATTATGGGGGCTACAACTTTTTTTTTCACAAAATAATCTATTGTCTAAAAAGTAGTATCGTTTGGCTGCTAAGATTAAGAAAGATTATAGGAAAAATAATCTCTAAAATTAAAAGTTCATCCAACCAGCTTTTTAGAAAGGACTAGAGATTTTTTTTTTTTTTTTTTTTTTTTTTTTAAATTACCATTTTAACCTTCAAAAAACTCACGTTCATTATAAATCATAATAAAACCCTAATTTAATATAGAATGTTCATCGTGGATGATAATTTAACATCATTTTAACGTTGTTTGTATTTTTACATGGATTTTCATGCAATGCTACATATTTATGATTTATATCAATAATTATATTTACAATTCTTATTCATATTGGGTTTGTTATTTGTATGTCCAATGACGTCATTTTACACTTTTAATCTAAAATTACAGCTAGTTTGCCAAATATTACAAAAAAAAAAAAAAAAAAAAAAAAAAAAAAAAAAAAAAAAACTACATTTTTAATCCTTTTTCAGCACCAGCATTGGCAACAGCACAAGCTATTTTTGCCAAACACGCCTTTTTGTATTTTAAAGATCTCTTGAGTTTGGTACAAGAACAAGTTAGCACGTAACTCATTGAGCATTATATTTTAACGTTTTTACATCATTTAGTCTCCGTAGCCAAGTTGACACCCTAAACGCGAAGCTCGCATCTGCTAATTCAGAGCGTGTCAACACGGTGAAAGAGATCATTCCTCATGTGGTTAAGAAGTTGTTGCTTTGTGACGACTTCAGCCTTGCTTTGGCCACCGTGCCATTTTGACGGGCCGGTCACAAGCTTTAGAGGACGTGTTGGTGATGGGCGTTCTTGGAAGTTGGAATTATTTCCCCTGCAGAGCTTTATAACATAGCCATTGATGATTTTTATCATGTCAAGTTCCCCTACATTGCATCTTTGGTTGAAAATGCAGACAAGAGCCTATCGGAGTCAAAGTCCATCCAACCTCCATCCTTAGACAAAGAAGCTCTTGGTGCCTCCCAAGTCGCTGGGTCCAAGTAATTTAAACCTTGTTTATGTTATAAGAAGGGTGTGTTTTGGTACCCTTGTTCACAACAAAATGGTACCCAAAGGTATGAATATGACATAAATAAGACAACAAAATAAGACACATTATTCCATTCTTCCATTATGGGATGTGTGTGACATAAATAAGACACAACAAAATGGTACCCAAAGGCATAAATATGAAAAAGTTTCATAACTTTGGCTTCTCACCAGAAACTCTTAATCTCTCCATGACAACTCGAATTCGTTCTGATATATCGATGTACAAACATTTTTGTGCTGCCTCATTTAACGTCTCAAAAGGCGGCCAACCCTCGTTTTGGATAGAAGATAAATTTCTAGACTTTGTTAAGGCTGCCCGCTTCAACTCGGCAATGTCAAATTCTATTGGCTCACCAACGATTATTTTGATGTCCTTGTTCCATAATGGTATAGGAGGTCGCTTGCCAAACATATATTTTTCCGGCATCACCTTTAAAAGAAAATAGTAGTATTAATTATATAAAATTTGGTATAATTCCTAAACTTGGTACGCATTTGGGTAAAAGAGTTAGGTAGTCTCGTGAATTTCAGGGCCTTGTGCTGTAATTGAACATGAAAAATCAAATACTTTTAAAAAGCATATTCTAAATGCAATTGTTATAGACGTCCATAAATTTATAAACAGTTGACAATATGTCTTCATGGTAATTTATCTAACATATATGATTTTTCAAATGCATAAACATAGTAACAAATCACCTTTTCCCATACATTTTGACTATACTAAAAACTGATACTGTAGTTTTTTTAGTACTACACAAATACAAAATCTGTCTGATGTTCTGTTTTCTAACTAATATGTACTCGTACAAATACAAAATATTGCAGTTATTCAGTGGCGGGCCCAAAAGAGCAAATATAATGTGGTGCCTTGAATTCACCAAGACGAAAAAAATTAGCTGTCAATGAGACAATTGACCAACAGGCCGGGCCGGGTCAGGTCTGTATGATATGAAACAAATCATTTAATGAGGAAAAGTTTGACGGCAACGTTGTTATGGATTTGATGTCTTTTAAATGATAAAAGACAAAAGAGTTGTAATTGTTAACAATATCATACATTTTCATTAGCAAAATAAGTTGCGGAGTATTTGCTTTTGATAATATTTTTTAACAGATAAACCAAAATCTTAATAATTGTATCACATGCAAAAGAAATGACAATTTTAATGATTCAACTTTTGAATTTGGCAAGAGGGTGAAGTTTTGTCATAAACTAAAAAAAGAGAAAAAAAAAATGGGTTCAAGGTTTAATAGGATTCATAGATTTTTAAGGACAAAGCACTGCACTATAATTTGACTCCAAGTTGTAAGCTACACTAAAAAAAGTATACAATAGAAAGCTTTGTGGTTTATCTTGTGGACAATATGTGCAATTACATTTTGTCCTATTTATAAAGGCTAAAAATAACACTAGTTGTGTCTCTGGTTTTCAAGCTTGCAATACCCCTACATTAAAGCAACTTCTTTTAAGTCGTTTTGCAGTTCCACTCTCCTCAACAGCAGCAAGTCCGGTCATAATTCAGGCTGGATTTTTTTTTTTTTTTTTTTTTTTTTTTTTTTTTTTTTTTTTTTTTTTTTTTTTTTTAAAGCCCAGGTGGTTCCTTACATACTTTCAAGGTAGGTCCTTAATTTTTTTACCTCTATATCGCTTCTACACGATTTGGGAGCGCCCCTGGTTATTATGTACAGGTGGTGTGCGCCCCTGGTTATTATGTACCCTGTATTAAACAAACTAAAAGTATTCCCGCTTATAGACACGAATAGGCTCCTTCTATTGTTTGTATTGTGGGAAGAACATAAAAAGTAGAATGAAGGCTAATAAAAGCTCACCCAACATCAACGGTTGAATAAAGCCATCAAAATCATTCTCTATAAATTAGGCCCTCTAAACTAACAATGAACTTAAAATGTGAGGCCTTGTGCAGTTGCGGCCGACTGCACAGGCTAATGTCAGGCCTGCCAAATGACATAAGGGTTAACAATTTAAAAAAATAGATGGGTCAAACTCTATCCGTATATGTCAAAATGGGTAAATTTAGGTTATATTGGTAACGGGTCAAATGAGCAAAACTAAAAGGTTAGCTAAAACAAAATGGGCCAGATGCATTTAATGGCTTAGAGGTAATGGGTCGAATGATTTAGAGGTCATCGAATATATAATCCAGATTTTAAAACTTCCCAAATTGTTAATGTTGAAGGGTCGAATGGGCTAAAGTAAAAGCTATATTAACCCATTCTTCACTTTGTGAGTTTTTTTAAAAATGGTTTTGTTTCTATTACCTTTGGTGAAAATGGGTTCCTTCAATTTTCTTTGTAGAATGGGGTTTGCTGACAAATTTGGCCCACCAGTTTCCACCTTATTTCACATTTTGGCTTATTGTTTCCCTAAATTTTTTATATTGAACCTTAACTTGCAAAATAGTGCAGTTTTACAGGCATTTTTATTTTTTCAAATTTTATTTAAACTCTTATGTTCTACTTTTACTTGTATGCTTTATATACATATATATATATATATATATATATATATATATATATATATATATATATATATATATATACTTGTACGGATGTACGCTACTTTCTACTCGGTTGATACAAATGAAATGTGCAAAACTCAATTAATGTCAAGTACGTGAGACAAATCTGCCTTAAATAAATAAATTACATGTAAAAGGTTTATCTTCAATGGGTTTTCGGAAAGAGTTGATTAAAATATAAAATGAAAATTGGAAACAAAAGAAGGATGTATAAAAAAACTCTTTTAACAGTTGATAAAATCAAAATATAAAATGAAAATTGAAAATAATAAAGGATATATAAATATTTTTCTTTTAATAGTTGATAAAAAAATGAAAATTGGAAATAAAAAAGGATGTATAAACATTGTTTGATGTTATAAGTCAAGGGTTATAAATGAAAAATAAAAAACTGAAAAGTACGGTGTTTTTCTAAATAATGGAGCCATTGGCCAAACTAACCCATTTCTACAAAGCAAACTAAAAGCAACCCAGATTTGCAAAGCAAAACCAAAATGGAACCATTTACGCAAAAAGCTCCCATTTTGGTCAGTCACCAACTAGCAGGTCCGGGATTCGGATTTATTCAAATGCTATGTGGGAGTGTGATTTTGCCATACAAAAGTCAAAAGGTTGCATTTTATAATCTAGTTGGCTTCTTGCATCTTGTCAACAAGACAACAAAGATGATACCATGCTTCAAAAATATCAGACATTTTCTGGCATATGCATTATTGTTTCGGGATAATGACTTCTATTAAAAACAATTGAAAATCAGAGCAGAAAATATAGGAGATTACCTTCTCAAAACCATGATGGATAATTGGCAAGACAATTGGGGTTACAGGGGCACGAGCAATTAGACTGGCAGTTCCCCATTTCAATCGTCTTATGGGTTCATCTTCTTGGCATACTTTTCCTTCAGGAAACGTATGTAGCTGTTTAATCAAATACAGTACATTAAAATCAGATAAGCCATTGATGAAAGTAACGATAGTGACGAACTTCATATGTTGTTTATTATATATATTACAATGGAAACCATTCTTGCACCATGCCATCTTATAATGAATTCTAGTCCTATTTTTTTCCCTTCCAGGACATTCGATATAATTGTAATGATACAGAGAAAAACTTAAAAGTTAAAACCTATTATATCAGATCTTGTAAAACGGTTAGTTCACCATAAAAAGTTACGCGTGGCCAATTAGTGAACGCCAATGGTAATGAGTAATATTTATCAGAAATCATCATGGTGGAATTTAGTGGTGTAGAACATTCCCATCTAGTCACCATACAGACAGACAAATAGTTGTAATCATGAGAGAAACAAAGTTGAACCAACAGCAGCATTTGAACTATCACAATCAGCTCCAAATATACAGCACAGAAAAAAAGAAAAGTGGTCGCTTACACCTCTTTATTGTTCCAATTTCTAATTAATGTCAACTAAATGATATAGTGCTAAAAAAATATTGATGAAAAAAGATAATAAAAAATAAAAAATGATAGTGCTAAAAAGTGGATAGAAACAATGAAAAACCACATAGAAAAGAATAAGGTGACCAATTACTCTCAATATGCACAAGGACTTGAATAAGACAAACACTGGAAGGGCCAAAAATGGAGAGATAAAAACAGTCACGCCCTAACTTGTTAGTGATGATATGAGTTGCAAGAATTTTGACAACAGAAATATAGAATAAAGAGGATGTACCCATTCACCATCACGTAACCGATCAAGTGCTTCCATCATATGTTCTTGATAAATTCCACCACCTCTAGTAATTGGAATGCATTTCCCTGTAATTTTTTAGTATGAAAGGTGAAACAAATTTACATGTCAATGAAAAAAAAAAAAAAAAAAAAAGTAGATGTATCAACTTTACAAACAACTACAAAGCACATAAATCACAGCAATCAAATATTAACTAATTCCAAAACCAGTGGCCATCCTTTCATGGAACTATAACTGGAGGACATATAGGCATTTTGCTATATGCAATTAAGCACCAATTATTTGGTCCTTCAGACTGCATTCAACTCATACGCATTGACTAGAAGATATATCAGGCAACTATAGACTCAGATATAAAACAGTTTGCTGCATAACATCAATAATGCATTGTTTGCGTACAACACATGGTACGTAGTAGCTATTTATCACATGAATATTATTAGTAGATATCACGTAGTAGTAAAAGTGAACACAAAGAATTCACTTCTCAACATGGATTTCAAGCAAGTATTAAGATACTGAACAACATTATCAGCCACAAATATCAATTTACTCCATATGTCTTTTCTTTACCGTGATCATAACCGAGATACTAAAATAACAAAACTATGAAGAAAATTTAGGATACGTACTATCAGGCCCTGAAGCAATTAAGTAGCTGTATCAACCAAAGTAGCAGTGTGAATATGGAGTTGTTTATGTAAGACTACGTGATACCCTATCAAACAAGCAAATACGGGTTTAACCAACTACAACCTTAAACTGCATAAGATCCTTCAAAGTAAGATATGCAAGTACCAGACTGAATTGAAAACTGAACTGATTATTCAGTCCCAAACTCAGCCCTGAATCAAATACAGATTCCGAATTTTCTAATATTGCATATGTGAATTATAAACGACGTCGTTCCAAATTTGTTTATAATCAATTAAAATAGCCAATTCAGCCAGTTCTAGTTCCAAACCAGACAGGACCGATAACCAATTTTTGAGAAACTCTAGAGCAAAGAACCAAACCATATATAGGCTATTACAATTCGTCCTAGTTAGGTTCTTTAGTTTAGCCTGTCAAAAGCTATTTTTGGACATCTTTTAGTGAACGCATTCTGATATCACTCACTGATATCTACAAACATGAATGTTTAATTATTCAAGGGAACCACCAATACTACTCTCTTGATGTTCCAACTAACTATAGACTACTCAGATCATTCGATCTGACCAGCAATATATAATCACATCCCTACAAAAGTTGGCAGTTTCTATTCTTTTGGTGTCAAATTTATAGGTCTGGCATCAGCAAGAGGAAAACAGGAAGGATTCCTTGTTTTCATCAATTGCGTCGAAATATATTTTCAGGTACTAAGTGCATAAGAAACTACTAAATTTATATAAGCATCTTCTTTATTTCTTATATATAATATCATATTCTTCTAGGAGCATTCTGGTATAGTTTTTTTTTAATAATTAAGATTTATTAAGTGTTATATAACATCAACAAATATGGTTAAGCTTATAACAAAATAACAAAAGTAACAACATTCGTTTTCATTATTTCTTTTTTTCTGCCATTCCTATTGCATGGCAACTAATACATGAACAAGTGCAGGTCCAAAAATAAGCTCATGAGGATTTGTGGAGTATATGAAGCCGTTAAGTAATACACTTCCATAAGCTAAAAATTATGTGTGTATATTTTTTCACATATATCTAAAGGGCACTGTACTTAAAGTTCAACTCTAAATCTCTGGGAACTGCTTTCACTACTAATGTCAAACTTGAGCAACCTATCTTTCCTAATAAATTCATATCTTCATCTTTCATATAACTATTATCTTCCATAGTTCCATTTACTGCATTCAAAGCTCTCATTTGTGAAACGCCTCAATTTGGCTTAGGTTATAAATATCATTCATATTTGTTGAAAATATAACAATTCAAACAGAAATACGCATGACTGCAGGAGTGTATAACTAAGAGTTAATGATTCACACATAATAAAAATGTCAAACTTTGAAACAATTTGTCACACACCAAGGCGAAAAAAATATGAAAAGACCGTATTTTTGAAGCAAATGTCTTCAGCAGCAAGTACCCATCGTTGCAGGTCTGCGTTACATGTTGGGAAACCTTTAAATCCCCACATAACTGGATCATCCAACCTGTAACACCAGTCAAATTTAATAAATATTTATAACAGAAGAATTATAAATCCAAAATCTTGCAGAAAAAACTAGACGGTGGCTGTGAAAAATTTGAAAGTTGAATGATGATAATATGACATTGAAGTGAATAAAGGGTAAAACAGGTAAATCCTATATCAATAATAACCGGTTGGTTCAGGGCAGTCTCGGAAGTTGTAACCATTTGATCCTGGATAATCAATATCAGTAGGGTGTTTGGGAATGCTTATTTTCCCTGCTTATCTGGTTCTTTTTTGGTAGATCATCACAGTGATTGGATAGAGCAAACAAACATTCGGGTAAAATAAGCAGTTTTCAATCTGCAGGCTGGGACGTGAAGTTCTTGTTTCAAAGTGCTTATTATGAATAAAAGAAAAAGAGCGTTTGAGCCATATGCTTTAAATGTGTGATGACATATTGCATTTTTAAGAGAAATTAGCAATTTTGAAGTGTTTGGATTACAAAGTGCCTATTGGGTGAGAAAATAATTACTTATAAGTAAGCACATGGGGAGCTGCTTATATCAAAATGCTATAAGCTATAAGCATACGCATAAGCAAAGAATACACAATCCCAAACGCCTCCTAAAATTTACTTTTTTATTCCCATGAATTCGATTCATACTACTAACAAATTATTCTTGTTTCGAGTATCTACTTACTTTTTAGTAGATAATCAGAGTGATTGAATAAAACAAACAAACAAACATTGGGGGTAAAATAAACAGTTTTAAAATGCAGGTTGAGACATTCATTTTCAAATGTGCTTACTATTTGTAAGTGCTAATAAACAATAAGCATATCTAGCCAATTATACTTTTTTTCGGGTATTAGTACACTAGTTTTAATCACATAAGCAAATCAAAAGAATTAAGAAAGAAAGAAAGAGAGAGAAAAGAACTAACGTAGACATGTGATTGCTAACAGTAATGAGAGGAACACCAAGAGGACGAGATGTAACAAGATTTAAAAGAGTATCTTGGTTTTGAACACAAGTTGAGTTAAGGAACATAGCAACAGCTTTCGCGAATGATCCCACACACGTTATCACTGTCTTCCGAGGTATTCCTCCTAAATGACTTGCTTTCCCAGCCCACCCCATTTTTCTGACCCCCATATACACCAAATGTTGAAAAATTGAAATTACTAATACGACTATAAGCAATGGCCGTTCAAGCCCAAGAAAACTATTTATGAGTTTAGGGTAGACGGTGGGTTTATGATTAGGATTTGAATTTGGTTTAAGATTTGGATTAGGATTTGATATATTAAAAAGAAAACAATATTTAATGGTATATATGATATCTTAAAATAAAATTAAAAATTAATTATATTAAGAATGAGATAAAAAAAAATGTTTTATTATACTGATACCATAAAAGAAGATTCAGCTAGTGATCCACCTCTCTTTTTCTCAATAGAAAGAGTTATTCTATGAAAAATAATAAAAATAAAAAAAAAAATCATCGGTTTTTTCTTCTTCACATATACAAGCTAAAACTACAGCCAACAGGGTGGAAGTTGTGTCTTTAATGTAACTCTCCTCTAGCTAGGGATGGCAACGGGGCGAGGAATATCCGGGATCGTATTTACCATCCCCATCCCCGTTTCTCACTCCTATCCCCATCCCCACCCCATCCACATCGGGGAATCATTTTGCATCCCCATCCCCATCCCCATTGGGGATCGGGGATCCCCATGGGGATTCGGGGATTTTCTGCCCTTATGAATTAAGCATACAAATTACAAAAGTAATCAAAAATATAAAAATTGACTTATAAAATTGTACATAGTTGGATTAATTAAAACGTCATTCAACTTTAAAGCATTGTATATATTGAAATATCACATGTAGTATAAAAATAGAGTGCATCAATGAGCGTATTCTGACAAAATATTGGTTGGATAATACGTAGTTAGTGCTTAATATTTTTTTAATATTTGATTATTTTGATCCATTGAATGTCAAATACACATAAAAATATTCTTCAAGTTTAATACTTGTCAATATTCACTACCATATACATATACAAGTACATTTAGTATTAGTATACATATAATTTATACATATTTGTACATTAAAAGTTCGGGTTCGGGGATTTATGCTATCCCCATCCCCGCCCTATCCCCGGTTTCATAATCCGGGGAATTCCCCGTCCCCATCCCCATCCCCGGTCAACTCGGGGATTCCCCAGTCAACTCGGGTTTGGGGATCGGTTCCCTGTCGGGTACGGATTTTTTTGCCATCCCTACTAATAGTGTAGGTTGTCCTCCTCTATGTGTCTACAACTTAGGATTCTGTTGGAGTCGTGCTTGCACAGCATGATGATGATAAGAAGAAGAGAGCTTTGAACTAATTTAGCTAAGTTGTTCAATGATAATAATGCATAAAAGAAATTCACGTCTATGGAGAAAACCTGTGCAGCAGTCATAGCAGCGCTTTCAGGTTAAGTTATGGAAGTAGGGTCACAGTATATGGATACCCCTGTGATAGACAGGGATCTTTCTCTTGTTACAGGTGAACATTCTGAGGGGAAACCCGCTTTGGCCTTTTCTAATCCCATTGGGATTTCGTTAGGGGGAAGCTCTGAACCCCTCACTCTTTCTCCGAACCATAAGCCTTTGGGTGGTTGGTAAGGTTGTCAACTCTAAACGAATGATTTTATGTGAAGAAGAGGTGTTTACTATTATAAAGAATCAGATCCCGTTACAGTTAGGAAATAAAGTGTCATCCGAGAGTCTTCTTCGTCTTTTGCTAGAACTCTTTTCTCTAAAGGTAGTGAAGTGAGCCGAAGGAGAGGCTGGATGGAATTAAGCTCGACCAGCAGGAGAGGAAGCATGATCAATCCGATCTTGTTTCAGAAGCTGGTAGAGAGTAAAGAATAGAATAGGCTGTGATGCAGGGAGAGAGATTTTTGATCTTGAGAGATCCTTTGAATACGACCAGGGGGATAGAAGCCCACGGAGCGGTAGGCTAAGCCGGGAATATAGAGAGATGTGATAGATTAGCACGAGGAGGGGAAAAATCTTGGTCGTGGGATAGCAGTTTTTGAATTAGTCTCATTTGGCGTTTAATAAATAGAAGATCAAGGCAGCTTCTGCTTTTAGGTCAGCTCTTTGGCTCCTTGCTATAAAGAGTGAAGTGACCTTCGGGCGAGGAGAAAGTCAGTATGAATAGGACTGGAAACTGTATGTTTAGCTATTGGTGAGTCTATCTTTCTTGAGAAAAAAATGGAGCGACCAACCCCTCCATTTGGGTCATGAGACTAGCCAACTGTCTATCCCTGTGGGCTAACTCAACTTATAAGCTTGCTATCTTAGCATCCACTTGGGATAACCTTTCACTTGGATACGATCTAAATTCCACATTCAAGAAAGAACCAGACCAGGCTAACCAAGAGATAGGATCAGATGAAGGAGAGAGAGAACTACTATTGAAAAAGGCGAATCACTACTTCTTGTTGCTATAAAATGGTAAAATACTACTTCTTGGACTGTGCCGACACCCGAGAAGACTAATTAGAGATTTGCTAAGCAAATGAGCTTGAAAACGCTTCTCCTAGCTTGATCTTAAGTCTTATACATTAATTAAGCAATCTGACTTATATGGTCCTATCCCATTGCTTTATTACACCGGTAACTGCAGATGAAGCGAAGGACATCGATTATCTATTTAGACGAACGAAGAATAAGATAAAGGCATCTAATTCACCCGTATCTGTTGGAGGAAGGAATGGACAGAAAAATACATACTTTTTCTCCTTTCTCCCATAAAGCTTCCTTTACTGAATCTTAGCTCTTATCTTTCTTATTTATTCTGACTACTATCACTTTATAAACCGGGCCTGGATAATTAAAGCTTAACGTATCAGGGTAGTACGCCTAGAACAAAAAGGTTCGTTGTACAATTTCGGCGATTACAAAAACAAAGGAGTATATCCCTCTCCCTTAGTGTCTTTCGACTTCCGTCGTTCAGGAACAAACACTTCGCCTAATTCTTTTGAATCCCATCCCGCTTTTTCCCCACTAACTAATTACGTTATGACCACTGAACAAACTTGGTTGGCGCACATAGTTTATGCGCCGCTAATGTAGCGGCTTGTCGAGCATTTGACAAACTCACACCATCCATTTCAAATGGGATTTGTACTGTGGACACACGAGCAATCCAACCCGCAGGATTTCCTTTTCCTCTTCCCATTCTGACTTCTGCAGGTTTCCCTGTAATAGGGAGATCTGCGAGAACTCTTACCCATATCTTACCATTTCTTCGGAATTGTCTGCTCATAGCACGATGGAATTGCCCAATTATAGCTCGACGAGCTGTTCAACGGCTCGATATGAACGACGACCAGCTCTACAACTTTTAGTGCCATATCTTCTAAAACCAAGTCGTGTACCGTCCGCAACCCCTACTACATCTGCCTTTACGATATTGACAATTTCGTACGTTTCGGATATATCACGTCCCCTTTCTTTTTGACTATATGAAATCCACACTTTGACACCTGAGATTCCGTAACGAGTAGATACTTCCGCATGAGCATAATCTATTTTCTGGTTAAATACATTACTAGATATTTTTCCATACTTTTTGCATTCAGTTCTAGCTATTTCTGCACCTTCTAATCGACCTGAACAACATATACAGATCCCCTCCACCCCTTTTTCATTAATAATTGAATATACTTTACTATTTGACTAAAAATGGAGCGAAATGATCTTGTTTTGTTCCTCGGTTGAAAAGAGATATCTTGAGCAATCGGAGAAGCTCTTTGATAAATAGATTTGATCTTGACCGACTCAATTAAGTTATTAGTCTTTGTTCTATTAGACAACAAAGATTGCATTTTTTTCACTTCGTTCAAATAAAAGTTGTACCCATACGAAATTCTTCTGTTTCTCAGTATGATCTCTATCATCATCTCTATTCCTGACTTGCCTCAGTGTAACTAATTAACCAAGGGTGGTCAATAAGTTAAACCTAAGTGTGCATGCAAGTGATCAATTTATGACCCGGTGTAAGCACAGTGTTTTCCCGGGTCGTTATGTCCCAGCGAGGTATGAAATTGTATTTGTGAACATTTAAGGGATTCAGAAATTGAGGAAAGTAACAAGAATATGATTTGGATTGATTATAATAATGGAAATGAGATAAATTACAAATATTAACAATTACAGGAAATCAGATACGTATTTAAACCTAAAACATAAATTAAGATTAAAACAAACGTAACAGCGTACTGGAAAAAGGAAAATAACACATAAATAATTCTCAGGGGGTGAAAATGACTTTTTACAAACTTAATACTAAAAGAAAAATTTTATAAAAAAATAATTTTTTTTTTTAATTTTTTAATTATTTAATATTAATTAAAAACTATTTAATAACTAATTTAAAATAATTTAAATTATTAAAAATACTAAAGTAATTTAGAAAATTATGAATTTTTTTATAAAACTAATTAACCATCATAGGAATCCTATAAAATTATAAAAAGTTTATAAAAATTATAAATAAGCTAGTTTAAATATTATTTACTTAATTATTAATTAAAAGCTATTTAAATTAATTAATTATAAAAAATGGCAAATGAACAGTAAAAATTATGAAAAAATTTCTAAAAATACTTTATAATAAAAAAACCTAGGAAAAATATAAAAAGGTACTAGTGCTTATTAATAAGCAGAAATGGATTTTATTTTTGATTTTTTAATTAAAATTAATTAAACTAAAATTAATTATTAAAAATACTAAATCAAAACAGAAAATTATGAAATTTTTACACAAATACTTCAATATGACAGAAACTTAAAAAAAATATAAAAACATACAAGTGTTTATTGAGAAAGCAGAAATATAAGCAAAAAACCTAAAATAGCTTAAATAGAAGCTATCAGTTTAAATATAAAAAAGGATACTGAGAACACTAAGTCACCCCTAGCTCAGATGGTGCTCTGTGTTGGTTTGGGGCTTGGGTAACCTTGAGGAGGGGTTCGAATCCCACAACCACCTTTTATCTGTTTTTATTATTATATTTTTTATTTTCTTTTATAAAACTATATAACAACTAAAAATAAACAACTTTAATAAAACCAAACTTTTTAAAACTTAAAAATAAGCTCAGAATGAGCTCATTAGCTTATCAGTGAGGCTTATAAGGCCAAAATGGAATTTGTGGTGTGAATAAGCTAATAACAAGCTACCTACTGATCCAAAAGTGAAAATAAGCTACAAACAGATTACATGAACTTAAAATAAGCCCAAGAAAAGAGAAAAGCACTAAGGATAAGACAGAATAAGCAATTAAGAAAAAATCCAAATCCTTAACACTATGCATGCCAAAAGGGGTCACTTGCAGGCCTATGTGGGGCCTACAAATAAGCTTGGGGGTCCAAAGTGAGGGTTGATCCAATAAGCAGGCCTGGGGAGCTTCTAAATAAGCCAAGAATCAGGGAGTGGGGTCCACTAATGAGCTTAAGAGGAGCTTATGGAAATTGCTCAACACCCTAATGATTTAGAATGCTCAGTTGGTGAGGACAACTTATAGGTCAAAATAAGCTAGGGGCAAAGACTTCAAACCACAAGATAAGCACAGAACTAATAAGCTATCCTAATAAGCTTCACATAAAGCCAATGGGCTTGGGCTATGGTTCACAATTAAGCTCAGGAGGAGCTTGTGAAATTGGCTCACTTACACTGATGAGTCAGTATAAGGTACCCAGTGATGATGATCTAAGAGGCCAAAATTAAGCAAGCAAATAAGCACTCAGGTGAAATATAAGCATATGCACATAAAGCTGAGATTGTGAACTTTCCAAATTGCCAAAAAGTTCAAGCTACACTACTCTAATGAACAAATGAGAAGTTAATGAAAATGGCTCAATACCACAACACCCCTGGTGCAAGGGAGACTTTGTGCAAATAGGTCAAAACAAGGGGCTCAATAAGCAGTTTAGAAAAATCTTAAAAATAAGCAAAAATAAGGGTTTGAAAGCTGAGCTTCTAAGCTTGTTTTTCCAAGAAGTTTCAGGTCAAATGGTTAAGAGATGAATGCATGAAAAATCTCTCAATTTTGAACTTTCTGACAAAACCTAGCAATTTGACTTTTTGAGATGAACTCCAAGTTTGACTTTGGTGAGATTCTAGTAATTCTTAATGACTTACATTGAAGTTTTAAGTTAAAATGAAACTAATTTAAGCTATATAATTCACTTATGCACTGATTTGATCAGATTATGAGCCTAAATCTATAACAGGGAACTCAAAATGAAATTTTGTAAGTGATTTTGACTTTCTTTTTAAAGTACCATTGGTTTTTATGCTTGACCTGAGTTATATAGACCTAATGCAGCCTATATGAACCAACAATAACACCAATAACAATCCTTAACACATTAAAACAGTTTAAACCAAACACACATCTATGAACATTGATTTTTGATTTTTGAAGTTATTCACTGATTTGGACCATGCAACTTATCCATAAAGATATAAGATAATATAATAAGCCAAATGGGACACAGAACACCAACTTTAACCACAAATGCCTAAGATTTAATGATGTACTAATTTGGCAGTGAAACTAAGAAATATGAGCACAATGAAAACTAGTAAACAATTACACAATATTAAGCAATAATATAACTTAAATATACCTAATAAGCAAAAAGAACCAGAAATAAGCAGAGAATAAGCACTAATGCAGTATAAAGCTAAAATGTAGAAAGATGCTTACAAAAGCTCTCCAAGCTTAGAACTGAGAACCAAGAACCATAACTTACCCTAATACCTCCCCTGAGGTTCTAATACCACAACAATCCAATATCCACCATGCTCCTTCTTTCTTCTACACTGATTTTTTATTTTTCAACTATTTTTCTTATTTTTTTTGTATTTTTGAGTTTTCTGAGTTAGAGCAAGTTTAAAAGCTCACTGAGCTTTCCAAAGCTAATAAGTAACTTAAATGTAGCTTATGAAACAGTAAAATACAAGTTTTAACAAGATTAAAATCAAAAGAGGATTTCACATGAAAATGTAAAAATGGAATTTTTATATAGAGAACTTGAAATTGAGGTTACATAAAGTTCAAATTACACTAAAAAAAACAGATTACAACATTTGAAAGCTTGAGATTACACTAAAAAAAGGCCAATTTTATGAAAACGACATACAAATTACAATAAAACTACACACTCTGTCTTCTTGCCTCTTCCTTCTTTTATAGATGACTTTTAGGGTTTGTAGAGGTCCTCTGTATCTTTCCCATAAAAAATTATAGCCATTTAGATCACTTAAAAACAATCCCAGCCCTTGAATGATTTTGGCGGGAAAATTGGTTTTATTCCAATTTGTCTGATAACTTGCAAGGGGGGGGGGTGCATTTATTGTGGCTGTTTGGGAGTGAAAATTAGTGGTTTGGGCGGTGGATGTGATGGAGAAGGTGGGGGTGGTGAGGTGATATTTTTACAGGCAAGTTGGGGTGGAAAGGTGGATGGAAATGGTGGAGTTGACTGGGGGTTTGACCCGTTTTAAATAATAAGGGTGGTTTTGGTTTTGGGCCAGGGAAGGGAAATGGGCTTGGGAGTTGGGTTGGTTTTGTGTTTGTGTTTGGACTGGATTTAGTTTTAGGGTTGTGATAATATAAAGGGTCCGGTTTGGTTTAATTTACAACAAGGACCAAAAATGTAATAGGCTGAAAATTGAGGGGCCTTGTTTGCCAACTTTCCAAACTCATTCCAAGGGTGTTTCTTGCCACATTCCAAATTCCAAAGGATCATGAATAAATATTTTCCAAATTTAAATATCCAGGGGCCATTTTTGTATATTTTGAAACTTGAGGGACTGAAATTACCAAGCCTTCAAACTTTCCACCAAAGGACCAATTTTGACAAATTTTGAATTCCCAAGGACCTTTGTTGACTTTTTCTTCCAAAACAAATTCTCAGGGGCCAATTCTGTCATTTTTCAAACTTGAGGGACCATTTCTGCCAATTTTGCAAACTTTTGTTCCAAGGACTATTTTTGGCATTCTGTGATTCCCCAAGGTATATTTTGACAATCTGAGCTCAAAAATGGTAATTTGCTTCCCCGGCTTTGGCTTTTGACATGTTTTCTAAACTTGTGCTCGTTTTTGTCCTTTTTGACCTGGTTTATGTCAATATCTGAAATATCCATTCCTGCACGATCACAAACACAAAAACACAATATCTTTGGCAATTATGGTTAGTTTGTGTCTGTTTTGGTCTTAATTTTGCCAGAAAAAGGTGTGTGAATAAGCACACACCAAATCCCCCCAGACTAAGGTATTGTCGTGTCCTCACGCAATGTGATCAATTCACGCCCTACAAGATAAATAATTTCCATAACTCTTTTTACTAATTGATGCGTGGGAATTGCACCAGGCTTTACCTCTCAAGGGATCTTGAGAAGCTTACAACCCCCACCAGGCAGTGTACCTGATCGTTGTAGTATAGTATAGTGACAAGTACCGGGGGATTGATCGTTCAGCTAGGAATAGTGTCGCTAGGATTAGAAAACATAAATACTAGTTCTAAAGGTGAGGGATGATTATTTTTGTATTTTTATATTTTTTAGAAAGCAATTAAAAATCTCGGGTTTGAAGGATTTGGGCGGAATTAGTTGCTAGTCAACTAACCCAATACTAAAGATGCAATCAAAATAAAATACTAAAAATGAAAATAAACTGAATTATACTAAGGTTGTGAGCAATAAGTGGAGAAAATGTGTTTACTTAGATTTCACTACTCCCTAGACATCTTTTACACGTTAATTACTTGTTATAGTTGCGTGGATGACGGATTGTATTCCTTAATACCATTCATGGGGTGGCGCACTTAACTCCCCAATCCTATGAGCTCTTATCTCCTCCTATGCCATGCCCAGCACAACCATAGGGATTATAAACAGTGGCTCATGCATTAAATACAACCAATAAAAACCTAGTGCACATCAGTTCATGTTTCCTAAGACGTTCAAGCATGTTACCATTTGGAGATCTGCCAGTTTTCTTAAGCCTAACATTAGATTCATTCATCCAAAACAACTATAAACAAGTAATCAACACATAATTAACATCTAGGTTTCATTAGATCCAAGCAAACACAAGATAGATCTAGCCTAGCATGATGGAATTAAGACAAGAACAAGATATAGACAACCAACACATAGACATATTGATTGAATTAAAAGAATACTTATCTCAATTACACATGAAAGGTATCAAGGGCTTAGAACCCTTGAAAAACCTGTAAAATTCGCACCAAGTTCGTACTTAGGGTTTCTTCAAAACTTCTCTTCTTTTTAATGTGAAAATTAGAAAACTATATATAGAAAATAGGGTCTGACGGCGTCAAGACCAATCTTGTGACGCCGTCACCTCGCCGCCAAAATATTTCTCGGACTGCCTTGATCTACTTTTGACGCCGTCATGTGTTAGCATTTTCCAGGCCGTCATGCCTTTTACTCTTGACTCCCTACTTCGTGACACCGTCAAATCTGTACTGGGTCGTCATGGAAATTACTCTTGACGCCGTCAGCTATTCCTTCTTGACGCCGTCACCTACTGTTCCCAGCAAGGAAAATTAAGACTTTGGCGTTTTCTTCACTTTTATGCTCCAAAAACGTCCGAATTGCTTCCTTTTCCAGATTTCACTCCCAAAGTACCTAAAATAACAAAAGGAACGATTTAGGGCAATATTTGATCAAATAAATTCAATTCCGGGCTTAAATGACCCCCTAAAAGTGGTTCATTTTTCGCCTCATCACTAATGTTGAAGAAGTAACAAGATGTTCAAAAGAGAGTACAAAATCATTTATTCCAGAGAACGCCCCGTTTTTTTTCAACTTTATTTCCTATACTACTATTTATGTACTTTTTACTTATTATGTGACGGGATGTTAACTTTCACCATTTTCCAATAACGTTTAGGGTCACAAAGTATAAAACACAGCTTAGAGAAAAGTGTCCATACGGATAGAATTCATCGTCCCTGATTTTTCACAAGTTCCCAAGCTAAGCGTAAAAATGAAATCATAGCAAAAAATGTCATTAGATGCTAACACTACTCATAAATGCTAACTGTAAATTCCTTCTCCCAAGTCTTATTGTATCTAGACTTTGTTAAAGAAATGATTGCTCATTTTTGTTCCGATAGTTTTAAAGCCTAATAGATTTAGGCGGATTTAAAAATCATTTAAATTTTAATTCAAAAGGCTCATATGTTCACACCACATTTATTATATTTTCATTCTTTTTTTTTTTTTTTTTTTTTTTTTTTTTTTTTTTTTTTTCTCACTTGGTTATTGTTGGGAATTAAATAATCAGAAGAATCAGCATAAAGGCTTAAGGAAATACATCAAGTATGTTTCTGCTGATAAAGCACAAAGCACGTTTCCACTGATGGATTCTGCTGAAGAACGTTTTCTACTGATAGTGTTTCTGCTGATGGATTCTGCTGATGATACTAAGACTCATACAACAGCTGTGTAGATAAGTACGACTTATTCTACTGATCCATACACAAGATAATATCTTTGTTGTAGTCATCAAATTGAACACTCCAAGTGAGTTGTAATCCTAGATACATGTTGTATCTTAATGACTGACATGATAAGTCATCATCTAGCTAGAATGAAGTTTAGTCATAAGCTAGTATTTAAGATGAGTCATATAGATTGGAAAAGATCTTTTCCTTGGACTATAAAAGGAAGATCTAAGATATGATTTAAAAAGCGACTAGTGATATATGTATGTAGAGATATACATAAAGAAAAACAAAAGAACAAAACACAAGATTCAAGGTCTTTGTAACCTTAGTGATAGTGAAGATCACTCGTATTATTCTGAATAATATTGAATTGTTTTGGTGAAATACTTTCATTGTTCTTTGTTAAATAAACACAAGCGTCAAAGTTCTATTTCCAATAAACATTCTAAGTGTGGTTAAGTAGATTCCGCAAACTTAATCATATTCACTCAAAGTATCACATATACGCATTACAAAGGTCCAACACCTCATAGTGTGTTATCAAATCAAGTGATCCTCTCAGTTGGTATCAGAGCTCTCAGGTTGATATCTTTGATTTAGAAGAAGAAATGGATACAGAATCTATTCAAACAAATGTTGCTGCAAAGTTGCCAGTTCTCAAACAGAATGAGTTCGAATTGTGGAGGTTAAGAATAGAACAGTTTTTCCAGGTAGGGAAATTACAGTTGTTCAAACCCACAACCACTTTATCAACAGTTGAAGGTAGGGAAATTACAGTTGTTCAAACTATCCCTACAACTGCTGATGAAAGAATAAAGAAGAAAAATGACCTCAAGGCCAGAAGTATGCTGATGATGACCATTCCAAATGATCAACTTATAAACTTCAGCAAATTCAAAGATGCCAAGTCATTATTTGAGGTAATTGTTGCAAGGTTTGGAGGGAATGAAGCCACCAAGAAGACCCAGAAAACCCTACTCAAGCAACAGTTTGAAAATTTCTCATCAACCATGAATGAATCTCTTGACCACATGTTTACAAGGCTATAGAAAATTGTGAGCCAACTTGCTGTTCTTGGGGTTGATATACCTCAAGAAGATTTAAACTCAAAATTTCTGAGAAGCTTACCTGAAGAGTGGGCTATGCATGTTGTTGTTTGGAAGAATAAACCAGACATAGACACTATGGATCTTATGCATTTGTATAGCAACTTTAAAATTGTGGAACAAGAAGTAAAGAAAACTGGTGTCTCTAGTTCATATAATGGGAACATGGCTTTTATGTCATCTCCTAGTATCTCAAACCCAGTTAAAGATGAAAAGGTTGATAGTGGAGCTGGTGCTGCTAGTTCATCAAGCAGTACTTTTGGTATATTGAATGAAAAGGCTTGTTGTGCCTTTTTCACAAGCCAAAATAATGGGTCCATGCTTACTCATGAAGATCTTCTAGAAATCAATGATGATGATTTAGAAGAGATGGACCTAAAATGACAAATTTCTCTTCTTATCATGAGGGCTAAGAAATTCTATCAGAGGATGGGGAAGAAACTCACCATCAGCAGCAATGATACTGCTGGTTTTGACAAGTCAAAGATAGAATGCTATAACTGTCATATGTTGGGGCACTTCTCAAGAGAATGTAGAAGGCCAAGGCAGCAAGATAGCAAGAATAGAGGTTTTGGAAGCAAGTCCAAGACAGGGGAATCAACCAATCCAAAGGCTATGGTAGCTATTGATGGATTAGGATTTGATTGGAGCTTTACTGATGATGAAGAAGAAACTTCTCCTCAGACAGCTCTTATGGCTTTCTCTACAGAGGTATAATCTGATAAAGTTTTTTCAAATAATTGTTCTGCTCTTAAAAGTTTAGAAACCTTAACCAAACGTTATGAGAATCAAAGAACAGAGTTAACTAATACAGCTCATAGCTTAACTAATCATAAAAGAGGTATAGCTACTCTAGAGAAACAAGTCATACATTTTCGAACAAATGAATCTACCTTTACTCATGTCAAAATTCTTCTTAAAAGAGAAATAATGTTTAAAGATAATGACATTAGTAACTTAAAAGCTGAAGTAGATAGGCTTAGTAAGGCTAAAGAGAATATTCAAATGAGCGTAGAAACACTAGATTATGCATCTAAGGGCGTGACTAACTTAATTGAATGTCAAGTTATTAATAAAGCTAAGTCTGGTGTTGGATACAAATCTGTTCCTCCACCATATAGAGGTATTCCTTCACCCCCAGGAATTGACCTAGAACACACAGGATTACCTGAATTTCAACTACCTGAATTCAAATATGGAGTTCAACCAAAGACTAATGTAGTTGATAATGAACCTTTGAAAGAAAGTGAAAGTTAAGTAAAACTTCACTTCCTAAGGACAAGGTATGTTCTTGTAGAAAGTCAGATGGTCCAAACATTGAGGACTCAACATCTGATGATAAAAAGGATAAACAGGTTATGTCTAAACCTGAAGTGGTTAAGAAACACTGGCTTCCTACTTAATTTCAAATGGATTTCAAAGAGGCAAGATAGATCAGACACTTTTCACCAAGAAGCATAAGAAGGATCTTTTGCTAGTTCAAGTGTATGTGGATGATATCATCTTTGGATCTACAATGAAGGAGATGTGTTTGGAGTTTGAGAAGCTTATGCACAATAAGTTTCAGATGAGTTCCATGGGGGAACTTACATTCTTTTTGGGTCTACAGGTTAAACAATCAAGAGAAGGAATCTTTATTAGTCAAGACAAATATGTTGCAGAGATTCTTAGAAAGTTTCAATTTGCTGATTCCAAAACAGCAAGCACACCAATGGATCCTGAGAAGCCACTTCTTAAAGATGTAGAAGGAACAAATGTGGATGTACACACATACAGATCTATGATAGGTTCTTTGATGTATCTTACATCATCAAGACCTGATATCATGTTCTCTGTTTGTGCTTGTGCAAGATATCAAGTAACTCCTAAGGTTTCTCATTTAACAGCAGTCAAGAGAATTTTTAGATATCTCAAGGGTCAACCTAGGTTGGGTCTGTGGTATTCTAAGGAGTCATCTTTTGATTTGGTAGCATACTCGGATAGTGATTATGCTGGTGCTAGCTTGGAAAGAAAGTCAACAACTGGAGGATGTCAATTCCTTAGATGTAGACTTATCTCATGGCAGTGTAAGAAGCAGACAATGGTGGCTACTTCAACAACTGAAGCTGAATATGTAGCTGCTGCAAATTGTTGTGGTCAAGTCCTATGGCTTCAAAACCAACTTCTTGACTATGGGTACAATTTCTTACATACCATTATTCATATTGATAATAGTAGTACAATTTGCATTATTAAAAATCCAGTGCAACATTCTAAAACAAAACACATTGAAATAAGACATCATTTTATTAGAGATTGCAATGAAAAGAGGTTAATTCAAGTAATGAAAATTCCTTCAGAACAAAACTTTGCAGATCTTCTTACAAAAGCTTTTGATGTTGGAAGATTTCAGTACTTGGTAGCAGGTATTGGAATGCTTAATCTTTAAAAATTTTCAATATAATGTGTTCTTGTATATAGATTTTGTTAATGCATCTAACTTTGTCATCTAAAACTACTATTACCAATTTAAAGTTATTCATACAGTTAGTCCTATACATAATTCTAATTCAAGACAAGTACTTTGTTCTTTTGGTTTCAGACTAATAGTTTCAGGTATGAATGTTTGAGCTGAAAGGCTATTTCAAGTGAAATCTACTGATCAAAGCTGCTGATCATTGCTGCTGAAAGCTGATCATTGCTGCTGATCATTTCTACTGATATAATAGGTTCATGATAGAAAAAGTTTGGGACTTCAAAACTCCTTAAAACTTCTTTCTTGAAATCTGATTATGATGTTTCACATTGAATTGATAAATTAGTTGATCAGTTAATAACTGATACAACTCACTTTCTATCATTTTATACTCTCAAGTATAATGTGACTAATCTACGGATATCTGATAGAAAGAATAGTGAGCAAAAGTGAATCTAACACTTGTTTTAGAGGTAACAAATGCCACGAGCTGGAAACCTTGTAAAGAAAGCCTTTTGAATAGGTTTATCTGTACATAGGCAGTTATTTATAACTGAAAACATTGGTTCTCACACAACCAGAGGTTGCTTTAAACCAAAATTTTGATTAAGTGTTAGTTACCACACTTAATCCCTTCAAAATGGTTAGAAGCGGTATGATTTTTAATCAGAAAATCATGTTCATACTGCTAAGTCAAATATTTCTTAAAAAGGATTTTCAAAGAGGCTCAGAAAATCATCTAATGATGGATTATGAGTCAATGCTCAGTGATTCACCACTCATAGGAGGTTACACACCTAGAAGTGATGAGGGCAGCATTTAAACTCTTAAGGAATTGATAGGTTCATGTACAAATTGTCTGAAAACATGGAAATTGTTAGATCAGATGATATGATATGATCGTGAGAGATCTTCCAAACAGGGGAGGAAATTGCTCAAGAGTGAAATAAATCTCAGGGGAGGTTACAAAAGCTCTTTAAAAGGAAGATTAACCAAATAAAAAGAAGGAAAAGATAAGAGCAAACATGATGATGACATGGTTTCTACTGATAAAGAACAAGAACAGAGCTGATAGGAGAAAGTTCTATCTAGATCAAAAGATGAAAGGTTTCAAGTTTAGTTCACTACGTTTGTTCATCACTTCCAAAGACATGCTGAAAGAGGATTTCTATTTCTTGGAACAAGCATCCAAGATACACAGCATCATTGCCTCTTATAATTCTTCAAATTGAATATTGCACCATCTTTTAGTCCAAGATTGGAGCAAAGAAAAGAAAGCAGATGAGTTACAGAGAAAGACATTCAATCTCTCAAAAGAGAAGAAAGTTCAGATCACAGTCTGACAATGAAGTGTTTGAAAGATCTTAACAAAGTCCTCATTTAATTCAGAAAAACATGTTTGAATATAATTCACATGTTTAGGGGAGGATTGTTGGGAATTAAATAATCAGCATAAAGGCTTAAGGAAATACATCAAGTGTGTTTCTGCTGATAAAGCACAAAGCACGTTTCCACTGATGGATTCTGCTGAAGAACGTTTTCTACTGATAGTGTTTCTGCTGATGGATTCTGCTGATGCTACTAAGACTCATACAACAGCTGTGTAGATAAGTACGACTTATTCTACTGATCCATATACAAGATAATATCTTTGTTGTAGTCATCAAATTGAACACTCCAAGTGAGTTGTAATCCTAGATACATGTTGTATCTTAATGACTGACATGATAAGTCATCATCTAGCTAGAATGAAGTTTAGTCATAAGCTAGTATTTAAGATGAGTCATATAGATTATAAAAGATCTTTTCCTTGGACTATAAAAGGAAGATCTTAGATATGATTTAAAAAGCGATTAGTGATATATGTATGTAGAGATATACATAGAGAAAAACAATAGAACAAAACACAAGATTCAAGGTCTTTGTAACCCTAGTGATAGTGAAGATCACTCGTATTATTCTGAATAATATTGAATTGTTTTGGTGAAATACTTTCATTGTTCTTTGTTAAATAAACACAAGCGTCAAAGTTCCATTTCCAATAAACATTCTAAGTGTGGTTAAGTAGATTCCGCATACTTAATCATATTCACTCAAAGTATCACATATACGCATTACAAAGGTCCAACACCTCATAGCATGTTATCAAATCAAGTGATCCTCTCAGTTGGTATCAGAGCTCTCAGGTTGATATCTTTGATTTAGAAGAAGAAATGGTTACAGAATCTATTCAAACAAATGTTGCTGCAAAGTTGCCAGTTCTCAAACAGAATGAGTTCGAATTGTGGAGGTTAAGAATAGAACAGTTTTTCCAGGTGCAGGATTACACTCTCTGGAAAATCATTGAAGATGGAAACTCTTTCAAACCCACAACCACTTTATCAACAGTTGAAGGTAGGGAAATTACAGTTGTTCAAACTATCCCTACAACTGCTGATGAAAGAATAAAGAAGAAAAATGACCTCAAGGCCAGAAGTATGCTGATGATGACCATTTCAAATGATCAACTTATAAACTTCAGCAAATTCAAAGATGCCAAGTCATTATTTGAGGCAATTGTTGCAAGGTATGGAGGGAATGAAGCCACCAAGAAGACCCAGAAAACCCTTCTCAAGCAACAGTTTGAAAATTTCTCATCAACCATGAATGAATCTCTTGACCACATGTTTACAAGGCTACAGAAAATTGTGAGCCAACTTGCTGTTCTTAGGGTTGATATACCTCAAGAAGATTTAAACTCAAAATTTCTGAGAAGCTTACCTGAAGAGTGGGCTATGCATGTTGTTGTTTGGAAGAATAAACCAGACATAGACACTATGGATCTTATGGATTTGTATAGCAACTTTAAAATTGTGGAACAAGAAGTAAAGAAAACTGGTGTCTCTAGTTCATATAATGGGAACATGGCTTTTATGTCATCTCCTAGTATCTCAAACCCAGTTAAAGATGAAAAGGTTGATAGTGGAGCTGGTGCTGCTAGTTCATCAAGCAGTACTTTTGGTATATTGAATGAAAAGGCTTGTTGTGCCTTTTTCACAAGCCAGAATAATGGGTCCATGCTTACTCATGAAGATCTTCTAGAAATCAATGATGATGATTTAGAAGAGATGGACCTAAAATGGCAAATTTCTCTTCTTATCATGAGGGCTAAGAAATTCTATCAGAGGATGGGGAAGAAACTCACCATCAGCAGCAATGATACTGCTGGTTTTGACAAGTCAAAGATAGAATGCTATAACTTTCATATGTTGGGGCACTTCTCAAGAGAATGTAGAAGGCCAAGGCAGCAAGATAGCAAGAATAGAGGTTTTGGAAGCAAGTCTAAGACAGGGGAATCAACCAATCCAAAGGCTATGGTAGCTATTGATGGATTAGGATTTGATTGGAGCTTTACTGCTGATGAAGAAGAAACTTCTCCTCAAACAGCTCTTATGGCTTTCTCTACAGAGGTACAATCTGATAAAGTTTGTTCAAATAATTGTTCTGCTCTTAAAAGTTTAGAAACCTTAACCAAACGTTATGAGAATCAAAGAACAGAGTTAATTAATACAGCTCATAGCTTAACTAATCATAAAAGAGGTATAGCTACTCTAGAGGAACAAGTCATACATTTTCGAACAAATGAATCTACCTTTACTCATGTCAAAATTCTTCTTGAAAGAGAAATAATGTTTAAAGATAATGACATTAGTAACTTAAAAGCTGAAGTAGATAGGCTTAGTAAGGCTAAAGAGAATATTCAAATGAGTGTAGAAACACTAGATTATGCATCTAAGGGTGTGACTAACTTAATTGAATGTCAAGTTATTAATAAAGCTAAGTCTGGTGTTGGATACAAATCTATTCCTCCACCATATAGAGGTATTCCTTCACCCCCAGGAATTGACCTAGAACACACAGGATTACCTGAATTTCAACTACCTGAATTCAAATATGGAGTTCAACCAAAGACTAATGTAGTTGATAATGAACCTTTGAAAGAAAGTGAAAGTTAAGTAAAACTTCACTTCCTAAGGACAAGGTATGTTCTTGTAGACAGTCAGATGGTCCGAACATTGAGGACTCAACATCTGATGATAAAAAGGATAAACAGGTTATGTCTAAACCTGAAGTGGTTAAGAAAGCAAGAACAAGAGTTCCTAAGATAGTCAAACACAATACTGATAGGCCTAAGTCCAATGAAAAACATGTTAGGCAACCAGTTAGATATTGTGAGAAATATAGAACCACAAACAAGCCCAGAGGTAACCAAAGAAATTCGAATAACCTCAAGTTTTACCAACTAGGTGATGACTTTGCTTTTCTCAATAAAGCTTGTTTCATTTGTGGTAGTTTTGACCATCTTGCAGCTTTCTGCAACCAATGGGTATCTGGGTATGAAAGTAATAGAGTGAACTACAAAAGGCAAACACCTAAATCTCATTTTCACTCTAATTCTAAAAGATCAAAACCCAAAACAGTCACAAAAGCAGTTCCTGCTGATAGAGCAAAAACTGTTCCTGCTGAAAGGAAAATGGTTTATGCTGAAAAACCATATATGACTGTTTACCCAAAATCAACAATTAAGGGTGCAAAAAAAACTTTCAAACATGCATCTAATATTGTTCAAAGGCTCATTCAAACAAAAGCAATGGTCCAAAAACAAGTTTAGAGACCAAAGGGTACAACTACAAAGTTAGCAGTTTCTGCTAAGCATACTGCTGCTAAGGGAATCAGGGCAAATGCTGTTAAGGCCTCAGCATGTTAGATTCTTAAATCCAATGTTGCATCAACAATTCTCAAAAGATTACATCCCATTGATGCAAGAGGCGGATCCAAGTCAGAAATGGTTTGGATCCCAAAACAAAACTAATTCCTTTATTTATGTGCAGGGACATTCATCAGCAGATACTGAAGATCAAGGATTCTCAGATAGTAGATGTTCAAGGCACATGACAGGCAACAAGTCTTATCTCTCAAATTTTCAATCAGTAGATGGAGGCTATGTTACCTTTAGAGGAGGAATTGGAGGAAAAATTACTGGTAAAGGTACTATTAAAACTGGTAAATTAGATTTTGAAGATGTGTACTATGTGCAAGAGCTTAAGTATAATCTTTTTAGTGTCTCACAAATGTGTGACAAAAAGAACAAAGTTCTCTTTACTGACACTGAATGTCTTGTATTTTCTTCTGATTTTAAGATGCCTGATGAAAGTCAAGCACTTCTTAGAATTCCAAGAAAAGGCAACATGTACAGTGTTGATATGAAGAAAATTGTTCCAAAAGATTCTCTTACTTGTCTAATTGCTAAGGCCACATTGGATGAATCTATGAAATGGCATATGAGGCTTGGTCATATTAACTTCAAAACCATAAATAAGATTGTCAAAGATGGTTTGGTAAGAGGTTTACCTCAAAAACGATTTAAAAATGATCAAACATGCATTGCTTGTCTTAAAGGCAAACAACATAAAGCCACTTGTAAGCCCAAAATTTTTAACTCTATCAATCAATCATTGTTTATGCTGCATATGGACTTATTTGGTCCTACAAATGTTAGAAGTTTGTTGCATAAGAGATATTGTCTAGTTATTACTGATGACTTTAGTAGATTTACATGGTATTCTTTTTAGGTACTAAGGATGAGACTTCTAGCATCCTTAAGACCTTCATTACAGAGATAGAAAACCTAGTAAGCAAAAGAGTAAAAGTCATTAGATGTGATAATGGGACAGAATTTAAGAATAGAGTTATGGATGATTTCTGCAAAGAAAAAGGTATTAAAAGAGAATTTAGTGTTGCAAGAACTCCACTACAGAATGGAGTTGCTGAAAGGAAAAATAGA
Organism: Artemisia argyi; assembly: GCA_030686995.1. Classification (NCBI taxonomy): domain Eukaryota; kingdom Viridiplantae; phylum Streptophyta; class Magnoliopsida; order Asterales; family Asteraceae; genus Artemisia; species Artemisia argyi. The sequence goes on along the minus strand of CM060688.1, from coordinate 107,683,407 downwards.
ACACTAATAGAAGCTGCTAGAACTATGTTAGCTGACTCTAAGTTGCCTATAACTTTTTGGGCAGAAGCAGTCAACACTGCTTGCTATGTTCAAAATAGAGTTTTAGTTATAAAACCTCACAATAAGACATCATATGAACTTTTTAGAGGTAGAACTCCTGAAATAGGATTTCTTAGACCTTTTGGATGTCATGTGACAATTCTGAATACCTTAGACCATCTTGGAAAGTTTGATGGTAAAGCAGATGAAGGATTCTTAGTTGGATATTCTATCAATAGCAAAGCATTCAGAGTATACAACATGAGAACTAGAAGAGTAGAAGAAAATCTACATGTGAAGTTTTTGGAAAATAAAACCAATGTAGAAGGTCAAGGTCCCAAATGGCTATTTGATTTTGAATCTCTATCCAAATCAATGAATTATGTGCCTTTTGTTGCAGAAACTAATGAATTTTCAGGTTCACAAACTGCTGATGCAACAAATGGAGAAGGATTAGAGAATGAGACAAATCAAGATTATGTGTTGATGCCAATATGGACAAATACAAGTGTGGATTCAACTTCAATTAATGATGAATCTTCTTCTGGTAAATCTAAAGAAGATGTTGAAGATGAATGCAAGAAAGATAGAGCTAAGGAACAAAAGTTTCAAGTCAGAAGTAACACTGCTGTTTCTGCTGATAAGCAAATCGTTCCCACTGATGAGCAAAATGTTTCTGCTGATGGACCATCAGAAGAAACACAAGCAAATCTCTCAGAAAATGAGGTGGATTTCAACAACCTTCCACCTGATTATCAGGTTCTTTCTACTCCACATTCAAGGATTCACAAAGTCCACTCCCTGGACAATGTAATTGGAGATGTACAATCAGGAGTGAAGACAAGACAACAATTGATGTCTTCAGATCAACAAGGGCTTCTTGATGCCCTTTATGCTTCAAAACAGCATGAGTTTTCAAACTCTTGCTTATTTGTATGTTTTCTCTCACAAGATGCACCAAAGAATATTCATAAAGCCCTAGAGAATTCAAGCTGGTTGGAAGCTATGCAAGAGGAGCTTCTTCAGTTTAAGATTCAAAAGGTATGGGTGCTAGTTGATTTACCAAGTGGTGTAAGGGTAATTGGCACTAGATAGGTTTTTAGGAATAAAAGGGATGAAAGGGGCATAGTGATAAGAAATAAAGCTAGATTAGTAGCTCAAGGGTACACACAAGAAGAAGGGATAGACTATAAAGAAGTTTTTGCTCCAGTAGCAAGGATTGAAGCCATTAGACTCTTTTTGGCTTATGCTTCATTTATGGGCTTCACAGTTTATCAAATGGATGTCAAGAGTGCTTTCTTATATGGTACTATTGAAGAGGAGGTGTATGTCTCACAACCTCCTGGTTTTGTTGATCCTGACCATCCAGACAAAGTGCACAAGGTTGTTAAAGCTCTATATGGCCTACATCATGCACCAAGAGCTTGGTATGAAACACTGGCTTCCTACTTAATTTCAAATGGATTTCAAAGAGGCAAGATAGATCAGACACTTTTCACCAAAAAGCATAAGAAGGATCTTTTGCTAGTTCAAGTGTATATGGATGATATCATCTTTGGATCTACAAGGAAGGAGATGTGTTTGGAGTTTGAGAAGCTTATGCACAATAAGTTTCAGATGAGTTCCATGGGGAAACTTACATTCTTTTTGGGTCTGCAGGTTAAACAATCAAGAGAAGGAATCTTTATTAGTCAAGACAAATATGTTGCAGAGATTCTTAGAAAGTTTCAATTTGCTGATTCCAAAACAGCAAGCACACCAATGGATCCTGAGAAGCCACTTCTTAAAGATGTAGAAGGAACAAATGTGGATGTACACACATACAGATCTATGATAGGTTCTTTGATGAATCTTACATCATCAAGACCCGATATCATGTTCTCTGTTTGTGCTTGTGCAAGATATCAAGTAACTCCTAAGGTTTCTCATTTAACAGCAGTCAAGAGAATTTTTAGATATCTCAAGGGTCAACCTAGGTTGGGTCTGTGGTATTCTAAGGAGTCATCTTTTGACTTGGTAGCATACTCGGATAGTGATTATGTTTGTGCTAGCTTGGACAGAAAGTCAACAACTAGAGGATGTCAATTCCTTGGATGTAGACTTATCTCATGGCAGTGTAAGAAGCAGACAATGGTGGCTACTTCAACAACTGAAGCTGAATATGTAGCTGCTGCAAATTGTTGTGGTCAAGTCCTATGGCTTCAAAACCAACTTCTTGACTATGGGTACAATTTCTTACATACCATTATTCATATTGATAATAGTAGTACAATTTGCATTATTAAAAATCCAGTGCAACATTCTAAAACAAAACACATTGAAATAAGACATCATTTTATTAGAGATTGCAATGAAAAGAGGTTAATTCAAGTAATGAAAATTGCTTCAGAACATAACTTTGCAGATATTCTTACAAAAGCTTTTGATGTTGGAAGATTTCAGTACTTGGTAGCAGGTATTGGAATGCTTAATCTTTAAAAATTTTCAATATAATGTGTTCTTGTATATAGATTTTGTTAATGCATCTAACTTTGTCATCTAAAACTACTATTACCAATTTAAAGTTATTCATACAGTTAGTCCTATATATAATTCTAATTCAAGACAAGTACTTTGTACTTTGTTCTTTTGGTTTTAGACTAACAGTTTTAGGTATGAATGTTTGAGCTGAAAGACTATTTCAAGTGAAATCTACTGATCAAAGCTGCTGATCATTGCTGCTGAAAGCTGATCAGTGCTGCTGATCATTTCTACTGATATAATAGGTTCATGATAGAAAAAGTTTTGGACTTCAAAACTCCTTAAAACTTCTTTCTTGAAATCTGATTATGATGTTTCACATTGAATTGATAAATTAGTTGATCAGTTAATAACTGATACAACTCACTTTCTATCATTTTATACTCTCAAGTATAATGTGACTAATCTACGGATATCTGATAGAAAGAAAAGCGAGCAAAAGTGAATCTAACACTTGTTTTAGAGGTAACAAATGCCACGAGCTGGAAACCCTGTAAAGAAAGCCTTTTGAATAGGTTTATCTGTACACAGGCAGTTATTTATAACTGAAAACATTGGTTCTCACACAACCAGAGGTTGCTTTAAACCAAAATTTTGATTAAGTGTTAGTTACCACACTTAATCCCTTCAAAATGGTTAGAAGCAGTATGATTTTTAATCAGAAAATCATGTTCATACTGCTAAGTCAAATATTTCTTAAAAAGGATTTTCAAAGAGGCTCAGAAAATCATCTAATGATGGATTATGAGTCAATGCTCAGTGATTCACCACTCATAGGAGGTTACACACCTAGAAGTGATGATGGCAGCATTTAAACTCTTAAGGAATTGATGGGTTCATGTACAAATTGTCTGAAAACATGGAAATTGCTAGATCAGATGATATGATATGATCATGAGAGATCTTCCAAACAGGGGAGGAAATTGCTCAAGAGAGAAATAAATCTCAGGGGAGGTTTCAAAAGCCCTTTAAAAGGAAGATTAACCAAATAAAAAGAAGGAAAAGATAAGAGCATACAAGATGATGACATGGTTTCTACTGATAAAGAACAAGAACAGAGCTGATAGGAGAAAGTTCTATCTAGATCAAAAGATGAAAGGTTTCAAGTTCAGTTTACTACGTTTGTTCATCACTTCCAAAGACATGCTGAAAGATGATTTCTATTTCTTGGAACAAGCATCCAAGATACACAGCATCATTGCCTCTTATAATTCTTCAAATTGAATATTGCACCATCTTTTAGTCCAAGATTGGAGCAAAGAAAAGAAAGCAGATGAGTTACAGAGAAAGACATTCAATCTCTCAAAAGAGAAGAAAGTTCAGATCACAGTCTGACAATGAAGTGTTTGAAAGATCTTCACAAAGTCCTCATTTAATTCAGAAAAACATGTTTGAATGTAATTCACATGTTTAGGGGAGGATTGTTGGGAATTAAATAATTAGAAGAATCAGCATAAAGGCTTAAGGAAATACATCAAGTGTGTTTCTGCTGATAAAGCACAAAGCACGTTTCCACTGATGGATTCTGCTGAAGAACGTTTTCTACTAATAGTGTTTCTGCTGATGGATTCTGCTGATGCTACTAAGACTCATACAACAGCTGTGTAGATAAGTACGACTTATTCTACTGATCCATATACAAGATAATATCTTTGTTGTAGTCATCAAATTGAACACTCCAAGTGAGTTGTAATCCTAGATACATGTTGTATCTTAATGACTGACATGATAAGTCATCATCTAGCTAGAATGAAGTTTAGTCATAAGCTAGTATTTAAGATGAGTCATATAGATTGTAAAAGATCTTTTCCTTGGACTATAAAAGGAAGATCTTAGATATGATTTAAAAAGCGACTAGTAATATATGTATGTAGAGATATACATAGAGAAAAACAATAGAACAAAACACAAGATTCAAGGTCTTTGTAACCCTAGTGATAGTGAAGATCACTCGTATTATTCTGAATAATATTGAATTGTTTTGGTGAAATACTTTCATTGTTCTTTGTTAAATAAACACAAGCGTCAAAGTTCCATTTCCAATAAACATTCTAAGTGTGGTTAAGTAGATTCCGCATACTTAATCATATTCACTCAAAGTATCACATATACGCATTACAAAGGTCCAACACCTCATAGTGTGTTATCAAATCAAGTGATCCTCTCTGTTTTACATATATAACTTGTACCTCAAACATACGAAGCTTCATGGTGAATCTCCCAGACCTAAGCGCCTTTTAGAACAAAGGATGCAAGGTTCCGCTTGTCGAACCGCAATTATTTTTTGTACTTATGATTTTATTACTTTTCCTCAAGCATACAGAGCTTCACGGTGAAACTCCCAGACCTAAGCGCCTTTTAGAACAAAGGATGCAAGTATCCGCTTGTCGAACCACATCTTTTTTTGGCATTTATTACATATTGATGGTGTTATTTATGAACCTCATGTGGCACAGAACAAAACGGGGAGTTCCAAGACCTAAACGCCTTTCAGAATAAAGGATCCAAGGCCCATTTAATGTTTATGCCACACGTAAAGTGAGCGGAAATTTAGACAACTTTTACAAACGCGTAATTCTAATTATTTTATTTTTGGGTTTTCAATCTTGCGGGCGCAAGGAACTACAAGTAACCATTATGAGCTCTAAAGAAATCCAACTATTCCACGTTTAGCATCTAATCACACTAATGACTTTACTATCATTCCTCGTTCTCCGCAAATTTAAAATCTCAAATAATGAGATCTACGGATGCTTAGCCTAAAAACTTAAGAGAACAACCTAGGGCTCAACACGGCCGGTCAGGTCAAAATTTCTATTCTTACTCTACCCAGCGAAAAGTCAGACAAAGTGTCAAAACTTATTATATTTTTGCAAAAAATTTCAAATTCTTTCAATATTTTTTCCCCTCTATAGTAGTGCTTCAACCTATGACCATTCACTTTAAAGTTGGGACCATCGGGTTGGGACAACTCAACGGTTCCATAAGGAAACACTTTGGTGATAGTGAAAGGTCCAGACCAACGGGTTTTGAGTTTGCCCGAAAAAATCTTCAATCTGGAATTGAAAAGAAGGACTCGATCACCAATGTTGAAAACGCGATTCTTAATCTTTGAGTCATGAATCTTCTTTGTCTTTTCTTTGTAGATTAAAGAGTTCTCGTATGCCTGATCATGAAGTTCATTTAATTCATTGAGTTGAACCTTGCGGTGATCACCCGCCATCTGAAGGTCGAAGTTGGCATGTTTCAAGGCCCAGTAGGCTTTGTGCTCAAGCTCAATCGGTAGATGACAAACCTTTCTATAAACAAGCTTGTAAGGAGTACACCCGATGGGTGTTTTGTAAGCTGTACGGAAGGCCCAGAGTGTATCATCTAGTTTATCCGACCAAGAGGCATGGTTTTCACCTATGGTCCGCTCCAAAATCCTTTTTATACCTCGGTTTGAAACCTCCACCTGCCCACTTGTTTGGGGGTGATACGCGGTGGAAAGACGGTGAGTGACACCGTACTTAAGCATGACTTTTGCAAATTGATCATTGCAAAAGTGCGTACCACGATCACTAATGATGGCACGTGGAGTTCCGAACCTAGCAAAAAGAGATTTCAAAAATTTCACAATTACTCAGGCGTCATTGGTAGGCAGAGCCTTTGCTTCAACCCATTTGGACAAGTAATCAACAGCCACGAGTATATACTTGTTCCCTCGTGAGGACGGGGAACAGCCCCATAAAGTCAATGCCCCAGATGTCAAATATTTCACAGACTTGGATGGCATTTTGTGCCATCTCATCCTTCTTAGAAATATTCCTGTGACGCTGACAAGCATCACAAGTTTTGACTAAGTCGTGGGTATCCTTGTAGATTGTGGGCAAGTAGAAGCCGAAATCAAACACCTTTTTGGCAGTGTAGTTTGGGCTATGATGTCCCCCGTGGGTCCATCATGATAAGCTTTAAGAATATCCATGACTTCCTGGCCATGGACACATCGCCGGATGACTTGATCCACACAGATTTTGAACAAATAGGGGTTGTCACAGAAGTAGTGGTTTACATCTTTGAAGAATTTTTTCTTCTGTTGGGACGACATCCCTTTTACAATGAAGTTACCAGCATGGTAGTTTGCAAAGTCAGCAAACCATGGGTAGTAGAATCACCACGAGAAGAGATCACATTGAGTGTTTTGAGAGGAAAGGTTTCATTTATTTCATTTTTCTCGAGGACATCTTGGTGAGGGTTCTCTATTCGGGGTAGATGATCAGCCGCTAGGTTCTCAGCTCCTTTTTTTTTTTTTATCACGGATGATGATATCAAATTCTTGTAGGAGGAGAACCCATCGGAGTAATCTCGGCTTTGCATCTTGTTTGGCAAAGAGGTATTTCAGAGCTGAGTGATCCGTATACACTATGCATTTTGTCAAGATTAAGTATGGCCGGAACTTCTCAAAAGCATACACCACGGCTAATAATTCTTTTTCCGTTGTGGTGTAATGAGTTTGAGCCTCTATCATAGTTTTACTTGCATAATGTATAGGCTAGAAGTGTTTTGTTTTTCATTTCCCCAAGACTGCACCTATAGCAAAATCACTTGCATTGCACATGAGCTCAAAAGGCAGGTCCCAATCGGGGGCAACTAGGATGGGTGCTTCAGTAAGTTTTTTCTTCAGTTTTTAAAAAGCTTCGATGCACTCGAGAGAGAAGATGAAAGGAGCATCTTTTTCAAGAAGATGGGTCATAGGCCGAGCTATTTTCGAGAAATCTTGAATGAATCTCCGATAGAAACTGGCATGCCCAAGAAAACTCCTGACACCTTTGACAGTAATGGGATGAGGCAGTTTGGCAATTACATCAACTTTTGCTCTGTCAACCTCAATCCCGTTTTTGGAAATCTTTTGGCAAAGGACAATGCCCTCTTTGACCATAAAATGACTCTTCTCCCAATTTAGACTCAAATTTGTGTCTTCATAATGTTTAAGAATGTTTTCTAAATGGGAGAGATATGATTGGAAGGAATCCCCAATGATCGAGAAATCATCTATAAAGACCACCATAGTTTTCCCGATCATGTCGTGGAATATGGCCATCATACACCTTTGGAACGTGCCTGGGGCATTACATAAGCCAAAAGGCATACGTCGATAGGCAAAAGTTCCGTAGGGGCATGTGAATGTGGTCTTTTCTTAATCTTGCGGATCAATGAGAATCTGAAAGTAACCCGAGAAATCGTCTAGGAAACAATAGTACTCGTTTCCCGCTAATCTCTCGAGCATTTGGTCCATGACGGGTAAAGGAAAGTGGTCTTTACGGGTGACATCATTTAACTTTCTATAGTCAATGCACACACGCCATCCCGCAACCAATCGAGTTGGAATCAACTCGTTTTCATCATTTGTGACAACAGTAATGCGACTAACCCAAGGACTATTAGAGATAGGGTAAATCAATCCGGCATCAAGAATTTTGAGAACCTCTTGTTTGATAACCTCGTAAATTTTAGGATTAACCCTTCTTTGTTGTTGAACCATCGATTTAAAGTCATCCTCCATTAAAATCTTGTGTGTACAAAATTCAGGGTTAATACCTTTAATGTCGGAGAGTTTCCAAGCAATGGCTTACTTGTGTGACTTTAAGACCTTTATAAGAGTAGTCTTTTCCTCATCACTTAAGTCTTTTGCAATTATGATGGGCAATTTATCATCACCCTCCAGAAATGCATATTCAAGATGAGGAGGCAAGTCCTTAAGCTCGACCTCGGGAAATTCATCAGTTTTCTCAACATATTTGATTTCCTCTTTATGAAGTTTTTGTGGAAGAACAGGAGGAGGAGAGGGATCTTCATTTAACAGCTTCTCAAGGAGAAGGATATCCCTTTTCGGGTCAATATCTTGGTTATCAATTCCTTCAGGAATCGAATCACTTTTGAGAAGGCCTCTATTTTCTCTAAGACAAAGTCACTTTCCTCAAACGGAGTGAGGGAAGGAGAAGAATTAGCAAGTATAGGTTGAGAGGAGGGAGTGGGATTGCCACTCGGAGAATTATCAGTGAAACCAAGAATTTCTTGAGAATACTCTTCCGAAGCAACATCGATAACATCGATTCTGTTGATTGACACTGAGTCGTAATTGGAAGAGTATCTCGAAGTTTGATCAAGGGTGAAGGTGATGGCTTTATTACCGACACGTAAAGTGATTTCTTTGTCAAATACATCGATCAAAGCACGGCCCATTCTTAGGAATCCCCTCCCTAAAATGAGAGGAACCCTCGGATCTGCATCGAAATCAACAATCACGAAGTCCGCAGGAAAATGGAACTTTCCTACTTTCACAAATACATCCTCAGCAATGCCGAGGGGACGAGATATGGAACGATCTGCAAGCTCGAGAGTCATGCAGGTAGGAGTGAGTTCAGGAAGAGAGAGTTTCTTCTGGACTGAGTGAGGCATCAGGTTGATGCTTGCACCAAGATCGGCCAAGCCAAAACATTCAACCATCCCCGGGAAAATGCAAGGAATGAGGAATTTCCCAGGATCTCCCAGCTTTTCGGGAAGCTGCTTCAATAGAACTGCAGAGCAGTTCTCATTCAGTGGAGTTTTTGCCATCTCAAATATTTTTTCCTTGTTGCTTAACAAGTTCCTGATTGTTGATGCAAACTTGGCATCAGAAGAATAGCATCCGCAAAGCTGATATCAAAATGTAAATCTTGAAAAATTTCTAAGAATTTTTCCATTTGATGATTAGCTTTTTCACGAAGCTTTTGGTTGGTTAAACGTGAAGGATATGGAATTGAAGTTTTTGGGCTGGGTTTTGGAATTTCAACGGGATTCTTTGGAGTTACAAATACAAATTTTGGTTTGGGGGTCGGGACCGAGACAACTTGAGGAGGGACGTTGTCGGTACCTCCGTTATTAGTAGGAAGTACCGTGTCCGTAGTAGATTCAGGTTCATTTTTGGGTCCATTATATGAGACTCCACTTTCGGGATGTGATCGCCTTAACATCGCCCCTCGGTTTAGCGATCGTGTTGCTAGGAAGTGTACGTGAGCCCGAGGGTCGATCATTTAAAGACTTCTTAAATTCAGAGATTTAGCTGACCAATAACTGATTTGTTTCTTCTTTTGATTTCATGAATTGTTTCAACAACTCATCAGAAGAGGATTGGGTTTGAACAACATTTTGATTTTGATCAGGAAAGTTTTGAACACGGTTGTTTTGAAAATTTCCTTGATTTTAGTTGTTATTACCCTGAAAATCGTTTCCCTGATGAAAATTATTAACCTGATGGTAATTACCCTGATTGAAATTACCATGACCTTGATTTCTTTGAAAATTTCCTTGGTTTTGAAAACCCTGGTTTTGACCAGAATTGAAATTCCCTTGGTTACGGAAACCTTGGTTCATCCGATTTTGATTGAAATTTTGGTTCCGGTTTTGAGCATTTTGGTTTTGAGATTGATTGAAACTGGGGGGTCAAAGATAGTTGTTGGAACGATATCTCAAGAGATTACGGTCCCCTTGTGGTTGGTAAGTGTTACCTCCCATGTTGTAGGAACATTGAGCAACAAATACGTTCTCATGAATGAAGCCACCGGAGGCTAGGCACTTAGTATAAGGATGTGGACCACCACATGTTTCACAACTTTGACTGACAGCTCTGACATGATGATTTTGATTTGTTTGATGAATTCGTAAAATTGCAGTGGACAAACCGTCAAGCTTTTTATTGAGAGCAGCTATTTCATTGGAAGCTGGAGTGACATATTTACATGAATCATTCCTCTCAGCTGAGGAATCCCAAAAATTGTGGTGGGCAGTCATGTTCTCAATTAGATCATAGCACTCTTCGGGGGTCCTTTTCATAAAGGTCCCACCAGTAGCAACATTGATTGTGTCACGATATCGAAGTGTCAAACCATTATAGAAGGTATCTATGATGGTGACAAGAAGCATGTTGTGATTAGGACAACGATTGATTACAAGCTTATAGCGTTCCCATGCCTCAAATAAGGACTCGTCAGGACGCTGTCAAAAGTGTTGATATCGTTTCTCAATTTCGTCACCATGGATGGTGGAAAATATTTTGCTAGAAACTTTGAAACCATTTCATCAAAACTATGGATCGAATTCTTCGAGAGACAATCAAAGCAGGCAGTAGCATGATGAGTGAGAGAGTATGGAAAGAGATATAAGCGAAGGTCGTCTTCGGTGACTCCATTCTGCTTCATACTCTGGGTGACGGTAAGAAATTTATCAAGATGCTTGTTTGCATCGTCACCGGGTAAACCGTGGAACTGGTACGAATTTTGGACTTGCTGGATCATGTGGTGCTTGAGTCCAAAGTCTGTGGCTCCAATAGTGAGTGGTGCAATAGGTCCACCTCTCCCGTGCATGGTTGGCTGACACAACTCCTCCATTGTTCGGAGATCGGGAGTTGTTTCATCCTTGGGAGGGTTTGGTGGGGGTGGTGGGGGCTCGTCGTCCATTTTAATGACGGGTTCTTCAATAACTGTACGTAACTCAGTTACGTTTCTTTGACGATTACGCCTTGTTTGTGAACGAGTGCGCATGCACTAAAAATAAAACCAATTAAAACAAGACCGAGGCAAAACAACAGAGAACTTAAACCAATAATCAAAATATGAATGGCTTCTTTGAAAAAGGTACACCAATTCACAAGGATACAAAGGCAAGTTTTTATCTTTGGTTTGGGAACTTATTAATGGTCATACCCCCAGTTGGTAGGTATTTTGTCGAATGTTTCTTGATAATGTCTTTTATGTATTTATTAACAAGAAAACAGAAAATGTTTTTGGCTTTTTCTGGGTGTGTGTGAAAAAACTTTTTGAAATATTTTTGGAATCGATTCGTTAACCAAAATCATTTCCTTTAAGACTACTTGCAGGGTGGCGGAAGAGAAGAATGGATCTCTTTTCAGTTCGCAATTTAATGTCAGAACTTGCCTTTACCACTTGTATTGGTTGTAATCTTAAAGAATACGAAGTAATTTAACTTCACAATTTGTTTTGTTGTTTTTGATTTTTTTTTTGTGTTGTTAATACTTTATGAAAAGTGTTAATGACTTTTTTTTGCTGTTTTGATTAAAAATTTACAAAATAGTGGAATTTTCACAAGAAGGAGTTTTGAAAACCACTAAATCAGCTAAACGTTTTTAAAACACGCAACAACCTCTCGGTAGCGGCGCCAAAATTTGACTTGCCTCAGAGTAACTAATTAACCAAGGGTGGTCAATAAGTCAAACCTGAGTGTGTGTGCAAGTGATCAATTTATGATCAAGTATAAATTATAAAAAATGGCAAATAAACAGTAAAAATTATGAAATTTTTTCTAAAAATACTTTATAATAAAAAAAACCTAGGAAAAATATATAAAGGTACTAGTGCTTATTAAAACGCAAAAATGGATTTTATTTTTTATTTTTTAATTAAAACTAATTAAACTAAAATTAATTATTAAAAATACTAAATCAAAACAGAAAATTATGAAAATTTTTACACAAATACTTCAATATGACAGAAAGTTAATAAAAATATAAAAACATACAAGTGCTTATTGAAAAAGCAGAAAAATAAGTAAAATGGCTAAAATAGCTTAAATAGAAGCTATCACTTTAAATATAAAAAAGGAAACTAAGAACACTAAGTCACCCCTAGCTCAGATGGTGCTCTGTGTTGGTTTGGGGCTTGGGTAAACTTGAGGCCAGGGGTTCGAATCCCACAACCACCTTATTCTGTTTTTTTTTTTTTTTTTTTTTTTTTTTTTTTTTTTTTTTTTTTTTTTTTTTTTACAAAACTATATAAAAACTAAAAATAAACAACTTTAATAAAACCAAACTTTTAAAAACTTAAAAATAAGCTCAGAATGAGCTCATTAACATATCAGTAAGGCTTATAAGGCCAAAATGGAATTTGAGGTGTGAATAAGCTAACAACAAGCTACCTACTGATCAAAAAGTGAAAATAAGCTACAAACAGATTACATGAACTTGAAATAAGCCCAAGAAAAGAAAAAAGCACTAAGGAAGACAACATAAGCAATTAAGCAAAAATCCAAATCCTTAACACTATGCAGGCCAAAAGGGGTCACTTGCAAGCCTATATGGGGCCTGATACGTGGGAATTGCGCCCTCGCAACAGGTTTTACCTCTCAAGGGATCTCGAGAAGCTTACAACCCCCACCAGGCAGTGTACCTGATCGTTGTAGTATAGTATAGTGACAAGTACCGGGGGATTGATCGTTCAACTCAGGAATAGTGTCGCTAGGATTAAAAAGCCTACTAAACTAGGTCTAGAGGTGAGGGATAATTCTTTTTGTATTTTTATATTTTATGAAAGCAAGTAAAAATCTTGGGTTTCGAAGGAGTGGGCGGAATTAGATGCTAGCCAACTAACCCAATTAACTAAGATGCAATCAAAATAAAATAAAAGAAATGAAAATTAAACTAATTCTATTAATGTGGTGGAAACAATAATGAGGAAAGTTGTGTTTACTTAGATTTCATTACTCCCTAGATATCTTTTACAGGTTGATTAGCTTGTTACAATTGCATGGATGATGGGTCATATTCCTTAATACTAGTCGTAGGGCCGTGTACAATATTCCCTAACTCTATAAGATCCTACTTCACTCCTATGTCGAGCCGTTAGAAGCTCCTAACATGGGATCATTAGAATTCTCTTACGCATTAAATACAACCAAAAATCGTAGTACACCTCCGATCATGTTTCTTAAGACGTTCAAGCAAGTTACCAATGGAAGTCTGCCAGTTTTCTTAAGCCTAACATCGAATACAATCATCTGTAACAATTATAAACAAATAATCAACTCATAATTAACATCTAGGTTTCACTACATCTAAGCAAACACAATGAAAATCTAGCCTAGCATGTTAAAGAGAAGACAAGCGTAAGATATAATCACACAACACATAGACATATTAAATGATTTGAATGAATACTTATCTTCAATTGAACATGGAAGAATCAAGGGGTTGAAACCCTTGAAAAAAGCTGTAAATTCGTCTAGGGTTTATTCCTTCAAAGTTGCACACTAATGAATGAAAATTGGAAAACTATATATAGAGTTTACATCTTGACGGCGTCATGTATTAGCTCGTGACGCCGTCAACTCGTCGCCAGGATAAAATTCATATTGCCTAGATCCATTTGTGACGCCGTCATGTAGGAAATTACTCTGGGGCGTCACGTGTAATTGGACCCTGACGGCCTTGGTGACGCCGTCAGGCCATAAGCTTGAAAACTCTCTGGGCCGTCACGTTATAAGTTCCATATCCACCTCTTTTGTAACTCTTGACGCCGTCATGTGTAGAATCTTGACGCCGTCAGGTACTGTTCCAGCAAGAAATTTTGAGAGTTTGCCGTTTTCTTCACTTTTATGCTCCAAAAACGTCCAAAATGCTTCCTTTTCCAGATTTCTCTCCAAAAGTACCTAAAATGACAAAAGAAATGATTTAGGGGAATATTTGTTCAAATAATCTCGAATTCGGGCTTAAATGACTCCTTAAAAGTGGTACACTTTTCACCTCATCAAATACCCTTATACTTGAGATTTGCTTGTCCTCAAGCAAATGCGTTTTTATTCTAATCAAAATACAAGTTAGGGGTCATTTAACACTAATGTAAAAGTAATTACAACAAATAATCGTTCCACTAAAGACCAAAAGCAAGCACGGAGGTCATACACTAGCATCTCACAAATAGTGTTTAGATACTCACATCTCTTGGGTGTAATAAATTATATATCACAATATGGAAATGGAAAACATCTCTCACTACCTATCATAGCAAATAGATTACCATAGGCATGGGAAAGGATCAAACCTCCACCACTTGGCGTAAGCAGCTAGGATAAACTATCAAAGAGGTCTTTTAAAGGGTTATAACGTTAGGTGTAGGGATATGGAAAACACGGTTTTGTTGGATAAAGGCAATATTTACTGGTGGCGAGTTAATCATCTTGGTTAATTACATGTACAATATGGCCTTGCTAAGCCAAGACTCGACTCGACTTAAGCTAATAAATCAAAAATAAAAAAAACATAAAACAAACATAGAATGAAACGGGATGGTAGTCCGTATGTTTTTTCTCCTTTCTTTTTTTCTATTTTTTTTTCTTTTTCTTAATTTTTCGAATTTTTTTTTTTATTTTTTTTTTATTATTTTTTTTTTTGTATACTCTCTTACCCTACCATCCAAAATAATACATCATAGGGAATGTACATTCCCCTTACACTTGAATTTTTACATACTTTACAATAAACTAATCTAATGACTCGAATCAAGATAATCAAAATACTTGTATTACTTTTTAAGATTAACGCACATATGGGGGTAATATATGATGTTCTTCCCCACTACTCCATAACACAAGTACATTATCCATGAGCCCCAATCGTCCCAAAACAATATGTACAAGATATGACTCGACTTAGCAACCATGTAATCAGTTAGATAATTAACTAAGGGTTTAAACAAATAACAATGATGCACTAAAGATGAGTGCACACAAGGAAGGCTAAGGCGATTTGGTTGCACATTTGGGTGGGTTGTAACAAATTCTTCCTTTAAGTAAAATGCTTAAAGTTAGAAACGAAGAGATAGGCTCGGAGGGGTGTACTAGGGGTTTCGTGTACTAAAAATGAGTACAACGCTAAGGTGTGGGAGAATTAATTGACTTTACTAGTCAAGTAATATGACTTAAATGGTCAAGTAATTATGATATGGGTTTAACACAAGGGTGATCCTAATGCCTCTTATCATGTAGTAAATCCTACTACACGAATGTAGTCTCACTAGCGGTCTCGGGATGCATCACTAACGCAAGTTCTAGAATCTAAATGCTACTGGTACACTCATAGCACTAATAATGAATGCTTTTCCTATCAAATCTAAAGGCGAACCTCACATATTTGGGTGGAAAATTTTTCTGAATGGTATGGTTTTGTGCTAGTCATACAATTCCTATCCATCAGACACTTGTTAAGGCTAAAGTTTCACTCCTAAATGTTGTAAAAAATTTTAAATTTGGCGCTAAAATTACACTAACAAGTATTTCTCTTAGTTTTATTACACACCTACTATCGAACAAACAAACTCAAGTGCAATAGTATCCTATAAGGTATCATCATTTACCCTCCCCTTACACTTAGGATGAACATTGTCCCCAATGTTCAATTAAAGAATGTAAAAGTAAAACAGGTAAAAGAATGAAAACAAATACTCCCCTGATTCGTTCGGTGTGGATAGTGTGTCAACAAGGTTAGATCTTCCTCCAAGAAAATGAACATTCAAAGCTTCCCTTCCAGAAATATAAATCATCTTCTTGTCATATATAACCTGTTAAACCTGAGAAAACAATCAAGGAAACCTCGCGTAAAATCGGCGGCAATCTATATATACTAACAAATCCTTGAAAGCAATTTAAGATATAATGCTTGTGGAATGAGTGTTTGCAGATTTCCTGGAGTTTATAAAACTAAAGAATTAACAAAAACTTTTAAGACTCCGTTAGAAAAACAAAACTCGCAAAATTTCCAGAATTTTACACGTGACGCCGTCAGGGGTTAAACCCTGACGCCGTCAGAAGTGACCTGCAGAAATCTTTAAGTTAAGTTTCCGGAAAATTTCTGGAAAAACTTATGTCCTACTTCCTGGAAAATCCTGCAAAACATCATTATGACTCAATACAAGCATTTGACTCTAACAAATACTAATACACATGTTCATTTAATATTGTGGTGAATCATAATCATTTTCATTCTTAGAAACTAATTTGGGGTTTCCCTTACACTTAACTTTTGCAAAATACCTTTATATGAAGTTAAGACGAAGTTAAACAACAAAATAAAGCACTTTCACAATTTTAGTTTGAAACATGATCTACCAACAATAAAAATAAAGCATGCATATGGAAACAAATAATAATCAAACAATTAAAAATCAAGAAAAACAAAAACACACAAAACATGGGTTGCCTCCCAAGAAGCGCTTTTCTTTATTTACGAGTCTTGTAGCTAGACTCAAGGTCATGGGCAATTACGTTACCTCGCCATTGGTCTCATTCTCTAGGTCATCTCCAATATCGGGATCGCTCTCATAGTGCAAGTATTTTGGGTCTTCAAACTCAAAGTCATCTTCCCGATACTTGGATCCAAGCTTACTAACATCATTAAAGAATTCACATGATAAATCAAAGACGTTTTTACATCCTCTCCGAACATCTTCATCACCTAAAACAAGTTGAGAACCTAGCTTATCAAGTCCGTCACAATCAATTCCTTTGAAGTCTTTCATCTTATATTGCGTTTGGTATGACACCCTCCTAATTCCATCTGTGAAAGTCATGATTCCGTTCCAGTCGTCAACCATTAAGTTAGTGATTTCACAAAAGGGTGCTCCGAAAACAACTTGTGATAACCTTGGGTCGATATAATCCTCAATGTTGTTGATGAGGCGAAAAATGAACCACTTTTAGGGGGTCATTTAAGCCCGGAATTGAATTTATTTGATCAAATATTGCCCTAAATCGTTCCTTTTGTGATTTTAGGTACTTTGGGAGAGAAATCTGGAAAAGGAAGCAATTCGGACGTTTTTGGAGCATAAAAGTGAAGAAAACGCCAAAGTCTTAATTTTCCTTGCTGGGAACAGTAGGTGACGGCGTCAAGAAGAAAATCTTGACGGCGTCAAGAGTAATTTCCATGACGGCCCAGTACATATTTGACGGCGTCACAAGGTAGGGCGTCAAGAGGAAAAAGCATGATGGCCTAGAAACACATAACACTTGACGGCGTCAGATCTGGATCAAGCCAGTCCGAGGAGTATTTTGGCGGCGAGGTGACGGCGTCACAAAATTGTTCTTGACGCCGTCAGACCTTATTTCCTATATATAGTTTTCTAATTTTCACATTAAAAAGAGAGAAGTTTTGGAGAAACCCTAGGTCCGAACTTAAGACGAATTTTACAGGTTTTTCAAGGGTTCTCTGCCCTTGATCCCTTTCATGTGTAATTGAGATAAGTGTTCTCTTAATTCAATCAATATGTCTATGTGTTGGTTGTCTATATCTTGTTCTTGTCTTAATTCCATCATGCTAGGCTAGATCTATCTTGTGTTTGCTTGGATCTAATGAAACCTAGATGCTAATTATGTATTGATTACTTGTTTACGGTTGTATTGGATGAATGAATTTGATGTTAGCCTTAAGAAAACTGACAGATCTCCAATTGGTAACATGCTTGAACGTCTTAGGAAACATGAACTGATGTGCACTAGGTTTTATTGGTTGTATTTAATGCATGAGTAAATTCTAATGATCCCATGTTAGGAGCTTCTTAGCCGGCTCGACATAGGAGTGAAATAGGCACTCATAGGATTGGGGAATTAAGTGCGCCACCCCATGAATGGTATTAAGGAATACAATCCGTCATCCACGCAACTATAACAAGTAATTAACGTGTAAAAGATATCTAGGGAGTAGTGAAATCTAAGTAAACACATTTTCTCCACTTATTGCTCACAACCTTAGCTTAATTTAGTTTATTTTCATTTTTAGTATTTTATTTTGATTGCATCTTTAGTATTGGGTTAGTTGACTAGCAACTAATTCCGCCCAAATCCTTCAAACCCGAGATTTTTACTTGCTTTCTAAAAAATATAAAAATACAAAAATAATCATCCCTCACCTTTAGAACTAGTATTTAGGTTTTCTAATCCTAGCGACACTATTCCTAGCTGAACGATCAATCCCCCGGTACTTGTCACTATACTATACTACAACGATCAGGTACACTGCCTGGTGGGGGTTGTAAGCTTCTCAAGATCCCTTGAGAGGTAAAGCCTGGTGCGATTCCCACGTATCAAGTTTTTGGCGCCGCAGCCCGGGGAATAGTTATTGTCTAGGTTAGAATTTCTTTTTGTTAGGTCTACTTGCTAGATTCCTTTCTAGTAAGATTTTATTTTTATTTTTAGGTTTTCTTTAGTCTATCTTATTTCTTTGTGTTTTTGTTCGTAACTTTTCACCACCCGACATCATGGACGATGGGAACATCCTTGAACCCGTCACCCCACCACAACAAAACCCACCACTAGAACCCCTTAGGCCCCGAACCTTAGGAGAGTATTCCTGACCTAGCCATCAAGGCTACCGAAACACCATTAAGCTCACCGGAGCCAATGTGACCCCCTTGCGATCCGACACCATCCGGTTGGTGCAAAGCGGATGTGCATTCCATGGACTTCGTTCCGAAGATCCAAACCAACATCTTAAGGACTTCCTAAAAATCGTAGATTCCATAGACCTAGGTGTTGAAACTAGGGAGACAACCCGATTACGCCTATTTCAATTCTCTCTACGGGATCAAGCTAGTCAATGGCTTGAGCGTTTACCCGCGGGATCCATCACCACATGGGATGATCTCACCACTCGTTTCCTTGCTCAATTTTTCCCACCAGGGAGAACTACTAAGCTTAGAAATGACATCTTGATGTTCCAACAACGTCAAAATGAATCTCTTTATGAAGCATGGACTCGTTTCAAGGACTTACTCCAAAAAGTCCCTCATCATGGCATAGATCTTTGGCTCCAAGTCCAAATCTTTTATGACCATATCGATCTCTCCACGAGGCGAGCCATTGACCAATCGGCCGGTGGTAAGCTACGTGATCTAAGTGCGGAACAATCATGGGAACTCATAGAAGATCTTGCTCTCTATGACAACGAAAGTTGGAATGATCCCCGTGATTTGAACAAAACGGTCAAGGCAATATCTTTGCCTTCGAACAATTCTAGCACTCCCGAACTTGAGGACCAAGTCAAGTTTCTCATGAAATCTTACGAAGCTCCTAAGCCTTCAAGCCAAGTGAACAAAATCACTTCTTCATGCGAATTATGTAGTGGTCTCCACGACACTCGTGATTGTGTGGAACTCCCCAGAACAGCTTTTGCGGACTACGCATCCACGCGTACCGACGAAGCGGGAGATAAGTGGTACACTTTCAAGCCCGAGCCAAACCCTTACGGTGATTCATACAACCCCTCTTGGAAAAATCACCCAAACCTTAGGTGGAAACAAAATCAACCCAATTCTTCCAACCCGCCTAATCGTTATCAACCAAACGGTCCACCCTCCAACCGTACTTTCAACAACAATCTTTCTAACAACTATGGTAGTACCAACAATCTTGAAGGATTAATGTCTAAGTTCATGGCATCTCAAGAAGCTCGCATAGCTAGGTTCGAAACCGAATTCAACCAACAACAAACGGAGATGACCAACAAGATTGACAACTTGTTGAAAGCCCTCAACAACCAAGCGTTAGCCACACCTAGGAAGGACACTAGGGACACCAATAGTGGAATCCAAATTAAGAACCCCTCATCATCCAAACATGTTCACTTTGTCAATGTTGTCACCATTAAACCAATAGATAAGGAGATAGAAGAGAGTGACAAGGATGAAGTTAGAGTAGAAGCCGAGACTAGGGATGAAAGTAGGGAGGTTGAGGTTAATAAGGGAGAGGAATTAGAGGAAGTAGAGCCTAAAGAGGAATACTTTGATAAGATGCCCACCAAGGAAGAACGGGAATACCATAAGGATTTATTCGATAGTCCCGAGAGACCATATATCCTTGGCACACCCCTTATCAAAATGGGAGACCCCTCTAACATTAACATACCATTCAATATTGGGCACATGCATATATGGAAAGCTTACATCGACCCTAGATCCCCAGTGAACATCATGACTAGGACTTATTACAATTGGGTGATGAAGAAACAACTTAATTTTAGGATGATGCCCAATAAGAATCTGATAAGTAATTTTGCAGGAAGAGTGAAGGGATTACATGTGATTATAGGGAATCTCACTTATGAGATCGATTTTATGATAATAGAAGACACTCGTCCGGTGATAGATGCTTGCCTAAGCCAAATAATATTTGGAAAACCATTTGTTGAGGCCACTAGGATGAGTTATGATCCAACTCTAGGGATAGTTAGATTCAAGGAAGAGAATGATGAGGTTGCCTATCAGATGCCCTACAAGATTGAGCAATACCGCCTTCTCTCTAATTTCGAAAAGGAACACAAGCAAGCGGCTTATTATAGGAATGAGGAGGATAGACGTTGAGGAGTAGAGTATGTAAAGAGTAGGATGCTTGGTTTCTACAAAGAATGCTTGCAACTAGGTCTAGAATACAAAACTGGTTTAGAAGACGACCTAGAGAGTGGAACCAACGATGAGGTCACGTAGTAACACATGACCTTGAGTCTAGCTACAAGACTCGTAAATAAATAAAAGCGCTTCTTGGGAGGCAACCCATGTTTTGTGTGATTTTACTTTGTTTGTTTGTTATTTGCTTCCGTATGCATGCTTTATTTTTATTGTTGGTAGATCATGTTTCTCAATTAAATAGTGGAAATACTTTACTTTGTTGTTTTGGCCTAGTCTTAACTCCACCTAAAAGTATTTTTGCAAAAGATAAGTGTAAGGGGAAACCCCAAATATGTTTTTAAGAAACAAAACCAATCATGATTCTCCACAATATTAAATGAACATGTATATTCGTATTTGTTAGAGTCAAATGCTTGTATTGAGTCATAATGAAGTTTTGCAGGATTTTCCAGGAAGTAGGACCAAGTTTTTCCAGAAATTTTCCAGAAACTTAACATAAGAATTTCTGCAGGTCACTTCTGACGGCGTCACGAGTTAATTCTTGACGGCGTCACGTGTAAAAATCTGGAAATTTTACCGGTTTTGTTTTTCTAACGGAGTCTTATGGTTTTTGTGAATTATTAAGTTTTATAATCTCCAGGAAATCTGCAAACTTCATTCCACAAGCATTATATCTTATTCTGTTTTCTAGGATTTAGTAACTTATATAGGATGCCGCCGATTTTACGCGAGGTTGTCTTGTCTATTTTCTCAGGATTTACAGGTTATGTATGACAAGAAGATGATTTATATTCTGGAAGGGAAGCTTTGATTGTTCATTTTCTTGGAGGAAGATTTAACCTGGCCACCTTATTATCCATACCGAGCGAATCAGGGGAGTATTTGATTTCATTCTTTTTATTTTTTCACTTTTACATTCTTTACTTGAACATTGGGGACAATGTTCATCTTAAGTGTAAGGGGAGGGTAAAATGATGATACCTTACATATGCACTTTCGCTTGAGTTTGTTTTGTTTAATGGTAGATGT
Organism: Artemisia argyi; assembly: GCA_030686995.1. Classification (NCBI taxonomy): domain Eukaryota; kingdom Viridiplantae; phylum Streptophyta; class Magnoliopsida; order Asterales; family Asteraceae; genus Artemisia; species Artemisia argyi. The sequence goes on along the minus strand of CM060688.1, from coordinate 107,661,619 downwards.
GTAATAAAACTATGAGAAATACTTGTTAGTGCAGTTTTAGCGCCAAATTAAAATTTTTTTACAACATTTAGGAGTGAAACTTTAGCCATAGCAAGCGTCTCATGTATAGGAGATTGTATGACTAGCACATAACCGTATATTCAGAAAAATTTTCCACCCAAATATGTGAGGTTCGCCTTTAGATTTGATAGGAAAAGCATTTACTATTAGTGCTTATGAGTGTACCGGTAGCATTTAGATTCTAAAACTTGCGTTAGTGATGCATCCCGAGACCGCTAGTGAGACTACATTCGTGTGGTAGGATTTACTACATGATAAGAGGCATTAGGATCACCCTTGTGTTAAACCCATATCATGATTACTTGACCATTTAAGTCATATTACTTGGCTAGTTAAGTCAACTAATTTTTCTCACACCCTTAGCGTTGTACTCATTTTTAGTACACGAAACCCCTAGTACACCCCTCCGAGCCTATCTTTTCATTTCTAACTTTAAGCATTTTACTTAAAGGAAGAATTTGTTACACCCCACTTAAGTGTACACCCAAATCGCCTTAGCCTTCCGTGTATGCACTCATCTTTAGTGCATTATTGTTATCTGTTAAACCCTAAGTTAAATATCTAATTGATTACATGGCTGCTAAGTCGAGTCATATCCTTATACATATTGTTTTGGGACGATTGGGACTCATGGGTAAAGTACTTATTTTATGGAGTAATGGGGAAGAACATCATTTATCACCCCCATATGTGCGTTAATCTTAAAAGTGCTCCAAGTGTTTCGATTATCTTAATTCGAGTCAATAGATTAGTTAATTGTAAAGTATGTAAAAATTCAAGTGTAAGGGGAATTTACATTCCCTATGATGTATTATTTTGGATGGTAGGGTAAGAGTGTATGCAAAAAAAAAAAGAAAAAAAAAGAAAAATCGAAAAAAATAGAAAAATCAAGAAAAAGAAAAAAATAGAAAAAAGGAAAAGAGAAAAAACATACGGACTACCATCCCTTTTTATTCTATGTTCATTTTTATGTTTTTGTTATTTTTCATTTATTAGCTTAAGTCGAGTCTAGTCTTGGCTTAGCAACGCCATATTGTACATGTAATTGACTAAGATTTTTAACTCGCCACCAGTAAAACTTCCTTTATCCAACAAAACCGTGTATTTCATATCCCTACACCTAACGTTACAACCCTTTAAAAAGACCTCTTTGATAGTTTATCCTAGGTGCTTACGCCATGTGGTGGAGGTTTGATCCTTTCCCAAGCCTATGGTAATCTATTTTGCTATGACAGGTAGTGAGAGATATCTTCCGTTTCCATATTGTAATTTATACTTTATTACACCCGAGAGATGTGAGTATCTAAACACTATTTGTGAGGTGCTAGTATATGACCTCCGTGCTTGTCTATTGGTCTTTAGTGGAATGATTATTTGTTGTAATTACTTTTATATTAGTGTTAAATGACCCCTAACTTGTATTTTGACTAGAATAAAAGCGCATTTGCTTGAGGACAAGCAAATCTCAAGTGTAAGGGTATATGATGAGGCGAAAAATGAACCACTCTTAGGGGGTCATTTAAGCCCGAAATTGAATTTATTTGATCAAATATTGCCCTAAATTGTTCTTTTGTGATTTTAGGTACTTTGGGAGAGAAATCTGGAAAAGAAAGCAATTCGGACGTTTTTGGAGCATAAAAGTGAAGAAAACGCCAAAGTCTTAATTTTCCTTGCTCGGAACAGTAGGTGACGGCGTCAAGAAGAAAATCTTGACGGCGTTAAGAGTAATTTCCATGACGGCCCAGTACATATTTGACGGCGTCACAAGGTAGGGCGTCAAGAGGAAAAAGCATGACGGCCTGGAAACACATAACAGTTGACGGCGTCAGATCTGGATCAAGCCAGTCCGAGGAGTATTTTGGCGGCGAGGTGACGGCGTCACAAAATTATTCTTGACACCGTCAGACCCTATTTCCTATATATAGTTTTCTAATTTTCACATTAAAAAGAGAGAAGTTTTGGAGAAACCCTAGGTCCAAACTTAAGACGAATTTTACAGGTTTTTCAAGGGTTCTCAGCCCTTGATCCCTTTCATGTGTAATTGAGATAAGTGTTCTTTTAATTCAATCAATATGTCTATGTGTTGGTTGTCTATATCTTGTTCTTGTCTTAATTCCATCATGCTAGGCTAGATCTATCTTGTGTTTGCTTGGATCTAATGAAACCTAGATGCTAATTATGTATTGATTACTTGTTTACGGTTGTATTGGATGAATGAATTTGATGTTAGCCTTAAGAAAACTAACAGATCTCCAATTGGTAACATGCTTGAACGTCTTAGGAAACATGAACTGACGTGCACTAGGTTTTATTGGTTGTATTTAATGCATGAGTAAATTCTAATGATCCCATGTTAGGAGCTTCTTAGCCGGCTCGACATAGGAGTGAAATAGGCACTCATAGGATTGGGGAATTAAGTGCGCCACCCCATGAATGGTATTAAGGAATACAATCCGTCATCCACGCAACTATAACAAGTAATTAACGTGTAAAAGATATCTAGGGAGTAGTGAAATCTAAGTAAACACATTTTCTTCACTTATTGCTCACAACCTTAGCTTAATTTAGTTTATTTTCATTTTTAGTATTTTATTTTGATTGCATCTTTAGTATTGGGTTAGTTGACTAGCAACTAATTTCGCCCAAATCCTTCAAACCCGAGATTTTTACTTGCTTTCTAAAAAATATAAAAATACAAAAATAATCATCCCTCACCTTTAGAACTAGTATTTAGGTTTTCTAATCCTAGCGACACTATTCCTAGCTGAACGATCAATCCCCCGGTACTTGTCACTATACTATACTACAACGATCAGGTACACTACCTGGTGGGGGTTGTAAGCTTCTTAAGATCCCTTGAGAGGTAAAGCCTGGTGCGATTCCCACGTATCAGTTGTCCACGATTGTAAAGTCCATTATGAATGCCATATTTCCTATGAATACTTGGATTTCATGATCTCTACCAACAACACTTTCTCCCTTATAAATCATCCCCCATCTGCAAATATTGTTATAATGGATTAGGGACATAAAATTCTTAGGTAGAAACACGTCAATGTAGACATTATCGAAATACTTATGACCAATCATACAAGGGATTTTCAGGTTATTCAGATCACGCCGCTTTATCCTTTCCGATCTTCCATCCTGTGATCCATATGTATTACAATCTAGTGACAGACGGTACTCATACACTTCCTCATTACCCTTTCAAAAAATCACTTTCCTGACGCCATTGGTGAATAATGCACTACCATCCTTCTCATGAAGGATCACTCCCGTTTCATTAACAAATGGTTTCCCAAGGACGAGGTTGGTTAATGTTGGATTAGTGATAAAGTTTATGTCATCGATCACGGTGAGATCAATGTTATAGATGAATCCTCCAATCATAACTGATAACCTTTTTATTATCCTAGCGTTATCGATTCCTTCACACGAGATATGTTCAGGGAAGGCTTCGTTGTAAAGGGAGAGGGGGATTATGTTTATAAGGAGGTTAGGATCTATGTAAGTATCGGTTATGAGCTTCTTCCTAGTAGTGCAAGAAATCTTAAAAACTTCAGAGTCGCTTCCTTTAATCCTATCATTTTTTGGGTAAAAGGGTTAATTCACCCTGGTAAAATATATTATCCAAAAAAAACATTGAAGTACAAAGGATGAGGGTGGCTCCCTCATCTCAGTCCGTTAGGACACTTTTACGCACCACTATATAAGAATGACATGCCATTCTTATAACTTACAATTAAAACTTACTACCTACAATGACTATACAAGTGAAAATATAAAAATTAAACTCTTGCAACACAAAGGGAGCACCAAAAGCATAGTCACAGTAGAACTTCACAGCAACTTCCATATGATTCAGCAACACCATCATAAAAACGCATTTGACATTCACATAGAACCTGAACTTACCAAACCATCCAAAAGAAACTTGAACCATTCTCCAACCCAATAAATCCGAGTAAAATTCATGAAGATAATATAGGTACAAAGTTTCACAACCATGAAATAAACCAAGTTGCACGTATACTACGCAACTGATTCAATCAACACCAAGTAGGGTATATATGCCCCGAACAGCCACATCATCATGCCATAACGATTCACAGCAGCATCAAACAATAAACCAATGAATCCATCAAAACATGACATGATTCTACGCACCATGCAAGTTGATATGAACAATCTGCCATAGACACGACTAGGGTTTTCCAACCCTAACTTCCAATAGCCACAAAAATCACAAGACCAGCAATAAACAAAACCCTAATAACTAGGGATTCATTATCTTGATAGATCAGTCCCAAAATCGCCATAGCAAAGAAGAATAAGCATGAACGCATGTGAATCAAGGCCGAGTCAGCACCAAATCTTGTGATAGTAACACGAATTAGGGTTTTTGAATAAGATACCCCAAACTTAACTTACAATCTCTCAATAACCCACTTACACAACCAAAAATCTGATATAGAACATATAGACCACATGATCACAATCCAGCGCAGAAAAAAGAAAAACGAAACCCATAAGGGTTCCATAATATAACGAATCAGCATGCATGCGCACCATTACATAATAAACCAATCGAAAGATAGTTAAAACCCTAAAAAGTTAGGGTTTCGAACAGTTAAGGATCGCAGCACCACACAACCGACAAGAAGAATATTGCAATAAGCCCCAACAATCGTAATAGATAATTATAGGACATGTAAAACCAGACCGCCATTAAGAACGATCATATCTGTACACGATCGACCAGTATATAAAAACCCTAATTAAAAACGAGTCCCTAAAGCAAGGACACGATTGAATAATAACGAGTGAATTAGGGTTTTTAAGGGCGAATCCACATGATATAAAGAAGAAAAACGGCACACCGCCTCTAGATACATACAAACCAAAAGAACCGATTGCATAGGCGGTTCTACTTTTTTGTTTTGGCCAGAAAAGTACATTAGAGGCGGCTGCTAGGATTCGCCCATAGTTGGGAGAGAATTACTTCCCTTAATCTTATCACTACTCCCTATAGTTGGATTTTTCGTGTGCCCTTTTGATCTCTCTTTCGACTCATCCCATTCGCCTGACTCTTGTGTGACGGAGTCCTCGAATAAGTCGGCAAGGCTCTTGGCCAATTCGTGGTCTATCTTTGGGGTCTCATCCTTAACTTCATGACCCTTATTCCCAGTTGGTTGTTGGCTCTGGTCAGGTGTAGGAGCAGACATTGTGGTGATGGTATTTACAAAGTGGATTGGTCCTGGAGGGTTAACATGGTCCCTAACTTCCTTCACCTTTGGTGACAGATGTTTAAAGAGTTTACTAGGGCTTTTTATTTTCACAGGAGAGGTTGGCTGATTCATAATGGCGACAGATTTGACTTCTTCAGCTTGAATCGGTTTACTAACAGCGTGCTCTTTAATAGCGGTTAACAGATTACAAATCTTGTCATTCATATCGGCTTGCTGTTGTCTAAATCGGGTCTCGAGCGTGGAGAGCTATAATTCTTGAGAGAGAATGAACTTTCGCAAGGCATCTTCATAGCTTTTCAGTGGTGGAAAATGCTCGGACCATTCGAGTGGAGGAGAATCATTGAAGGATACGCTCCGAGTTTGGTATCCTCTGAAATTTGGTTTATCCTTCCATGCATCATAGGCCTCGCCAAAGTTTCGAGGTCCTTGATTAGTGGCGAGCTCTCTATCCTTTGTTTAATCAGCATGTGACGATGTGAATTCCTTAAAAGCATGTTTTGGAAGTTCCATACAGTTATGAGTTTCATGAGGACCATTACACAATTTACACGAAGAAGTGATTTTGTTCACTTGGCTTGAAGGCTTAGGAGCTTCGTAGAATTTCATGAGAAATTTGACTTGGTCTTCAAGTTCCATGATCCTACGGTTGAGAGTGCTAGAATTGTTCGAAGGCAAAGATATTGCCTTGACCGTTTTGTTCAAATCACGGGGATCATTCCAACTTTCGTTGTCATAGAGCACAAGATCTTCTATAAGTTCCCATGATTCGTTCACACTTAGATCACGTAGCTTGCCACTGGCCGATTGGTCAATGGTTCGCCTTGTGGAGAGATCGATATGGTTATAGAAGATTTGGACTTGGAGCCAAAGATCTATGCCATGATGAGGGACTTTTTGGAGTAAGTCCTTGAAACGAGTCCATGCTTCATATAGAGTTTCACCTTGACGTTGTTGGAACATCAAGATATAATTTCTAAGCTTGGTACTTCTCCCCGGTGGGAAAAATTGAGCAAGGAAACGAGTGGTGAGATCATCCCATGAGGTGATGGATCCCGCTGGTAAACGTTCAAGCCATTGACTAGCTTGATCACGTAGAGAGAATTGGAATAGACGTAATCGGGTCAACTCTCTAGTTACAACATCAAGGTCTATGGAATCTACGATTTTAAGGAAATCCTTGAGATGTTGATTAGGATCTTCGAAACGAAGTCCATGGAATGCACATCCGCTTTGCACCAACCGGATGGTGTTGGATCGCAAGGGGGACACATTGGCTCCTTGAGTGAGCTCAATAGTGTTTCGATAGCCTTGGTGGCTAGGACGGGAATACTCTCCTAAAGTTCAGGGCCTAGGAGGTTGGTTTGATAGTGGTAGGTTTTGTGGGTGGTTTTGTTGTGGTGGGTTGATGGGTTCAAAGATGTTACCACCTTCCATGATGTCAGATGGTAAAGGTTACGAACAAAGAAACGAAGAAATGAGATAGACTAAAGAAAACCTAAAAATAAAAATAAAAATCTTACTAGAAAGGAATCTAGCAAGTAGACCTAATAAAAATAAATCCTAACCTAGACAATAACTATTCTCTAGGCTGCGGCGCCAAAAACTTGATACGTGGGAATTGCGCCCTCGCAACAGGTTTTACCTCTCAAGGGATCTCGAGCAGCTTACAACCCCCACCAGGCAGTGTACCTGATCGTTGTAGTATAGTATAGTGACAAGTACCGGGGGATTGATCGTTCAACTTAGGAATAGTGTCGCTAGGATTAGAAAGCCTACTAAACTAGGTCTAGTGGTGAGGGATGATTCTTTTTGTATTTTTATATTTTATGAAAGCAAGTAAAGATCTTGGGTTTTGAAGGAGTGGGCGGAATTAGTTGCTAGCCAACTAACCCATTTAACTAAGATGCAATCAAAACAAAATAAAAGAAATGAAAATTAAACTAATTATACTAATGTGGTGGAAACAATAATGAGGAAAGTTGTGTTTACTTAGATTTCATTACTCCCTAGATATCTTTTACAGGTTGATTAGCTTGTTACAATTGCATGGATGACGGGTCATATTCCTTAATACTAGTCGTAGGGCCGTGTACAATATTCCCTAACTCTATAAGATCCTACTTCACTCCTATGTCGAGCCGTTAGAAGCTCCTAACATGGGATCATTAAAATTCTCTTACGCATTAAATACAACCAAAAATCGTAGTACACCTCCGATCATGTTTCTTAAGACGTTCAAGCAAGTTACCAATGGAAGTCTGCCAGTTTTCTTAAGCCTAACATCGAACACAATCATCCGTAACAATTATAAACAAACAATTAACCCATAATCAACATCTAGGTTTCACTACATCTAAGCAAACACAATGAAAATCTAGCCTAGCATGTTAAAGAGAAGACAAGCGTAAGATATAATCACACAACACATAGACATATTGAATGATTTGAATGAATACTTATCTTCAATTGAACATGGAAGAATCAAGGGGTTGAAACCCTTGAAAAAAGCTGTAAATTCGTCTAGGGTTTATTCCCTCAAAGTTGCACACTAATGAATGAAAATTGGAAAACTATATATAGAGTTTACATCTTGACGGCGTCATGTATTAGCTCGTGACGCCGTCAACTCGCCACCATGATAAAATTCGTATTGCCTAGATCCATTTCTGACGCCGTCATGTAGGAAATTACTCTGGGCCGTCACGTATAATTGGACCCTGACGGCCTTGGTGACGCCGTCAGGCCATAAGCTTGAAAACTCTCTGGGCCGTCACGTTATAAGTTCCATATCCACCTCTTTTGTAACTCTTGACGCCATCATGTGTAGAATCTTGACGCCGTCAGGTACTATTCCAGCAAGGAATTTTGAGATCAAATAATCTCGAATTCGGGCTTAAATGACTCCTTAAAAGCGGTACACTTTTCATCTCATCAGGGCCCACAAATAAGCTTGGGGGTCCAAAGTGAGGGTTGATCCAATAAGCAGGCCTGGGGAGCTTCTAAATAAGCCAAGAATCAGGGAGTGGGGTCCACTAATGAGCTTAAGAGGAGCTTATGAAAATTGCTCAACACCCTGATGATTCAGAATGCTCAGTTGATGAGGACAACTTATGGGTCAAAATACGCTAGGGGCAAGGACTTCAAACCCCAAGATAAGCACATAACTAATAAGCTATCCTAATAAGCTTCACAAAAAGCCAAGGGGCTTGGGCTATGGTTCACAATTAAGCTCAGGAGGAGCTTGTAAAATTGGCTCACTTATACTAATAACAATCCTTAACACATTAAAACAGTTTAAACCAAACACACCTTTTTGAACATTGATTTTTGAAGTTATTCACTGATTTGGACCATGCAACTTATCCATAAAGATATAAGATAATATAATAAGCTAAATAGGAAACAGAAACACCAACTTTAACCACAAATGCCTAAGATTTAATGATGTACTAGGCAGTGAAACTAAGAAATATGAGCACAATCAAAACTAGTGAACAATTACACAATATTACGCAATAATATAACTTAAATATACCTAATAAGCAAAAAGAACAAGAAATAAGCAGAGAATAAGCACTAATGAGATATAAAGCTAAAATGTAGAAATATGCTTACAAAAGCTCTCCAAGCTTAGAACTGAGAACCAAGAACCATAACTTACCCTAACACCTCTCCTGAGGTTCTAATACCACAGCAATCCAATATCCACCATGCTCCTTCTTTCTTCTTTCTTCAACACTGACTTTTTATTTTTCAACTATTTTTCTTATTTTTTTTGTATTTTTGAGTTTTCTGAGTTAGAGCAAGTTTAAAAGCTCAGTAAGCTTTCCAAAGCTAATAAGTAACTTAAATGTAGTTTATGAAATAGTAAAATACAAGTTTTAACAAGATAAAAATCAAAAGAGGATATCACATTAAAATGTAAAGATGGATTTTTTATATAGAGAACTTGAAATTGAGGTTACATAAAGTTCAAATTACGTAGAAAGACAGATTACAACATTTAAAAGCTTAAGATTACACTGAAAAAGGATAATTTTATGAAAACGACATACAAATTACAATAAAACTACACACTATGTCTTCTTGACTCTTCCTTCTTTTATAGATGACTTTTAGGGTTTGTGGAGGTCCTCTGTATCTTTCCCATCAAAAATTATAGCCAGTGGATCACTTAAAAACAATCCCAGCCCTTGAATGATTTTGGCGGGAAAATTGGTTTTATACCATTTTGTCTGATAACTTGCAAGGGCGTGGGGTGCATTTATAGTGGTTGTTTGGGAATGCAAATTGGTGGGTTGGGCGGTGGATGTGATGGAGAAGGTGGGGGGGGGGGGGGGTGGTGAAGTGATGTTTTTACAGGCAAGTTTGGGAGGAAAGGTGGAGGGAAAGGGTGGAGTTGACTGAGGGTTTGACATGTTTTAAATAACTAGACGAGTACCCGTGCAAAGCAACGGAAGTTCCTAGCGGTAGACAATTAACGATATGCGATATTGTGGTAAGTGTTTCGTATAACGTTTAAAATAGAACGTGAAAAGATCAAAATGTAATTTGCAAACGGTTGTACCCGTGTATAGCAACAAAATTTTCTAGTGGCTTACTTAGTTTTAGTTTTCATTTCGAAGTATAAGGGGTATTAAAGGGGGTTAATTAGATAATTAACTTTAATTTTTTTTAGAATAATTAAGTTTTCAAAAAATGAGGTATATGTAGTTATTAAGATAGTCGTTTATGTGTAGCTTGCATGTTCTTTTTTGTTTTAAATATAACAATACAACAATTGTAAAATTATTTGTGATTCTCATTTGATTGACGGGTTAAATTAACATTATGTGTTTTAGATGTTTTGTTTAACGTTTGTTGTTTATGTTCATGTTTTAGGTCAAAACAATTATGTTTATATTTAGGTCCATTCAATAAGATTGCCTTGATAAGTAAAATGGGTTGAAATTGCCACCAATGCGTTTCACAGTCACAATTCTTCAAAACATAAAGATATATATTTATTGTTAATTTACACTACATATATTTGATCAGTTTTCCGTCCAAGGTGAAGTTCATTTTGATTCATGCTAACGTTCTTACGAATTTATGAAACATAACTACTTACACATTACTTAAAGATCATGCCATAATATTACGTGTTAACTAAAAGCAAACTTATTGCACTAAAACTGAAAATTGATTATTATAACATACATTTTTCTACTCCAAATAAGTCATTTTCAGTTTTCTTTCATGCCATACCTAATACACAACAATAATAGAATATAAGTAGATTCCGTGATTAGTTTATTGCTAATTTTTTCCAGATCAGTTGTTCTCGACACCAAATATATCAGATTAATTGCATTCACATTGTCACAATCTGTTTGGTATAACAACTAACTTCAAGTAATCAAGTATTACCATTAATGTAAAAATACTTATCGACTTATACAATCATATCCAAAATAATTACTGAATTACAACGACAACCAATGTACGCTAACACCTTTGTAGGTTGTACCTAATGGTCAATAAAAAGTAATGTTCGTTGCATATAAGTAAAAAATAACCTTTAATCTCATCGTTTTTCTATATGTTAATCAAACATTTTCTATACAAAAATTAAGAGGTAAGTAACCCTCTAGCAGCCCCACCAACACATCTCACAGCCAAAACTCTCAAATTAACACATTAAAGGCCATAAATTAAACCATTACTCAATTCTAAACTATCACCCTCAATTCTAGCTCTAATCAGCCAAAACTCTCAAATTAACACATCTCATGACCAACACCACTGAAACAACCCACCTCCTTCATAGCACTAAATTATCACCCTCAATTCTAAACCTTTGTATATTAATTAATTAACTATCAAATTAACACATTAAAGGCCATCAATTAAACCATTACTCTCATATATCTCAAATGATCTGAAACTAGAAATAAAAAAAATGGTTTCTCGTGAAGAGATTTTTAAAACCAGATCTCGAAAGATATTAACAACCAAAATTACCTTAGACAACAAAAACACAAAGCCACTACCATTGAAACCGCAAACAAACCACCAACAGTAGTCTTAGTAAACGCAACAACCTAAACACCAACCAAAACCACCCGATCTACCACCAAAACCACCAGATCTACCACCAATACTACAGATAACTGAAACCACCAAAGCCGGTGGTTTTGGCGGATTATGGCAGCGGATGATGAGGTGGTGGCGGCTGAGGAGGAGAAGATGGTGTGTTTGAGGAGATGGTTTGTCATTTGAGAGAAGGTTGGAGGCGTCGGTTATGGTGGTCGGCGGTTGTTTGTTTATAGAGAGAGAAAGAGAGATGTGTTTTAGCTTAGAGAATGATTGACATATATTTTTCAGTTTCGCACCATTCATTGACATGAAACAGACATTGAATTCCATTTATTAGTTTCCATCTTTCGGTTGACATTTATTCACAAGGCAATTAAGTTTCGGTTGACATTTGCAGGGGTAAAATTGGGATTGACCAAAAATTAAGTTTTTCACATTTCCACTTTGACCATTTGTCTATTATAAGTAGTTAAGATAAGGGTGGTTTTGGTTTTGGGCCAGGGAAGGGAAATGGGCTTGGGAGTTGGGTTGGTTTTGTGTTTGTATTTGAACTGGATTTAGTTTTGGGGTTGTGCTAATATAAAGGGTCCGATTTTGTTTAATTTACAATAAGGACCAAAAGTGTAATAGGCTGAAAATTGAGGGGCCTTGTTTGCCAACTTTCCAAACTCATTCCAAGGGTGTTTCTTGCCACATTGCAAATTCCAAAGGACCATGAATAAATATTTTCCAAATTTAAATATCCCGAGGCCATTTCTGTATATTTTGAAACTTAAGGGACTGAAATTGCCAAGCCTTCAAACTTTCCACCAAAGGACTAATTGTGACAACTTCTGAATTCCCAAGGACCTTTGTTGACTTTTTCTTCCAAAATAAATGTTTAGGAACCAATTCTGTCATTTTTCAAACTTGAGGGACCATTTCTGCCAATTTTGCAAACTTTTGTTCCAAGGATTATTTCTGGCATTATGTGATTCCCCAAGGTATATTCTTACAATCTGAGCTTGAAAATGGTAATTTGCTTCTCCGGCTTTGGCTTTTGACACGTTTTCCAAACTTGTGCTCGTTTTTGTCCTTTATGACATGATTTATGTCAATTTCTGATATATTCATTCCTACACGATCACAAACACAAAAACACAATATCTTTGGCAATTATGATTAGGTTGTGTCTGTTTTGTTCTTAATTTGGCTAGAAAAAGGTGTGTGAATAAGCACACACCAATTCCCTTTATCAATTCTCCTATCCCACCTAGGTCTATGAATTTCTCTATCAATTCCATTACCTTATCCTTAGCCATGAGGTTCCAATATTTTTTCATGAATTTTCATACGAGTTGTTCCTGGGCATACTAAATAGGAAAGGTTATTATACACCCCAACCCCGTCCATTGGAAAGAAAAAGGTAGCACCGAAGAAAGGAAAGAGCGAGATGGTGGTTTTTGTTCTTCCCGCAAAGCGAGGATGATTCGACCAGCGATTGAAGTGGGTCAACTTTTTGTCTTCAGCCAAAAACTTTTTCTTGCTGGTCGAGCTTTCGACAAAAAAAGTGAAACGTATTCCCTTTATCTAAGCTTCTTCCCTGTGCATTAGCTCCCCCATGGTAGATGGTTCAAGCATGCCCGGTTCCACAAAATGATTGAGAACTACGAAGGGGTCGAAATGCATTTGGTTCTTTGTCTTCAATAAGTATTACATAACCGAATAATTCAAGGAAGGGCGCTCCACAAGGAGGGTCCTTTTTATTGGATGACTCGTCGGGCTGTCAGAGGGGGACTTCTTTGACTTCTTTGAGAAAAAGAACTTGAATAACTTCATTTTTCTGAAGGAGTCGTCATTTAGGAGGGCTATGTCATTTACAAGCCTGGCGTATTTCGGATGCTTGAAGGCCCCACTGACCCGAAGTGATTTAGAAAGATTCTTCTTTATCGATGGTGATCAGTCATGGTATCCATAACGTTGCTTCTTTTCAGCCAAATCCTGATTTTGTTTTGCTTCTCCTAGTGGTTGAGCCTGGTCGACTTAAATCTTTTCGCTGCCCCCCACCCCGGGCTCTCACTTCGTTTCATTCTTCTGTACCATCGTTTGAATGAAGACACCCGTTCAGCCTGACTTTACCAAATGTGTTGGTCCCATTTACTAAGTTAATAGTTAACTAAAGAGTTAACTTAACCAAGTTTCATGGCTTTTTAGCTCAGATATAAAAGATTAACAACGAAGATAAACGTAAAGAAAAAGACACAATATTTTTCAACGTTTAATTCTTATTAGAAGTTAATCAAAAGAATTATACCCAAGTGTTTGCGGAATAACACTTGGGATTGAAATGACAAGTATGGTATGGACTCCTTACTAAACTCAAGCTAAGTTGAGTGACAACTAAAAGGTCACACTGAGCTATCTTAGGGACTGCGTTGTTCTTTGGAGGAGTAAAAGTGGTTTGTGAATGTTTAGCATTAAATGCACAAACTTGTCAACTTTTACTCCTCACTTATGCTACCTATTTATACACAAGTAAATTACAACGTTACTGATAAAGACAAAAAGATGACCTAACTAGTAGAGACAAACATATTTTGTCTCTGTTACAATAGACTATATTGGGTAAAAGATAATGTGCCTTTCTGATGCACAGTAATGACACCATCCTAACGTTATGCCATTTAGGGAAAGTTTGACTTCAGGTTGATAAGGACACCTGTTGATTCGTTCAAACTTTCCCTCCTTGTCCCGCCTATACTCCAGTCTTCAGGTCTTCAGTCTTTAGTACTTTAATAGTTGTTGAGGAGTCTTGGGGTTCAGTGAGTTATTGTCATCCTCACTGAACCCACCACCTTCTTCTTGGCTTAGATGACACTCAATGAGTTCCGCCTCACTGAATGGTGAACCTTTCTTCATAGACTCGTTCTAAGCATACTGAAGATGACTCACTGAGATACTGTTCACTCAGTGACTTGTTTGTGTTTACGACACTTAGGTTATTTTATGTTCAAATACTAGTTAAAGGAGGATTGGGGAATTCAGTGACCCTACGGTCTCCTCCTATTTAGATATACAAATAGCCTAAGTGTCTTATGATTCAGTGTGAGTTGGCATGGGTCTTCATCTCTCACTAAGTGTTAATGTAATTAGAGTAGGACACTGATAACTTAAAAGAACTTCAATGTTTATTAATAGTTATTACAAGTCCTACTGATAATACAAAAACAAAAAGATAGTTGGTTGCAGATTTAGATATTTAGTTGATAACCAAGTGCATCAAGCTTTGTCTTCTTGGATCTCAGGAGGTACTTTTCAGGGTGCTCCTCAATCTTAGCTTTAAGGTTCTGGCAGAACCTCACGTTTTCAGCACACCTAACAGGAGAAGCCATCATTAGGTACATAAGCATCGCCTTAATCCATGCCCCGTCAATGTCTGACCATCTTTGGAAAGCAGGGTTTCCGTACTCATCAGTAAAGTATAGACCTCTCTAAGGGACTTTAAATACTACATTGTCCATGAAGGTGATTCCTTCAGGAAGAGACCTGTCACAATCCAATCCTGGGACCTTGATCTCAGGCTCCAACTCAATTTGCTTCCTCTTCCTTTTGGAGACCTTTGGTAGAGCAGTTTGAGTATATGGAGCTGGAAGCAAAGAGGGAATGCCAAGAGCTTCAGGTATTTCCATCAGTCTTTCATACCTGAGCTTCAGTGATTTCAAGAGACTAGGAACCACCACATTCATCTTCTTAGAGATGATTGGTCGGAGCTCATCCAACTCAGAGATGCCAAAGTCAGCGAACCCAAATGGATCATGGATGTCCATTACTCTTTGGTCTGCCCCTCTGAAGACAGTGACAATTGCAGACTTGATGTTGCGATGGATTTTTTCAGTGATGGTTTCAGGTTTGAGTCTTTCTTTCATCACCCAAGTGTACCTTTCAATCCTGGTCTTTCTGATTTGAGCGTCTTTCCTGAGCTTTTCTTTTCTTTGCCTTTTCAGGGCACTCATCTCTTCATCCTGAGCCTTTTTGAAGGCAGCACCAGCTTGTCCAGTAGCCAGTTGCTCAGCATCCAACCCAATTTTCTCAGCTTCCTCATGAACAACCTTTATGAGTTCAGGTTTGGTCATCCTTTCTTCAACAACCACCATTTTAAATATCTCATCTCTCTCCAAGTAGGCCTGAATTTGAGCATCAGTGAGGTGATGGACTACCCCATTGATCTCAAATGGAATTGTGATTGGTTCGTCAGGATCCTGTCTGACAATGGTGGAGGCAGGCTTCAGCACTCTTACAGGTTCAGGTGTTGTAGCAATGCTTTTGCCTTTATCCTGCTGATGAGATGAAGAGACTATTTCTTCTTGTGGTTGAACTGAGGAGATTGGAGTGGCCTCAGTGACATGCTCCCCCTCAGTGTGAGAGGGCTGTCCTCTTGAAGCAACATCGGTAGCTTCATCTTGGGCTTTAGTAGGAGGGGCATCAGTGACATTCTCCCCCTCAACTGTTGCCTGAGCTGCTGTGAAGGCAAGAGTTGGAGTGACTGATGCAGGGGGAGAGGAACCCTTGAAGGCCTGGTAGATCTCAGTCATCATGGATTTGATGTCTGAGCTGTCCTTCTGAATCGTTGAGACTTTGGCTTCAAGGGATGCCTAAGCGTTCTCCATTGCTGTCAAACGAGAACCAAAACTCCAAGCAATGGAGGCTAACTTTTGAGACTGAGCTTCCACTGAGAGGTCCAAGGCAGCAAGGGAGGTTTTGACAGCCTCCACGGAGCTACTGAGAGCCTGAAGATTGAAGGATTTCATCAGGTTGAGTAGCTTAGTGAGATGCACTGAATTGAGCTGATAGGTCTCAGATGCTTGAAAAAGCTTTCTTGTGACTAAACCCCTGTATTCAACTTGTTTAGGGATTCAAGGAACTTGTTAAGGTGGGAGACCATCTGTGTCAGGGAGAAGGAGACTGAGGCATTTTGCTCCCTGACATCGTCATTAAAATCTTCAACTGCATCTTTGAGGTTGAAGTAATGAACCGCCTGCTCAGTGTGCATGTCAAAAACCTGATCAGTGACTCCCATGAATAAGGTATTGGTCGCCTTCTTGATGAACTTAGTAAAGAACTTCCCAGTGAGAGGAGCTTGATCGTCTCCTGAGGATTCTGAGTCAGAGTGAGTTTCAGCAGCTTCAGTGTCAAAGGGTTAAGGAGACTGAGGGATTGGTTCAGGGACTGTCTCCTCAACCACCATATCATCTCCGGCTTCAAAAACCTCCTCATCACTGTGGAAGTCATCATCTGAGAACAGGGCTGCCTGAGCATCAGCCATGGACTGAATCTACAAAACAAGGTTATCCGGCTCCTCTTTATAAGAAGACTTGCCTTCGTTTTGGCTAGGTCCTGACCTCTCTAATCCAGTGGACTGGGTTTTATCTACCTCGTCCTTAGAGCAAGTTCCCAAGTTGTGGGCACCTCCGAGAGTGGGTGTGGGTTCCATATCAGCGGGTGGCCTTTTTCCCTCTGAATCTTTGTCCCCCACGACCCCTTCAGACACTGATGGGTATTTCCTAGTGTCATCTTTAGGAATGTTGATTGTTGTGTCCCTATCAGCGGGTTGTATGAGTCCTTCTGAGTCTTTGGGAAGAGTTTTTGTGCCCTCAGACAAAAGCTTTGATTTGCGAATGTCCTCATCAGGCACCTGAGTGGGTTTGCCCCCTTTCCAACAGGCTTGCGCTGGCCTGCCAAAGATTTAGGGGCGGTAACTCCCTGATGCTTGGGTTGTGATTTACCCAAGCCTTTAGCAGGATGTGAAGTGGTGTGGGTCCCCTTCTCAGTGGAGTAGTGCTGCCCCACCGAGGATATAGGACCCCTTGCTCCCTGAGACCCTGGTTGTGATTTGCCAGAGCCTTTAGCAGGATGTGGAGGTTGGGTTAATTCCAACTCCACTGAATTTTTTATGTCAGCAGAGCCTTTGGGAAAGGGTTTGCCCGAGGACACTGAGTGTGATGTCTCAGTGCCCTCCGTTGGCCTTTGTTTTGGGGTCAATGATTCGGTTATGATCCTAAGGGTATCAGCAGTCAGGGTCTGTTGTTGTTGCCCCCTTGTGTCAGGCTTGGAGACAGAGGTCTCAGTGGCGAGTGACTTGGGTTTTCCCTTCTTCCTCTTCACCTTCTTGGTGGGAGAGGGAATTGGCGAGATCTTGTTGTCACCCTGGATAGCAGTAAGCATATACGTTGTTAGGGCGACAGGTGTAACCTCAACAGGGTCACGAGAATAATTAGCCTTGTGTAAGACATCAGGCTCAAAGCCTACTACATCAGGCTTAACATACTCGGACCCTAGCAAGTCTTGCAGGGTGTAGGAAATGAATCTAGGGTATGACATGAGTTTTTGCCTAGACTTCCCACCCAACTTTGCAATGAGGTCCTTGAAGATAATTTCTCCAAGGTCAATCTTTTTACCCACTATGAGACAGTACACTATCATTGCTTGAGTAGTGTTCAGTTGCTCAGTGGAGGATTTATTTCCCCCAAGGACCTGAATGAAAAAGGTCATCAGGATCCTCCAGGGGCAGGGAACCAGGTTTTGATGATTGAGGCTTTGGATAGGAGGGCCCCTGGAGTCACCTCAGGGTGATTTTTTTCATAGGGCCTAAGTTCCAGCAAAATTGCCTTCACATCCTCTTCAGTGGGTTGGGCAACAAAGGTCTCAGCATAGTTAAGGCCAGTGGCTTTGACAAAGGTCTTGTAGTTAAGATTTAGGAACTTAGTCCCATTCTTTACTGAGAACCTTATGGTGGCCTCCTTTGGTGCATCAGGGTTTTCAACCACCGCTGTGCACCAAAATTCCCTCAAATAGTCATGATAGATGACAGAGGGGGGTTTTTGTGAATGTGGTGGTGAGGAAACAGTTTTGTAGAAACTTCACCACATCCCCGTATTCAGGGAACCCATGAGGGTAGGCAAAGTTTCCCACCACATTGTTTTTGGTCAGGTCTACGCTTTCCATTTGGAAATCCACATTGGGAGCGTATTGATGACTTTAGAAGAAGCCATGGTGTTGGGAAAGGGTCTGGTTTTGAGAAAAAATTAGTATCAAAGATGGAATACACACAGTTTTGAAAAACAGATTTGTTCTTGAAATAATTTTGCAAGAGTTTTGATAAGTTTTTAAAGCGTGTGTGTGTTTTTCTTTGTGGGGGTATTTATAGGGAATGGATTAGGGTTATGCTGTTGCAGATATCAAACGTTTTGATATTAATTCAAAATGGTGTTATAAAGTATGTTTGATATCCGCATTAAATAGCACGATTCCCATTACCCCATTTTTCTCGCAACATGATTAGAGGAACAGTTGCGAGGCTCTGCAAAAGACGCTTTTGAAGAGTGATGTCATCACACAAGTATTTGTGTGAGGGGAGCATTTAATGCTCAGTGGTTTTGGTGAGGTAGGTGTAGGGGCCCAAGATGTGGATGCTAGTTGTGTAAACAACATATATTCCTATATTAAATAGGAATCAGTCACCTACCTGGGACATTTACTAACTAAGTACTTAGAGAATTTAGTTAGGGTATTCAATGCCATATTATATCTTGAGCCCCCTGAATGAATTATCATTCAGTGAGTAGATGATCAGTGATGAGGTTCATATCACTGAGAAAAGGGGTTTATTCAGGGACCTAGGAGAATTTACATCAGGTTGGAATAGATTTCATCACTTACCTGATTCAATATCCAACATGCCCAACTCAGCTTTCAATCTGGTGAAAGTGGGTTCATCCAGGGGTTTGGTAAAAATATCAGCTAGCTGATACTCAATGGGGATGAAATGTAATTCAATTTCTCCATTAATGATGCGGTCCCTGATGAAATGGTACCTAATGTCAATGTGTTTGGTTCTTTGATGAAGCACTGGGTTATTAGAGATGGCTATGGCACTGGTGTTGTCATAAAAGATGGGTACCATCTTGTACTGAATGCCATAGTCACTCAGTTGGTTCTTCATCCAAAGTACATTTGCACAACACCCTGCAGAAGCCACATATTCAGCTTCAGCTAAGGACATGACCACTGGCTATTGTTTCTTTGTACTCCAACACACAAGTTTGCCACCAAGGAATTGGCAGGATCCTGAAGTACTTTTTCTATCCATATTACAGCCTGCATAGTCTGAATCAGTGTATCCATTGAGATCAAACCCTGAACATTTGGGTTAATACAAACCAAGGTTGGGTGTACCCTTCAGGTACCTGATGATTCTCTTTACAGCAGTGAGATGAGACTCTTTTGGTTCAGACTGATATCTAGCACAAAGGCAGACTGAGAATTGGATGTCAGGCCTTGAGGCAAGTAAGTACATCAGAGACCCTATCATTCCTCTATATAGGGTTTGATTAACTGATTTACCAGAGAGGTCAGGACCAAGGTTGTTTGGAGGAACCAGGGGGTTTTCACTGAAGAGCAATCAGAGAGCTCATACTTCTTCAGTAGGTTCCTAATGTATTTTTCTTGACAAATGGATATGCCTTTGTCAGTCTGTTTGATTTGAAGTCCAAGGAAGTAAGTGAGTTCACCCATCATGCTCATTTCAAACTTTGAGGTCATCAGTTTTTCAAACTGTTTGCAAAGTTTGTAACTTGTTGATCCAAAGATGATGTCATAAACATACACTTGGACAATGATGACATCACTTTTTGTTCTATAGAAGAACAGGGTGTTGTCAATCTTTCCTCTGACAAACTTGTTTTTGATCAGGAAGGCTGAAAGTGTTTCATACCATGCCCCTGGGTGCTTGCTTTAGTCCATAAAGGGCTTTGTTAAGCTTGTAGACATGGTTAGGAAATTCACTGCTTTTAAAGCCAGGAGGTTGTTGCACATAGACATCTTCTTTAATTTCACCATTCACGAATGCACTTTTTACATTCATTTGGTAAACTTTAAAGTTCATGTATGTTGTATAGGCCAGGAAGATCCTGATGGCTTCCAATCTAGCAACAGGTGCAAACGTTTCCTCATAATCAATACCTTCCTGTTGGTTATACCCTTTTGCAACAAGTCTAGCCTTATTTTTTTATTACTGTTCCATTTTCATCAGTTTTGTTCTTGTAGACCCATTTCATTCCAATGATTAGAACACCATTGGGGCATTCAACAAGGGTCATGACATTATTCCTGTCAAATTGTTCCAACTCATCTCTCATGACCTGAACCTAGCTTTCATAAGTTAAAGCTTCTTTAACATTTTTGGGCTCTATGTCAGAAAGAAAATCCACATAGAGACAAACATTGGCTGAGGCTGCCTTGAGTTTGGCAGCCATGCTTCTTGTAAGCATGCCTTCAGTGGGCTCACCAATGATGTTTACAAGCTCAATTGTTTTGGATTTTGTCCAGCTATCCTGAGGTCTAGGATAGGAGTTAGAGCTTGTAGAAGCCTGAGTTGTTGGAGTGGGTTCAGTCACAGGTACCTGAGGTAACTCAATATTTTGGTCTTCAGTGACCTCAGTGTGAATGGCTTGATTTGAGGTTTCCTAAACAATTGGTTCAGTGGAAGTGGTCTCATTGGAGACTTGTGTTTCAATGACTTCACTGATGGTTGGTTGGGGTAGATTGTGAGGGATGATGTAGTATGAGACATCAGCATGAGCTTGGTATTGGGTTGTATGATTCTCAGGGAGATACTCATCAGGAGGATACCTTGAAGAATCATCAATACCAATCTCTTCAACCGAGGAACTGGAGAACCTGATGGATTCAGTGCTCTCATCAACTGTAATATGATAAGTTTCCTCAGTTTGTTGTCTCCTTGTGTTAAACACCCTGAAGGCTTTGGAGACTAGAGAATATCCCAAGAAGTATCCATCATCAGCTTTGGCATCAAATTTACCTAAGTGATCCTTGTGATTATGAATAAACACAGGACACCCAAATACATGAAAGTAGCTGATGTCAGGGATCCTTCTTTTGAATATCTCATAAGAGGTCTTATTGTGCCTTTTCACAATGATGGACCTATTTTGAGTGTAGCGAGCTATTCTAACTGCCTCAGTCCAGAAATGTTTTGAGAGGACTGAGCCATTTAACATTGTCCTTGCTGCCTCAATGAGTGTTCCATTTCTTTTTTCAGCTACTCCATTTTGTTCAGGAGTATAGGGAAAAGTGAAATTATGAGAAATCCCTTTCTCATCACAGAAACACTCAAGGTCATGATTTTTGAATTCAGTGCCATTGTCAGTTCTAATTTGTTTAACTTTGAAATCATTTTGATTTTCAATGTTCCTGACAAATGACATGATTGTGTCAGGTGCCTGACTCTTTTTGGTCAGGAAGTAAACCCAAGTGTATCTTAAGTATTCATCCACAATGACCAGAGTATATTGATAACATCAAATTTACCCTCAATCTAAGTGTTAATTTCTCCTTTAAAATGCCCATATTTTCCACTTATATAAAGAATATATACTCTTATTTCTTTCTATTTTGGTTTCAGGGTAAAGATGAGCAAAAGTACGTTATTGACGATTTATTGACTAAAAAGTGGGAATTAAGCTTAAAGTTACATTGAAGACACAAACACGGCGGTCTAGTTAAGTGATGATACTACACCGTTAGAAGATTTACCCTATTCTGTGAAGACTACGCCGTAGCAAGCCACTTAAGCTATGGCGTAACAGAGATTACCAAACAATACACCGTAGTTAGTCATTAGACTACGACGTAATGTTGATGATATGAGCCTTACGCCCGTAGTTAGTAATAGGACTACGGCGTAAGAAAGATTCTATGAAGGTTACGCCTGTAGTTAATAATTGGACTACGGCGTAAGAAAGATTTTATGAAGATTACGCCCGTAACAAGTGATGGAGTTACGGCGTAGTGATTATTACAAAGATTACGGCGTAGTCTTACCATACGACTACGCCGTAGCAAAGTCGAGCCCTATAAATACCAAAGGAATTTTTGTCCACAATTGGTCAAGTTCCTCCCCCCAAACCTGCACTAGGGTTTGTGGAAAATGACCCAGAAGAAGAATGAAGACCATGAAGGCTAGAGATATGGTGTGCCATTAGACTAGGAACCACCTAGTCTAACACATGTTCGAATTCTATTTTGTTTTGCAATTTTATGAATTCTCTTTATTAAGATTTGGTTTTAGTTATTTATTCATATTCATCTTTGTAGACGTTATCTTAGCTTGTTCATTATTCTTTCATTTCGGTAATATGTAAGCTTGGTTGAATCTATTCAGTCTAGGTGAATTAACCCTAGGACCCTATACTGGTAGGTTGTGGGGATTGGTAAGAATCGACCATAGTACTACCTTTCCTTATGTGCGAATTAACCCTAGGACCACCTACCAACCGGATGTATTTAAGAAGCTATAGGGAATCTAAGATCTGACCATGCCGGGTTCCACTAGAACAAGTGTATTAAACATGGCACTTAATGAATCTTGTATCTTAACCGATGAACTCTTGGCTTTACAATAGTCGAGAATAGGATGAGAGGCAAGATAGGGCTGATGATATGACCAACTGACTCTTGTCGACTTGCACCCACTACATAGAACACTAATATATGAATTAGGCTTCACCTTAATATCTTAATAACCTATCTTTATCTTTAGTATCTTTATTTTCTCTTTTGTTTACTTTATGTCTTTGGTTACTATTTACTCTATTCACTAATACCCTTTTTAGTACTTACCTTAGTTTGCCAGACCAACAGCTCTTGGGACGACACTTGGATTTATCTAAAGGCATACTACACATGACCGGGTACACTGCCCGTTAGTATGTGTTAATCCTTATAATTCGAAATTTATAAATGTAAAACAGGATGAAAATAATGCATCATATACTTCTCATGATGAATGGACATGGGACTGACAGGTCCAAACAAGTCCATATGGAAAAGATGCAGGCAGCTTTTGATAGAGAATGATTGTTTGGTTTTGAATGATGCCCTGTGGTGTTTTCCTTTTTCACAAGCAGAACAAGGCTTGTCTTTGGTATACACCAGGGATGGAAGGCCAAGAACTTTGTTCTGTATGGCCAGGTTGTTGATGTTTTTGAAATTGAGATGAGAGAGTCTCATATGTCAAAGCCAGTTGATTATCTCACTTGCCTTAGAGAAGAGGCAAGTCCCATTTTGAGTAAGGGATGACATGTCTATTACATAAACATCATCCCTCCTGGGAGCAATCGACACAACTTCCTTGTTGGCATTGAAGATGGTCCCTCTCTTATCATCAAACTGAACTATGTATTTTGCATCACATAGTTGACTCACACTTATCAGATTGTACTTGAGACCATTGACATAAGGTATTCTTGTAAAAACTATACCATTGCAGTTTACTGAACCATAACCTTCAGTGGGAGCAGATGAGTTATCACCAAATACTACTTTGGATCCTGGTTCTTCTACATATTTGTGCAGATAACTCTTCACACCAGTCATACTCCTTGAGCATCCACTGTCGAGGTGCCAAGCAGGATCCCTGGTTTGTTTCTGCACAAATAGTAAACTAGGTTAGTTTTTCTTGTTAACCCACCTCCTAGTGGGCTTAGTCCTCAGGGACTTTTTGAACTTAGCTAAGGAGTCATGGTCTGAAGTAGAGTGAACTGAGCTTCCACATGTTTTACATTTTGTGGTAGTTGAAGTCTCAGTTGACTAAAAAGTACTAGATGAGGTGTTTCTTCTGGCTTGAATGATCTTGTCATGTCCCTTGTCATCATGAGTAGGGTCTCCACAGATGTTACAACAATTGTTCATCATACAATCAACAGGTAGATGATCATTGAACCCACAATGAGGACATGACAAGAAAGGCTTAGCCTTTTGTCTTTGTTTGGAAGATGAGGCATACTGATAGCCTTGTGTTCTGTAATGACCTTGTGCTTTCAATGAAGCAGTGTGAGAGTTGTGATCAGAAGTCCTGTGGTCTTCTTGTTTACATATCATGCAGAACAGGATTCTGAAGCAATTATCAGTGGAGTGACCTGGGTGATTGCAAAGTTCACATCTCACTAAAGGTCTTGATGAGGGTTTTGGTTTGGAGGAACTTGAGGAAGTTTCTGGTTTAGATCTTGAGTTAGAGTGTTTCTTAGTGGACTCAATCTTTTCACTCAACTTCCTGACAAGTTCAGCTAACTGATCAAACTTTGAATCAGTGCTTTCAGGTTTAGTTTCAGTGGATACTGAGGGTGTGTGGTTTTCAGGAGGTACAAAGGTAGGTCTCTTCAGGATGGTTATTCCTGAATTTGTTTTCTCCTTAGGAGAGTGAGGTTGATAAACTAGTGGTGCAAGGTCTGATCTAGGTGCTGCTCCCTGAAATTGTTTCAGTGGAGGGAGTGGTGATTGTGAATCTGACTTTGACTCAGTGATGGACTCAGTATGACTGGGTTCATCAGTGACTACTAGCAACTCCTTAATAGCCTGACTTTCAGGCTCTAGAATTCTTCCAGTGTTAAAGTTTGGCAGTTTACTGTCAGGATTGACTCTTTCAATCCAATCACTGGGTTTAGGAGCAAGTTCTTTGCTAGAGAGTATGTTTGCTGATAGAAAGGCTGTTGAATGGCTACTCTCCCCAGACATTTCAGTGAGTTGATCTTCACCCAGAGCAGCCTTTTTGGTGCTGGGTGTGAGACTCAGTGTGTCAAAAAGTTTGGGGTTTGATGTGTGCTTTTTTACACATCCTTTTTAGCCTTAAATCAGACCAAATACTAACCAAATATGCCAAGAGAATGTGTGTTTCTGTATTTGTGTATGTGCAGGTACGGATATGAGAAAAATGAACAAAAACGAAGCCAAAACCGACAAAAACGAGCACGAGATTGGAAAAAGGTCAAAAGCCGGAGCTGGGGAAGCAAAATGATAAAGGAAAGCTCAAAATTGCATAAGAAGTCCTCAGAGATTCATCAAACTACAAATTTAGTCCCTGATCAAAGAATTGAAGAAATGACACATTTAGTCCCTGCATTTTCTGGAAATTACAAAAATAGTCCCTTGAGTGAATTTTGAAGAAAAGTCAAAGAGAGGTCCCTCAACAATCTAAGAAAGTCAAAATATACCCTTGGAGGAAAGTTTGGAATAATTACAGAATTGGTCCCTGAGATTTTAAGCTTTAAACATTTGGTCCTTGTTTAAATACAATTCATAATAATAATACTACTCCTGATTCAAAATATGGCTTAGTCCATCATACCCCAAAGCCCATAAACAAACACCAGCCCACTCCCAACCAACCTTAAACCTAGTCCACCCAATATTATACCCAAGTAAAACCAATTACCCACCCAGTCAAAGTAGCAATAAAAACACCCCCAAAAACTTTACCCGCCCCCCAAATTACAACTAACCTAGAAAATGTACTATTCCCCATAAACCCTAGAATTACCACGCATCAAATTACCTCGTATGGGTAGTAATTACTTAATGATTGGAGGTTCTAGAAGCTCTGACGTCTGACAGAGGGTGTCAGGGACACGTGGTCCAATGATTAAACACACGGAGGATAGGTCTCAATCAATCACATGATCCAAGGGTACAAATGACGCGTATGAATGAAGCATGAATCAAAGGACGAGATTTGAGGAAAGAGGCACACATCTAGAATCCTCTCAAACCCTAGCTGGCTCCCTCAACAAGTATAAATAGCCCCCTTAGTCACAGATATGGGTGTGTAGATTTTTAGTATCATTTAGTTTTCTGTTGTTATTTTTCATTTGTAATTTTCAATTTTAAAAGCCTTGTACTCAATTTACTCTTATTAATATAATTAATATTTCAGTTTTATCTTATTGTCTTAATTTTAATTTCAGCTTATTCTCTTTAATTACCTGTTATTAGTTTAAATCCATAATCAGTAGTTTGATTTAAATTCAGTTTCAAGTTTCTGTTTATGTTTTTCACTTATATAAAAAATCCAAAAAAATAATAAAAAACAGAAAAATAAAAAAATATTGTTTCAATCTTAAATTACAGGTTCAATCAAGCTTTATTTTGTTTATATAAGCTTACATTAGCTTCCTTATAGCTATTGTAAGTCTATTCAGTCAAATTGTTCCAAAATCACAAAAGTCAAAGTAAGTCAACCAATAAGCTTATTGGATAAGTTGTGCTTATTTTGGAGATAAAGGCAGCCAATAAGGTGACCAATTGGCCTGTCAAAAGACAGGCAAGCATAGTGAAACCCCCTCTGTTTTGCTGGGGGGGTATTGAATAATTGCTACAGTAGCTTAGATAGTAGTTGAGATCTGTTTCAGTTATTTAGTTTCAGCTTATTTACTTTATTTGAATCTATAGTAGTGTAGTGTGGTCTTTTTCTTCGTTTAGATTGGTGTAAATTTGGTTTGTCACTGTTTTATCAAATCTGTCATATTCAGTTGGTTTTATTTGGTTTTGAGCAATTCATCTAAGATCTGTGTTATGAGATTTGTGAGTATTATTAGATCTATATTAGTCACTAAGTTTGAGTTTGGATCACATTAGTTGGTTCTGTGATAGTTTTTGGTTAAGACAGTAACACATAGGGGTGTTTGGATCATAGATATTTGCTGAGATAATCATTGTAACAGAGGTTGTGTTGAGTTTTAATTGGTTAGTTAGGTTGCATTAGGTGTAGTTAAGCATTTGTATTAGTAGTCATTTCATAAAAAAGGTCAAACTAATTTTTCAATCTATATTAGCAGTTAATTTCTAAGTCTTATAGTTGCATAATTATAAATCTAGTTGCATAAGTGGAAGAGATAGCTTAATTAACTCATACTTTAGGTTTTCAAAACATTTTCAGTTAGAATTTAGATTTCAAAATTCATTTTAGTCAAAGTTATCCTCAAAACAGAAAGTCAAATTCATTTGTTCATCAGATTTTGGTCTCAACTTTGATAGTAATCCTAGGTTTCAATCCTTAGTTAAAATAATTTTGGTTTGTTGTTTTTAGGAGGTTGACAGCTTGTTTCACATAATCAAAAAGAAATTTGAGGTTTGCACCTTATTAGCTTATCTGAAAAGCACTTGGAAATTGCCTGATTGAGACAGATTTTACCCTGCACATACTTTTAGGGTACTTTTAGGCTATTGGATTGAATCTAGTATCTGTTTGTTTGGTTAGTTTGTAATCTCAGGGTGTTAGTGAGTATTTTGCCCCCACAAGTTTGTACTCATCAGCTTATTAGAGCAGGATTATTGGCTTATCTTATTGAGTGGTTTACAAATATTCTGTCATAAATCATAGGGCTGCATTTGTGATCCTTGGCTATTTATCTGAGTATTGTTGATCTATTAAGTTCATTTGCACCTATTGTTGCTATTTGCATTGAGCTTTTGACCACTGCCTCATCTGAGTGCTTATTTCTCATTCCAATTTTGCTTAATTGACCTGTTTTGGCCTCATTTGAGTTTCTGTGATCATATTCTCCTTAATTCTGTCCCATTAAGCTTTATTTAGTCAAAAAGTACTTTGGTCAAAGTTTGGGTAAATTAGTAAAAGTCTGCTTATTAATAAGCAATTTCCAATAAGCTGTTCTTAATAAGCAATTCCAGTGCTTAATTTTCAGTTTTTAAATTTTTTTCAAGTTTAGATTATTAATTTAGAATTTCCCTGAATTTTTCATATTTTTCTAAGTTGATTTGCTATTTTTCTTATTTTATTTTCATTTTTATTCAATTTTTAATACTTTTTAATTACCAAAAATCCAAAAAAAACTCATACACAGCCTAGAAAAATCCAAAAATATTTTAGAAATTGATTTTCATTTATTTTAGAATTTTAGAAATTTATTTTGCATTTTTTCCATTTATTTTGAATCTAATTTGAATTTTTAATTAGATTTAATAGTTTTTAATTCCCAAAAATTACACAAAAAGCCAAAAAGAATTAGTTTTTAGTTTTAAAATCACTTTTTAGTTATTTTATAATTTTTAAAATTTAATTTTCATTTTTCTCACCTTATTTGCATTTTCTTTTAATTATTAATTAGATTAATTAGTTTTTAATCCATTTAAAATAAATAAAAAGTCAAAAAAATATTTTTCTTTTTCTAAAAATTTTCTTTTATCATTTTTAACTTTCAAAAATTATTTTCAAGTCCGTAGGAGTAGTGTAGCTTAAAATTTATGTTTTATTTCGTACGTTTAAATTACGTTTAAGCTT
Organism: Artemisia argyi; assembly: GCA_030686995.1. Lineage (NCBI taxonomy): Eukaryota > Viridiplantae > Streptophyta > Magnoliopsida > Asterales > Asteraceae > Artemisia > Artemisia argyi. The sequence goes on along the minus strand of CM060688.1, from coordinate 107,633,101 downwards.
ACGGTTTTAATTTTACGTTACGTTTTTTGTTTGTTTACTTGAATTTCATGCTTAAGTGTTTATTTGTGCTTCATTTACTTATTAATTAGTGTAATCTCATCAAAATCACTTTTTACCACTTTCACGACACGTTTCACAAATCGGGAATTAAGAATTCCATTCACCCTTCACACAGACTACGACCTCGGGTTATCCGTATTTCTTTGTGGATTATTTGAGTAATACTATAATATATATATTGATTTTCAGGAATCAAAATTTTGGCGCCGCTGCCGGGGAAGGTTGAAGTGAATTTTTTGTTTTTGTTTTTCGAAATTGTGTTTTGAAAACCTTCCTTGTATATATTTTCTATAATAACCAAAAAAATTGAAAAATCAAAGACACTTTTCCTAAAGTATTTTCAAAAATACCAAAAAAATAATAATAAAGTCACAGCCTCGACTCTCCCGTGGAAGGGAGGGCGTTGTAAACCAAATAAACTTCATAATATAACAACGCGTGAAATTAGTTGCTAATCGGATTACTTTAAATTCTACAACCGAATAAGCGGAAAATACGGTAAGCTTTGACATTAAATTGCAAGCTGAAGAGAGAAACACTCTTTTCTCCCGTTCCGTCGCGAGTAGATTTGAAGGAAACGGATTACAATTAACGTAACGTTTAAAAAAGAAAACAAAAGTTTAAGATTTTGAATTTTGCTTTATAAAAATAAAAATACAAAAAGATTTTCTTTTCAAATTTGTTTTCCTTTTTCTTTTTACTTTGGTTTCTTTTTAGTGTATGATCACACGTTCACGGTCAAGATTAATCAATAAATCTCTGACCATACCGAACCAACACTATCGTAGACGTCGTAAACAAGCTTACTGATTGGTCCCGAAACGGTCAGATATTATTGACCAAGGTTATTAGGAATACAAATATTCCTATAAAAGTCTCGGTCACCTAATGTTTGTAATAGCATTAAGTTAGCTCGTAGTTACTTTGTTTATTAGTTAATTAGTATTAGATTAAGTAACACCGTGGAAGAAGGAACGGGTCTTCACCCACTGTATGCCTGATCCACAGCCCGGGTGTGGGCGTTTTGTAGGAAACTATAAATACCCCTCTCCACATGTGGAGAGGGTTGGTGCTTCTTTTCATTCAATCTAACCTTTTCTTATTTTTCTCTCAACTCTCTCTCTCTAGAAAACACCCAACTTTCTCTCTCTAAACTCCTCTCTTATTTCTTCCTCTTCTCTTATTGATTCGATCCAAGTCACACAAACCATACTAGTTAATATTGTTTGATTATTACAATTGGTATCAAGAGCCAAGGTTTCATTTTTGGGGCTTGTTATACTCGAATTTTAGTGTGGTTTTTGTGGCTTCTTGTTTGCCTCGAATTATATTCATCATTGAGTTTCTTGTTTGCGATTACTTTTGAGTTTCTTGTTTGCGATTGCTTTTTGTCCAAAAGTAGTGTTTACCTTTTGTCCACACTAGGTCACCCTTGGTATTTCTAGCAACATCAGGCTTTTATTTGTTGTTTTGTCCAAAAGTCAATATGAAGACAAAAGATAAAGAAAGTGACAGTTTTGGAGTTCTCATGGTTGCGTTTATCTGTTGTTCACTTTATTGCGATTAGTGGTGGTTTTGGCGTTTGACTGGTTTTGGTCCTCTCCTTGCGTTTAAATCTAAATTGCGGCTAGCTCATAAAGTTGAGGTTAACTCTTAAGTTTGCGGTTAACTGGCTTTGTCCAATTCTTGCGTTTAACTGAACCTTGCGTTTAACTCTCGGTTATATTTTCAAGTGTGCAATCTGCTCATGGTTTGCGGTTTAAACAAGTTCAATAACATCAATCCTTAACCAACATCAACATTAAACCATCATCGATCTATCATCATCTTTACACATAACCACAACATCAAATCCAAGTTTAAGAATACAAATACTAATTGATCTCAGAATCTTTTAGTGTGTCACAACTGGTTATTTGACCTTTTAAGGATCATACACACGACAAAGCTCATCACTGATCTTGTCTTGAAGTTTCAACTTCTCTTTGAATATCCGAAATCCACAAGAAAGAACACAACAAGATTGTTTCACTCTCTTCTCATTCGGTTTAACAAAACATGGAAAAGTAAACATTTATAATGATCTCAGAAAATCTCTTCATATTATAATCGATTCATTTATAATCTGAACCATTTGAGATTTTTTTTTCATCGATCTAAAAGAAGGAACATTCTTTGTTATATATATCCGAATATCAAAGAGTAATTGACAATTACACAAACTGCTATCATCTTTCTTTCATTCGGTTGGAAGAAAAACAACTACCTAATCAATAACTTACCTGATTTTCATTCTCGTGGAAAAGACATCTTCTATATAATTATTGGATTGTGTGTGTGATTCAGATTATTTACACAAAGGAAGATCGGTGGTTAATTTTTTTGTAACTGGGTGAGAAGTTTTTGTTTGGCTGCGTACTTTTGTGTGATTAGTGAATGTTTGTACTCCTCAATTAGGGTAAACTGGATGTGTTTTGTGGGCCGTGTATTAGTGGGCAGTTAAGTCCATCAAGTGGATGAGCTGTGGTCGTGGACTTGTACTATGCTACTAAAGGATTTGCATAGCCCGTGTGTGCTGAGATTCTTTTTGGTTGAACAAAAAATTTAGTCACGACTTGGACTTAATTTCGGTTGGTGATTATTATTGTTACAGTAAGTTATATACGCACTTTGGGGATTAGTTATTCATCGGGACTGAATTTTTTGTGATAATATTGTGATAATGTTTGTTAATGACATCATTTTGATTGAGCTTCAAAGAATCCGAGTTTGAGTAATATTGTCGGGTTGATTGGATATAACTACGGGCTCATTCGGAATTCGGTACACAAACATTGTTTAAAACTCACTGTGACTTGTCTGAAACTCAATTCAACCGATCGATCGTACAATTCTCACGTTCTACATATAACCTCTAATCATTGTTCCGGTCCAACGGTTCTCATAACACGTTAAACTAATTCTTCAGTGTTTCACGGTTTTTTCTTGATTTTGTAAAATCCCGCGAAAGAATCTATTTCTCGGTTTAAATCATAGAAGTGTAAAATCCCGTGCACGTCCGCATCATGTCAAATTCTTCAGATTCAGTGATACCAGAAATTCTCTCTCTACAAGTGAACGGACTTGTACCTGATAATGCTTCAATGGTACATTCGTGCTCAGATTCTCAAGAGAATGTGATTCATCAGCCAAGTAAATTACTTGACTATGCAAGGGAATGCCACATTAAATGCTTTCGACTGCTTCACTCACATCTCTCTGTACTGTTAGAGGGTAATGGATTCAAAATGGGGTTTGAACGTGCATTTACAACTCTCTTCGGTCAAGATGTTCCAACTTTCACAGACATAATGATTCTTAATTTGGATCAATTACGACAACAACTGGACCAAGAAGAATCTTCCAATACTGGATCCATGGCTGCCCTTTGTGTGATCCACAAACAACTCCAAGTGTTCTGTGAGTCGAAATTCACTCTGGAGTATGACCATTATAGTGAGATGACGAAAAAGTGTTTTGCGGATCACACGGGAATTGAGGTTGACACGTTCAGAGATACACTCATCCAACTCATGGGTGATGTTAAGGCGTTCATTGAGGAAAGAGCACATCACGGACATTTGAATGACGACAAAGTGAAGGCAACCTTGGTGCAATCATGTGATGGTATTAATGACTCGGGTAAAGCTTTGGATGTTGGGTCAGTTGTCACAATGCGCAAAGGATCAGAGACTGATAAGCTTGACACTACCAGCAGTTCAGTGACTCCAGTCACCCATGGCATGGATGCAGATCTTAGACCGGTTAATGAACAAATGTCATGTGCTGAGGTACCTATAACTGTTCAACAAAGTGTGCTCTCTAATGAACGACAGCATACTGATCAAATCAAACTCAATTATGACACAAATTTGTTGGAAAAAACTGATAGCAATACCACATCTAATTCAACAAATATGAGTCATAAAGGGGGAGAAAGTGACCAGGATGCTGAACGTGATGAATTGTTAAGTTCTGTGTTGACGGCTGATGCTTTTAAATCAAATGATATGGTTGATAAAGAAGTTTTTAATGAACTTTCAAAAAGATTTTTACAGCTTGAAAAACATTGTATTTCTCTTGAAATTGCAATGCAACAAAAGGAAGAAAGTCTTCAGATTAACCAACCGTGTAAAGATCCGGAACTTCCTGATTTCCGTGAATTCTTTATGATTAATGATTTGAAAGCTCAGCTAGAAACAAAGAACTTGACAATCAAAAACCTGAAAAAACGTACTACTGAGTTGTGTGATATGTGTAATGAAGTCAAAGCTAAACATGACAGTAATGTTATTGCAACTAGAAATTTTGAGCAAAAAGTGGCTGAATTACTTTCAGAAAATGAGTCTTTGAAAAAGCACTGTAACAATTTGAATGAGTCAATCAAAGAAACGAAAATTAAGATGATTAAGGAAACAACGTCTTTGATTGCCAAAAATGATGAACTCAAAGCTCAACTTCAGGATAAGGGTTTCACAATAACAGCAGTAAAGAACGAGCTAAGAAAAGCTACAGGGAATAGTGTGAACACTAAGTTTGCCAAACCATCAATCTTGGGGAAACCAGTTTTTCAATCGAGTAGAAATCGATCAGTTGTTAGACAACCGACTGCATTTATATCTGAACGACCAAAGCTTTCAAAAACACAGTTTGCCTCCCAAGTTGATGCGGAAAAAGTTTTGTCAAAACCAGTCACTCCACACCATTTGCCTAAGACAGTTGCTTCTAGTTCTGGCAAACCTCAACAAGTAGTTACTCCTACACCCACCTTTTCTAGGATTAGTTCTAAAATAGTGTCGAAACCGGGCATTAAAGTTCAAAATTTATATGACACTAATGATCTGTACAAGAATTATGATCTAGAAAAGGCTAGGAAAAGAGCACTACTTTATAAGGATGGTATCTTAGGTTCACAACCTCGGTTGATGCCTCCTAGTTTATTGAGGAATACTGCTAAGGTTCAACCCGTTAAGTCTAGGATTTACAGTAAGTCATCCACTATGCATAAGAGGCAAAACAAACCTAAAACTTCTCCTAGGTGGATACAAACTGCTAATTCTTTGGAAACTAGGAATATCGTTAAGCCTTCCACTTTGCATAAGAAGCTTAGCAATCCTAGACATTGCCATAAGTGGGTTCCAACTGGTAGAATTTTTAAGTGCGTTGGACTTAAGTGGATACCTATCGGAAAGGTGCTTGCTGATGGCAATACCATGGTTGACCATGAAACCCCCAAGGGTTTGGATACTGTTGTCACTAACCTATATATGTGCAATCAAGTTTGTGATGTTAGTGCAGGTAGTCCTTACTCAGTTGCAGGTACATCAACCATTCACTATATGAGAAAACTCAAAGTCTGGAGACCTAAAGCAATCATTTCCCCAGCTTCAGGAGTTCTAGAATGTCGATGCTGATGTATGTGCATTATGACGTCTGTTCTCATCAGTTCAGGCCTCGCTCTTCATGATTATGACGTTTGAACAATTCAGTTCAAGCCTCGTTCCTCAATGTCATCATTATGGCGTCTGCTGACAACACTTCAGGCCCCGTTCATCAAAGAAAAGAAAGGTGTACGATTCAGTGCGCCTTATCTTCGGAAGAAGAGAAATCTTCTTATTTTGACCATTCTCAACAACATGCTTCATGCTTTCTCCATGTTCGTTCAGTCATCAAGTGGATCTACTCATCTTTGCTCGAATTCATATTCACTTGTTCATTCAAAAATGGCAAACTTCGTATGCAATTTTTGAGGGGGAGAAGAGTGAATAAACTACATGATTGAGTGTATTCTTATTCACATGCTCAATCAAAAATGGCAACCTCGTATGCAATTTTTGAAGGGGGGAAGTGTGAATAAAATACATGATTGATTGTATTCTTATTCACTTGCTCAATCAAAAAGTGCAAACATCGCTTGCAACTTTTGAGGGGGAGAAGTGTGAATATACCACATGGTGATTGATGCTTGAAGAATGGTCATACGACTCTCCTCCAACACCTAATGATATATTTACTAAGGATAGCTGGGATTTATGTTTGATGTATACTTCCAAGCTTCAACGAATGTTGATCATCTAGTTCCTGAAGCTCTTGCTCCGGTTCCTGCTGACTCAACCGGTTCACCTTCCTCAATCTCCATTGATCAAGATGCACCATTTAGAAGTATTACTCAGACTACTCAAGTAACCCAATCTCCAGTTATTCCTCAAGGTGTTGATGATGACTATCATGATTGTAAAGTTGTACACATGAATAACGATCCGTCTCTTTGTTCTATTTCATCACGGATTGTTGTTCCTCCAAATGTGCACTTTGGAAATCAACCCGAAGGACATTACGGAAAATGTCGACTAAAATGTCAAAACGGCTAACAATTTGGACATGAAATGTCAAGTAATCACGGAGTTTATTTGGTATCCCTTATTTGAGATTGAAGTTGACTCTCACAAAGGAGTGATCTTATTTTATCTTGAAGTCGGGGTTGGTTGGATGAAGATTCTTCGAGATCCTTGCTTGAGCTTTTACCTTTAGAATGACGAAGACTTGGATATCTAGTTATTTTGGTGATTCCTCATTTTTATTACCACTAAATAACTATCACTTTAAGGAGTGTCACAACTCACACGAAGTTGTCGGTAGTCAAGAGGTGATGTACGTCTTATACTTGATGGTTGGGTGGTTGAAGAGTATAGAGTACTTAGGGATTCGATGTTGTACGAACTCTCTACACCGCTCTTTGTCACACATTAGTGTAAGCTTAAGTCACAAGAACGGGGAATTCTACTTCAGTTTCAAAGTTAGTATATCGGGTTTACTTCATCAGTGGTCACTTCAAATAGCCTACATAAGGGTTGATTAAGATAGTCATTAGAGAGTTTTTGAAGCAATTGATTCTCACATAATACATCTGAGCCAATGTTAATTCTTCTCACAAGATTTCAAATACGTGTGCGTAAAGTGTGTTGCTGATTCTGAGGTATCAAAACCAGCAAGGGGGAAGGAGACATACATCTGAATGCATAATGAGTACATATGATGAACTTAATACTTCTTCCTAATCGAAGTTATCCCGGGAAGACAAATGTCTTATCCGCAGAGAATATCAGTGTACTAACTCGTGGCACTTGGTGTATTATTCCAACTACATGGGGGAAGTGGTCTTCTGATACTTGTGGTATGTACTACTTCAGCTTTCAGTGGGAAGAAATATGAGAAGAACATTTGAAGTATGAGATGACATTGCTTATCAACGTCTTCATACGAGCTGACATGGTTTATGTTAAAATGCTTCTGGTTAATGCTTCATGTACATAATGGTATGATGATTTCTATGAGATCGCAACCATCAGGGGAGAGATTTGTGTACATCAAGGACGCGCAACAGTTTCACGTGATCGGGCTTAATCATATATTCCGGAGGTGATATCCGCAGAGATGATCAGTGCTTCAACCTGTTACTTTGGTGTCATCGTCTCTTCTTGTGTTGGATGCATGCGTACAATATGGATTGAGTTGGCATGTGTAAGATAGCTGGAAAGCATTTAGTGAAATAAAGATGTTGATATCTGATTCCCCCTAATTGACAACTGCTCTAAACCTCAAAGTAATGTATACATTGGGGATGTACAACAGGGTCATGTGATCGGGCTTCATCATACATTCCGGGATTGATAACCGCAGAGATGATCCATGGTTCACCCTGTTACTTCGGTGTTATCGTTCTCTTCGGGTTCTCGAGCTTCATACAATGAGACTTTTTGCATCACTTCAACCACTTGGGGGAAGTGGTCTCATGAAGATGATTGTCGGTTTGGGGGGAAGCTACCAAAGCTTCACATTGAGGAGGCCAAAACTCAGCTATTTGGTGGTGCCTAGCGATTGACTCAGTAGTAAGATTCTTGTGATTTGTTATCAATCTGTGTTTGGTGAATTGTTGTGACTTAAGTCGTTTCGATTAATCTGATTGTAATTTGACGTTGTGAGTTAATCGTTACAACTTGACTTATTACGATCGGATCTATTGTAACTTGACTTGTCGCGACTTGACACTTAATGCTAGTTGTAACTTATCCAAGATCTCACTCTAAGTCTAATTCACATATTACATCTTTCGGTTTCTTTTGTTGACTTTAGTAAAATCCCGGGAGAGAACCGATCTCTCGGTTTAAGTCACAAAATTGTAAAATTCCGTTTAAGATCTCATCATGGCATCTACGGCTTCAGAAGATTACTCAAGAGCCTCGAAAGCTTTGGTAGTGGATGTTTCAGAGATGTTGGCTACACACTTCTACAATGAGCTGACTGATCAAATGGCTTCTGTACACATCAGTACAGGACCCGCGTCTAAATTTTTGTCTTCTGAACCATTCAGTTCAGGCTTTGTATAGTATCCCACTCCTGCATGTACCTTATGTACCTCCTACCGATAAGGATTTGGAGATCTTGGCTGATCCAATGGTTGATGAATATGTCGAGCTGCAAATTGGTGATACACCGGTAGCACCAGCCATCGCAGCTCATGTACCAAACGATCCAAAATGGTTCATCTTGTCCTGTTTCAATAGGTCAAGACGCTCCAACAGCAAGTCATTCGTCAACATCATCATACTTTCAATCTCCACCAGTACATCAAGGCACTGCAGTCGACGATTCTTTTGAAGTTAATTCATTTCCTCCTCCCAATGATGTTCCGTTCGACAACACACTTGCTCCTGAATTTTTCCTCTAAGGCATATTCTTCAGGAGATCTTGATAGGGCTACATCAGTTCCTAACCCTCAACCACATGAACAATATTGCAAAATGGAGCAAAGATAATCCTTGTTGGTACGATATACTGTCAATGCTTCTTCTGACAAATGGATTCTCCAAAGGTTTGGTAGAACAAGTGGAAAAGAGGGTTGTGGAATTTTTTCTTCAGAAGGACAGAAGGACAGCTGGCAGATTTCCTCACAAAGGCACTTCCAGGAAGAACGGTTTCTATTTATTCTCCTGCTACTTGGTATGAAGTGCCTCTCGCCAGAATCAGTCAAAAGTCTTCATGAAGAGAACGAGGAGTAATGGATTTGCTTCAAATATCCTTGTATATATTATTAAAACAAAAAGAAAATAGATAAATATAAAACCTATAAAAACCATAAAAAAAAAAAAAAAAAAAAAAAAAAAAAAAAACTGAAAAATCATAAAAAATCCAAAAATATTCTTCTCACGACATGTCTCTTGTGTAATCAATATTATGTACGTTTCTAGAAATGTCATTTAATAATGACACGGAATCATACATATGCTTGAGCAAGAGTTTTTCGATCTCAAATAAAGTTTTTTTAAAAACATGTCGTTTCTCAAAACATTCTTAAAAATTATGGCTTGTAGTCATTTCAGGCTACAACCCGGACTTCAAAAATATGGTTTGCTATTACTTCAGATAGCAACCCGGTTTTCAAAATTAAGGAAAATACGTCGCCAAAAAGACGGTTGTTCCTAACAAAGGGTGCCGTTCATCCGAGCGTGAATTACTTTACATTCATGCACCCTCGATCTAATGTACGTTTCAGTGCATTATTTCTTGATAAAGAAGAGAAGTCTTCTTTTTATCGCCAAATACTTTCCCTTCTATGATTTTTTCGGGAAAGTGTTTGTGCAAAACTTGGTGGTACCATGAAATTTTGAATGAAAATCAAATTGAACTCAAAAGTTTGATAAAATTTTCACTCAATCAATGACGTTACTAGTTTATGAAAATATTTATGCTTCAACATCCGTCATTGATTGAGGGGGAGAGTGATTTTTCAAAATTTTATGTATCATCAAAACTCCCCACACTTTGTACATAAAACCTTGCAACAAAATGATTTGTGATGTGTTATGTGTCAGAATGAGTAAATTTTCAAAGAGTTTTCACTAAAACTTCGAATCTTTTTACAAACTCTTCAAATCTGACACATAACAACCTCCCTCACAGTTTGAGGGGGAGCAAGAAAGAGTTCCTTTTATCAGAAAATATTAAAATTGACCGCATTTCTCTCCCAAAACGCTTTCTAAATTATTTAAATCAATTGAGATCAAAAATCTCGTAAGATTTGAAATTTTTTATCGGGGGAGAGAATGTGATTTAAATATGAAATCTGATAATCAAAAGTGATCTTTTTGACTCAATAAAAGGCTCCCGCATATGTGCTAAACACTTTCGAATATCGATGCACATATTGAGGGGGAGCAAATGGCGTTTGTGGAAGTTATACCAATGACCGACCATTTATCTTTATGCATGGAGTTATAAGGTTGGTTAAGGTTAGGTATGAGCTCCCATGATCCACCAGAACCGGAAGGATCTTCCCAGGGACAATCCATAGATAGAATAGAAGTCCTTAGGAATGATTGAAAAAAGGAGAAAAGTGAGAAAGGGAAGAGTGCGGACTGAGATAGAGCTAGGACTGGAACAAACCCAACAAGGTTCTAGTGGTGAAGTCTCGGTAAGCACTGAAGGGGTTGAAGAATGAAAAAGAAATATAATGAGAAAGGGTGAAAAGAAATAGCCCTCCATATATTCAACCTTAGGGCAGAAACCGGGTTCAATTCATAATCTACTGGCGGTTACTAAGGTAACACCGGTATTGAAGACAAGACGTCATGGACCCAGTGACGCACTGCACTAATCTTCCCAACCACTCAAGTTCTCTTAAAAGAGCTTGTTTCAATCTCACGGGGAACCCTGTGTAATGTATCGACCGCTCATTGCGAGCTATGTTGATACCTAAAACAGGAGACGCATCCCCAGTCTCCAGGAGCGGATCAAAACGCACTATTGAGTCTAGAGCCATGAGATCATCCATAAATCTCGATAGGACACACTTCCAAATATGCTTATTGTTTCACACAATGTGGAAAATAAGATAAAATATTTAGAGTCCTACGCATTATCCTTGGGGTATTGCCAGAACATCCGAGTGATATGAAAATATTCACAATGAAGATGGAAATCCTTCTAGAGCAAACATCTTTCAAGCTCTTGGTAGGTGACATGTGAGATCCATCTTGGATCAATGATCAAGTGACAACTGGAAAGCAACAATGGTGCGATTCAACATTGAATCAAACTTGTTCCAGGATATGGATTGACGGATACTTTTGCTAAAACCGTTCAATGTGCTCACAACTAATTTCTCGAGCACATTGATTGTGTAATATCTTTCAAACAAAAGTATTTTTGATGGAAATGTGATTCAAAGTATAAAACTCTCGTCGTGTCTCAAAAATGTTTATCATATGACACGCGAGTGATTTCTATTAATCAATTTCTCATCAATCCGTGAATATCAATTCACCGATTCACTCTATCGTGCTGTCTGCTTTGAGACGTTCCGGTATGAGAACATGCTAAGTATGAAAGTTCCAAAGTGGATTCTTTGGAAAATTCATTACTACAAGCTGGAAATTCCTGTCAAGGAGAGTCCTCTTTAAAAGAGACTCTACCTGATCACAGGTCGGTTTTCATAAAACCGGAGGGTAGTCTGTCCTCGCAGAACGATTGACAAAGCCATATTCGTTCTCTATCTTTATTGCTAACTGTTTCATTTCAGGGACACATATAAAGATGGCGTTGATGGCTCCAGTTTCCAGCTGAATCGGGTCAATCCATACCTCATGCTCACACATCCTCCACACTATCAATGAAGATAAGAGACTTGCTACAACAAATGTTGAGAGACTACCAACAATGTTTCCGCAACTCTGATGAAAAAGTCTCTTGATGTACAACTCTAATGCAACGTCTCCAGATACAGAAGGGTGTGAGCATGATGGTCCTAAAGTCACTACATCACATGAAGGCAATACAACTATAGATGAGCTTGGAGATTTACTTTGACTGATGATCTCAAAGAAGCTCAAAGATCACACATCACAAAGGAACTCTAATCACAAGTTCGCTTGCTTGAAGTACGAAGTGTGCTGAAAAGAGAAGAATCAGATCCTACGAGCTACAAAGACTAAAGAATGCTTAAAGACCAAAGATCTTAATTTCAAAGGTGACCTCGCTTAGGGGGAGATTGTTAGGAATACAAATATTCCTATAAAAGTCTCGGTCACCTAATGTTTGTAATAGCATTAAGTTAGCTCGTAGTTACTTTGTTTATTAGTTAATTAGTATTAGATTAAGTAACACCGTGGAAGAAGGAACGGGTCTTCACCCACTGTATGCCTGATCCACAGCCCGGGTGTGGGCGTTTTGTAGGAAACTATAAATACCCCTCTCCACATGTGGAGAGGGTTGGTGCTTCTTTTCATTCAATCTAACCTTTTCTTATTTTTCTCTCAACTCTCTCTCTCTAGAAAACACCCAACTTTCTCTCTCTAAACTCCTCTCTTATTTCTTCCTCTTCTCTTATTGATTCGATCCAAGTCACACAAACCATACTAGTTAATATTGTTTGATTATTACAAAGGTCAATAAGTCAAAGACAGCTCCGTTCCAATTCTCCGGTGATAGTATAGTGTGTCCCCGGGTCGTTAAGTCCCAGCGAGATTGAAATGGTGTTTTTGGAAAACGTTTTTGGGAATGAGTGGCACTGAGGACAGTAGCCAAGATGATATGGAATTGATTTTTGCTACTGATATTTTGGTGTTTGTACAATGATATAATATTCACAAATAACAGATATACAGATATATGCACAAATTTACAATTTGGAATCACGTAACAGACAGAAAAGTGGGTTTTGAACAATTACAAACTACAGGGGGTGCAAGTGAAACTTTTGAAAACTTAAAATTAAAAGAAAATTTAAAATGAAATTTAAATGATAAAAATGATTATTTTAATATTTAAATATTATTTAATTAACTAAAATTATTTAAAAATCTAATTTAAACCTAATTTAAATTAACTAAAAATTATAAAGATTACAAATTAAACTAAAATTTTTCAAAAATAATTTCTAAACCTTAAAATGAACTTGAAGAAAGTATAAAAAATAAAAATAAATATTTTTGTCTTTTTATGAGTTTTTTATTAATTAAAAACTATTTATATTAATTATACTAATTAAACTATTTTAAATTACTAATAATACTAAATTTACTTAGAAAATCATAAAAAAATTTGTAAAACTATTTAACCATCATAGGAATCCTACAAAATTATAAAAACTTCTAAAAATTATATTTAAGCTATTTTACTAATTAATTACCTTTTAATTAATTTAAATCTAATTTAAATAATTAAAATAAAAAAATTAGAAAATGAATAGTAGAAATTCAAAATATATTTTCTAAAAGTCTTAACTAATTTATAAAGCCTAGGAAAAATATAAAAACCTACTGTTATTAATTAAAATTAAAGAAAACTAATTAATTACTAATATTACCTATTTAATTATTTAAACTACTTTTAAATCTAATAAATAGTAAACTGTTTAGGAAAAATCTAAGAAAATTATTTTAAATACTTAAAGGTACTAGGAAATTAAGAAAATTATAAAAATGGAAAAGTGCTTAATAATAAGCTGAAAATAAAATTGAAAAAGATAGAATCTATTAAATAGAAGCTATCACTAATTTTATGTTTGCTTTTTTTGGTGTTTTTCTTTTTGACAGCTAATAATAAGATGAAAATAGGAAACTTTTGTGAAACAACTTTTATTTTAGCTTAAAAATAAGCTGTGTGCACCCCCTTGACCAAGACAGTTTGACTTTCTTTGACCAATTAGCAAATTAAGCACAAATGACCATATGTTGGGTCCACAGATGTAAATCAAGATTCAAATAAGTTACTTGGACTTAAATAAGCTAGAAACAACAAGCCATAAACACTGATAAGCTAATAAGAACCAAAATAAGCACTTTGATATTTAAACTTTACACAGAAATGGGACAAACTTTAGCAATGATTACAGGTGCGGTCCACTGGTTCTTAGGTCAAACTAATGGTCAAGGCTTGTAGCCTGGTAGGAGGGGGGTTGGGAAAAACCAAGGTGGATCACTGGGACCCACTGAGGTGGCCTACAACAACCACCAAAGGTGGTGGTGTGGTGGTGGTTAGCTGATGCAGGGGAGGTCAGTCCCCCTGCAAGTGTGTTTGGCTAGGTGTGGGGTCCACAATAAATTCCACAAAAATCAAACAAAGGTGAGACCTTAAAGAAGAACTGGGGGCTACTAATCCTAGAAATTACAAGGCCTAGATCCTTACTCAAAAATCAAAATAAATCAAGCCATTTTTGCAAAAACTAGGACATGCAACTTTGACTTTTAACCTTTTTGTTCCTCAGTTGACTAATGTGAATTTTAACCGTGCTCAACTGATTAATTATGACTTAACAAACTATCATGAAACTAAAATGGGTGATGGTGACCCCTAATAAGCTTGGAAACAAATTTTTGGATGCCAAATCCCTCACAATTAATTGTGAGGGCACAAAGAGTGGGATTTTGACTTTTTTTCACTTTAGACCTAGATTTTATGGTTCCAATGTTTTACCTAAACCTATTATGTGTTATTTAAACCACAAAAACCAACTGAAACACAGAACAAAAGGGTGAAAGCTAATGATCCAAACACCCCTTTAAAATCAGTATTGAGAGCTTTTCAAAGATTTTCACTTATTTAACCCATGATTCTGTTTTCAAATGTTTAAATATGATCTAAAAAGATAAATTAAGCTCTGAAACACAAGTTGTATCTACTAATACACAAGAGCACAATATTTTAACTAATATGGCAGTTTAAACAAAGAGTTGTGAGCAATAAAGAAAACTAAATACAAACACCTAATTTTAAACCACAAATAACACCTAATAAGCACAAGAGACACAGAATAGCAATAATAAGCAAGCAACCAGAAATTATAAGGAATTAAGATTTTTAGAGGAAAATCAAAATAAGCAAAGCTTACAAACTACCCTTAGCATGAACAAAGGGTTTTCCACAGAAGCCTATCTTTAGATAGGCTTATCCACCTCCAAACTTTCCTTGCATTACTTCTGAATACCTGAAATCAATCTCAAACAAACCACAATTGACTTATGTTGACTTTTTTATATTTTTGATTTTTTCTACTAGTACTGAGTTTTATGGTCTCTATAAGCTTCAATAAGCTTAAGGGAACCTAAGTGATCCTAAAAGTCCTTATCAGCAACATAAATAACAACAACATTTGATTTGAATTTTTTGAAACAAGAATGAAAATTGCAAACACAATTAGAGATACTGAAACTTGATTTCTATTACTTGAAAAAGTTAAGAATACAGCTGAATTGACTAACCAAATGCTTAAAAGCTTGAATATTACACTAGAATTTAAACTCTTAATTATACGACATACAATGAAAACTAATTAAACTACTGCTTTGCTTCCTTGCATTCTCTTTCCTTTTATAGCCATGGATTAGGTTTTGTGATGACTTTGGAGCATTTCCCACTTGCAATCTTGACATTTGGATGTCTAAATTCCATCTCAACCGTTTATACGATTTTGGGGGGAAAGTTGGTTTGGACTGTTATAGGCAAGAGGGGGGTGGTGGCATTAAATGCTGAGGTGATTTGGGGTGCAGAGGGTGTGGGGAGGTGATGATGAGACTGGCAAGTGGTGGTGGTGGGCTGCAAAACCAGGTGGTATTGCGTTGGTAACTAAGGGAGAGGGAAATGGTGTGGGTTTGATCGGTATTTGACTCAGGGTCAAAGTTTGACCGTGGTATTTGTAAAAGGGGTGGGTTTGTTTGTATTTTGGGCCAAACAAGGGATTGGGCTTGGGGGTTTGTGGATTGGACTTATTTTTGGTTTGGGTAATAATATTTAAGGGTCCGGTTTTGGTTTAATGTTTACAAGGACCAAGTTTATAATTATTCGAAAGTTTGGGGGTATAATTTGGCATTCTTCCAAAGTCTTTCCAAGGGTATTTTATGCCATATGATGAATAGTTCAAGGACCTGAGATGATTTTTTCATTTTTAATTTCCAGGGAGTAAATCTACCAAACTTTCAAACTTCAGGGACCTGTTTTGCAATTTCACCAAACTTTGTAACAAGGACCAATCCTGCCATATATGAGAAGTACAAGGACAAAATTTGTTTTTCTCAAAGTTTTAATATCCCAGGGACCATTTTTGACAACTTTCCAAACTTCAGGGACTAAACTTGACATTTTGTGAAACTTTGCATCAAAGGACTAATTATGTAACTTTTTGATTTAAAAGGACCTTTGGTGACTTTTTCAAGTTTTTAGAACAACCAGGGACTAGATTTGACAACTTTTGAAAGTTGAGGGACTGAAACTGCCAATTATGCAAACTTTGTACGTTTTTCATCTGTTTTTGATTGTTTTGCATTTGAAACATATAAAACACATTCCTGGGATATTTTTACTATTTTGATTCAATATTGAGTGTTTTTGGATATTTTGGCAGCTCAGGAAAGGTAAAAATGATGAGTGTTTGAGCACTCATCAATCCCCCACATTAAAATATTGCTAGTCCCTAGCAATCTTTTGAGAAAAACTATGTGATTTTTAGCAAATCACCAGCTGTCAACGGATTTGATTAGTCTTTACCAAAAGCCGTTTGCTTCTGGACTAGCCAGCTCTTGATGGACTAAGTCAACATCTTGGTGAGCTGATTACCAATTATGGATTTTCCACGGCCTTTACCACAAGCCATAATCTTGTGGGCTAGCCAACTCATTCGCTTTATGGGATATGGCGAGTTGATTTACCATACAATTTTTTGGCAAATTGCAAGCCATCAACGGGTTTGAGATGTCTTTACCAAGAGCCGTTTGCTCCTGGACTAGCCAATCCATTTGTCATTTAGACATGGCGGACTGATTACCACAAAAATTTTGAAATAAAGTGAAAAATTTTTGAAAAATTTAGGCCTAAAATGGGGGTACTTAGAAAGTATTTTGTGATAAAATTCGTAAGAATTCCCCCCCCCCCCCCCACACTAGAATTGAATATTGTCCTCAATATTCAAAGTCCCGGCTATTATGCCGAATCTCTGAACGGAAAAAGCTAATGTTCGAAACTAACTGTGGGAATATCGATTTTATTTTTCACTTTATTTATCTGTACATATAAACATTTTTATTCATCATTCATTTTTTTTTTTTTTTTTTTTTTTTTTTTTTGAGAGATTTATATACATATTTACTTTTCAAAAGGTGGGGGATGGCCACTCCCACACACTAGAGTGGTAGAACGTAGAAAGAAGTCATAAATACGGGTGAAAACCCATATATTTTGCTAATTTTTGTTCACCGAGTCACTAGCTTGACTCGATCCCCGAATTCATTGGTCCATGGGGAAAGTTTGGAGATCTGGGACAACCATGGATGGTATGTCCTCTCCAAAATAATATTTCAAACGATGACCATTCACTTTGAAGTTGGGACCTTCGGGTTGAGATAACTCAACAGTCCCGTATGGATATACTTTAGCAACAGTGAATGGTCCAGTCCATCGGGTTTTTAATTTTCCCGAGAAGATCTTTAATCTTGAGTTGAAAAGAAGGACTCTGTCACCGACGTTGAAAACGCGGTTCTTAATTTTAGAGTCGTGAATCTTCTTTGTCTTTTCTTTGTAGATCAAAGAGTTCTCGTAGGCTTGATCACGAAGTTCGTTTAATTCATTGAGTTGAACTTTACGGTGATCACCCGCTTTATGAAGATCATAGTTTGCATGTTTCAAGGCCCAGTAGGCTTTGTGCTCGAGCTCGATCGGTAAATGACACACCTTCCCGTATACAAGCTTGTAGGGAGTACACCCGATGGGTGTTTTATAAGCTGTACGGAAGGCCCAGAGTGCATCATCTAGTTTTTCCGACCAGGAAGCACGGTTTTCACCTACAGTCCTCTCAAGAATCCATTTTATACCACGGTTGGAAACCTCCACCTGCCCACTTGTTTGTGGGTGATACGTGGTAGAAAGACGATGAGTAACACTGTACTTTAGCATGACTTTTGCGAATTGATCATTGCAAAAGTGAGTACCGCGATCACTAATGATGGCACGGGGAGTTCCAAAACGAGCAAAGAGGGATTTTAAAAATTTCACAACAACTCGGGCATCGTTAGTAAGTAAGGCCTTAGCCTCAACCCATTTTGACATGTAGTCAACAGCCACGAGAATGTATTTGTTTCCACGAGAAGATGGGAATGGTCCCATAAAATCAATGCCCCAGACGTCAAAGATTTCACAAACTTGAATGGCATTTTGTGGCGTTCTCTTGTGAAATATTCCCGTCACGCTGACAAGCATCACAAGCTTTGACTAACTCGTGGGCATCCTTATAGATCGTGGGCCAATAGAAACCGGAATCAAACACCTTTTTGGCGGTGTAGTTAGGACTATGGTGGCCCCCGGTGGGTCCAGCATGGCAAGCCTTGAGAATATCAGTGGCTTCCTGTCCGTATACACATCGCCTGATGACTTGATCGGCACAGAGTTTGAAGAGATAGGGGTCTTCCCAGAAGTAATGTTTAACGTCTTTGAAGAATTTGTTCTTCTGTTGGGACGTCATCCCCTTTACGATGAAGTTACCCGCATGGTAATTTGCAAAGTCGGCAAACCATGGGGTAGTAGAGTCACCACGAAAAGCAACCGTATTGAGTGTCTTGAGAGGAAATGTTTCATTTATTTCCTGTTTCTCGGACACATCCTGATGAGGGTTTTCTAATCGTGAGAGATGATCAGCAGCAAGGTTCTCGGCTCCTTTTTTATCACGGATAATGATATCAAATTCTTGGAGGAGGAGAGCCCAACGGAGTAGCCTCGGCTTTGCATCTTGCTTTGCAAATAGGTACTTCAAAGCCGAGTGATCCGTATACACTACGCATTTGGTCAAGATTAAGTATGACCGGAATTTCTCAAAGGTATACACCACAGCTAGGAGTTCTTTTTCAGTGGTGGTGTAATGACTCTGAGCCTCGGTCATAGTTTTGCTTGCGTAGTATATAGGCTGAAAGTATTTTGCTTTATTTTGCCCCAAGACCGTACCTATGGCAAAATCACTAGCATCGCACATAAGCTCAAAAGGTAGGTCCGAATCGGGGGCAACAAGAATCGGTGCCTCAGTAAGCTTTTTCTTTAATGTTTCAAAAGCTTCAATGCACTAAGGAGAGAAGATGAAAGGAGCATCCTTCTTGAGGAGATGGGTCATAGGCCGGGCAATCTTAGAAAAATCTTGGATAAACCTATGGTAGAAGCCGGCATGAGCCAAAAAGCTCCTAACACCTTTAACGGTGGTGGGATGAGGTAATTTAGCAATGACATCGATTTTGGCTTTGTCAACCTCAATCCCGTTTTTTGAAATTTTATGGCCGAGGACAATGCCCTCCTTGACCATAAAGTGGCTCTTCTCCCAGTTGAGACTCAAATTCGTTTCTTTACAACGTTTAAGCATTTGTTCCAAGTGGGAGAGACAAGACTGGAATGAATCCCCGATGACTGAAAAGTCATCCATAAATACCTCCATAGTTTTCCTGATCATGTCAGAAAAGATAGACATCATGCACCTTTGGAACGTGCCTGGTGCAATACATAAGCTGTAACACCCCGAAAATTGATAAGCAGCGGAAGTCTAATCGGGGTCATTACAGTTTAGTACACAGTCATACTCATAGAAAACAATTCAAAAGATAGTCAATATCATTCCATGAAAACTCAAATATTCAGAGTTACAAACATTTTTCCAAAATGTTAATTGTTTAGCAAAAGAAGTGATGAGTTTGTAAAGAATGATATAATTATTGAAACCAAAAGGGAGGTCCTGTGCCCTTTGCCAGCTCCGTGCCGCCATACTTGCTAATTTCCTGAGATAAACATGCTTAAAAAGTCAACACAAAGGTTGAGTGAATCCATAGTAGTTTAAATAGTAATAGTGTGAACACAAGTCAAGCATTTGAAATAAACAAGCCAAGATAGACAGGTCTTGACTAAACTGGTGTAATATTGCTCCAAAGCCTCACGAAACGCAAGCCTTAACATTGATTGGACATATCATAAAGATAATAACAATCATCTATACCACAGCGGATGTAAATGACAAGGGCCCTCGGTGACAGAAAATGTGCCAGATTTCCATAATACCTTGAATATAGCACACCTCCTGCCAAGTGATCACCTTGACAGAGGTGGGCTGCCATTCCAATAGATCTATCAACTATATTCGCGCTCACTCGCAAGTGATTAAGGTTCGTGATATGAGAGACTTGTAGCAGGGTGTCAACTTAGGCAATATCAGGTAATAACAGCATACAGAAAAATACTTGTGTTCGATATATAGCATGTCTCTCCCCACGGGGTTTAAAAACAATTAAAAATGTGGGACCATGAACTCACCTGAAAGGTGCGTAATCACAACGATGCTCAAAAGCGATGGTGTATTGCTATGACTAGCAATGAAATTCCTCCGACTTGCGACCTAAATAATACATTGTAATCGGTGTTTTAGATTCGTGTTGTAAATGACATGTGATATGTCACGTGTACAGTGACATCCGTTCGGGTGTCTTATTATATTCCAAAATAACTTCACGTAGTTATTTGTAATGTGTTACGAACCGGTGTTCGATAAATATTAACTTGTTGTGAAAATAATGTAGTTTAAAAATATTTATAATTAAATATTTTTAGTAAAGTTATATATATATTTTTGAAATTACAAAGTATATACATAATTATAAAATTTAAATTATACAAATAATTAATTAATAAAATACTCTTGTCACTTTTGTCCCTTAACTTTATTGAGGTTACACTTTTTACCCTTTGGTTAAAAATAATTACAATTTGGTCCTTTTGTACTTTTTACACTTTATTCCTTTAACTTTGGCCAAATGACAGTTTTTACCCTCAATTTTCAAAAGAAATCGTTAATATATAATTAGTCCGAAGGTTTTGTGATTTTGACGGTTTTAGTCCCTTAACAGAAACTTTTGCAAAAATAGTCCTCGGTTAAGTTTTGAAAACAAACTTTTTGGTACAATTAAAAGTAGCTTTTACAACTTATAAACTCCTTCAAAATCAGTTTCAAAAGTCTTATACATCTCGTCTTTTTCTAAATTTTCAAACCGAAAATCCTTTGAAAATGTACATGGGCTCGTTAGCCCATTCTAGGCCCAAAAGGTGTTTTAGTTTGTTTAAAAAAAAAGTGTTCGACTAGGATTGGTTTAGGTCTCGTTTTCGGGATATAAAATCGCGTGAGTTTTGCATGTTGGGTTAGTTCGATTAAGGGTGAGTCATAGATATAGGTGGTCGAAAAAATATAGATGGGTCGTACGTATAGAAATGAAATGGTGAGGTCATTTCTAGGGGTGTCGAGGCGTTTTCGTAATACAACATCACGAGTGCAATGTGAGTAAAAGTGTGTGTGTCATGTGTATGCATGGTATGAGTATATGTAAAAACGAAAAAGGGTGGTGATGACTTACAACACCAAAGATGGTGGTGAAGAATTCGTGTGACCAAACAAGAGAAACGAGCAACAAACGCCCTTCGAATAGCGACTCCTTGCTCCAATATTTCTTTCCCAACTAACTCTTAACCCCAAAGCCTTGCTCGTTCAATCCAAAACCTTGCTTGTATACTTTGTGCTTGTCGACAGTAACCAAAGAAAGGGTGGAGAGTGTTTGTGGTTTGAGAGATTTGGTGGAACTTGAGTGTGTGTGAAATCTAGCATTAAATGTGGTTTATATAGGGGTCTTGGGTGGTTCGAGTGTTCCTAGAAACACAACATCGACCGAGTGGTCATGTCTCTCTCGACAATCTTGTCTAGTTTGCATATGCATTGTCAAATCGAGTAGAGGTGGTGAGGAAGCAATGAGAGTTGACTTTGATTTGTTTAGGTTTAGCTTAGGTTCATTAGAGCATTATAAAATTGAGATTTGAGCACATGTGGTAAACTTGTTGGGGAACATTGAGACACTCGATCCATGGGGTAATACTCGGTTAAGGTTACTAGGCGTGTATTATGAATACCCGATGGTTAGACGGCTTCAAAAGGTGGCTTCTTGTCTATTGTGAGTTGATTTCTCATGCATGATACAAGGTCAAAGGAAGTTGTATGTGTAGTGTTGCGTTGTAGGGAACCAAAGATGAAGCATGTATGGTTCATATATGTAGCCAAGGCTGAGCTTGTCGAATTCCATGCAACACAAAAGAAAAGAAAACAACTAGCCTTGTGGGCTGTGGTAATTCTCGGCCCAAAATGAAACAAAAAAAAAAGAAAATAAAATCGTGCGGGCTTGTGAGGGTGTTTCGGCCCAAGTGAGTCAAAGAGAAGAAAGAAATCGTGTGGGCTTGTGGTCGGCCCAAAAATGACGGGGTATCGGTGATTCGTAAAATTATGAATTTTTTTTCGGTGTCGATGTCGGTTCGTGAAAACCAAAAATATATAGACGATGTCGTCATACATATATATAAACTCGTATATATATAGTAATAATAATTTGTAATAGTTAATATATACATAATGTCATATATATATATATATATATATATATATATATATATATATATATATATATATATATATATATATATATATATATATATATATATATATATATATATATATTAATAATTTCTCGGTGTTCAAATGGGGTGTCGGGTCGCAAGTGGGAGTTATTGGTGTTAACCTCATCGGGTGATATCCAAGAGTGACAATCGGGTGACCAAACATAATCGGGTGTCAAACCAACGGTGATCAAATCATTCGGGTGTTAAAACAAACAGTGTCTCATATAAAATTTCAAATTAGCCCGCAAAAACGGCTTAGTTTAGAATAGTGTCGAAAATTAGCATTAATAAATGACCTGGGATTTTACGGTGTATTACAGTACCCACCCGTTAGATTAGATTCGTCCCGGAATCCAAAGTTGAATCGGTGCTCGGGGTTGTCTCATCAAATAGTTGTGGGTATTTGGCACGCATTTGATCCTCGCGCTCCCATGTGTACTCGGGTCCTCTCTTAGAGTTCCATTTGACCTTAACAATGGGAATGCGACTATGCTTAATTCGTTTGACCTCCCTATCCATAATCTCAACGGGTTCCTCAATAAAGTTCAACTTATCGTCTATTCTGATCTCTTTCAACGGGATCACAAGTGTTTTATCCGATAAACACTTTTTCAAATTTGACACGTGGAAGGTGTTGTGTACTCTACTGAGTTCCTCAGGTAGTTCAAGTTTGTATGCCACGGGACCGATCCTTTCAATGATCTCGAAGGGTCCAACGTATCTTGGGTTTAGCTTTCCACGTTTTCCAAACCTAATCATTCCTTTCCAAGGTGATACCTTAAGCATGACCTTGTCTCCAACTTGAAACTCTATTGGTTTCCTTCGCACATCGGCATAACGCTTTTGCCGATCCCTAGCGGCTTGTAATCATTGCCTAATCTTTACTATTTTCTCAGTGGTTTCAAGAATCAACTCGGGACCTGAGAGTTGTACATCTCCAATCTCAGCCCAACAAACTGGTGATCTACACTTTCTTCCATAAAGTGCTTCAAACGGTGCAGCCTTAATGCTAGCGTGATAACTGTTGTTATATGAGAATTCTGCTAACGGTAGGTGTTTATCCCAGCCTTTTCCAAAGTCAATCACACATGCCCTAAGCATGTCCTCTAGGGTTTGTATAGTCCTTTCGCTTTGACCATCAGTCTGTGGATGGTAAGCTGTACTCATATCTAACTTAGTTCCCAAGGCTTTCTGTAAAGATCGCCAAAAGTTAGACGTGAAATGGCTGTCTCGGTCGGAGATAATAGAAATAGGCACTCCATGCCGGGAAACTATCTCCTTAAGGTACAAACGTGCAAGAACGTCCATATCATCAGTCTCTTTGATTGGCAAGAAGTGCGCTGACTTCGTGAGACTCTCAACAATAACCCAAATAGTGTCTAACCCACTCGATGTCTTGGGTAATTTCGTAATGAAGTCCATTGTAATCCTTTCCCATTTCCACATTGGTAGCTCAGGTTGAACCAAAAGACCGGATGGTTTTTGATGTTCAGCCTTTACTCTTGAGCAGGTCAAACACTTACCGACATACTCTGCAATATCAGCTTTCATGTTTGGCCACCAATACAACTTCTTTAAATCTTTATACATCTTGTCCGAACCAGGATGAATGGAATATTTAGACTTATGAGACTCGTGCATGATGAGGTCTCGTATTCCTCCATACAATGGAATCCAACTTCTGTCCTTAAAACACAGCCTTCCATCTGGTTTCTTAACAAATCCATTCGTGCTTTCTGGCATACCGTAAATCTTCTTGTGCGGTCTATTCTCTTCCTTGAGGGCCTCAGCTTGAACTTCAAGAATTTGAGACGGAAGTGGTGATCTAATTGTCATACCCAATGACCTAACTCTGAGGGGTCTAAGTCGTTCCTTTCGACTCAAGGCATCTGCTACAACATTTCCCTTCCCCGGGTGATAACGGATCTCACAATCATAGTCACTTAGCAACTCTAGCCATCGACGTTGCCTTATGTTCAACTCCTTTTGATCCAAAATGTGCTGAAGACTCTTGTGATCGGTGAAAACCGTACACTTGGTTCCATATAGGTAGTGTCTCCAGATCTTAAGAGCGAATACCACCGCTGCTAATTCTAGATCATGAGTAGTGTAGTTCTCCTCGTGGGGTTTAAGTTGTCTAGAGACATAAGCGATTACTTTAAGTCTCTGCATCAATACGGCACCCAAACCTTGGATTGATGCGTCACAATATACCACGAAGTCCTCACTTCCTTCGGGTAGTGCTAATATTGGTGCTTCACAAAGCTTCTGCTTCAAAAACTGAACTGCCGATTCTTGTTCTTCTCCCCATTCAAACTTCTTCTTCTTCTGTGTTAACTCAGTCAAAGGTTTAGCAATCCTTGAAAAACCTTCAATAAATCTCCGATAATAACCGGCAAGACCTAAAAATTGGTGTATCTCGGTAGGACTCGTAGGTGACGCCCAATTTTTAACAGCTTCGATCTTGGCGGGATCAACATGAATACCCTTACTGTCGATAACATGCCCAAGAAATTGTACCTTCTCCATCCAAAAATCACACTTGGAAAATTTGGCGTATAATTCCTCTTCTCTGAGCAGTGTTAGTATAGTCTTCAAGTGTTCTGCGTGCTCTTCCTTACTTCGTGACTAAATAAGGATATCATCGATGAATACAATCACAAACTTATCCAAATAGGGTTTGCACACTTGGTTCATTAAGTCCATAAATACAGCGGGTGCATTTGTTAGACCGAATGGCATTACTTGGAATTCGTAGTGACCATATCTTGTCCTGAAAGCTGTCTTAGGGATGTCTTCTTCCCTAACTCTCAGTTGGTGATAACCCGATCTCAAATCAATCTTCGAGTAGACACTCGATCCTTGCAGTTGATCAAACAAATCGTCAATCCTTGGCAACGGATATCGATTCTTCACCGTAAGTTTGTTCAACTCACGATAATCGATACACATCCTGAAGGTTCCATCCTTCTTCTTTACAAACAACACCGGGGCTCCCCATGGTGATGAACTTGGGCGAATAAATCCTTTATCTGATAATTCCTGTAATTGCTCAGATAACTCCTTCATTTCCGACGGTGCTAGTTTTTAGGGTGCTCGTGCTACGGGTGCTGCTCTTGGCATCAAGTCAATTTGAAATTCCACTTGACGAGTCTGCGGAAGGCCAGGCAAGTCCTCAGGGAAAACTTCTGGAAAGTTCCCGACTACTGGCACATCCTCGAGTCGCTTCTCTTCCGACTTCTTCTCGGCGACTTGAGCCAAAAAGACTTGACATCCTCGTTCGATGTACTTCACAACCTTGATGCAAGAAACGATGCTCAAACGTGTCTTACTTTGCTCTCCACGAACAACCAAGGTTTCGTTATTCAGTGGAATGTGAACGACCTTTTCGTCATAAATGATCTTAGCGCGGTTCTCGGATAACCAATCCATTCCTACAACGACGTCGAAACTACCAAGTCTAATAGGCATAAGGTCAACGGCAAATGGGGTGTCTAATAGTCGTAGGGTGCAACCTCGGAGTATAGTGTTAGTGCTCACTAGCTTTCCATTGGCTAGTTCAATCTCATATGTGGTGTCTAGTTTGGTCGGTGTAATATTAAGCAGGGGTGCAAGAGAAATAGATACGAAACTTTGATCGGCTCCGGAATCAAATAAAACTTTAACAAGGCGGTTGTTTAAAAAGAACGTACCCGTGACTACGTTCGGATCTTGCTGGACATTTCCATCTCCCAGCACGTATGCTCTCCCACGTGCATTGTTATCCTTGTTTGGGCACTAACGCCTGTAGTGTCCTTTCTCTCCACAAGCATGGAATACCACAGCCACGAGTTGCAAGTTGGCTCCTGTAGCCTTGCAATCTTGTGTCTTATGTCCAGTCCTTGAACATTTCCCACACTTAGCATAGCAGGGTCCATTGTGATGCATCTTACACTTGTTATAGAATGGAAGAGGTCCAGCATATCTAGTATCCTTAACTGGTGCGGCGACATAAGCTCTAACAGCTTCCTGTTGTCGGTTATGTTGGTTGTGGTGGGTGTTCCTGTCATGGTGATAGTTACGGTTGGGGTTACGGTTGTTGTTGTTGCTGTTGTTGTTGTTGTTTGTCTTCCGATTATCAAACTTCCTTTTGTGATCGTTGTTCCCCTGAGCAGAGTTACGCTTAATCTCCCGGTCTAGCAGTCTTTGGGCAATAGACATTGCTTCATCCAAAGATTGAGGCTTAGACGAAGTGACGTTTCCCTCAATACTCCTAGGTAATCCCTCAATGTACCTCTCTAACAACTTTTCCAAATCGGGAACCTTTGAAGGGCAAAGTGTGGCAAGCTCCTGAAATCTCCTATCATAAGCCCTGAGATCATTTCCTTTCACAACCAAAGTGTGAAACTCATCTTCTAACTTCTTGACCTCACCTCTAGGGTAGAACTTCTTCAACATCTTCTCCTTAAAGTCAGCCCAGGTAATCTGATAGGCCTCCTCCACACCTATCTTCTGAGCAGTTGCATTCCACCAAGACAATGCGTCTTCCAACAATGTTCCAGTAGCAAACGAGACTCGGTTTTCAGCGGCACAACCGCTCCTCACAAACACAGTCTCAGTTCGCTCAAACCATCGAGCAAGCTCTGTTACTCCTTCAATTCCTTTGAAGTGAGATGGTTTACAAGCTATGAAGTCCTTATAGGTACACTTCCGAGTCGCAGCAGACTCGCTCTCAGCAGTGGCTCGGTTATTGCTACTAGTTCGTGCCATTGCAGCAGCCTGCTCTTCTAAAGCTACAGCAACACTGTCGGCAACCAACTTTCTAATAGCAGCCTGGGTCATAGCGGGTGACGAGGTAGCAGTAGCGGTTTTCCTTGGGGCCATAATTCTATAAAATCGCAAGTGCATAAGTACAAATCCCAAACATCAATCACAAGAGAAATAATGTAGCCAAACTCATAATAGTCGAGATCATCACAAAGTACATATCACAACCACACCATAAATACATACATCAATATAAACCATATCATTCATAAATAAACATCACGACATGTAACAACACACATGGAAATTATAATGAATCTCAATATGGGAGCATAATAAAAGATCAGACAACTAGAACATCATAAATCAATATCAATACATTACAATCGTAACTAACATAAAGTTTTAATAATTTTGAATTCATTGTTAAAAAAAAATAAGATACAACAATTATTAATGCCACAGGCGGCAAGTTAAGATGTCTCTGTAAGTAATGATATGTCATAGATCTATGAAGGTCCAGGTGCGCCTCCTGATCTCCTCTCCAGCTCTCTGATGATCCTGATCATCTCTAACATCTCCAAATCTTTGGATCTCTCATGGGCCTGAATCTCCTCAATAGTGGCTGAAAGTGTGTGGATGGTAGAACTAGATGCAGCTAACTCCTGTGTCTGATGCTCCATCATCTCCTGTGTGATGGCCGCAATCGCTCTCAAATCATCTATCTCATGCCTCTGAATATCTAGTCGATGACCAAACTCAGTGATGATAGCCTATGCCTCCTCGATCTCTGTCCCCATCATCTCAAATACCATCTCTAAAGCTGTCCTATGTACCACGAGGTTCGTGACCTCCTCCTGCATACACTCAATCCTCTCCAAGGATATATCCTCAATAACGCTCAACAACTCATCGAGACGATCCTCATGTATCACTAATCTAGCAGCCAAAAGAGGGATAGTATGGTGTATCGGCTCCCCAGTGACCGGTAACACCGCTGAAGAGCCATCTCCAAGCTCAGCAGCCCTAGGCGATCCCTCAACCAATCTCCACCTACGAATGTAGTCTAACAAAAACGACCATCGACGAGCATCAACCAATCTATGAATGCCGGGTGAGGTGGGGGTCTCGGTGGGAGCAGGTGATGGTACAGGTGATGGTATCGGTACGGTAGTAGTCTGTGAGTAGAAAACTGTAGGTGGTGGCATGGGTGGCAAAATCTCAGAGGTGTGGGGTGCGGCGTAAGTAGGTAACATGTATGGATGTGGCTCAGGTGGGGGTGATACGGGTGATGGTGGAGGTGCTGGTGATGCCACAGGTGTCAAATCTGGCATAGAAACAGGTGGTAGTACAGATATGGGTAATGATACAGGTGTAGGTACAGGTGTAGGTACAGGTGGTGTAACAGTAGAAGCAGGCAAAATACAGACTCGTTTCCGAGCCGTGCATTTGCGGGTATAGTCTCCCTCGTGATATCGAAACAACTCTCCGAAAGGCTCAGGATCATAGGGCTCAAGAATCCTTACTCGCTTGCACCGATGAATCGGTGCAGGCGGGGATGGTGGTGGAATAGAAGCAGCAGTGTCAGAAGTATCGGAGTCAGAAGACTCGTCATCAGCATCTGAACCGGTGTGGTGACTAGCAGGTGGTGTAGGATGATCATCAGCCGCAAGAAACTGCTGAGATGTCAGGTACTGATCATAAAGGTACTGCCCTTGTGTCATAGGTCCACAGACAGGACGAAAGAGAGGCTGAATAGCAAAAGAATCAATAGGTGTAGAAGCAACCTCACCCTCCTCAAAGGGCTCAGTATCAGCAGATGGGTCTCCAGATGGAACAGGAGATGGTATAGCAGGTGATACAGGTTGGGTGTCATGGTCAGAATCATGGGTGTCTCGGGTGTCATGGGTGTCATAGTCAGATAAGTCAATAGTAGGGTGAGTGGATGATGCTGGTACGACGTCGTCACTGTCGGACAAAATAATAACCGGGGGCGACA
Source organism: Artemisia argyi (assembly GCA_030686995.1). Classification (NCBI taxonomy): domain Eukaryota; kingdom Viridiplantae; phylum Streptophyta; class Magnoliopsida; order Asterales; family Asteraceae; genus Artemisia; species Artemisia argyi. Next base: position 107,603,754 of record CM060688.1, on the reverse strand, counting down.
TGGTACTGTAATATCCCACAAATAGCAGTAATATAAGTCATTTAGTCTACATAATGCTACATGCTCAGTGATCATAGTGTCATAGTGAGCTAAATACAATGGGTGCTAAAATCAAACCTTAAAACATGACGTTGGCAAGCGCTGGCACGGAGGGCACTTCGGTGATAAATAGTTTGTTTAAAAATCCGGTGAGGTTATAGTCCAATGTTTTGAAAAATCATTTGGTTCTCTATAACCTTGGCTCTGATGCCAATCTGTAACACCCCGAAAATTGATAAGCAGCGGAAGTCTAATCGGGGTCATTACAGTTTAGTACACAGTCATACTCATAGAAAACAATTCAAAAGATAGTCAATATCAATCCATGAAAACTGAAATATTCAGAGTTACAAACATTTTTCCAAAATGTTAATTGTTTAGCAAAAGAAGTGATGAGTTTGTAAAGAATGATATAATTATTGAAATCAAAAGGGAGGTCCTGTGCCCTTTGCCAGCTCCGTGCCACCATACTTGCTAATTTCCTGAGATAAACATGCTTAAAAAGTCAACACAAAGGTTGAGTGAATCCATAGTAGTTTAAATAGTAATAGTGTGAACACAAGTCAAGCATTTGAAATAAACAAGCCAAGATAGACAGGTCTTGACTAAACTGGTGTAATATTGCTCCTAAGCCTCACGAAATGCAAGCCTTAACATTGATTGGACATATCATAAAGATAATAACAATCATCTACACCACAGCGGATGTAAATGACAAGGGCCCTCGGTGACAGGAAATGTGCCAGATTTCCATAATACCTCGAATATAGCACACCTCCTGCCAAGTGATCACCTTGACAGAGGTGGGCTGCCATACCAATAGATCTATCAACTATATTCGCGCTCACTCGCAAGTGATTAAGGTTCGTGATATGAGAGACTTGTAGCACGGGTGTCAACTTAGGCAATATCAGGTGATAACAGCATACAGAAAAATACTTGTGTTCGACATATAGCATGTCTCTCCCCACGGGGTTTAAAAACAATTAAAAATGTGGGACCATGAACTCACCTGAAAGGTGCGTAATCACAACGGTGCTCAAAAGCGATGGTGTATTGCTATGACTAGCAATGAAATTCCTCCGACTTGCGACCTAAATAATACATTGTAATCGGTGTTTTAGATTCGTGTTGTAAATGACATGTGATATGTCACGTGTACAGTGACATCCGTTCTGGTGTCTTATTATATTCCAAAATAACTTCACGTAGTTATTTGTAATGTGTTATGAACCGGTGTTCGATAAATATTAACTTGTTGTGAAAATAATGTAGTTTAAAAATATTTATAATTAAATATTTTTAGTAAAGTTATATATATATTTTTGAAATTACAAAGTATATACATAATTATAAAATTTAAATTATACAAGTAATTAATTAATAAAATACTCTTGTCACTTTTGTCCCTTAACTTTATTGAGGTTACACTTTTTACCCTTTGGTTAAAAATAATTACAATTTGGTCCTTTTGTACTTTTTACACTTTATTCCTTTAACTTTGGCCAAATGACAGTTTTTACCCTCAATTTCTAAAAGAAATCGTTAATATATAATCAGTTCGAAGGTTTTATGATTTTGACGGTTTTAGTCCCTTAACGGAAACTTTTGCAAAAATAGTCCTCGGTTAAGTTTTGAAAACAAACTTTTTGGTACAATTAAAAGTAGCTTTTACAACTTATAAACTCCTTCAAAATCAGTTTCAAAAGTCTTATAAATCTCGTCTTTTTCTAAATTTTCAAACCGAAAATCCTTTGAAAAATGTACATGGGCTCGTTAGCCCATTCTAGGCCCAAATGGTGTTTTAGTTTGTTTAAAAAAAGTGTTCTACTAGGATTGGTTTAGGTCTCGTTTTCATGATATAAAATCACGTGAGTTTTGCATGTTGGGTTAGTTCGATTAAGGGTGAGTCGTAGATATAGGTGGTCGAAAAAATATAGATGGGTCGTACGTATAGAAATGAAATGGTGAGGTCATTTCTAGGGGTGTCGAGGCGTTTTCATAATACAACATCACGAGTGCAACGTGAGTAAAAGTGTGTGTGTCGTGTGTATGCATGGTATGAGTATATGTAAAAATGAAAAAGGGTGGTGATGACTTACAACACCAAAGATGGTGGTGAAGAATTCGTGTGACCAAACAAAAGAAACGAGCAACAAACGCCCTTCGAATAGCGACTCCTTGCTCCAATATTTATTTCCCAACTAACTCTTAACCCCAAAGCCTTGCTCGTTCAATCCAAAACCTTGCTTGTATACTTTGTGCTTGTCGACAATAACCAAAGAAAGGGTGGAGAGTGTTTGTGGTTTGAGAGATTTGGTGGAACTTGAGTGTGTGTGAAATCTAGCATTAAATGTGGTTTATATAGGGGTCTTGGGTGGTTCGAGTGTTCCTAGAAACACAACATCGACCGAGTGACCATGTCTCTCTCGACAATCTTGTCTAGTTTGCATATGCATTGTCAAATCGAGTAGAGGTGGTGAGGAAGCAATGAGAGTTGACTTTGATTTGTTTAGGTTTAGCTTAGGTTCATTAGAGCATTATAAAATTGAGATTTGAGCACATGTGGTAAACTTGTTGGGGAACATTGAGACACTCGATCCATGGGGTAATACTCGGTTAAGGTTACTAGGCGTGTATTATGAATACCCGATGGTTAGACGGCTTCAAAAGGTGGCTTCTTGTCTATTGTGAGTTGATTTCTCATGCATGATACAAGGTCAAAGGAAGTTGTATGTGTAGTGTTGAGTTGTAGGGAACCAAAGATGAAGCATGCGTGGTTCATATATGTAGCCAAGGCTGAGCTTGTCGAATTCCATGCAACACAAAAGAAAAGAAAACAACTAGCCTTGTGGGCTGTGGTAATTCTCGGCCCAAAATGAAACAAAAAAAAGAAAATAAAATCGTGTGGGCTTATGAGGGTGTTTCTGCCCAAGTGAGTCAAAGAGGAGAAAGAAATCGTGTGGGCTTGTGGTCGGCCCAAAAATGACGGGGTATCGGTGATTCGTAAAATTATGAATTTTGTTTCGGTGTCGATGTCGGTTCCTGAAAACCAGAAATATATAGACGATGTCGTCATACATATATATACTCGTATATATATAGTAATAATAATTTGTAATAGTTAATATATACATAATGTCATATATATATATTAATAATTTCTCGGTGTTCAAATGGGGTGTCGGGTCGCAAGTGGGAGTTACCGGTGTTAACCTCATCGGGTGATATCCAAGAGTGACAATCGGGTGACCAAACAAAATCGGGTGTCAAAACATAATCGGGTGTCAAACCAACGGTGATCAAATCATTCGGGTGTTAAAACAAACAGTGTCTCATATAAAATTTCAAATTAGCCCGCAAAAACGGCTTAGTTTAGAATAGTGTCGAAAATTAGCATTAATAAATGACCTGGGATTTTACGGTGTATTACATAAGCCGAAAGGCATACGTCTGTAAGCAAAAGTTCCGTAGGGGCATGTGAAAGTAGTCTTTTCTTGATCCGGTGGATCAATGGGGATTTGGAAGTAACCCGAGAAACCATCGAGGAAGGAGTAGTATTCATTCCCCGCAACTCTTTCGAGCATCTGGTCCATAAAAGGGAGAGGAAAATGGTCTTTACGGGTGGCTTCATTCAACTTTTGATAGTCAATACATACTCGCCAACCCGTGACCAAACGAGTTGGAATCAACTCGTTATCCTCATTGGTGACAACGGTTATGCCACCCTTTTTATTAACACAATGAATTGGGCTAACCCAAGGACTGTCAGATATAGGGTAAGTCAACCCCGCATCAAGAAGTTTAAGAACCTCTTGTTTGATAACTTCGTGGATTTTGGGATTTACCCTTCTCTGTTGTTGCACTGCTGGCTTAAAGTCATCCTCCATTAAGATTTTGTGTGTACAAAAGTCCGGGCTTATGCCCTTAATGTCAGAGAGTTTCCAACCAATTGCTTACTTGTTTGCCTTAAGAACCTTTAGGAGTGCAGCCTTTTCCTCATCTTTCAAGTCTAGCAATAATGACGGGTAATTTATTAGCACCCTCCATAAATGCATATTCTAGATGAGGAGGCAAGTCCTTGAGCTCAACCTCGGGAAAGTCTTCAGTTATTTCAACATTTTTGACTTCCGCTTTATGAAGTATTTTTGGAGACGGAGAGGGTGAAGGATCGTCATTTAACAATCATTCAAGAAGAATAATGTCCCCCTCCGAGTCAAGATAGTTTTCATCAACCCCATGAGGGATTGAACTATCCTGAGCAAGAAAAGCCTCGACCTCTTCCAGAAGGAAGTCACTTCCCTCAAACGGAGTGAGGGAAGGGGAAGAGTCGGAAATGATAGGATCAGTAGAAGGAGTGGTACTGCCACTTGCTGAGAAACCAAGGACTTCTTGAGAATACTCCTCAGACGCAACATCGATGATGTCAATTCGGTTAACCGTTTCAGCGTCATAGTTGGAGGAGTATCTTGAAGTCTGATCAAGATTGAATGTGATGGCTTCACCACCAACACGTAGAGTGATTTCTTCTTCGAATACATCGATTAGAGCACGACCCGTTCTTAAGAATCCCCTCCCGAGAATGAGAGGAACTCTTGGGTCAGCATCGAAATCAACAATCATGAAATCTGCCGGAAAATGGAACTTTCCTACTTTCACGAAGATATCTTCGGCAATGCCAAGAGGACGAGATATAGTACTGTCTGCAAGCTCGAGGGTCATGCAGGTAGGAGTGAGAGCAGGAAGAGAGAGTCTTTTCCAGACTGAGTAAGGCATCAGGTTAATGCTTGCACCAAGATCGGCCAAGCCAAAGCATTCAACCATCCCCGGGAAAATACAAGGAATGAGAAATTTTCCGGGATCTCCAAGCTTTTCAGGAAGCTTTTTCAAGAGCACTGCTGAGCAATGCTTGTTAAGTGGAGTTTTTGCCATCTCACAGAGTTTTTCTTTGTTGCTTATCAGATTTTTGATTGTTGAAGCAAATTTAGGCATGAGAAGAAGAGCATCCGCAAAGCTAATATCGAAATGTAGATCTTGGAAAATTTGATAAAATTTTTCCATTTGATGATTAGCTATTTCTCGGTTCTTTTGATCATTCATACGTGAAGGATATGGAATTGACGGCTTAGGATCGTTCTATGGAATTTCATCAGAACTCACAGGAGGATCAAATACAACTTTCGACTTACGAGTCGGGACCGGGACAACTTGAGGGTGGACGTTGTTGATACCTCCATTATTAGTAGGAAGTACCGTGTCCGTAGTAACCTCAGGTTCGCGTTCCGCTACCTTAGTAGGAGAAGAAGAGGTAGAGGGAATCGCGGGTCCATTGTATGATACCCGACTTCGGGTAGTGATCGCTTTGACATCGCCCCTCGGGTTAGCGATCGTGTTGCTCAGTAGTGTACCCGGGCCCGAGGGTCGATCATTTGAAGACTTCTGAAGCTCAGAGATCTTGCTGATCAATAACCGATTCGTTTCCTCTTGTGCTTTCATGAATTGTTTTAGCACTTCATCAGAGGAAGACGAGGGTGGAACAACGTTTTGATTTTTAGTAGGAAGATTTTGAACACGGTTGTTTTGAAAATTCCCTTGATTTTGATTGTTGTTACCCTGAAAATTGTTTCTCTGATTGAAATTAACTTGATTGTAATTCCCTTGATTTTGGTTTCTTTGAAAATTTCTTTGAAAACCTTGATTTTGATTGCCATTTTGAAAATTGTTTTGATTAAAATGACCTTGATTTTGTTTCGGGTTTTGGAAATTTGAGTTTTGACCTTGGTTAAAATTCTGATTCGAGTTATGGTTTTGATTTTGGTTAAAACCGGGAGGTCCGAGAAAATTGTTAGAACGATAGCTCAAGAGATTACGGTCCCCTTGTGGTTGGTAAGAATTACCCCCATGTTGTAGGAACCGTGAGCAGCATAAACGTTCTCTTGAGGAAAACCAGCAGTAGCTGGACACTCGGAATAAAGATGTGGGCCTCCACAAGTTTCACAACTTCGGGCCACGGCTTTCACTTGTTGATTTTGATCCTGATTTTGCATCGTTTGGTTCATTCTCAACACAGCCGTAGAAATATCATCCATTTTTTTGGTAAGAGCAATTATTTCAGGAGATGATGATGAAGGAATAACTGATTTACATGACTCATCCCTCTCCGCAGAGGAATCCCAAAAGTTATGGTGGGCAGTCATGTTCTCAATCAAGTCATAGCATTCTTCGGGACGCCTTTTCTTAAAGGTCCCACCAGCAGCAGCATTGAGAATATCCCGGTGCCTCAATGTCAGACCATTATAGAAGGTATCTATGATGGTAACTTGTAACATATTGTGGTTAGGGCACCGATCAATAGCTAGCTTATAACATTCTCAAGCCTTAAAAGGAGACTCATCGGGACGTTGCCGGAAGTTGCTGATATCATTTCATAACTTGGTAACCATGGAAGGTGGAAAATATTTTGCTAGAAACTTGGTTACCATCTCATCAAAGGTACGAATAGAAATCTTTGGGAGTCGGTCAAACCATGCAGTGGCATGATGAGTGAGAGAATAGGGGAAGAGATACAGCCGGAGCGCATCATCGGTGAAACCATGCTGTTTCATGCTTTGGGTGATGGTGAGGTATTTATCAAGATGCTTGTTAGCATCGTCACCCTGTAATCCGTGAAATTGACATGAATTTTGGACTTGTTGGATCATGTGGTGCTTGAGGCCAAAGTCCGTAGCCTCAATAGTGAGTGGTGCAATAGGCCCGCCCCTCCCTTGCATGGTAGGCTGGCACAACTCCTCCATCGTTCGGAGATCGGGAGCTGGCTCATCCCTGGGAGGGTCAAGGGGTGGTAATGGTGGTGGTGGCCCATCGGCCATTTCGGTTTTTGGTTCTTCAATAACAGTACGTAGCTCGGGTACGTTTTTCTGATTTTTACGCTTTGTTTGTGACCGAGTGCGCATGCACTAAAAACAATTTTTCAAAACAAGATCGAGGCAAAACCACAGTGAACTTAAACCAATAATCACAAGTGAATGGCTTCTTTAAAAAAGGTACACCACTCATAGGGATATAAAGGCAAGTTTTTATCTTAAGTTTGGGAACTTATTATGTCCACACCCCCAGTTAGTAGGTGTTCAGCCTTGGTTTGCAGTGGTAAGATTTTATGTATTTATTAATTAGAAAAATTGTTTTTGGGCTTATGGGTGTGTGTGCAGAAAACTTTGGGAATTATATTTTTGGAACTGATTCGTTAACCGAAATCGTTCTTTTAAGATTACTCGCAGGCTGGCGGGAGGAAGTAAATAGGTTTCCTCTTCAGTTCGCAATTTAATGTCAGAAATTACCTTAAACCAACTGTTTCAGGTTGTAATCTTAAAGAAAACGAAGTAATTTAACTTCACAGTTTATTTTGTTGTTTTTGATTTTTTTGGTGTTGTTAACAATTCAGGAAAAGTGTTAATGAACTTTTATGTTATGATTGATATTTTTACAAAAACTTTTTACAAATTGTGTGAAATTTGTACAGGGAGGGTTTTGAAAACCACTAAACTTAAAACGATTTTAAAAAACACGCAACAACCTCCCCGGCAGCGGCGCCAAATTTTGATTGGTCCCGAAACGGTCAGATATTATTGACCAAGGTCAATAAGTCAAAGACAGCTCCGTTCCAATTCTTCGGTGATAGTATAGTGTGTCCCCGGGTCGTTAAGTCCCAGCGAGATTGAAATGGTGTTTTTGGAAAACGTTTTTGGGAATGAGTGGCACTGAGGACAGTAGCCAAGATGATATAGAATTGATTTTTGCTACTGATATTTTGGTATTTGTACAATGATATAATATTCACCAATAACAGATATACAGATATATGCACAAATTTACAATTTGGAATCACGTAACAGACAGAAAAGTGGGTTTTGAACAATTACAAACTACAGGGGGTGCAAGTGAAACTTTTGAAAACTTAAAATTAAAAGAAAATTTAAAATGAAATTGAAAAGATAAAAATGATTATTTTAATATTTAGATATTATTTAATTAACTAAAACTATTTAAAAATCTAATTTAAACATAATTTAAATTAACTAAAAATTATAAAGATTACAAATTAAACTAAAATTTTGCAAAAATAATTTCTAAACCTTAAAATGAACTTCAAGAAAGTATAAAAAATAAAAATAAATATTTTTGTCTTTTTATGAGTTTTTTATTAATTAAAAACTATTTATATTAATTATACTAATTAAATTATTTTAAATTACTAATAATACTAAATTTACTTAGAAAATTATAAAAAAAATTTATAAAACTATTTAACCATCATAGGAATCCTACAAAATTATTAAAATTTCTAAAAATTATATTTAAGCTATTTTACTAATTAATTACCTTTTAATTAATTTAAATCTAATTTAAATAATTAAAATAAGAAAATTAGAAAATGAACAGTAGAAATTAAAATATATTTTCTAAAAGTCTTAACTAATTTATAAAGCCTAGGAAAAATATAAAAACCTACTATTATTAATTAAAATTAAAGAAAACTAATTAATTACTAATATTACCTATTTAATTATTTAAACTACTTTTAAATCTAATAAATAGTAAACTGTTTAGGAAAAATCTAAGAAAATTATTTTAAATACTTAAAGGTACTAGGAAATTAGGAAAATTATAAAAATGGAAAAGTGCTTATTAATAAGCTGAAAATAAAATTGAAAAAGATAGAATCTATTAAATAGAAGCTATTACTAATTTTATGTTTGCTTTTTTTGGTGTTTTTCTTTTTGACAGCTAATAATAAGATGAAAATAGGAAACTTTCGTGAAACAACTTTTATTTTAGCTTAAAAATAAGTTGTGTGCACCCCCTTGACCAAGACAGTTTGACTTTCTTTGACCAATTAGCAAATTAAGCACAAATGACCATATGTGGGGTCCACTGATGTAAATCAAGATTCAAATAAGTTACTTGGACTTAAATAAGCTAGAAACAACAAGCCATAAACACTGATAAGCTAATAAGACCCAAAATAAGCACTTTGATATTTAAACTTTACACAGAAACGGGACAAACTTTAGCAGTGATTCCAGGTGGGGTCCACTGGTTCCTAGGTCAAACTAATGGTCAAGGCTTGTAGCCTGGTAGGAGGCAGGTTGGGAAAACCTAAGGTGGATCATTGGGACCCACTGAGGTTGGCTACAACAACCACCAAAGGTGGTGGTGTGGTGGTGGTTAGCTGATGCAGGGGAGGTCAGTCCCCCTGCAAGTGTGTTTGGCTAGGTGTGGGGTCCACAATAAATTCCACAAAAATCAAAAAAAGGTGAGACCTTAAAGAAGAACTGGGGGGCTACTAATCCTAGAAATTACAAGGCCTAGATCCTTACTCAAAAATCAAAACAAATCAAGCCATTTTTGCAAAAACTGGGACATGCAACTTTGACTTTTAACCTTTTTGTTCCTCAGTTGACTAATGTGAATTTTAACCTTGCTCAACTGATTAGTTATGACTTAACAAACTATCATGAAACTAAAATGGGTGATGGTGACCTCTAATAAGCTAGGAAACAAATTTTTGGATGCCAAATCCCTCACAGTTAACTGTGAGGGCACAAAGAGTGGGATTTTGACTTTTTTTCACTTTAGACCTAGATTTTATGGTTCCAATGTTTTACCTAAACCTATTATGAGTTATTTAAACCACAAAAACCAACTGAAATACAGAACAAAAGGGTGAAAGCTAATGATCCAAACACCCCTTTAAAATCAGTATTGAGAGCTTTTCAAAGATTTTCATTTATTTAACCCATGATTCTATTTTCAAATGTTTAAATATGATCTAAAAAGATAAATTAAGCTCAGAAACACAAGTTGTATCTACTAATACACAAGAGCACAACATTTTAACTAATATGGCAGTTTAAACAAAGAGTTGTGAGCAATAAAGAAAACTAAATACAAACACCTAATTTTAAACCACAAATAACACCTAATAAGCACAAGAGACACAGAATAGCAATAATAAGCAAGCAACCAGAAATTATAAGAAATTAAGATTTTTAGAGGAAAATCAAAATAAGCAAAGCTTACAAACTACCCTTAGCATGAATAAAGGGTTTTCCACAGAAGCCTATCTTTAGATAGGCTTATCCACCTCCAAACTTTCCTTGCATTGCTTCTGAATACCTGAAATCAATCTCAAACAAACCACAGTTGACTTATGTTGACTTTTTTATATTTTTGATTTTTTCTACTAGTACTGAGTTTTATGGTCTCTATAAGCTTCAATAAGCTTAAGGGAACCTAAGTGATCCTAAAAGTCCTTATCAGCAACATAAATAACAACAACATTTGATTTGAATTTTTTGAAACAAGAATGAAAATTGCAAACACAATTAGAGATACTGAAACTTGATTTCTATTACTTGAAAAAGTTAAGAATACAACTGAATTGACTAACCAAATGCTTAAAAGCTTGAATATTACACTAGAATTTAAACTCTTAATTATACGACATACAATGAAAACTAATTAACTACTGCTTTGCTTCCTTGCATTCTCTTTCCTTTTATAGCCATGGATTAGGTTTTGTGATGACTTTGGAGCATTTCCCACTTGCAATCTTGACCCTTGGATGTCTGAATTCCATCTCAACCGTTTATACGATTTTGGCGGGAAAATTGGTTTGGACTGTTATAGGCAAGAGGGGGTGGTGGCATTAAATGCTGAGGTGATTTGGGGTGCAGAGGGTGTGAGGAGGTGATGATTAGACTGGCAAGTGGTGGTGGTGGGCTACAAAACCAGGTGGTATTGCATTGGTAAGTGAGGGAGAGGGAAATGGTGTGGGTTTGACCGATATTTGACTCAGGGTCAAAGTTTGACCCTGGTATTTGTAAAAGGGGTGGGTTTGTTTGTATTTTGGGCCAAACAAGGGATTGGGCTTGGGGGTTTGTGAATTGGACTTATTTTTGGTTTGGGTAATAATATTTAAGGGTCCGGTTTTGGTTTAATGTTTACAAGGACCAAGTTTGTAATTATTCGAAAGTTTGGGGGTATAATTTGGCATTCTTCCAAAGTCTTTCCAAGGGTATTTTATGCCATATGATGAATAGTTCAAGGACCTGAGATGATTTTTCCATTTTCAATTTTCAGGGACTAAATCTGCCAAACTTTCAAACTTCAGGGACCTGTTTTGCAATTTCACCAAACTTTTTAACAAGGGCCAATCCTGCCATATATGAGAAGTACAAGGACAAAATTTGTTTTTCTCAAAGTTTTAATATCCCAAGGACCATTTTTGACAACTTTCCAAACTTCAGGGACTAAACTTGACATTTTGTGAAACTTTGCACCAAAGGACTAATTATGTAACTTTTTGATTTAAAAGGACCTTTGGTGACTTTTTCAAGTTTTTAGAACAACCAGGGACTAGATTTGACAACTTTTGAAAGTTGAGGGACTGAAACTGCCAATTATGCAAACTTTGTACGTTTTTCATCTGTTTTTGATTGTTTTGCATTTAAAACATATAAAACACATTCCTGGGATATTTTCACTATTTTGATTCAATATTGAGTGTTTTCAGATGTTTTGGCAGCTCAGGAAAGGTAAAAATGATGAGTGTTTGAGCACTCGTCACTTACGTACCCGAGTTACGTATTCTTGTTGAAGCACCCATCACCGAGATGGCCGATCAACGTACTATGCAAGAATTACTCCGATAATTTTGAACTTAAAACTGGATTGATTCAACTTGTCACATCAATCCAATTTCACGGTTTTGAAAGGGGCGATCCTCACGAACACACTCGATGGTTTAATAAGTTAACTTCGACCATGAAATTTAAGGATGTCCCTCACGATGCTATTAAATTGATGTTATTCCCATTTTCACTCGAGGATACAGCTCGGATTTGGCTTGAAAAAGAACCCCCTCGTTCCATCCATACATGGGAAGAACTCGTCCCAAAATTTGTTAATCATTTCTTTCCTCTGTCCAAAACGACTAATCTTAAGAATGATATAACTAATTTTCAACATCGTTTTGATGAGAACTTTGGTGAGGCATGGGAACGTTTTAAGGATCTTCTTCGAAAATGTCCTCACCACGGCTTCTCCGAATTACACCAAGTCGACACGTTTTATAACGCTTTGACTCAAAACGATCAAGATTCTTTAAACGCAGCCGCCGGTGGCAATATCTTGAATCGAACGCCTAGGGATATTTTAACGATCATCGTAAAAAAATCTAAGGTTCCGACTTCTCATAACAAACCGAATGTTTCGAAAGTGACTTCGTTTACTCCTTCTTCTTCTTCATCGGTCCAATCATCGGAATTGGCCGAACTTACCGACGGTATTCGTTGTATGATGAAAGAGTTTAAGTTTCAGAACCAAAAACCCGAGCCCGTTAAAGCCGTTACTGAAAAATGTGTGATTTGTGGTGGACCCCATCCGTATTATGATTTTCAAGCCACTGATGGCCAAGTTTATAATGTAACATAGCTGCCGTAAACTACAATCAAAACCAAGGTTTTCGTACTCAAAATAACCAAATAGGGCCACCTGGGTTTCCACCCGTGCAAACTCATCAAAACCGTTATCCTCAAAATAACCAAGGTTACAATCAAAACCGTGGAACCAATTTCAACCAAACTCAAAATTATCAAGTCCCTCCACCCCAACAAGTTTATCAACCACCACAACAAATACAACCTTCTCCTGAGCTTGCTAATTATATGAAAACAAACGATGTTAACATACGAGCTATGCAAAATCAAATCAACCAACATGAGGGTTGAACTTAAGAAAGAGATCGACATAACCATGACTCGACAAACGAATGAGCTTCAGCAAATGATGAGTAGTTTTCTTCAAATGAATCAACCATCAATGTCTAGTTCTCTTCCGAGCAACACAATTGCTAACCCGAGGGGCAATGCGAAAGCGATCACGACTAGGAGTAGTGTTTCTTATGATGGACCAACGGCTCCGACTACCTCTTCTTCTCTACCTCCCAAGGTAGTCGCCCGTGAAACCAAGGTGACAACGGATACGGAAATTCCTATTGATAATGGAAGGACCAAAAACATCCAGCCTCCGGTAGTCCCAACGTCAAAAGGAAAAGATAAAGTCGTTCACAAAGCTAAAAAAGAAATTCCTGTCAAAACAAAATTACCTTATCCGTCACGCTTAAACAAACAAAAGCACCGTGAGAGAGATAAAAATCAGATGGAAAAGTTTTATCAGATTTTTCAAGAACTACATTTTGACATAACTCTCGCGGATGCTATACTTTTGATGCCTAAATTTACTTCAATGTTAAAAGGTCTTTTGAATAACAAAGAAAAACTGTTTGAAATGTCAAGAACCTAGATGAATGAAAATTGCTTGGCGGTTATTCTCAAAAAGCTTCCCGAAAAGCTTCAAGACCCCGGTCGATTTCTCATTCCGTGTAATTTTCCTGGGATGGTTCAATGCTTCGCCTTGGCCGATCTTGGTGCTAGCATTAACCTAATGCCATTATCCATTTGGAAAAAGTTGTCTTTACCCGATTTAACTAAGACTTGTATGACCCTCGAGCTTGTCGACCGAACTACTTCCCGCCCAATGGGAATAGCCGAGGATGTCTTCGTCAATGTAGGAAAATTTAATTTCCCTACCGATTTTGTCGTTGTTGATTTTGATGCTGATCCGCGGGTACCCCTCATTCTCGGGAGAGGTTTCCTAAGGACCGGCCATGCGTTAATTGATGTTTACGATGAAGAAATTACCCTACGCGTTGGTACCGAAGCCGTAACATTTAATTTAGATCAAACCATGAGGTACTCCTCCAAGTATGACAAATTTTCCGTGAACCGAGTCGATGTTATTGACGAAGTTACGGAGGAGTATTCTCAAGAGTTACTTGGTTTTTACCGAAAATGCTTCGAGTGGCAATCTCACTCCTTCTTCTGAACTGATTATTTCTGATCCTTCCCCTTCCCTTACTCCGTTTAAGGGAAGTGATTTCATCATGGAAGAGATCGAGGCCTTTCTTGCTAATGATTTGATTTCACCGAAAATTGATCATTCCGTTTGCGACCCGGAGGGAGATGTTCTTTTAATCAAAAAATTATTGAATGAAGACCCAAACCCGTCCCTCCCTCCGATGGACCTTAAAATGGCCGATGTTAAAGAAGTTAAGCCGTCTACTGAGAATCCTCCGGAGCCCGAGCTCAAGGATTTGCCTCCTCATCTCGAATACGCTTTTTTAGAAGGAACCAACAAACTTCCCGTCATTATTTCAAAAGAAATTAAAGATGAGGAGAAGAACCGTCTCTTAGATGTGCTGAAGAAGCATAAAAGTGTCATCGCTTGGCAAATTTCCGATATCAAGGGTATCGACCCTCGTTTTTGCACGCATAAGATTTTACTTGAAGACAATTACAAACCATCCGTTCAGCAACAATGACGGGTTAACCCAAAAATTCATGAGGTTATCAAAAAGGAAGTTATCAAACTCCTCGATGCCGGAATGATTTATCCAATTTCGGATAGCTCCTGGGTTAGCCTGGTCCACTGTGTCCCGAAAAAAGGAGGAATGACCGTAGTGACAAATGAAGACAATGAATTGATTCCGACACGTCTTGTTACCGGATGGAGAGTGTGTATTGACTATCTTAAATTGAATGATGCGACTCATAAGGACCATTTCCCACTTCCATTTATGGATCAAATGCTAGAATGTCTAGCGGGAAATGAGTTCTATTGTTTTCTTGATGGTTTTTCTGGTTATTTTCAAATACCAATTGACCCTCCGGACCAGGAAAAGACTACATTCACTTGCCCTTACGGAACGTTTGCCTATCGTCGTATGCTTTTCAGCTTATGCAATGCTACAGGCACGTTCCAAAGGTGTATGATGTCTATATTCTCAGATATGATCGAGAAAACCATAGAAGTTTTCATGGATGACTTCTCGGTTTACGGAGATTCTTTCACTTCTTGCCTCTCCCATTTAGAAAGAATGCTGAAACGGTGTGAAGACACCAACTTGGTTCTAAATTGGGAGAAGTGCCATTTCATAGTTAAAGAGAGCATTGTCCTCGGCCATAAAATATCTAAATCCGGGATTGAGGTCGATAGAGCTAAAGTCGACGTGATTGCAAAATGACCTCATCCCACCACCGTTAAAGGAATTAGAAGTTTTCTCAGTCATGTCGGCTTTTACCGACGTTTTATTCAAGATTTTTCTAAGATAGCCCAGCCCCAGACCCACTTGCTTGAAAAAGATGCTCTGTTTATCTTCTCAAATGAATGCATTGAAGCATTTAACATCCTTAAAAAGAAGTTAACGGAGGCTCCTATCTTAGTTGCCCCCGATTGGGACTTGCCTTTTGAGCTAATGTGCGATGCGAGCGATTATGCTATTGGTGTAGTCCTGGGGCAACGCAAGTCCAAACATTTTCAGCCGATACATTATGCTAGTAAAACAATACCATTATATAACTACTGAGAAAGAAATGTTAGCCGTCATTTACGCTTTTGAAAAGTTTCGACCTTATTTGCTCTTAAAGAAATGCATAGTGTATACGAATCATTCGGCTCTTAAATACTTAATGGCAAAGCAAGATTCTATGCCACGCTTGATGCGGTGGGTTCTACTCCTTCAAGAATTCAATGTTGAAATTCGAGACAAAAAGGGAGTTGATAACCTTGCTGCTGATCACCTTTCGCGTTTAGAGAATCCCCATCAAAGTGTTTTCGAGAAAAAGGAAATTAATGAAGCATTTCCTCTCAAGACACTTGGGAGTTTATCACATAGTGATCCTAGTACCCCATGGTTCGCCGACTTTACGAATTACCATGCGGGGAATTTCATTCGTAAAGGGATGTCATTCCAGCAAAAGAAGAAATTCTTTAAAGATGTTAAGCATTATTTCTGGGACGACCCCTACTTGTTTAAGATTTGTGCAGATCAAGTGATCCGGCGGTGCGTTCATGGCAAAGAAGCCGCTAAAATTCTCATGGCATGCCACAATGGACCCACGGGGGGACATCATGGTGCCAATTTCACCGCTAAGAAAGTGTTTGATTCCGGCTTCTATTGGCCGACGATTTACCGGGATGCCCATGTGTTGGTGAAATCATGTGATTCTTGCCAGCGTCATGGAAAAATTTCTTAGAGAGACGAGATGCCTCAAAATGCTATCCAAGTCTGTGAAATTTTTGACGTCTGGGGTATCGATTTCATGGGTCCATTCCCGTCTTCTCGTGGTAACAAATATATACTCGTGGCCGTCGACTACTTGTCGAAATGGGTTGAAGCAAAAGCGCTACCCACCAATGACGCCCGAGTTGTAGCGAAATTTCTTAAAAGTCTCTTCGCCCGATTTGGTGCACCTCGTGCTATCATAAGTGATCGCGGGACCCATTTCTTTAACGATAAATTCACTAAAGTTATGCTCAAATATGGTGTCACACATCGTCTTTCTACGACATATCACAAACAAGTGGTCAAGTTGAGGTCTCCAATCGTGGCTTAAAACGTATATTAGAGAGGACCGTAGGTGAACATCGTGCTTCATGGGCTGATAAGTTAGATGATGCATTATGGGTTTTCCGTACAGCTTACAAAACACCCATTGGGTGCACTCCTTACAAGCTGGTTTATGGGAAGGCCTGGCATTTGCCCTTTGAACTTGAGCACAAGGCCTACTGGGCCTTGAAACATGCTAATTTTGACCTACAAACCGCGGGTGATCATCGTAAAGTTCAATTGAATGAATTAGTCGAGCTTTGTGATCAAGCCTATGAGAATTATTTGATCTACAAAGAGAAGACAAAGAGGATTCATGATGCTAAGATTAAAGATCGCGTCTTCAACATTGGTGATCGAGTCCTTCTTTTCAATTCTTGATAGAAGATTTTCTCGGGCAAGTTAAAAACCCGTTGGTCTGGACCATTCACCATTACCCAAGTTTTTCCTTATGGAACCGTTGAGCTAGCTCAATCTAATGGTCCCAACTTTAAGGTGAATGGTCATCGTCTCAAACATTACTTCGGAGGGGACATACCACCCATGGTTGTCCCAGATCTCCAAACTTTCCCTAAGGATAACTAAATTCGGGGATCGAGTCAAGCTCATGTGACTCGGTAATCAAAAACAAGCGCTTCGTGGGAGGCGCCCCATGCTTATCCTTTTTCATTTTTCTTTATTTTCTTATTTCTTAAGTAACGTGACGTGAGGGGGGCGACCCTTTCCAAACTCGTGTTTTTCGTGGTTGTTTTTGAATGTTCAGGAATTTCCCCGAAGTTTGAGGACTCTCGTGCTCGTGGTTTGTCGTTCTCTCCACTCGAGTCTCATTCTTCGCTGCTCTTTCGGAAATTCACCATATCCAAAATCTTATCGACTAACGTTTATCTCTTGGCATACTTAATAAACGGCCTTAGATATTACGTAGACTACCCGTACCCTTAAAACATTGAGGACACTGTTTCACTTTAGTCTGGGGGGGGGGGGGTGAATCTTCCATTCGATTTGACCTTGCACTTTCGTCTGAGCTGTTAACTTATGCAACTCCGTTTTTCACCAAAAAATTTAAAATTTTTGTCCCCTTTTTATTGCAAAAAAAAAAAAATTAAAAAAAATGAATGATATATGATATGAATAATAAGATTTGACACCTTGTTTTGACTTTCCTACCGGCGAGAGTAGAAATAAATGTTCCGATTTGACCGGGCGTGTTGAGCCCTAGCTCGTCTCCCTTAACCAATATAATCAAAAGATTATGGCTAAGCATCCGCGGATCTCATTACTTGAGATTTTAAATTTGCGGAGATCGAGGAATGATAGAGTTTCTTTAGAATTTTTGTGCTAAACGTGGAGTAGTTGGATCTCTTTAGAGCCCACGAAAGGTACTTGTGGCCTCCTTGTTCCCACAATATTGCACACCAATAATAATAGATCTCTAGGATTAATTAAGTGTATGGGGTTTGGGCAATACTTAGTTTTTTCTCGTTCCTAACAAAATCTCTGCATATGGGGGTTTGGTACACATAGGGGTACTGCTAGTGTTACGGTGAAATAGACTATTGCATCCTGCCGGTTCGCAGCCGATGTTGTGATCTTAGTAAAGGCCGTAGGACTCGGGGTTTGGCATATGATTATGAATATCAATAATTATAATCCAAAGCCAATAAAAAGGAAGAGAAATCGAAAGCTATAAAAAGCAGCGGATATAAATCTAACGTCATAATAAAGCTCTTACATCTTGGCGGCTCTTAAACCGTTGTTGTAAAAGAAATAAAGGACTAAGGACCAAATATTATTAAAGTGCTTATAGTTATGAAAAGATGCCAAGCTTCGACTCCGGGGGTTTCCCTAATAAAAAGCTTCCGTTTCGGGTCTCAAACATGGGATGTCTCGGTCGTAAATAAAAAGGGGGCCTCCACAAATCGTGGTAAATCAGAGACCTTCATGTGGACCCGATTTCTGTATGCAGGGGTTTTCGAGAGAAAGTTTGGAAACTACTTAGCGTTCAAATTTTGTGCTCTTATCGGACTAACAAATATCAAAACGAGAAAATATGAAGCAATTCATTTCTCAACAAATTAAAATCTTGAGATACGAAACTTAGGACCTGGGAACAAGAGGTAATTACACAAGTAACTTTTGTGGGTAGTGTTAGCATCTAACTTGATCTCGATTTTACGCTTAGTTTGGGAGCTTGTGAAAAATCAAGGATGACGATTTTTATCTGTATGGTCTCTTCTCTGTGAGAAGTGTTTCTACTCGTTGACCCTGAAAGTTATCAACAGATAAGAATTGATAATGAAAGTCAAGGCAAACTATCACATATATAAAATGAAAAATACAAAAATAGTAGTAGTAGTTATTAATTAGATTAATTAGTTTATAATTTTCAAAATTTAATTTTCATTTTTCTCACCTTGTTTGCATTTTCTTTTAATTATTAATTAGATTAATTAGTTTTTAATTCATAAAAAATAAATAAAAAGTCAAAAAAATATTTTTCTTTTTCTCAAAATTTTCTTTTATCATTTTTAACTTAAAAAAAATTATTTTCAAGTCCGTAGGAGTAGTGTAGCTTAAAATTTACGTTTTATTTCGTACGTTTAATTTAGGTTTAAGCTTACGGTTTTAATTTTACATTACGTTTTTAGTTTGTTTACTTGAATTTCATGCTTAAGTGTTTATTTGTGCTTCATTTACTTATTAATCAGTGTAATCTCATCAAAATCACTTTTTACTACTTTCACGACACGTTTCACAAATCGGGAATTAAGAATTCCATTCACCCTTCACACGGACTACGACCTCGGGTTATCCGTATTTCTTTGCGGATTATTTGAGTAATACTATACTATATATACTTGATTTGATTTTATCACATCAAGGTTCTTCTGAGTCCATTTCTAAATTACAGCCTTTTCTTTCTTAAGTTCTTCTTGAAAAGCTTGATTTTGTTTTATAAGTTTATAATTTTGAATTTGAAGTGTGACACTTTCAAGTTTAGCTTGTTTTAAAGCAAGAAGTTCATCTCTACATTTATTTAATTCAAAACTCAATTTGTTAAATTTTGAAAACAAGTTTAGTCTCTACTCTTCAACAAACTTAAGATCAACATTAATATAATCTAAGTAAGATTTCCAATCGGCATCATCAACCATAGAACGTAAGATGTTTACCTTTCTCATTGTGATGTTCACCCATTCTCCATTCCTGGCTGTGGAAAACTAGAAGGGGGGGGGGGGTTGAATAGTTTTACGTCCTTTTAAATTTATAAACACAAGTTTGTTTTAAAATCTTCGATTCTAGTTTATGTGAACTCAATACTTGCACTATATGAACTATTGTATGGTAACTGACTAACAAAGCTAATATAGTAAAGGTAAAATAAGTAATGAGAAGAGTTGGAAAGATCAAACCACAACACAAGGATTTATAGTGGTTCGGCTACAAGGACACCTTCCTTGTTCCTACTCCACTCCCCGAGTCACCTACTCGAGAGTTTTCTTCACTATGTCAACAAACTCCCTTTTGGCGGAGAAAACCTTACACACCAATTTACACACCACAACAACTTCACAACTTGATCACTACTTCTACACACCTTCTTCACACCAATATACTACACACCAATCTTCTTCACACCTGTAACACCCCCAAAATACGGGTCCAGCGGAAGCATACATGTCACTGGGGTGCTACTCAATTGGTATCACAACATAAGTATAAAGAACGGTTTTTAGCTCAACCGTTTAAAAGAAATTTCATAGTCAAAAGTATTTTGTTTACATCCTTCAAAAATAGTGCAAAAATACAGGCCCATAAGATGATTTATACGGTCCCAATTATATCAGAGTCATCTATGACCATGCCATGCCATGCCAAAGCCTTCAACCGTCAGCTATAACATTAAACCTGAAAATACATGCTAAAAAGTGTCAACACGAGGTTGGTGAGTTCATAGGTTTGTATAAATAGCAATTAAGTATGAAAGAAAATGAGAGTTCGATAAAAATTTTGTGACCATTGTGTCGCTCACAATGTCATGAAAATATAGTTTACTTTCAAGTAAATGTAGTAATGTGGACCACAAGGTTTTCGAGTGTGAGTAACCTTTCACATACAAATCAAGTTCAGTTTTAGTGATGACTGCTTTACTCCCAGCGTCATGAAAAATATCAGTAAAGTAGACCATAAGTATTAAGCATAAAGTTGGACCATAGGCAAAGTATGTGATCATTACAACGAATATAATGTCACACAAAAGTAAAAGTCTATTACGCTAGCACTAAGTTCATGCAACCGAAGCTACGACAGTGGTGTATGCAAAATGTTGTCATACTAAAAAAAGGCCCATTGCGAGTGCTTATCCCGTTACACTCGATTCCGATATGCTATACGTTTCACATTGACCCATGTATTGCCAACCGAACGGGGGAGTCACCCCCAATAGATCTATCTATAACAATCGCGCTTCCCGCAGGAACTAGCAGTTCATGAAAGTGGGCATAGTGGGATTCAAGGGCTTAGGCTACACCACGTAATAGTTTTTAAGAATAGTTTTGGTCCATAAAAGTGTTTGCATGTTTCTCACCCCCGAAATTTGTAAAACAAGTATAAGTAAAGTGGGGCTATAAACTCACATATATGTTTCAAGCACTTGTGTCCATGAGAAAACAATCAAGTATGCAACCAATATACACATAAATGCATTTGAATAATCAATCAAGTATTTCAACAAAACAGTAATGTTTGATTAAACAATCGCGCATTCAGATAAAATAAGCATTGAGTTTAGTTAAAAACGAGCATGTATTCTCCCCTAAAAAAGTTATAAAACAAGTAAAAGTAGGGGGTATAACTCACCTCAGTGAAACAGTCTGAATAGAATGAAGTCAAATAGGGATAGTGTGCGGCACCGACACGCGACCTAAATTAGTATGGCAAGTCTTAGTTTACAGTTTTGTTCATAGCTCAAAGTGTTTAAATAAGTTTAAGTGTTCTCAAGTGGGGTGTTTATTGTTGCTTGTGTGGTAGTGTTTACGTTTAAATCATTTCAAAGTGTTTGTAAATATTGGCTCTTAGAAAAGTGCACAAGTATATGAGTATATTATAGTATTCATGACGAGTAAGTTTCCGGTTCGGAAGTAACCGGATGACTAAGTTCGGAAAATATTCACTAGTAAAGTGTTTGTGATAATTATGTGTCGCCGGTAAATAATAATTATTTACGTAAGTATTTATAATATAAGTGTTTATGTTGTACGGTAGGTGTACATATGTATATATATATGAAGTTAGTAGATGATAAGTTAGAAAAAAAATTTATATTATATTTGTTATAAATAATTTCATATTATTTAGTTTTTGTCTTCTAGTCGGGTCTAGGAAAAATGTAGTATAGAATTTGACAAAAGTTGGGCATGACCCGTTCGTAAATATTAGTTTTCCTCATATTTATCAAGTACTGCAAAAACATGTCAAATATATACTTGTATAGTTTACAATTATACGGAGTAATTAAATTAGCTTTAGTGAAATTTTCCTATTGTTAAAAGAAAATATTGAGTAGTTATTATTAGTCCAAGGGCTATATGTGTAAACCTAGTAAAAAGTAAATATTGCAAAATGGTGTAAACCTAGTAAAAAATTAAATATTGCAAAAATGGAGACAGTAAAGGGGTTCGAACTCGGGACTGTACAAACGTAGGGTGAGCTACCTCACCATTGAACTACAGCTTCTTTATAATGCATATGTTTGGTTTTTATGTAGCTTCTTAACTGAGATTTCAAAATGGTTAACTCTTAACGGTGGGTTATACGTTGTGTTTCAATTTTAGTTTTCAAAACAAGTTAATAAGCTCAATGTTATCAAATGAGTAGTTAAGTTTTACAAAATAAGCACTTTTTCCAAAATGAGCCAATACTCAAGTTAACTTTAGATCTATATTTCCTTGGTTATTTTTTTTTTAGTCCGAAATCTCTCAATCAAGCTTATAAAATTTACATGGTCGATTTGTTACAAAATAAACCTTAGCTTATTTTTAAGGTGCTTATTGGTGCTAAACATGTTCAAATGACACCACACAAGCTCAAAACACAACCTCTAAATTATATGTACATGTATGTCGAGTCAAAAAAAGTACAAGAACACATTTTTGGTTTTTCAATCTTGAATATGTTCACATAATAACAATTAACTCCAAGTCTAACATATATGATTTTAAAAACAAGTGTTGTTTAAGACTTAAAGGAAACAAAGTTCTTACAGTGAGTTGATAGCTGTTCGACAAAGAGAAGGACCAAAAACAATTTTCTACCCAAGCCTTCCGAATGCCAAAATTTACTTCCAAGACTTTTACCCAACACTTCCAAAGATCAGCCAAATCCTTGATTATACTTAGTGATTTCTTTGTAAATTTGAAATGAATGTAAATGTGAATTATGGGTTGTGTTACGTCTGATTTTAAGCAAAGAAAAGGAGTCACTTTAGTCCAAGTAAACTAGTGTATAAAAGATGGTTTTGACCTTTACATGGCATTATCCAAATAATAGTGTTCAAAGTTACTTTATTTACTCAACCAAGGATAACACGTGACTAAGGCTATGTTTGGCGATGAGCTTTTTTGGAGCTTTTTGGGTAATGAGCGGTGAGAATGAGCTTTTTTATTTTTGATGTTTGTTTGGCATGAGAGCTGTGGACATTGCTATTTTTTAGGAAAGCTCATTTTCCCAATGCTTCTTTATGAAGCTGTGAGCTTTTTTGGCTACTGCTCACAGCTCACAGCTACTGCTTACTGCTACTGCTCAATGCTACTGCTCACAACTACTTTTGCCAAACATAGCCTAAGTGCTGGCTTAGGGGCGGCAAAATAGATTCTTAGGTGAGAAGTATTATTTTGATTTTTCGTTATGTATTTCCTGTCCCGTTTTGATATTTTTTTGCAAAACGTATAATATACAGTTCCGAGTGTGTTTTTATAAAAGTGATATAAAAATATTATTTCGAACTCATAAAAATATTTATTTGACTTTTGCCATAATTAACTGAGTGTCGGTACGCATGCGGTGACGTTTTTCATGGAAAACGAGATATCTTCTCGTTTTTAAATTTTAATCATTGGTAAACATTAGAAAATAAATAATTCACATTTTCGGATAAAAGCAAATTATTCCACTATTAAAATAATAGTCCGAAAAATTACGGGTGGTTACAGTCTACCCTCCTTACAAGGAATCGCGTCCCGCGATTCAGTTTACGTTATCCATTATTATGGTGTTTGGGACGGGGTAATGGTACTTGTAATGGATTTGGGTCTCACTAGACTGTTTAAGGTTTTCTCTTTGCTTGTGGGAGGGTAATTAGATTGTTTGCTATTGGTATCCCCTTTAGAAGTTTTTGGTAAGATACAATGATTACTAGAGTAAGTTTTACAGGATAATGTTTCTAATCTTGACCTCACAATGTTTCGCAGCCTTGTTGGTGCTTTTCCTCTAAATTTTCTTGGTCTAAACCCAATTCATGGTTTATATCCTAGTGGCACAATGTTCCCAACTTGTTCTGATGTATAGTGGTAAAAATGGTCTGATGATTACCCTTCAAGATTTGTTCCGAAAGTGAAATTGTTTTCCTTCTCAAAGGAATGGATGACTGTTTGAAAACTTTCCTGGGGTAAATGTTTACACGACTTTGACCAAAGTAACTTCCCAAGTATTACCCATTTCTTTGTTGGGAATAATTGTTACGTAGGATGACACAGTTTTAAAAGATTTAAATTTTTGTAAAACGTGTCTCTCAACATGAGGGTGGATAAAGTAATTACGCAAGGTTTAACGTTTAATCACACTTTAATATGCAAAAGTCTTGATATGGTTAGACCATAAAAATTTTAACTCAAGAAATTAAGTATCTCAGAAAACTATTACTGTGAGTTTTGTAGTTGATATAAACGCGTTTTTAAATAAAATATCCTTAAAAGGAGAATATCAAAGAAGGAGGTGTAGTCGGATATATACGTTTTTAAATGTCTAGGAGCAAAGTCTAGTTGTCAATGTCGAGTAGGGTTAGATGTTCAATACTAGATGGAGCTCATTGTTATTTATAGTTTTAGGCAGAGGCGTAGGATACACTTTTAAGGTCTGGTTTAGTTATAAAGAAAAATATTGATTTTTCTATTTATGTGCTAGTAACATAAGATACTTTTCAAAGGAATAAATAGTTCACTAGGTGATTGTAAAATAGTTTATAAAATGCTTTGTAAAACTATTTTTATAGTAATAAGAAAAGAATTTTTTTTATTTGTAAAATAGTAGCAAAGTTATAGTTTAGTTTTGTGGATTAGTACCAAAGCAGTTCATAGGAGAGTAAAATAGTTCATAAAGTGTATCAAGACTTGTAGGGTAATTGTAATATTATTTACAAAATGCCAGCGATACTGTTTGTTGTTTTATAGGATGGTAGTAAGGTAATGAATCAGTTTATTAAATCATAATAAAATAGTTGTAAAAATGATTCGTAAATAGTTTATAGGGCACTAAGAAAACAACTCATCGTTTATAAAATGGTGGCAGGGTCAAAATTTTGATAGCAGTAAAACATTTTATGAGATGATCGCAAAATGGTCTGTAGAATAATCGAAAACAGCTTGTTTGCTAATAGTGACACATCTTAGCATCTTATAAGAGGGCAGCAAGGTAGACAAATGGTATTCTCGAGGGATACATAAAGGATTATGTGTGTATTACATAGATAGTGGTCCAGGTTACTCCTTAAGGTCATAAGATTTCTATTGGGCATAACATCTCTGCTGAATGGGGAGTTTGCTAAGTTCAGAGTATGACTCTGAAGGAGGGTGTTGATTGCCACTAGCAATCAGTTGGCTGTCTTGGTAGTGTACTTAGTACTTAATGCGGAAGGTACAACATCGATTGAGTGTAAGGTTTAGGGTAGAGGTGACTGTAACACAACCAGATTGTGATAAAAGAGTATTTCATAAAAGAGAAAAATATTGTGATGAAAAAGTATTGTGATGCCGGTGTGTTGTGTGTAGATGTAAATGTTCATGTTATGTAAAGATTATGTACACACAAAAAAATTTTGAACTTTCAGAAATAAAGTAGAAAATTAATCTGGACATAATTCTAGCATAACTACGCTCAGTATCGCAAAATTCACCTCTGAGTCGGACATAGGTGATCAGGCTATGTCCCACTGTCCCTGGTCGAATATAGGTGATCAGTCTATATTCCACCGAGGTTCAATAAATTTTGAAATACTCAGCTCAGTTACACTAGTAATATATCCCTTACTTTAAAAGAAAATGTTTTATAATAAGGCAGCAGGCTCGGCAGGCAGGCATATGGCAGTCATAGGGTCAAGTTTTTTGTAAAAGTAGTTCTAGTCTAGGTTTTAAAAATACCCAGTTCTCTATAACCAAGGCTCTGATACCAATCTGTAACACCCCCAAAATACGGGTCCAGCGGAAGCATACATGTCACTGGGGTGCTACTCAATTGGTATCACAACATAAGTATAAAGAACGGTTTTTAGCTCAACCGTTTAAAAGAAATTTCATAGTCAAAAGTATTTTGTTTACATCCTTCAAAAATAGTGCAAAAATACAGGCCCATAAGATGATTTATACGGTCCCAATTATATCAGAGTCATCTATGACCATGCCATGCCATGCCAAAGCCTTCAACCGTCAGCTATAACATTAAACCTGAAAATACATGCTAAAAAGTGTCAACACGAGGTTGGTGAGTTCATAGGTTTGTATAAATAGCAATTAAGTATGAAAGAAAATGAGAGTTCGATAAAAATTTTGTGACCATTGTGTCGCTCACAATGTCATGAAAATATAGTTTACTTTCAAGTAAATGTAGTAATGTGGACCACAAGGTTTTCGAGTGTGAGTAACCTTTCACATACAAATCAAGTTCAGTTTTAGTGATGACTGCTTTACTCCCAGCGTCATGAAAAATATCAGTAAAGTAGACCATAAGTATTAAGCATAAAGTTGGACCATAGGCAAAGTATGTGATCATTACAACGAATATAATGTCACACAAAAGTAAAAGTCTATTACGCTAGCACTAAGTTCATGCAACCGAAGCTACGACAGTGGTGTATGCAAAATGTTGTCATACTAAAAAAAGGCCCATTGCGAGTGCTTATCCCGTTACACTCGATTCCGATATGCTATACGTTTCACATTGACCCATGTATTGCCAACCGAACGGGGGAGTCACCCCCAATAGATCTATCTATAACAATCGCGCTTCCCGCAGGAACTAGCAGTTCATGAAAGTGGGCATAGTGGGATTCAAGGGCTTAGGCTACACCACGTAATAGTTTTTAAGAATAGTTTTGGTCCATAAAAGTGTTTGCATGTTTCTCACCCCCGAAATTTGTAAAACAAGTATAAGTAAAGTGGGGCTATAAACTCACATATATGTTTCAAGCACTTGTGTCCATGAGAAAACAATCAAGTATGCAACCAATATACACATAAATGCATTTGAATAATCAATCAAGTATTTCAACAAAACAGTAATGTTTGATTAAACAATCGCGCATTCAGATAAAATAAGCATTGAGTTTAGTTAAAAACGAGCATGTATTCTCCCCTAAAAAAGTTATAAAACAAGTAAAAGTAGGGGGTATAACTCACCTCAGTGAAACAGTCTGAATAGAATGAAGTCAAATAGGGATAGTGTGCGGCACCGACACGCGACCTAAATTAGTATGGCAAGTCTTAGTTTACAGTTTTGTTCATAGCTCAAAGTGTTTAAATAAGTTTAAGTGTTCTCAAGTGGGGTGTTTATTGTTGCTTGTGTGGTAGTGTTTACGTTTAAATCATTTCAAAGTGTTTGTAAATATTGGCTCTTAGAAAAGTGCACAAGTATATGAGTATATTATAGTATTCATGACGAGTAAGTTTCCGGTTCGGAAGTAACCGGATGACTAAGTTCGGAAAATATTCACTAGTAAAGTGTTTGTGATAATTATGTGTCGCCGGTAAATAATAATTATTTACGTAAGTATTTATAATATAAGTGTTTATGTTGTACGGTAGGTGTACATATGTATATATATATTAAGTTAGTAGATGATAAGTTAGAAAAAAAATTTATATTATATTTGTTATAAATAATTTCATATTATTTAGTTTTTGTCTTCTAGTCGGGTCTAGGAAAAATGTAGTATAGAATTTGACAAAAGTTGGGCATGACCCGTTCGTAAATATTAGTTTTCCTCATATTTATCAAGTACTGCAAAAACATGTCAAATATATACTTGTATAGTTTACAATTATACGGAGTAATTAAATTAGCTTTAGTGAAATTTTCCTATTGTTAAAAGAAAATATTGAGTAGTTATTATTAGTCCAAGGGCTATATGTGTAAACCTAGTAAAAAGTAAATATTGCAAAATGGTGTAAACCTAGTAAAAAATTAAATATTGCAAAAATGGAGACAGTAAAGGGGTTCAAACTCGGGACTGTACAAACGTAGGGTGAGCTACCTCACCATTGAACTACAGCTTCTTTATAATGCATATGTTTGGTTTTTATGTAGCTTCTTAACTGAGATTTCAAAATGGTTAACTCTTAACGGTGGGTTATACGTTGTGTTTCAATTTTAGTTTTCAAAACAAGTTAATAAGCTCAATGTTATCAAATGAGTAGTTAAGTTTTACAAAATAAGCACTTTTTCCAAAATGAGCCAATACTCAAGTTAACTTTAGATCTATATTTCCTTGGTCATTTTTTTTTTAGTCCGAAATCTCTCAATCAAGCTTATAAAATTTACATGGTCGATTTGTTACAAAATAAACCTTAGCTTATTTTTAAGGTGCTTATTGGTGCTAAACATGTTCAAATGACACCACACAAGCTCAAAACACAACCTCTAAATTATATGTACATGTATGTCGAGTCAAAAAAAGTACAAGAACACATTTTTGGTTTTTCAATCTTGAATATGTTCACATAATAACAATTAACTCCAAGTCTAACATATATGATTTTAAAAACAAGTGTTGTTTAAGACTTAAAGGAAACAAAGTTCTTACAGTGAGTTGATAGCTGTTCGACAAAGAGAAGGACCAAAAACAATTTTCTACCCAAGCCTTCCGAATGCCAAAATTTACTTCCAAGACTTTTACCCAACACTTCCAAAGATCAGCCAAATCCTTGATTATACTTAGTGATTTCTTTGTAAATTTGAAATGAATGTAAATGTGAATTATGGGTTGTGTTACGTCTGATTTTAAGCAAAGAAAAGGAGTCACTTTAGTCCAAGTAAACTAGTGTATAAAAGATGGTTTTGACCTTTACATGGCATTATCCAAATAATAGTGTTCAAAGTTACTTTATTTACTCAACCAAGGATAACACGTGACTAAGGCTATGTTTGGCGATGAGCTTTTTTGGAGCTTTTTGGGTAATGAGCGGTGAGAATGAGCTTTTTTATTTTTGATGTTTGTTTGGCATGAGAGCTGTGGACATTGCTATTTTTTAGGAAAGCTCATTTTCCCAATGCTTCTTTATGAAGCTGTGAGCTTTTTTGGCTACTGCTCACAGCTCACAGCTACTGCTTACTGCTACTGCTCAATGCTACTGCTCACAACTACTTTTGCCAAACATAGCCTAAGTGCTGGCTTAGGGGCGGCAAAAT
Organism: Artemisia argyi; assembly: GCA_030686995.1. Lineage (NCBI taxonomy): Eukaryota > Viridiplantae > Streptophyta > Magnoliopsida > Asterales > Asteraceae > Artemisia > Artemisia argyi. The sequence continues at coordinate 107,574,530 of CM060688.1, read as the reverse complement.
AGATTCTTAGGTGAGAAGTATTATTTTGATTTTTCGTTATGTATTTCCTGTCCCGTTTTGATATTTTTTTGCAAAACGTATAATATACAGTTCCGAGTGTGTTTTTATAAAAGTGATATAAAAATATTATTTCAAACTCATAAAAATATTTATTTGACTTTTGCCATAATTAACTGAGTGTCGGTACGCATGCGGTGACGTTTTTCATGGAAAACGAGATATCTTCTCGTTTTTAAATTTTAATCATTGGTAAACATTAGAAAATAAATAATTCACATTTTCGGATAAAAGCAAATTATTCCACTATTAAAATAATAGTCCGAAAAATTACGGGTGGTTACAACACCTATCTTCTACACACCAATCTTCTACACACCAATCTTCTACTTCACACCAATCTTCACAACTAACCTACTTCACTACTAATCAACTTCTACTTCCTACACAACTTCTATATCTTCTAAACAATATATAACAAGCACAACACAATATTCACAAATGAATGTATATATACACTATGCACAACTACTCTTCAACACTTCTTGAACTTGGTTGTAGAAAGAGTGTTCTTCTTTTGCACTTTGGATGAGAATGGATGATGAGGGATTGAATCACTTGAAACAAGGATTAATATACAAATGATCAAAGGGTTTTAGAGGATGTTTAAAGAGTTATAGATCTGAAAATTTAGTGCAAAAGGTGAGGAAAAAATCCAGGTTTAAGGTGGTATTTATAGGCAAAAGATTCTGACAGAGGAGCGTGGCCGGTCCCCTTAAATCAAGGCCGGTCCCCTTAATTTTAAGGGGACCGCCCCTTATAATTAAGGGGGCCGCCCAGCTGAAACGGCCAGAATCTTTGTCTTTTAGTGGGGAAAGTTTATTTGGTGGAAAACTAACTGATTTTGGTTAAAAATTTGAATTCATATATTTAGTATGAATTAAACATTTTTCTTTATTACCAAAAGTGTTTTTCAAAAATATATAATATGTTTATATAATTAAATAAACTTTGTGTTAGTTAATTAAATACCCCTTTGATCATGAGATGTATTAAGCACTTGTTTATCCATACCTTAAGTGATTAAGTTGGATATAGTGATACAAACTAGCTTAATACTTGTTTACGTAGTAATTATACGATTGACGATTTTACATTTTGTGATCGTCAAAATATAGAGATATCGAAAGATATAAATAACGTTTTCACACATTATTTATGTCAACAATCTCCCCCTTTTTGATGATTACAAAATTTAAACTCATTAATCGAAAATTAGTATATATTCAAGTATTATTGTGAGTTTATATCACTTCTCCCCCTTTTTGTTAGCATCAAAAAGGTTATCCCATGTTAATGGAAGCTCCCCCTTGAAGTATACTCCCCCTCCTTTTGAGGCCAAAAGGAATCGAGATATGGATATCTTGCAAAAATATTTAGTGGCAAGCAACATATATATGTATATAGCATGCAAAAGTGTAAACTAAACATAACCATATCATTAATCAAGTGAAATACATTCATCAAGCATTACATCAACAAATGAAATAAGTAATGCAACTAACAAAAGCCTTTAAAGGCTTACAATCATCACTGAAATAATAAACCAAAGCTCAAATATGAAAGTCCTCTCTAGAGCTTGCCATCCAAAATGGTTTAACATAATTTTATTTGTGAGACACCAAGCATGTTTAATTGGGAGGAATGGATGGTGAACATGGAGATGGTGATGGAGGAGGAGTGTTTGTTGATGGTGGTGGAGGAGTTGAGTTTGTTGTTGGTGGTGGATGCAAAAAGTTTTCAATGTGAGAAAACATGTATTGCATTTCATCTCTTAGTCCGAACACAATTGTTCGGTTGTGGATGCAACAAAGGCAAGTGTCACCATGAGCTTCAAGTAAGCTCCATGGGACGGGGTTATAGGTTGGTGGATTGATAGGGGATGATGAGAAGTGTGCATCAAGAGGTGTTAATGGTGATAGTAAGAGAGTTAATGCAAGGGTTGTGTTTTCATTGGTAGGTTGTGATGGTTGAACTATTGGTGGATGAGATAAGTGGGTGTTAATGTAGTCATTAATGGATGAAGTGGATGGTATGGAGGAAGTAGAGTTTCCATTTGTTGAAGGTGTTTTGGAGGGTGCATTTGGTGCACTAGGAGATGAACATTGAGGTGGTGGAGATGGAGTGGTGTTGTCTTCATTTGTAAGATCAATGAAGAGTTGTTTGGGTGGAATGATGACAAGTTTTTGTTTCTTGGCATTGTTTGAATAAGTGGTTCTTGGTGATGACATGATGATGTTTGATGAATGTTTGAGGATGATGGAATGTGAATTAAACATGCATGGGGATTATATAGTGGGAAAACATGTTTAGAAGTGGAATTAATTTGAAATTGTAATGTGATATTCCAAAATTAGTTTAGTTTTTAAGGGAAATGGTAGTTGGGACTAGCAAAAGGGATCACATGATGCAAAAAAAAACAGTGTAAAAACTGTTTCAGATGGCCGGTCCCCTTAAATGGAGGCCGGTCCCCTTAATTTTAAGGGGGCCGCCCTTATGATTTAAGGGGGCCGCCCATCTGATGACCCAGAAACCAAAATTTTTCAAAAACTTTTCTAGAAAAATGTTGTGTTCTGTTTTGTATTTGTAGCAAGCACCATTTGGACATTTCACATTTGTGTTGGTCTTTTATAAGCATACATGATGTATATATATACATATATAAGCTAATCATGCAAGTATATATATATATAGATTAAGAGTTAAAGCATGCATTCATAAGCATAAATAAAACATAAATAAGCAAGTTAACAACCTAATCGAGTGCACAAAACAATTATCCAAGAAAATAACAAGTACTTCCGAATATACTTCGGGCAAATAGCACACAAGACATAAAAATTAAATATTGTTCAACAAGCATAATCCAAGCATATCATTTCTTTTTCTTCCCGAAGATACCCTTCAAAGTCTTCCCGATCGATTTGAAACCACCTCTAACTTCTTCATGTAAGCTCTTTTGTCTTCTAAGCATTTCGGTAGTTCGTTCATGAAGCACTTCTTCGTTTTGATCACTAGGAGATGGGGTAGAATACTCGGGATAGTCAAGATCCTCTAAATTGTCAACGAACTCAGAAAATGAAGGGGTACTAGCATCATGGATGTTTTCCTCCTCATCGTCTTCGTCTTGCCTTGAAGATGATCCATGAAAGCTATGACGACGAGATTTACCCTTGTCACTTCAAGTTCGTCGAGCTTGTTTTAGAGCGAGAGGACGTAGAGTGGGGTAGATGGACTCATAGATACTATTGTCAAGATCGGGATAGTACTCGATAACATGACGATAGAGACGAGTGAGGAACATTCCATATGGAAGGTTGGCTTTGGGAGTTTTTCTAGCACACTCAATCCGTTTGATAAAGAAGTAGGCCAAATTGTACGGCTTTTCGACAGCTATACAATACAACATGTGAGCAAGGCACGCCGGGAGATGGTCCCGGTGACCTCCAGTACCAAACGCATTCTCACGAATGAGTTCTTCCCAACGCTTCATGTGGGGGCTTAATTCCTTGAGGAGAAGTTGGTATGGAGAGATTTGAACGTTTTTGGATTTTATTTTTCGGCTTGTGGTGGCACGTTCCACACCAAGGATTTGACGAATTTCGTCAGGATGAGGAATTTCGTCGAAATAGGGACCGAAGGTTGGTCGATAGCGATTAAGAGATTCGAGGTCCCACTCGTTTGTGAAAACGGCTTGACCTCTAAATGGAATTTGGAGGATATGACCAAATTGTTCGAGAGTTAGGGTGATAAATTCATTTTGAATCATGAAAGAGATGGTGATGAAACCTAGATCATTGGCTTGGACGGTGACTTGGCTATAGAAATCCATTATGAAGCGAGGAATGATAGGTTCGTTTATTTCATAAAGACAATTGAAGTTGATGCTTGTAAGCACGCGATTTATGTAATCGGATTGAGCAAAAGCAAGATCTACTACACGTCCTTCATGAACATTTCTATCTTCAATTTGACGATATATAAGTCCAATCGAAGGAGATGTGGTAGGGAGTTGGGAAACTTTAGGAATGTAGTTTTTAGTGTGAGAAAGATCTTCGGTAGTCGCTTTTGGCATTTTCACCTAAACACATCAACAATACAAAAAGACCAAAATAAATATAAAGAAAGATAAAAGTATATGTGTATTGTTAAGGCTTATGTTGGAACGTAACCATACTTCGTTACTAATCCTAAGAAGTAGATTACCATGTTCCTTAATATTGTTTTTAACTCGTTCTAGATATACTTTACGATGTTTAATAAGTAGTTATGGACAAATCCAAACGCCCTTTTAAACATCTTAATATATCATGAAATTTACTAGATTTACATTAGATTGTAAAACTAGCTATTTCTTGCGAGTTTCTTATGCATGTGATTTGTTTTTGAAAAAGATGGTTTGTATTTTTACTTAAAAATGTCATTTTTAGTAATAAACCAAACGCTTCCTTAATTATTGACTTATACCACTAGTATGTCAATATATATATGAATTATATATCTTGACAAGTCCGATTAGCAATTTTTATGTTTATAATTATAACAAAGTTTTATAAAAATTATAATGTCTAGGTTTCGATATTATTTGGACATAATCCAAACACCCCTATATCGTGAACCAATATAATTTTTCTTGGTCGAAAAATGTAATTTCAAGTTTTACAAGTTACAAAAGTATAATGTGATTAGTTTTAACACGTTTTCAAATCATTATTCAACAATGAGTTTACTAAATTTTTTGAAAAGGAGAGTATGAAGTTTTTCAAAAATTTTCGACATGATAGTTTATAATTACTAGTTTCTAGTGTTGATTAATCATCCTAATCCTAGGGGAAGCATTTGGTTATGAAGTTTTACTACTTAATTCGAAAGAAATTATGAAATTGAAGAATTTTATAAAACATGCATAATCATGAGTATGACCAAATAAGATGAAATTTGATGAAATGTGTTATAAAAAACTTACAATACGTAATGGTGATTGTGTTAGATGAATTTGCCCTTTGCGAATTAACCCGAATTATGTGATTTGGAAGTGATTTGAGATGTTTTTAGGTTTTGGTTTTCGTCACAGCAGAAGCAAGGGAAGGGAAGTATGAAAAAGTGGAGTGTTTGGCAAAAGGAACAAAGGGAAAAACGGGATTTAGCTATCAGATGGCCGGCCCCCTTAAACATTAAGGGGGCCGCCCTTCATTTGGCTGCCGGTCCCCTTAAACATTAAGGGGGCCGCCCTCCAAACTTTGATTTTTGTGATTTTGGTTTCTGGAAAGAAAAAGAAAATATTTATATGTATGTATTAGATTTATATTTAATCAAAAATACGTTGGAGGGTATTCGCACGAAAGGAATTACTTGACACTTTTACTTGACATTTTGCCAATTAAATTTTCTTGATCATTTCGGATGAAATTTATCAAGTTGTCAAGTGCACCAGAAAGTTGTGGAAGGTTCATAAGTATATATATATATATATATATATATATATATATATATATATATATATATATATATATATATATATATATATATATATATATGTAGTATGGGCTTATAAGACGAGAATAAAGGAGGGAGACGTATGCAACGGAAGCCGGGAGTTTGTTTCATTCATAGATTTTTCGACTCATCTCTCTTCATCAGCATGAGTGTTGTTGAACGTTAAGGTTCAATAAGGCAAATGGGGAAAAGAAAAGGTTCGTAAACGAACAATTTCTAGTTCTAGAAAATCAACAAATGAATTTTCTAGGTTATAAGATCCTAGATATAGCTAAGTGTATATATATATATATATATATATATATATATATATATATATATATATATATATATATATATATATATATATATATATATAGTATAAGTAAATAAGTATATATATGTATAGAAATAAAAACTAGAGGGAATAATGAACCAATTAAAATCACATAAAAAATAGATACTAAACTAAGCATGCATTTGTTGACAAGGAAATAAAAGGAAATGTGTACCTTTCGTCTTCAACGCGTTTAACTTCAAAATCTTCAAGAGAAAGTACGAACAATGGGTGACAACAAAGATTTCCATGTTTGAATGGCAAAAATTTTTACGTTGGTCCCCATTGTCTCATTTGACCAAAGTTATTTGTCCCGAACATGTTTTGTATTTGACTTGGGTGCATATATGGTGGAAACATTCCCCATGGATTGAAGTTCCATATTTGTTGATTATTGTTAAAGTTTCGTCTATTTTGGTTTACTCTTGGTTGAGGTGTTTTAGGTCTAGGGTAAGAATTATTCGGTTTCCTAGGTGGTGGAGTTTTAGAACTTGTTTTAGTTTTGGACGATCCTACTTCGGTTTTTAAAGATGGTTTATAAAACGGTTTTATTTCTTCATTACTAGCTAGAGGTATTTTCTTATCATTTATGAGTATATACTTAGGAATAGATTTTGAAGGTTTTAGTTCCTTGAGTTCGCTTTCAAATTTAACATTTTTAACTTCACTTGTTGAGGCTTCGGTTGAGTTAAAACCTAGACCGGTTTTATCTCCGGATATTCTTTGAATACTTATAATTTTTCTAAGTGAGTTACTACTATTTTCAAATTTATCAAGTTTACAAATTTCTTCCTTAAGTTTGTTGTTTTCACTTCTAAGCTCTTGACATGATTTACATTCTTCAAAAGTTTCTTTACCTTTTTCAAGTTGATGTATTTTAATTTTTAGTTCAAGTACTTCATTTTCTAATTGGTTGTTTATGTATTTTAGTGATTTGTTTTTAGCCATAACTTGTTATCCTAGTTTGCACAATCTATTGTATTCACTATCTAAATTTTTTTCATCTAATGATAGATTTTCATCACTAAAATATTCGGTTTCGGAACGTACCTCACTTGATGTTTTAGCCATGAGACACTTTTCTTCCTTTGTTGTTTCTTTCTCATCTTCATCACTATCACTCCAAGCACCTCCAACGAACGCTCTTTGATTTTGATCTCTTGTCATCATTGGACATTTTCTAATAAGGTGATTCGGATCACCACACTTGAAACATTTTCTCTCATTCTTGCTATACTTGTCATCATTATTCTTTTGAGATGTTCTCCTTTCATCGTGTGGTTGTCTAACGAATCTTCCTCGCCTTTTGAAGAATTTCTTGAAATCTCTTACGGCCATGGCATATTCTTTGTCTTCGCTTTCGGAAGATGAGCTATCTTCGTTGTTGGATTCCTTTCTAGCTTTCAATGCGATTGACTTGCTTTGTTCACGTTTCCCTTTAACCATTTCGGAGTCATTCTTTATTATTGCTTCGTAGACTTTTAAATTACCAATTAATTCATCGAGTTGTAGCGTTGACAAATTCTTTGATTCTTCAATAGCCGCCACTTTAGCTCGCCATTTTGGGTGAAGAGCTCTAAGAAACTTCCTAACAAAATTCTTACTAGAGAAATTCTCATCAAGTGCTTTTAAACTTGTGATTATAGTGTTAAATCTAGCAAAAGCATTATCAATTGATTCGTCTTCCGGAATCGTGAATTGCTCATATTGTTGAACAAGTAGATCTATTTTGTTATCTTTGACTTGATTATTACCTTGGTGGGTTACTAATAAAGAGTTCCAAATTTCTTTTGCGGTTTCACACATAAAGATCCTTTCGTACTCTTTACGTGGTAACGCATTGTAAATAACCATTTTTGCTTCATTATTTTTAGCAAGTTTTCTTTTTAAATCATCATTTTGTTTTTCAAAAGGTACGATTTCATCTTTCTTAGTTTCGGGGTTATTTTGAATAGGTAAAAAATCACCATTGGTAATAACATGCCAAAGATCTAGATCTTTTGATTTCACATAAGTTTCGAATCGATTTTTCCAATATAAAAATCCATCACTTTCAAATAGTGGTGGTCTTTGCATAGATTGCCCTTCTAAATATTTTTCAGATTCCATAGATCGTTACAAGTTTTAAAATACAATATATTTTAAAAAATCTTGCTAGACGTGGCTCTTGATACCAATTGTGGAAAACTAGAAGGGGGGGGTTGAATAGTTTTACGTCCTTTTAAATTTATAAACACAAGTTTGTTTTAAAATCTTCGATTCTAGTTTATGTGAACTCAATACTTGCACTATATGAACTATTGTATGGTAACTAACTAACAAAGCTAATATAGTAAAGGTAAATAAATAAGTAATGAGAAGAGTTGGAAAGATCAAACCACAACACAAGGATTTATAGTGGTTCGGCTACAAGGACACCTTCCTTGTTCCTACTCCACTCCCCGAGTCACCTACTCGAGAGTTTTCTTCACTATGTCAACAAACTCCCTTTTGGCGGAGAAAACCTTACACACCAATTTACACACCACAACAACTTCACAACTTGATCACTACTTCTACACACCTTCTTCACACCAATATACTACACACCAATCTTCTTCACACCTATCTTCTACACACCAATCTTCTACACACCAATCTTCTACTTCACACCAATCTTCACAACTAACCTACTTCACTACTAATCAACTTCTACTTCCTACACAACTTCTATATCTTCTAAACAATATATAACAAGCACAACACAATATTCACAAATGAATGTATATATACACTATGCACAACTACTCTTCAACACTTCTTGAACTTGGTTGTAGAAAGAGTGTTCTTCTTTTGCACTTTGGATGAGAATGGATGATGAGGGATTGAATCACTTGAAACAAGGATTAATATACAAATGATCAAAGGGTTTTAGAGGATGTTTAAAGAGTTATAGATCTGAAAATTTAGTGCAAAAGGTGAGGAAAAAATCCAGGTTTAAGGTGGTATTTATAGGCAAAAGATTCTGACAGAGGAGCGTGGCCGGTCCCCTTAAATCAAGGCCGGTCCCCTTAATTTTAAGGGGACCGCCCCTTATAATTAAGGGGGCCGCCCCGCTGAAACGGCCAGAATCTTTGTCTTTTAGTGGGGAAAGTTTATTTGGTGAAAAACTAACTGATTTTGGTTAAAAATTTGAATTCATATATTTAGTATGAATTAAACATTTTTCTTTATTACCAAAAGTGTTTTTCAAAAATATATAATATGTTTATATAATTAAATAAACTTTGTATTAGTTAATTAAATACCCCTTTGATCATGAGATGTATTTAGCCCTTGTTTATCCATACCTTAAGTGATTAAGTTGGATATAGTGATATAAACTAGCTTAATACTTGTTTACGTAGTAATTATACGATTGACGATTTTACATTTTGTGATCGTTAAAATATAGAGATATCGAAAGATATAAATAACGTTTTCACACATTATTTATGTCAACACTGGCATTACATTTTCCAACAGCAAGCTTGTTGTCATCTGAGAGAGCCATCAGGGCACTGATATGAACTTCTTCATCATCAGAAGACACTTCAACCTCATCCCAGTCATATGTTTCAGCAACTAGCCCCTTGTTTTTAGCCTGAGCTTGTTTAGGAGCCTAAGGTGGCTGAGTGACTGAGGAAGCAGACTCAAGAAGAGCAAGTTTGGCCTTGGCCTTTTTATATTTGGCTTCAAAATCTTTTAGAGGAATTCTTTAATTTTGTTTTGAACAAACAGATTTGATTGAAGCAACTTAGGTTGAAACTTGCTAGTTCCTGAAGAGAAATTGTTTCCTGAGAATTTGAAAGATGGTTCTGAGATTGTTTTTGAGAAACACTCTTTTGCAAAATGGCCCTTTTTGCCACATTTAAAACATCCAGAATTGTCATTTGCCTTTGAGTTAGAAAATTTTTTGTTTCTTTTAATGAACCTTCTTGAGTTTGCAAGGAGTGCCCTTTCATGAAATTCAATCTGAAGATCATTCAGGTACTCCTCACAGGTTCTTTCATCAACCTCACCATCAGATCCTTCTTGAAAATCCTACACAACACCATTTGAATAGAAAGCAGTGGATATGGGTGAGGAAGTCAAAGTCTTTTTGGTCTCCTGAGCTTTACCAGCGTATCTCTTGGTGATAAGGTTGTCTTCATAGACAAACTTTCCATAAATTTCAGGGAGTTCAAGATTCTGGATATGGTTTGCATTTCTCAATCCCTAAGAGAAGTTTAACCATTTCTCAGGGAGACTGTTGACAAAGCCAACATTGATCTCATGCTTTGACAGGGTGACACCATCATTGGTCAGCTCATTCAGGAGGGTCTTATACCTTGTATAGGTCTCTGAGAGACTTTCAGAGTCTTTGGTCCTGAAAGTATTGTACTCAAGTTTCAGGTCCATGATCCTGTTTTCCTTGGTATCTGAGGGACCCTCATAGCTGTGAACCAAGTCAGTCCATGTCTCCTTAGCAGTAGGACAATTGGTGACTGATTCCATTAAATCGTCAGGAAGACAAGATATAATGATGCTTTTTAGGCGTTGGTCCTGATTGACCACCCTCCTCTCATCAGGTGTCCAATGAGCTTCTGGTTTGACTAAACCTTGGGTAGTTTTTGGGACATATGGACCATCATTAATTAATTTAATGTAATATGGTTCCATCCCGGTTAAGTAGCAAAGCATTCGGTTCTTCCACTTATTGAATTTTCCAACCTCTAGTCGAGGGGCAGTTGCTGAATAACTTCCACCCTTTTTATCGACAAGTTGGGGAACATCTGAGTCAGCCATGGTGGGATCTTGATTTTAAAAACTTTTGAGCACTCTTTTGTTTTGAAAACAAATTTAGAAAAGTTTTACAAATCAGAGGCTCTGGTACCACTTGTTGGTCCCGTTTACTAAGTTAATAGTTAACTAAAGAGTTAACCTAACCAAGTTTCATGTCTTTTTAGCTCAGATATAAAAGATTAACAACGAAGATAAACGTAAAGAAAAAGACACAATATTTTTCAACGTTTAATTCTTATAAGAAGTTAATCAAAAGAATTATACCCAAGTGTTTGCGGAATAACACTTGGGATTCAAATGACAAGCATGGTATGGAATCCTCACTAAACTCAAGCTAAGTTGAGTGACAACTAAAAGGTCACACTGAGCTATCTCAGGGACTGCGTTGTTATTTGGAGGAGTAAAAGTAGTTTGTGAATGCTTAGCATTAAATGTACAAACTTGTCAACTTTTATTCTTCACTTATGCTACCTATTTATACACAGGTAAATTACAAGGTTACAGATAAAGACAAAAAATGATCTAACTAGTAGAGACAAAATACTTACATATTTTGTCTCTGTTACAATAGACTATATTGGGTAAAAGACAATGTGCCTTTCTGATGCACAGTAATGACACCATCCTAACGTTATGCCATTCAGGGAATGTTTGACTTTAGGTTGATAAGGACACCTGTTGATGCGTTCAAACTTTCCCGCCTTGTCCCGCCCATACTTCAGTCTTCGTACTTTAATAGTTGTTGAGGAGTCTTGGGATTCAGTGAGTTATTGTCATCCTCACTGAACCCATCACCTTCTTCTTGGCTTAGATGACACTCACTGAGTTCCGCCTCACTGAATGGTGAACCTTTCTTCATAGACTCGTTCTAAGCATCATGAAGATGACTCACTGAGATACTGTTCACTTAGTGACTTGTTTGTGTTTACGACACTTAGGTTACTTTATGTTCAAATCCTAGTTATAGGAGAATTGGGGAATTCAGTGACCCAAATAAATGCCCTCCCCTTTCCGGGTCTGGATTTTTTGCGTTGTTTCTGTCATCGTAGTCGACGGGGAAGAAAGAAATGAATGAATGTTCTTTTGGGAAAATGTAGAATAATACACCTACCGAGACAAAAGCAAAAGGTGAGTCTAGTAGGTGGACGTATCGAACCGAAATAAGATCTAAGATTGACATCTTGATACACTGATTTACCATAATAATAAATAGAGTTAATGCAAACTTCGCTGTGGGAAGAGCCGCTTCTTTCTTGCTTGATAGGGGGGCTTCGATTCACTAACGCAGACTAAAAGTGCTCTCTGAACCGCGCTCGATAGTTACCCATCACACGGCTCTCAAACCCAACCTGTGGTGGATCCGGGTGACAAAGTAAAAGCTTTTGATCCTTTGCCCCATATTTGGGATGCTCCTCCCTGCCGATCAAGCGGCGACGCTGCTCTTAGCTTTAAGCCGCTATTGTTCGGTTCGGATAAGTCAAGTCCCTTCGGTCAGTTCGCTCAGGTGATCCTCCCTTATCTTCCCTAATGTTCAGAGTTGTTCTGGTTTGAGAAAGGAGCACCGGCCGAGTGCCCTGAATGAATAAGAAATTGACAGCATAGGTAATTGCAAATTCTTATTCGAATGTGTTGAAGCTAACAACATTGTCTATTACACACCGAGGGTTGCTAAGAACTGAGGGACAATGACCCTCTAACCTAAGTGGTCCTACCTGCGAACCAACTGGTACTTGAGCGAGCGGGCAGGCGGGGGGGGGGGGGGGGGTTTGGTTTCGTACAAGGCCCTCGCAGCAGGAAGAGGTAGTTGTCATTTGAAAGAAAATGCTCTTGTTTGTATAAGGTTCCAAACCTTCGCACCCTGATGAAAAAGCCCTTTCTTTTTCTATCTTACTTGTAAAGCCTAAACGTCCTTATTGAAGCCTAGCTAACAAGAAATCAAAGTGATAACGCACCATTCCTAAGATTAGAATCGAAATAGAAAAGAAGGCCTTTCTTTCTCAAAGTCAACTTTCTCCTTCCCTTCTTGCTTTAGAAAGATTGCGGCTAGCATGCTGGACTAATATAATAGAAATTCAAGGCTCTTCTCCAGTTCTACGAATCTACAACTCTCTTTACTGAGCGAGACTCCATCTATATCCCTACTAGTGGTTATTCTTTCTAGGCTATTTTTTTGACAACTTAAACTAGACCCTACTTTCGATTAGATAGGTTTTGGTTTTAATCAAGATAGGTCAAGGGCGCGTCGGAATGGTCGGTAGCTACTTAGTCTCATCTGAGTGTCTAATCTCCTTGTAATGCTTTTTTTCTTTGAAAAAGAAAAAAGGTCGATTTAGGCTCCTTCCCTTCCACCGCATAGCTGTGGTAGCAGGTACTACGAGCCCTCTATCCCACGCATTTAACCGGCTCGCGTGGATCACTGGTTCCACCAAAAACTCTCATTTGTTGAAGCAGAGCATAGTGCGCTTTAAGCGCCGAGCGAGAAAGGTCTCTTCTTTCATTTTGGTTTATTCACTGATCTGAAACTTAGCACTTGTTTTCTTATTGATTCCAGGGGCGGCGGCGTTCTTGAATAAATTCTATCCAAACCGAATTAGCACTTCTCAGATCAGGCGAGGCCTCTCCAACAGAGCTAGGCGTTGGGGCCCTGGCTGCACTAGCGATTGGCACATAGGGGAGTGGTTGCCGGGCTTTCTCGGCCTGGTATCCTGCACCTCGCATTCATGATATCTACATTTAACTGTGACCTGGAGACACGGTCGAAGCACAGCCGCCAAGTGTGCTTCTTTCATGACATGCTCTGGTCCCTGGTGTCTTCCAGTGGTTTTCTAGCGTTAGCAGAAGTCGTGTCCATCCCGAACATCTGCAACACCCTTCCCCGCCTTTTTTTATATGGGGTGAAGGAAAATACTGACCCCTTCAGTGACTTTTGCTGTCGCCCTCACTGAACTGGCTTGAATCTGAACTACAATTCAGATCAAGTCTTACCGAAATCGGATTTCCTTTTCGTGCCATATGCGCTTAGACTTGACTTTTTTCCCTTTTTTATTCCCGGTCCAATATTAGTTCTCGAAGATCTTCGTTTTCGTGTAGAAGCAAACTCTCCAAATTGATGACCTCCTTCAGTGATCTTACAACGAAAAGGAGTTTTTCCATTGTAAATTCGTACGGAGCAATCAACGAATTTCGGCAAAATAGAAGAAGATGTGACCCAATTTTCCTGTTCAAAAGAAGATCTCTCTTCTTCTTCATTCTCAACAGGAACGCATTAAAAAAAACTTCCCTTCCATATAGATTGTCGTGGCATGAACTCAGAATTTCTTCGTTTTGATTCCGCCCCTACTTCAATTAAAGCTAGCTCCTACTCCTCCTTCATCGTCGTTGGTCCTTTTTTGACATTGTATAGTGAGAAAGCTCACCTCTGCCTTTAGAGGAGATCTTATATATGATTTTCGTAAACCCTAGGAGCCTCTTTTCCTTCTGCCCAGCTCCCCGAAAACAACGTTTGACTTGCATGTGTTAAGCATATAGCTAGCGTTCCTACTGAGCCAGGATCAAACTCTTCTTTTGACTAGACTATGAAAAAATACGGGTTCTATTCTATCTGGTAGAGTCAACAGAATGGAATTCCTTGTCTATAACTCAAGAAAGTGCATCTCTTTCTCTGCCATTCCAACTTTCTTAACAGTTATAACCTATCAAGAAGGTAGGTTCAGTCCAGGAGGCTAGTTTGAAATGAAACTCGGACTTGCTGAGGTTTACACACCTTTCTTTATGAAATTACACAACAAGCTGGAAGCTTTGTACTAATAGCATCTACAGTATAGAGGGGCTATGGAGAGGCACGCAACTGTGCTTCTTCGCTTCGCCAAGAAAAGCACTTCTTCCTGGTTTAAGGGCGCGCTACAGACCTACGCTTGTTTCTGTGTGAGAATTTCCAGCGGCCGTGTCTTGCTCCTTTCTTTCGCCTCAGTAGTGAACGCTGTTAGATCTGATTCAAGTGAATATATGACTTGAATAGCTAGAGCTAGGAGGAAAGGTCATGAGATAGGCTTCTAGTCAACCGATTCAGACTACTTCTTCTTTCTAGTAGACACTAGAGCGATGGACTGTGAGAGGAAGCAAGTGAAAGTTACTACACGAGTAACGAGGAAGTCAAGTGAAGGCAAGGACGAAGGAAGTGTAAATTTGCCACTAGTATTTATAGGCAAAGAAAATATTACCGCTACAAGGGGACGATACCACTAAATATATCACGGTGCCACTAAATTTAACGGTACCGTGACAATTAACGGTACCGTGCGCGACAAGGACGCTCCAAAATTTGTTTTTAGTGGTGAAGGTATATTTGAGGAAGTTTGGAGCATTTTTTTTTGGGGGGGGGGGAATAGTTGTTGGAACGTTCAGACTTATTTTTCAAATTAAAACATTTCTTTTTAATTCAAAAATAATTTGTAAAATGTATTTTTGGAAAAATGTGTGAGCTGGAAAAGGTAGAAGAGACAAGGGAAAAGGGGTTGCTTTGTTTTGATGGTTTGGGAGGGAAAGGGGTACAGGGTTTTATTAAAACGGGTACTGGTTTACGTTTGTTGGATTGGGTTTGTGTTTGGTATTGGGCTAAGGGTAATAGGTTTAGTTTAACAGACTTTGATTTAAGACTAGTAGTAGTATTTAGTGATTAGGATTATTAAGAAATTAGCTTTTAGGCTTTTAAAATAATTAGTGGAAATAAAAAGTGAAATTGAATTTGTAAAAAAAATGATTTTGTAGTTTTTTTATAATAATAATAATAATAATAATAATAATAATAATAATAATAATAATAATAATAATAATAATAATAATAATAATATGGTTGATTTTATGCCCGGTCGGGCGGTTATTGAGGTCGCACAACGTAAACGTGTCAAGTACGAAGCTAAATGCGCTGATATCGGATATGGGTTCCTCCCCTTTTCATTCTCTTCTTTTGGAGAACTTGAAAAGGATGCAGTGACCTTATTAACGCGCATTAGACGATTTTCTATGACCCAAGACATTGGAGCACGTGCTGCCCCACATATTTTTAGTAGGATTGGTTTTGTTGTAGCTAGAGGTGTGGGGGCTCAGTTAGTATCTCGGCTCCCCACTAATTTCTTGTAAAATCCTATTTGTTTTTCAATAAAGTGATGTTTATAAAAATAATAATAATAATAATAATAATAATAATAATAATAATAATAATAATAATAATAATAATAATAATAATAATAATAATAATAATAACAGTAATATTAATAATAATAATAATAATAATAATAATAATAATAATAATAATAATAATAATAATAATAAAGGTAAACTTAATAAAAAAATTTTAAAAAAATACTAATTAGTTTTAATAAAAAGTTTTAACAAAATGTTTTGGGTTTTTTATTTTGAAAATGAAATTTGATTTGGGAAAAAGGTTTTGAATTTAAGTTTCGGGGTGAAAAGGGTAATTTGGTAACTTGGGTTTTATTATGAGGGGTAAAATGGGAATTTTGGTCTTGGTTGAGGGTAAATAGGTAATTTTAGGTTTGGTGTTTTGATTTTCCAGCTCACCCCCATATTATATCCCGGGATTGACTTTTTGTCTTTTTCTTTAATTAAGGCTTCAAAACCTGTCGAGTCGATCCGGTAACGCTCCATTTAGCTCCGTTTCCCATCCAAGCTTCGTTTTGCTCCCTTTTGCCTTGTTTTCAAACTTTTTGGACCTAAAATACACAAAAACACTTTCCAAGGATATTTGTTACATTATATGGTCTTTTCGGGTGTTTTTGGTCATTTTTGTGGGTTAAATAAGGTAACAGATATGTGTAACTAGAGACGTATCAAATCCCCCACACTATGCAAATGCTAGTCCCTAGCAATCCGATCATATAAAGTAATGAAGGAATTACAAGATTTATTAAGTTACCAAGTATACCCCATTTTGACTTCTTGTTTCATTCAACTAATTTAAACGATAATAAATGTAAACATATGCTTGATTTCCAAAAGATGGCATAATGGAATGGGAATCACACAAATTGGGTGATCCCGGGGAATTGTAATCGTCACTCCCTTTTTATTACTTCCCAAACTAAGTCTAAAACTCTTGTGCAAACGTTTTGGCAAAATGCTAACGCTACTTATATTAGTAAGCTATGTGAGTCGAGACTTAACTTTTCACTCCCACAATTATTCATTTGTTAGGTGTGTGTGCTTGTTTTCAAAATTTTGATTAGAAAAATCACGTTTATTATGGTTGTTATGTATCTAAGGGCTCACGGGGTCTTTGAAGTCAAGAATTACTAAATGTCTGTCAAAATATTTATAAGGTTTTGATGAATACTAGTTGAAAGGTTTATTTAAATTTTACAACTAGCAAGTTTCGAACATTTATTCATAACCATAAACACACATTTTTTTTTTTCATTTTTCATCATTTTTCATTTTTCATTTATCTCATTGCTTTGCTAATGGAGCTTCACGGGGAAATTCCAAGACCTTATGCCTCGGAATAAAGGATCCAAGGGCCGTTACAACGGAGAGTTCCAAGACCTTAACGACTTTCAGAATTAAGGGTCCAAGGGCCGGTGTAAGAGGGTGGCCAAGATCTAAACGCCTTTTGAAAATAAGGATCCAATGACCGATCTTGAACCGTAGCTTATAGCACAAAAATTGAGAAATTATTCATACTTAAAACTTTACTTTTGCAACTTTCAAGCAATTTCTCACTTTCATTTTGCGTTCTTATTATGTTTTCATGAAAGTATGCTTGTTCCAAAATGTAAATAAAACTTTGAATCAGTACTTGTCAAAATCGTATAAAAACTTTGTTTAACATAACAAAATGATTTTTGTGTTCAAACATTTGAAAATAAGCACGTTATTAAATCAAATTAGGAGCTTATGGGAGGAAAAGCCATAGATTACTTATATAATCTCTAAAGAAAACTAACTATTCCACGCTTAGCATTTTCATTTGCACAATTCGTAAAAACTTAGCTTAAACGTTAAGGAAAGCCGCCAAATCAACACTTTGGCAGAGTCGGGATTCCCCTTTTTCTAGCCTGATCAAGTCTAAACTTAAATTCTTATTATATGTTCAAAGCACTCATTTTTCTTGCAATTTTGACGTAAATACGGTACAAATTTTAAAATTTTGGTCAAAAACGGTGATACTAGGGACTAGTAGGTACAAATATGTGAAAATTTTTAAATTTGAGTCAAATTCGCAATGGAGATCCTCTTTTCAGCTTTGTGCTTTTGTCTTAGAGTCTGCCTTGGATTAACCAGTGACGTGCACTTAACATCACGAGTCAGGAACATGAATGGGAAGCCTTTTAGCTTCTTATTTATTTGTCAATCTTACTATTGGTTTCTCACATTTGGTAAAGTCCTCAGAATTTTGTATCATGACATACAAAATGGCTGTGCATAATACACAATTAAATTTGACTATAAGTGATGTTAAATGACAGTGAATTGAGGGTTGCAGAGCCTGAAACAATGGATTAATTGGACAAACTTTGTAAATAAGAATGCTTTACTAGACAAGGAGATGCCATTACCTTTGAATCTCAGGTAAATCACAATCGTTATCTTCTGCCGTTCAAAAAAAATTAAAAAATTACAATCGTTATCGATCTCTTATTTCAGCAAGCATTTATATTGTTCAGGTTGGTTCCTGTAGTATTTTAATTTAATCATGTGTACTTTGTGGTCCTAATTTAAATTTTCTTGATTTACTTTATCATATATACAAGATTAAGATACATATTTTGTAATTATATTATTGTACTATAATACTGTATAGTTTTGTATATATTTTGGTTAATGAGTTTGTATTAAATATTATTGGTATTTGCAGGCCACATCTACATTTGATGGAAGATGTTAACCAATCAAGAATGGCCAAATGAAGCTGAGATTCTTGATAGCCGAATAAGAAAAGTATTTTTATGTTTATAAATTTCTTCAAAAGTACTTGTTAAACAACCATCTTGCCATTTTGGTTAATCATCTTATAAGGTTGTCTACGTGCTTGATGTGTGATATTAAATTATAATAACCAAGAATAATGTATTTAAGTAATTAAGTATGTAACTGATCATTATTGATTGATGTTATTGATGTTACTAAGAGCGTATGTGATACGAGAAACCTACGAGAATTGGGAGCAAAACATGTGGATCTGACTTCGACTTATTTACAAGCTAAAGCTATTCTTGCACATACCCATGAAGAGGTAGAGAGAAACTATACTATAGTTCCAATATATTTTTGGATATAGATGTTGATTTCAACTATGACGAGTCGTTGTACTACTTTTTTTCTACTCTAAAACAAGCATATAATTTTTTTCTCTCCAAACACTTCCGACTGCTTATGTGTGTTTTTAAAGTTCAATAAGCAGCTTAAGTAAGCAATCTCGGTTTCCGCCGGATCACAAAGCAGTTGCATATTCCATAGTCTTTTGGGTAAAAGGGCTTCACCCTGGTAAAATATATTAACCAAAAAAACATTAAAGTACAAAGTGTGAGGGCGTATCCCTCACATCAGTCCCGAAGGACACTTACATGCAAAGCAACTAACAAAAACCAACTACATAAGAATGACATGCCATTCTTATAACTTATAAAATAAACCAAACTACCTACGACGCGTATTCAAGTGAACATCAAATTGGTCACAAAATTATTGCATTTGATCATCATAGCCATCGTAGTAATCTTCCATATCATCCAGAAAACCTCCACCCGGTAAAATATCCGGCTCATGAACTTCATCATCGTTCGAGTCTTCTGAACATGATACAGGAGGTTTATTATCACTTGCAGAAGCATTATGATCCATCGAAACCTGCTCCCACAAACTTCCACTTGAACTTGCATTTCCAACTGAACTAACAAATGTAGTAGTAACCTTAGAAGGCTCCACTTTATCCATACTTCCCTCTAAAAACACAGATAAGGGGCTGTTAGCACTCCCATGTCTAAATATCACATTAGAATCTGCTCCAACATCATTCCCAGAGACAGAAGGAATATCCAACACCTTATCTACCTCAATCATTTTCTCCATATCACACTTGAGTTCACCAATATTAATGTTATCTTTAAAATAGCCATGCTCATTACGAGATTGAGATACCACATTACTAGTCATAATAGGAGGAGCAGACAGCGTTTGCTCATTAAGCTCGCCCTCATTTGTGACCTTGGTAGAACCCGGTTTAGAAACAGGCCTATAAATGAAAGTAGACTTCGGTTTAAAAAACTTAGACCCTTGTTTAGATTTAGGTACCTTTTTCTTACCCCTCATTGTGTGAACTTTCTCCGTAGCATGTACACCATCATCAGATGACCCATGATCAACTTTCTTTTTCAAAACTTCATAACATGCCTCAACCTCATGACTGAAAATTTTACAATGGGAACAACGAGGAGGCCACCATTCATATTCAACATCAATGAATTCTGAATAATGGTCTTTACCATTAGGTAGAGCTATATCAACTTCAATGGAACCCAATATATCATGAACAACAGACAACTCCATAAAACATCTTGCATAAGAATAACGACTCCAAGGGTTAGTACACCTAGCATACGTACCCTCATCCATTCTCATGAGTCGACCCACTGGTTCAGCAATCAATCTAATTCCAACTTTGGAATATACAACAGCAGGTAATTTATGAAAACGCACATGAACTGGTACCTTCGTAACGACCTCCTTTTCCAATTTAGAATTCGCCACCCATTCATGTAAAAAGATGGGCTTTGATCGAATAAACCAAGGACCACCTTCTAGCACCTTAAGCAAACCCTTATGTGACGAAAATTGGAAAAAGAAAAAATTACCGCGTAGTATAACTTTCTGAAAACTAAATTTAACCCATGCATGATTGACATAGTCTTCTACCAAAGGAAAAGCAGGCCGTTATTCAATAAAATAGCCATGTAGCGAATTTGAAATTTTTTGACACATCTCCTCAACCACGGAAATTGGAATAACAACTTTAGCACCTGTAGTAGAACTTTCATTTGTTAAAGAAGACTCTTGTACCTTAGGCTTATTAATCATTGTAACACCAGGAGTAACAAGATCATAATCAACAAAACTTACCCCATCATGTTGTAATGATGAATCATTAGTTGCCTTTGTTGTAACAGACTCGTGTACCATAACATTATCCAAAACAGAATTAGAAGAATCAACCACAGGTACACCCGAGTTATTAACAACAAAACTTCCATGAAAACTTTCCCTTGTGTGAGCAACTTCTCCAAGCAGCGTACTCAGAGATTTAGCACCATTAGGACCACAACGTGCCCTAGAATTAGAACCAAACTCATTAGGTAGTGGAAAGCTGCCCGTTTTACCCTCAAGACCAGCAGGCTTCAAAATTGACTTCAAAGGCTTATCCTTATTCACAAATAGCTTACCATCAATGTTACTAATCTTTGAACCCAACCCAGAACTTGAAGAAGACTTCTTTATGTTAAGAAACCCAGATTCCATCTATCTAAACCCACGTAATATGAATAACTTACAGCAGCAACACCAAGCGCACAAATATAATCCGAAACCCTAATAAGGGATACTTGCAAGGAGATAATAAACCAAACCCTAACGAGTTCAGTTATGGCTTTAACGTGAATAACCAGAACCCAGAATCATAAAATGCATGAGAAAAACAAAACCCTAACAGCCCTTTAACCAATCACTTGATTAAACAATGCGTTTATGAATAATAAATCGAACCTTATATACTAAATTCAAACAGAACCGACATAAGCACAAGATAATAAGGAAATCGATTTAGAAAATCCTAAAGGCGGTTTTGAAACCCTAATCGTATGATTCACCATAAAAAACCCTTTGAGGATGATAATTGTAGCGATTTCAATAAATCAGAGATAAACACAAAGGTTGATCACTAGAGGAATCAAAATCGTACATGAATTGATGGATTTAGGGCAAAAAAGGTGATGATCGATTTGAGAATGTTAGGGATAAAAACTGTCCCATATTCCATAGTCCAAATAGTTTTAAAAGCAATTGTTCTAAGGTATCCCAAACTTCCCAGTTGCTTTGGTCATTATATTGAGGCACTATCGAATGACTAAAATGATTGGTTTTGCTTTGTACCAGTTATATTGGAGGTCATAACACAAAACTTGCAATTATCATCATGTTAACTACTTAATTGCTGATTTTGACCAAGGATTAGTATTTTTGCAGTGACGCAAATAGATTATAGATTCATATTGATGCTTAATGACCTAATGCATCGCAGCTTTATTTATACATTTTTTAGATGTACATGATGAGTTAGAAAACCCACAACCTGATACTACTTCTTCCAAGTTGGTCAATAAGGACTTTTGTAATACGCATGTTATATCAACTTTCAAATTGTATTGTGTATTGTTTGTCAACAAATTTGTACTTCAATTATTTTTTGTTATTAATATTGTTCACACTTTTTATGGTTAATTTTTTAACCAACATATGTATTTCATATGAGTGTTAGTTTTTTTTACGAATTAAATCATTGTTTCTACATCAAATTATGATAGATGATACTTAAAAACCACAAAAATTTATAGAGCTAGCCCGCCCATCAGGCGAGTATTGAAGCTCGAAGCTGAGAGTAACAAAAGCTAATAAGGAACTTATATAAGCTTAATAAAACAATAAAAAGAGCTTAAATGAACTTAATCAACCATTCTTAAACAAAATAAAGCATATACGTAAATAGACAAGTATTTGAATAAACTAAAATTTTTATTAAACTGAAAATGTGATTACAAAACATAAAAAGAAACAGAATTTAAAGACAATATTAAGCTAAAAATCACAATAAGCTAAAAAAAGCTCAAAAACTACACGACTCTAAGCTTGTGAAGGGGTCTCCTTATATAGGCAGCCTAGGGTGAGGAACCTAGGGTTTTGAGAAGGTCCTAGAGCTCTAATATCAGCCCTCCAATCCTGCTTCAATCATAAGTATATTTCTTGACCCTTGGATCATGTGTAATGCTGTCATATCTAATAAGAGAACTCCTTTTGTCCAACATGTCATTCGTTGTGTGTCAACAAGTATCTAGAAGAATTTTAATGAGGTAGGTAAAAATTTGTGCAGGTTAAAGTGAGGTTGAAGACGGTGAATATTAACAGGGGTGGAAAGGGCGCGTTTGTTTGTTAGATTTGACTGGGAATTTAATATTAGGTTAACTTGGGTGTGTTTTATTAAACGGGTAGGGGTAAAAGGATATTGAATCGGGTATAGTAAAGAGGGGTATAGGATGGAGTGTTATTTGCGCTGGATTTAGATTGGGTTTATTTTATGGATCCGGATGTGGTTTAGTTATAAGAGGTTTAGGATTAGTTTTAGGTTTTAGGTTAAAGGACCAAAGTTGTAAATTTGGAATATTTCAAGGACCAATTTTGTCAATTTTGCAAAATACTTTCAAGGGCCATATTTGACAACTTGAGCATAATTGTGATCCACTTTGGTAAATTCCTCTTCGGCCTCGGATTTTTTTATACTCTTTCCATTTCTCGTGCTCGTTTTTGTCGGCTTTTCCTTTCTTTTTGTCATTTTCTTACATATCCGTACATGCACATGCATAAACACAAAAACACAATATATTTGGCATATTTGATTAGTTTTTGGTCTTTTTTGTCTGTTTTTTGGTAAATAAAAGGTATGTGAAATAACACATACCACTAGTACAATGTATAATTGATATATAATACTTTATAAACTTATTTGAATACTTTCGTTATTTTTTAATAAAATGTAAGACGCGCCTATTTTATTTTAGGTCATCACTAAAAGCTCGCGGCTTCCCGTATCATTTTACTTCATTGTTCTATACTCACTCATGCTATCATCTTATCATAAGGTGAGTTCATGACCCCCACTTTTACCTGTTTTGAACTACTTTTGGGTGAGAATGCATGCTCGTTTTACTTAAATACACTTTACTCATTTATATGAAACACTTTACTCATTTATATGAAGCACATTACTCGCTTTATTTAAATACATTTCTTGTTTTATTTGAACACAAGTACTTTAAACTATTATACCTACATAACCGAATGTACCGGATTCATAACCGAATGAACCAGCCAGACTGCTATGTACATACATGACCGAATGAACTGGTCACATAACTGAATGAACTGGTAACACAACCGAATGAACTGGTAACATGACCACATGAAATGGTCACATAACCGAATGAACCAGTCAAACAAACTTTAAAATTTGTGGTCCGTACTTGACTTTTACACTTAACAATTACATTTATCATCGTAAATTTATATGTGGACCTTAGATGTTACAACTTTTGTATGGGCGGGACTTGTGACAGGATTAGGTTGACATATGCTTGTCATGAGGACTTACTTGAAAAGGATTTCATCTTATTTACATTAAACCTATAAACTCACCAACCTTTGTATTGACACTTTTAGCATGTCTTTTCTCAGGGTTGTACGGTATAACTTTGGCTTGGAGCATTCGAGTCGCATGACATGTTTTGAAGACTAGATGCATTATACTTTATTCGATGATATTTTAGAAACGCTTATGTAATATTATACTTTGGGACCTCTTTATTTAACTCTGATATTATCTATCAAATGGTAACTATTTAAAACGTCTCATTTAGAGTTCATTTTCTATGACTTGAACTTTGTACTATGAAGTAACACCCTAGCGACACTATTTTCCGCTACGATATTTTTCGGGGTGTTACACAACTTTCTTCTCCTCCATAGCCAAGTACTCTTCAATACAGATTTCCTTCATCCTTAGTTACTGAAAGTAATCTGCAAAATGTTAGTAGGAAAGGCTCAAAAAGATTAAAATACGAAAAAAATACACGAAAACACAATACGAAATTAAAGTTTCTGCTGTTACACACAGTCGATACGCCATATTCAGAGACCTTAATATGCCGTATTTATAATTAAAAAATTTAACTATGCTGTTTTTATTTGTAAAATTGAATACGCATTATTTAATTTCAATACGCCGTATTTAAGTTTTATATTCAGTGTGCATTTAAAATTTGAATACGCATTAGTCACAGAAGGGCATACGTCATATCAATTTTTAAGTTGAAAATTCCGTGTGTAAAACAGAATACGCCGTATTCAAAAAGATGAATACACTATATCTAAACATTTGAATCCTATACGCAATATAAGTCACAAAACATAATACACCTATTCAATAATTTGAATACGTTGTCATTCTTATAGTGGTTTCTTGTAAGTGTCCTAAGGGACTGAGATGAGGGAAGTCACCCTCATCCCTTGTACTTTAATGTTTTTTTGGTGTAATGTATTTTACCAGGGTGAAAAATCCCTTTTACCCAAAAAATAATTTGAATACGCCGTATTTGTTAAATTAAACAGAATATCAGATAGCAGAAAACTTAATGAACAATAAAAAAATTAAATAAAACAAAGCAAACAAACACACTTAAAAAATCAAACTAAACACAATTTAACTAAAAATGCAAAAATACCAATTAAACTAGTAAAAAGTTAAAATCACTCCCCGACAGCGGCACCAAAATCTTGATGTATTCTAACAAGTTTGTATATTTTATTACCAAGTTTTACTCTTTATATTTTGTCGAACTAACCTATGGACTAATATTAACAAGCAGTGTACCCGATCAATGTAGTTAGTGAGGTAAGTACCAGTCGTTCGTCATGAGTGAATTACTAATATACTAATCCTAAAGGTATTCTAACTACTCAATAATCTAAATTAATGCAAATGAGGTTTCAGCCTGAGAGACTGACATGAGTTTGGTTATTAATTATCTAAGAATGCAATTAAATAAAATAAATAATGCAAGACAAATGATAGAAGGAAAAAGGCACTAAATCAAGATAGAAAAAATGTGCTAGCCAAGTTAATTCCAATTAAGTATTAGTGATATGTCTACTAGTGCAATGATTATTAATTAGGTACCGTCCCTCTTTGGTGATTTGCTAATGTAAACTAGGTGGATCTTCTCTCTAAATCCGATGCTCTAACGAGGGTTAATGTTGTCACCGTTAACGAAGGCCGCATAATGTTCTTCAACTATTATTTATAATATATCTAGGTGACATAAGCGTAATGTAAACTTCCACGAGCTTTACAAACTTAATTGACCCATTCTTGTAATTATCTACCTAGCAATATTGATAAGGATTTATTTGATACCTTTTTAAAGGGTCATTTTTTAAGCCTAAAATCATGTTTATATAATTAAATATTGCCTCAAATAATTTTTTTTTGCATTTTAGGCACTTGGGACGAGAATTATGGAATTTAGAGCTTTTTGGACGTTTTTGGGTGAAAAATAGAATAAAACACCAAAGTCGCGAAAAACCTGTCAGGAAAGAAGACCTGACGGCGTCCGCTTATGCATTGTGACATCGTCACCCTTTAATCTTGAAGCTAGTAGAATTTACACATGATGCTTCAGAAACTTTTGGAGATTTTACACCTGACGACGTTAGGTGTAATTGGAAGAAGGGCGTCTAGTGTTAAAGTTATAAGAGACGGCTCAGAAAGGTTAACAAAGGACGGCGTCAGACACAGCCTGACGGCGTCAGAAGACAAAGAGCGATGGCATCAGAAGGTTGACTTGCACAAGAAGAAACCCTAATCACGGCGGTCTGACGGCATCAGGATCCATAACTTGACGCCATCAGCTTTGTAAATCTATATATACTTTTCGATTTTTCATTCATTAGTTTGATGCTTTGTAGACCTAAACCCTAGATGAATTTTGCAGCTTTGGTAGGGCTTTTACAGCCTCTTTTCTTTCATGTTTAATTGAAGTTAAGTTTTTCTTTAATCATTCAATATGTGATATGTCTATCTGTTGTTTGGTTACATGTTTATCTTTTCTTTCTTTTAACATGCTAGCTTAAGTTATCTAGTGTTTGCTTAGATCTAATGAAACCTAGTTATTGATTATTGCTGCGTTGTCTATTGTTTAGTTTATTGCTTCAAGTTAGGCTAAGAAAACTGGCTGACTTCCTTTGTGTAACTAGCTTGAACGTCTTAGAAAACGTAACCTTATGTGCAATATATGTTTTTCTCGTTGTATTTAATGCATGAGTTGATGTTTATGATCCTATGATAGCGTATTTGACTTATGGTTGTAGGTGAAATTGATATTCATAGAGTTGGGGAAGGTAGCACACCCCCACGATTGGTATTAAGGAATACAACGCTTCAACTAAAACAATTGCACTATGACATTCAACAATTCAATAAAAGATAACTAGGGATTAATTAAATCTAAGTAAACAGGTTTGTCTCACTATAAGAAGTTCACCACATTTATTTTTTTGTTATTTTAATTTTTGTTTATTAAAAGTAGCTTTTGGGTTAGTTGACTGATAACATCAAATAGTTCCGATATTTTTGTGTTAATTTCCCCCTATTATGCTCATATTTTATATCAATTTATTAGAATATATACTCTTATTTGTTTATATTTCATTTCCAGAATAAAAATGAGCATTGGAACGAAGAGACGCGGATTTGAAAGATTATTAATGAAATAAGTTGAAGTATGCTGATTGGACACTAACTACGACGTAGATCATCTCTCAACCTACTATAACATCTCTTTACACTGAAGACTAAAGTAAACGCTTACCAAGAACTATGACTTTTACGGGCGTAACTCACCTTGAGGTTACGCCATATATCTTTCTTCAACACTTAGAAAAATTTCGTGATCCAAGATGGAGTTACGACGTAACCACTCATAAGGTTATGCCGTAGAATGGTGTACGAGAGTTCTACGACCATAATATATCATTAAGTTACGGCGTAGTATCAAGATTCAAAGGCTACGGCATAGTTAACCCTAGGGGTTACGCCGTAGCAAAGTCGAGACTATAAATACTAGCCCTAATTCCGCATTTTACAATATATTTCTCACACACAAAAACCAGAGGAGGAATTAGGGATCAAGAAGGACGAATTTCTACAAGCATACAAGTCATTTCTAAGGGAGAATTCACTCATTCAACTCATAAGTTTTACCATTTCCATATTACATTATTGTATTCAATTCATGTTTTCCATTACAATGTTGAACATAAATTTTACTGCATATTTTAATATGAGTGGCTAAACACCTTTGGTGTTAGCCTTGTTATAAAATTGTTATCGTTATGATTTAGTTTTCTCGTATCTCTATCGTTTTATTTATATACTTTCTTAGCATATTCTAGGACACCCTTGTTTTGGTAGCATAGAAGTTTGGTAGTACCTATGAAGCTAGGAGAATTGACCATAGGACCCATAGTGAATAAGGTTGTGTTTAGTGATAAGAATTGACCATAGGACTATCACTACTTGTATGGAAATTTCAACGAATGACTACCTACCAAACAGAATTTCTTAATGAATTAGGGGGTGATCTAAGTTCCGAAAGGCCGGATCCCACTAAATAAGTATAAGTTAGTAGAGGCACTTATTGACTCTTCCATCTTGTATGACCAACGAACTCTTGTAATCTTTAGGTTACGGAATAGGGCAAGGTGGAAGATAGGACCAGACGATTTGACCATCTGAGTCTAGTCGACTTTAATCCCAAGATGAAATGATAGGATGCATTTAATAGAAGACGTAGTCGTGACATAACAAGAGTAGTAATTAGGTTAATACTTCTCTCCCTATTGATATCTCTTACCATTTAATTGCTTTTTGTTCTTTCATTTCATTTCGTAGTTTAAAATTACTCAATTACAAAACCCCCTTCAAAACCAGTGGCATTAGAACTTAGATTAAATCAACACGCATAGCTCTTGGGATGACCTCGGGTTTTCCAACAACTACACTATACGAAAGGGTACACTGCCCGATAGTGCATTAGGTACACCTTAGGTAGACGAGACAATTATACACTTAAAACCTATTCAAAAATCCTGCATCATTGACTAGCAACTAATTTTGCCCACTCGTCTAAAACCCGAGATTTTGATTTGCTTTTATAAAATATAAAAATACAAAAGAATCATCCCTCACTTTTAGGCTTAAATCATCATACACTTCAACCTAACGACACTATTCCCCTATAGAACGATCAATCCCCCGGACATACCTATACCACACTACAACGACCAGGTACATTGCCTGGAGGATTGCAAGCTTCTCAAGATCCCTTGAGAAGTAAAACCCTTTGCGTGGCCGCAATCCTCGCATCAAGTTTTTGGCACCGTTTCCGGGGAATAGTTATTGCTTAGGTTTGATTTCTATCTCGTTTAGGTCTACTCACTAGATTCCTATCAAGTGTGATTTTTATTTTCTTTTTCTTAGCTTTCTTTAGTCTATCTTTTTCTTCGTGTTTTTGTTTTGTAATTCTCCTCATTTGCCATCATGGTGAATGACGGCATCTTCGATCCCATTGTCTAGCCACAACCACCACTACAAGACTCACAAAACCACCAAGACCCACCCGAGCAACCTAGAGTCCGCACTTTAGGTGAATATTCCCGACCTAGCCACCAAGGCTTTCGAAACACCATTGAGCTACCCCAAAGAGACAATGTGTCCCCTTGCGATCTAAGACCATCCAGTTGGTGCAAAGCGGATGTGTAACACCCCAACCCGACAAGGGTAGAAGTATCACATTATGGTGCCAAATTAGAACATACAATGTAAGCGGAAGACTTACAAACATAACAATTACAAGGGTATCTTAAGGGAACAAAGAAATGTTAACACTATACAATATGAAGTACAATCAAAACTAAGTCCACTCCAAGTCTAAACAGGATGCAAATGGGCTTCTAATCATCAGGGTAGTCCACTAAGCTCCTATGCACTCTTCACTCAAACCCAGCTTCCAACCTAAAACTTGTCGCAGGAAAAGAAATGTGGCTGAGCTTAAAAAGCTCAGTGAACAGATATATATATAACAAACGAATAATCAATACGAATATAAGAATAAGAAAAGGTATAATAAGCTCCTGCTGAAAAGAATGTCATATGTCAAAATGAATAAGGGATTAATGGTCAACTAAATGAATATCATGAGCCAACTGAATCAAGAATATGACGAATCAAAGGATAAGATAATATAGTGCATTGGGACAAGCATAAGGTATAAACCAAGGTATAGGATAGTGTAGGGAAATCAGTAATCCACCACGAGCCCAAATCAAATCAAATCAAATCAAATATCCATAATAACCCATGTATCCGGAGGGGTGACCTCGGAATACCAAACGTAATATGAGGGGAGACCCCAAGGGTTGGAGTCGCGTACTCCCAAATTGTGAAAGACGTGTATCGTACACACCATCAGTCACCAAATATATCAAATCATATCGTGTCATATCCATCAAATCAAATCAAATCTAGGATGCATCCATGCGCCCCAAACGGCCAAATCTTCTACTCCGTATCAAATCAAATAAGGGACGGGATATGTCATCACTCTCCTACCCTAGAGTCATGCCATCGGTGCATCAATGACATGGCCATGTTACCTTCATGGCTAGAAAAGGTGGCTCGTAGTCTCAACTGGTTGGTCAAAGGTAAGGTCAAATGATGTCAAATATCAAAGTCCTCAAGTGTCCAAATTCAAAGATTCATATCAAATGGTTCATGTCAAAGTTCCATATCAATGTATCATATCCAAATGTATCATATCAAATGTGTCATGACAAAGGTTCCTATCAAAGGTTCAAATCAAATGAATCATAGCATAGTGTTCATAGCAAAGGTTCAATACAAATGGATCATATCAAAGGTTTACAAATCAAAGGGAGCATAGCAAAGGTTCACAAATCAAAGGTGAAGATAATTAAGAGTTCATGAGAAACCTGTAAGAAGGTCAGAATATCTGTACCTTAGCAAAATGAAATGCAAGTGAACGAGAACGTGAACACAAGGAAACGACGTCACGCCTTCTTCAACGAATCTACACGAGTTAGGTTTAATATGTTACTTATTAGCTCATTTAATGACACAACGGATTCTTAATTACTTATCATTATTCATTAATGTAATTAGGGTTTCGTTATTGGAATTATGTTAACATGTGATCATAATAAATGTTTAAGTGCATTTTAGGGTTTATACTTATTAATGAACCTTAAATACATACATGTTCTTCAAATGACTGGTTTTAAAACAAAATTAGGTTCATTTAATAAATTTTGAAAGTGTACTAGAAATCAAAAATAAAATTCACCAAAATTATCAAAGAAGCTATAATTTCTTAGGAGTCTACTTGAATTTTTCCAGATTTTATTATTAAGTATTTGTACCCTTTCAAAAATCATCTTTCTAGAAGTACTCAGAAAATTAACTGCACATACATGAAGAAAGTTTGCATTTTGTTAGCCCATTTATACACTTAATAAAAATCTAAAAAAATTCCAGAAGGTCACACATATTCTATAGTTAACCCCTGTAAAAGGAGAGATCGTAACTCCTTATGGTTTGAAAACTAAAAATCTAAAACTCCATCTGAATTTCAGACTCGATTACTCAGCTTTGACAACTTATGTTCGAAAAATCGAAAAGCTTACCTACCGACCTCCATTTGCTATAAATCTTACATTTCCAGAAAGTATACAAGTAGCACTTTTGTTTAGACTCAAAAATCACTCACACACGCGTTTTCATCTTCAGTTGGGACCCCATTCAATTGACCCAAATTTCAGGACAGCACACAATTGTGATAGAAAACAACATAACTATAACTCTTTAAGCCCTAATCGCCCTCATTAAATTCCTAGGGTTTACAGGTTTGATAGAATGTAATTAATGTTCATTAATATGATCAAAAACATGTTTTAAAGATGTATCTAGGGCTGGAACAAAATAGGTCGAAACAGAAAACAAGCATGGTTCGACATAACAATTTACAAGGTTTCAATGTGGTGGGGTATATTATAATAACTTGTGATTTTATGTGACATATTCTATCGAAGCATGCTAACATGATTCCATTGATTTACTTAACATGTTTTAATCTTGATTAACATATGTATGTGTCGAATGGATTAAAAACAAGGGAGTATGGTGACACCTTATGGCAGTTTACACCAGACAAGAGAAGAAGAACAAGAACAAAGAAAACCACGAACCATATTCAACTCAGAAAACCTATCACTGTGAATGAACACATAGCAACAGCAACAACCTTTTGAGTCTTGGATATCCAGAACTTTGTGTTTAATCTTTGCCTATGTCGTATGAGAAGAGGGAAAAAAATAGGAGAACCGGTTAAATAAATTAGAGGAGCGTGTGTTCACTTTAGGAAATACTTAATATAATTTATTTGTGATTGATTGTGTGATTTGATAAAGGCGTAATCAGGGCTAAAATAATGGGGAAAATGTGTTTTTGGTTTTTGGAAACTAGATATTCTGGATCATCGCTTGGAGTGCATGTCGTGTGTTTTTTAGGCTAGAGGATAAGTACATGTATTCTTTTATTATTTAGGAATTATACACTCTTATCTTTTGGTTAAACTTTATCTTCAATTTGATTTATGGTCTGAATATGTATGTCGTATGATTTCGGATATAGAGAAGTAAACAAAAATATTTTACAAAAGAATGAGTCATGTGATACATGAAACAATTTAGGAAAGTCTCAAATTTTATTTATTATGTTAACCACGGTTTTATTTCATATTAACATGTACTTATAATATAATATATAGTTTACGTATTATATTTATCTTATCATAACTTAGGTTCAAGTTCAAATTAGACATAAAAATTGGGAACTCAGAATTCAGGGTTTTACAACTCTTCCCTTCGAAAATGAAAATTTTCGTCCTCGAAAATTGAAGTCGTAAAATTGTAAACGGAGACGTAGTAATCACGAAAGAATGTCACAA
This sequence comes from Artemisia argyi, assembly GCA_030686995.1. NCBI lineage: Eukaryota > Viridiplantae > Streptophyta > Magnoliopsida > Asterales > Asteraceae > Artemisia > Artemisia argyi. The sequence continues at coordinate 107,541,941 of CM060688.1, read as the reverse complement.
TTAACCTCACGCTCGGAGAGGTCCTTCAAACAGAATCTTCAAAAACAGAAAAATTTCTCATGACTCGATCCCAACAACAAGGATAGCCCCGGGCTCTCCACATAACACAAATTGTACCAAATTTGATCCGACGAATGCGAAACAAATGCATATCAGATGACCGATGACAGTTGAAATCTCACAAGGAGATACATGAAACACATATACCTACGAAGCAAGCATAGCGATAGTACTAAATGATAAATCTTCATCAAATCCTACCAGATTCTAAATGAACAGAGAAATTTGCCAAAGTCGAAGGAATACAAATCGAATCATTAAACGTATCAAGAGTTTCCTAAAAAGGTGGGTAACCTATTCGTGCAAACGATCACTAGGCATGTATCGGAGTATCGAAATATATCGGAAGGCATAAGGGAATAGGTAGCATAATCGTACAGATAAGAATGAATCCAAGATCTAACGTGTCGAGAACTAAAGCTTCCTCAAATGCCAATAAGTCTTACTCTTCTGTACCTCTTCTGAAAGTGTGAATCAAAATGCGATTCTCTGTCACGATCACTGCAGGTGCGCCATGTAGCTTGAATTATTTGCTGCCAAACGAAATCTCTACCGATCCTCGAAGCAAGCTGTCCTAGTTAATGTTCCACTGTACTCCACTCGTGTCGTCCTTCCTCCTGTGTGTGGAAATCTCTGATGTAGCCACCACCGTCTTCATACCATCCCGTCCAGCTCCTGCTTCAAGACTCTATGCATATTAGTACAACTAAGATGAATAGATTTGATAGAACTGTGTCCTTCAATTAAGACGGCTTTTTACCGTCTTCTAACATAGCTAATCTTCTACCATCTTGCTCCTGAGCTCCTTCCTCCTGGGTTGAAACAAGTTTCTTCTCAGCTTCTCAACTTCTTCTCTCATATCCTCCAAAAGTTACTCTTCAAGAAATGTCACATAGGGCTTCTTCTAACGTAGAAATATCAACACCAAAACGAAGGTGATTTTCGTGTTTCTCTTTCGTCTCTGAACATATCCAAATGTCATACAATGACAATTTGTCCAAATATTCATGAAATACACAATTTATCAAATTCATAGGGATAGTCGGAGCAATAGCCAATACAATTGGCCTTACAATGCTCATATAGATCATAAAGAATACAAAAAGGAATACTAGGAACATTTCGCTCTTTCATACAAATATGCTACGATTCATCTTCTAGAATCCATCCACAACTTCATGCTATTATCATTCTTCTCTACAAACAGAATGAAAGCACATCGAAGATACACACTTGTACAGATGAAACTAGAAACTTGTACAGATGAAACCACTTCCTAGAAGTTGGCCCTTCAATTCTTTCGCTTCCACTGACTTCATTCATGACGGAGTTTAAGAATTAAGCAAATGTTACTCTTATACGGATAAAGTTCCCGAATCCACCAACTTATTGTTCTCAGGCACTGCTCAAAATATCATATGATTCCAATAAGTTCAAGTTATATGATGTAACTATTATCACGTTGTCCAGGCATCATAATACTTGCATCATATACACAGCCTTTATTGCAATCACATTCTACTTCGAGTCGTGACACAACAAAATCTCATAATCCGATCAAAACAATTCCACATCCCAACGCTAATCTTGGCAGTACTAAAAAATTCGTCGCGAACAGCTTCAAACGATCGAAGAACTCTTGAGGCAAGTTTCATCAAACAGAATATCTACAAAACCGTGAGGGATAAACGTACGAGTTTTCAAAACAAAGGTGATCATAATCGATTATCAGGTAGGGAATAAGTTATGAAATTTTGACTTTCCTTAAATCGCCAAAGGTGACAAAATAATATGACAGTTGATAGCATCACAATGCTTGGTCAACAAATTCGTATCCAAAATAGTATTGAATCAAACATTCCTAGAGAAATTAGAATGAGCAGAACGAAACGCATCTTCAAATATCTTCAAAACGCACTGAACAATTCAGATACTCGTGATGGAAAGTAACAAGATTTCTCATAGAGATAGAATATGTAGGGCAAAAATCAATGATGTAGAAGGAACCTTAATATGCTAATAAAAAGCAAGGGAAACTACAAAATGTGTCTAACACATCGAATTCAAACATACGCGCATTCTCTGAACAGACGAAAGGCATCTAAACGGATGGCTACGAATCAAGGATCGAGGTTCAAAAGGGGAAATAAAAATCCTCAAAAAATGAAACCTATAAGGCATTACTACAGAATCTCAAAGAATTCTAAACATAAGTTGCATATAAGTCTTCTAAAACTCTAGAACAAATGATCTTATAAAGGATTAACTAAAAGCATAGGCATAAATCAAAGTGATGCGGAAGCAAGATAAATAACCAATGCCTTATCATATAATCCACCAAATCCTCATCGGTCATACTAAAGTTCCTAAGGGGAGAACTTAAAGCAAATCTTTCCAAAGTCAATCAATAAGCTCATAAAATGCAAACTTAAGGGTCCAAAACTTCACAGGCCATAACTTATGTACTACAAGTCGCAACCTGGCTCTGATACCATAATTGTAACACCCCACCCGACAAGGGTAGAGGTATCACATTCTGGTGCCAAATCAGAACATACAACACAAGCAGAAGACTTACAAACATAACAATTACAAGGGTAACTTAAGGGAACAAAGAAATGCTAACAATATACAATATGAAGTAAAATCAAAACGAAGTCCAGTCCAAGTCTAAACAGGATGCAAATGGGCTTCTAATCATTAGGGTAGTCCACTAAGCTCCTATGCACTCTTCACTCAAACCCAGCTTCCAACCTAAAACCTGCCATAGGAAAAGAAATGCGGCTGAGCTTAAAAAGCTCAGTGAACAGATATATAACAAATGAATAATCAATACAAATTTAAGAATAAGAAAAGGTATAATAAGCTCCTGCTGAAAAGAATGTCATCTGTCAAATGAATAAGGGATTAACGGTCAACTAAACGAATATCTTGAGTCAACTGAATCAAGAATATGACGAATCAAAGGATAATAGAATATAATACATTGGGACAAGCATAAGGTATAAACCAAGGTATAGGATAGTGTAAGGAAATCAATAATCCACCACGAGCCCAAATCAAATCAAATCAAATATCCATAATAACTCGTGTATCCGGAGGGGTGACCTCGGAATACCAAATGTAATATGAGGGGAGACCTCAAGGGTTGGAGTCGCGTACTCCCAAATTGTGAAAGACGTGTATCGCACACACCATCAGTCACCAAATATATCAAATCATATCGTGTCATATCCATCAAATCAAATCAAATGAAGGATGCATCCATGCGCCCCAAACGGCCAAATACTTCTACTCCATATCAAATCAAATAAGGGACGGGATATGTCATCACTCTCCTACCCTAGAGTCAGGCCATCGGTGCAACAACGACATGGCCATGTTACCTTCATGGCTAGGAAAGGTGGCTCGTATGTTGATATAAATAATCCCTAAAAACATTATTAATACTTTTTGATATCTCTACGTATTGATAATCAGAAAATGTAAAATCATTAATCGCAAATATTAGTACGTAATCAAGTATTTAGTTGTTAATATACATTTCAACAACTCAATCACTTAAGATATGAATAAACAAGATGCCTAATGCCTTTTATGATCAAAGAAATATTTTCTTAAACACTAGAATTTTTATAAAATGTCACAAACATTTTATATCTTTTAGAAAAACATTTTTGGTATTAAATAAATATGTTTAAATCATTATAAATATATGAATTCAAATTTTCCACCAAAAAATGGCAAAAATATTCCAGAAAAACCTTCCCCACTAAAAGGCAAATTTGTCCAACGGATATAAGTGGGCGGCCCCCTTAATTTGTAAGGTGTTCCCCTTAATTATTAAGGGGGTCGGCCCCTAATTAAGAGGACTAGCCATGCTCCTCTAGATGGCAGATTTGCCTATAAATACTAGATGATTTATGAACTTTTTCTAACCTTTTGCACCTCCAAACTTTGTGATCGCAATCCCCATTTCTGTTTTCTAAAATCCTTTGATCATATAATCATAAGCTTTTGTTTCCAAGGGATCCAAGCTTCATCCATTCAAGCGTAAGAGAAGAATACCTCTAACCTTCAAGATTAGAAGTATTACAACTTTGTGTGATCCTCCCACTCAAGTTGTTAGTGTATAATTCATTGTAAATCATTTGTGTATAAGTAGTGTAAACTAGATAGTTAGTTGTGAACATAAGTTTGTAGATTACTTGTGCAAGTAGAAAAGGTGTAGAAGAGCTAAGGTATATAGGTAGTGAAGGTGTGAAGTGATATGGTGTGTAGTCGTGAAGAAGTTGTGAAGAAGTAGTAGAAGAAGTCGTGAAGAAGTAGTGAAGAAGTCGTGAACTAGTCGTGAAAGAAGTTGTGAAGATATAAGTGGTGTGAGATTGGTTGTAGCTAGGGTTAGAACTCGACATTTAGATTAGTGTCGTAAAATTGGTGTAAGCGAAAGTATATAAGGTTTTCTCCGCCATAAGGGAGCTTGTTGACATAGTCAAGAGAACTCTCGAGTTAGGTGCTCGGCGAGTGGAGTAGGGCAAGGAAGGTGTCCTTGTAGCCGAATCTAAGTTTTAAAAGCAACCAAAGTTTTCAAAATTAATTAAAAAGACGTAAAACTATTGAAACCCCGTTCTAGTTTACCACATTTGGCATCAGAGCTACGTTAAACAAGATTTTTTAAAATATATTGTATTTTAATCGATCTATGGAATCGGAAAAATATTTAGAAGGTCAATCTATGCAAAGACCACCACTATTTGAAAGTGATGGCTTTCTTTATTGGAAAAACAGATTCGAAACTTATGTGAAATCAAAGGATCTAGATCTTTGGCATGTTATTACCTTTGGTGATTTTCCCCTATTCAAAATAATCTCGAAACTAAAATGGATGAAATTGTACCTTTTGAAAAACAATATGATGATTTGAAAAAGAAACTAGCTAAAAATAACGAATCTAAAATGGTAATTTATAATGCGTTACCACGTAAAGAATATGAAAGAATTTTTATGTGTAAAACCGCAAAAGAAATTTGGGGTTCTTTACTAATCACTCACTGATAACGCTCAAATTGTGCATGTTTTTAGTAGCGTTATTCGTATGTTTTTCGGTTATTTTTATATGCTTTTGTCACATAATCGTATCAAAGTATGTTTGCAAGCATTTTTAGCCAAAAATAGGAAAAAGGAAGAAAAAGTGAAGGAAATGGAGGATTTGTCATTCCCAACTCGAGATTCAATTCATTCAAGCATTTCACAAAGAAGAATCCAAGTTTTCATCATTCCCAGGGTTCTTTGACAAGAAATAATCAAGTTTGGACAAAGAACGAAGAGCCGAGAGAAAGATCAAGATTGTTGCTGTCAGAACGCATCCAACCGACCGGTTAGAAGAAAAAATCACATCCAACCGAACCGACCGGTTAGACGCAGAGGTCTCATCCAACCGATCGGTAAGCACCCGATACCGATCGGTTGGCCAGCTCGTAAAAATTTTGCAAAGAGTTTTCTACTTCACTCTACCCGATTCTAGGCCCTTCTTTCTGGTATTCTAGGTCCTTCTATTCACCTTGGAGGCCAAGTTGCTGCATTGATGAACCTAGGCTTGAGGAGTAGTATAAATAGTGGCTTTGCAATCTCATTTGATATACGACAAAAACAAAACTATTACACCATTAACATACAACAACAAAGCAATCATCAAGTAGTACTTTACTAGTCTCAAAGTTCTCAAATTTGTTCATAAAAGTTCAGGAAGCATTGGAAGTCTAAAAAGTCAACATCTGAAGGTCAAACTCTCAAGAAGTCAACACCAACACTTAGAAAATCATTTCCTACTCATTTGTAATCATATTTAAAACATTTGTAAGACTTTAATTATGATTTCTAATGTTCAATATTCTGAGTTTATGATCATGTTTGCTATGAGTGGCTAGTAACCTTTTGCATTTGCTTAGATGATGTTAATTACTTAACGATTAGTCTATGATTGTGATAACATGTTTTAATTCAATTTCAAGTCAATTCTAAAACCCAATTAGACTAAAGTTTCATAGTGACATTTGTTGCGTCAAGTTTAACTAGTTGCTTATAACATCATTGGCCGAAAGGTTTGTTATCATTCAACTAGTTATAATCTTTTGTCTATGAAAGATTGTTTTTCACCCTAATCATTCTTGATTAAACAAAGGAACTAAGGTGTAATTGTAATGACAATACTTTTTGTTAATCAAATCGGATTGGTTGTAAACGCCTAATTGGTCGAAAGTTTTAGTAGTTTATAATCAATTGTAACCTTGTTGTCTATGATTATGTTACCTTTTGTATTGACCATTTCTTAAGAGTATTTGATTAAACAAGAAACTATTTTTGTGTTTAAGGTTGTTAATTCAACTTTATGAACCTTGAATTGATCTTGAATTGATTGGTCCAAACCTAATGCTTGTTTTTATAAACTAAAATCTTGACGAAGGTTTAACTTGTAGAAACAATAGATTAGAACATCAACTAATTCCAATTACCAACATGTTAAGGAAGTTATCACAATCATGCTTTTCTTATGAGTAGTTAACTAGTCTAAGCAAGTGTAGTTTTTAATCATTTGAATTGTCTTATCATCATTATTGCTAGTGTTAGAGATTTACTTTTAAACTTATGCTTAGATTCACTCACAAATCCCTGCGAACGATCCCGACTTACCAACCCAATCTTGCTATAACGGATGAGTTCACTTGCTCGTATGTGTTATTTCTTGATCCGGTAATCGTGTTTATTAATTTAAAACTTGTACACACTGTGAGCACACATCAAGTTTTTGGCACCATTGCCGGGATTTTGATTGTGTTTTCTGTAAGTTTTAAAGTTCCATTTCTTTTCTAGTTCATTTTCTAAAAAACAAAAAAAAAAAAAAAAAACAAAAAATCCAAGCCATCCAACCGATCGGTATCCATTTGAACCAATCGGTATTTCAATATTGTCCAATCCAACTGTTCGGTATTTCAACCAACCGATCGTATCCTTTTTCTGATTTTTCAAATTGTTTCCATTCTTTGCTTGTTTGTTCCAAAGTTTCCAAGATTCACTCGGTAATTGTATGAACACTCGATCAACTGGAGTAGAACCAATTTCACCTCTTTTCAATCCCGAAAGTCTGATTCGTAGACCAAGAAGAAGAAGAACACCTTCTGTTCCACCAACCAATCACGTACCAAGAGTACCAAACCCACCGTTTGATAACCTTTCCGAAGCCTTAGTTGTTTATAACCCATTCACCAATCAACCATTCCCAATGGCCGATGACCAACCCATGTGGGCTACAAACCGAACCGTAGCACCCACTCCTAAAGCTGCTATTGTTGCTGTTAACCTTGGTGACAACTTCACCGTGAAGGAACACTGTCTTTCTATGATCAAAGACCATCAATTTGATGGCCGTTCGAGGGCTGATCCGCACAATCACATTGCCGAATTCATAGAAATTTGCGGCATGTTTCGATATGGCGACACCGATGTCGATGCCATTAAACTCAAACTTTTCCCATCATCACTCGCCGGAGATGCCAAAGTGTGGTATAACGAATTAACCCCAGGAATTATCAATACTTGGGATGAGATGAGGCAAGCTTTTGTAAGCCAATTCTTTCCACCTGCCATGTTTGATCGTCTCATGGGGGAAATCCGTGCTTTCACACAAAACCCTAATGAATCTCTTGTCGAAGCTTGGCTTCGTATGAAAGATTTACTTCGTAGCTGTCATGGACATGGTTTAGGACGAGGAACCATTATCTAAATCTTTTACCATGGACTTGATGAAACATCTCAAGGAATTCTTGAGGTTGGAGGAATTTTTCTTTACAAAACTCCTAACAAGGCATATCAATTGCTCGAAGATCGATTGCTCCTTAAACTCGATTGGTCAAAAGATTCCAAAACCAAACCCTTACGAAAAACCGTTGGTTTTTCCGAAAGTTCCGATACTTCTAAACTCATGGAGAAAATGGAAGCCTTAACTTCCAAAATCGACTCGCAATACAAAGATATCAAAGGAGAAATGAAAGAAATGCGAGAAGGTTGCAACAACTGTGGAGGTAATCACACTTCATCCAAATGTGAAGACGAACCCATGATCGGACCCAAAGAAGAAGAAGCCAATTATGTCCAAGGAGGATACCGTGGAGGCGGTTTTCGTGGTAATTATTACGGAAGAAATTCTGGAAATTGGCAAGATCGTCAAAGGGATAACAACCGTGATTCTCAACCATGAGTAGACAATCCAACTCCACCAAACTCTGACAAAAAACCAGAAGAAACTGATTTCAAAAAAATGATGCGAGATTTTGTGACTGCTCAAAGATCCACAAATGAATTTGTTAAAACCCAATTTTTCAATCTCAAAACCAAAGTTGAGCAAGGTCAGAAAAATCATCAAGCCTCTATTCAAGATCTTGAACAAAAATTTGGAAGACTCTCTGATCAATTTTCTTCACAACCACCTGGAACATTACCAAGCAATACCCAATCCAACCCAAAACCTTCTGGATCAAACGACAAAATTTATCGTCTACCACAAACCCGAAATGAGCATATCAATGCTGTATTCACAAGAAGTGGTCTTTCTTACGATCCACCAGCCAATCCCAATGAAACTCAAATCATCGATGATGATAGTGAAGAAGAAGCTGAAGCAGAAAAGAAAGATATTCCTGAAACACCAACCAAAGAAACAACCCAACCACTCAAAGCATACACTCCAAAAATTTCGTACCCACAAGCTCTTAGAAAAGAGAAAAAGGAGGAACGTTATAAGAAGTTTGTTGAGATGATCAAAGAAGTTAGACTCAATATACCCCTTGTTGATGTTCTAGCTGGAATGCCCAATTATGGGAAATTTTTGAAAGAACTTCTTAATAACAGAAATAAATTAGAGCAAATATCTGCTGCTTTCCTCAATGAAGAATGTTCAGCCATTATTGAAAACAAAGTTCCACCAAAACTCGGAGATCCCGGAAGTTTTCTAATCCCATGCTCGTTAGGAAACAACATCACATGCGATGCTTTAGCCGATCTCGGTGCAAGTATTAATTTGATGCCCTATTCGTTGTATTCTAAACTTTCCATCAATACTTTGAAACCTACAAAGATGAGTATTCGATTAGCCAACCATACATACCAATATCCTGTTGGGGTTGCCAAAAACATGCTTGTCCAAGTTGGTAAATTTGTCTTTCCCGTGGATTTTGTAATCTTAGAAATGGAGGAAGATAGACAAGTACCTTTAATCTTAGGAAGACCTTTCCTAAACACCACTAATGCCATAATCAAAGTTAAAGGTAAAGAACTCAATCTAGGAGTTGGAGAAGATAGAATTACCTTTCTAATCGACAAAGCAATGAAATATCCATATACCAGTGATGACACTTGCTTTAACATCGATGTAATCGATGAAGTCACTGAGGAAGAGTTGGATGCATTACTTGACGATTCTGATCCTTTCACAACCACTTCTGAGAAAATAAATGAAACGAATCTTGATAAAGAGTTCGCTGAATTTACGGAAGTTAAATTTGAAGAAGATGATGAAGAAGTTCAGGAAGGAGAAATAGTAGAAGAGAATTTCGAAGAAATCACAATTAATGATCAAATGAGGATTAAGACATCTCTTCAAGAACCACCCACCGATCTTGAGCTTAAACCACTTCCAAATAATCTTGAATATGCTTACTTAGAGGAGAATTCACTTCTTCATGTAGTCATATCTTCGTTGCTCAAGGATGATCAAAAAGAAAAACTCATTTCAGTTCTTAAGAAGCATAAACGCGCTTTTACGTGGAAAACTTCTGACATCCCGAGAATTAGCCCTGATTTCTGTAAACACAAAATCAATTTCGAAGAAGGTGCTAAACCTGTTGTTGAAAGACAACGTCGACTCAATCCAAACATGAAAGAAGTTGTCAAGAAAGAAATCATTAAACTTCTTGACGCTGGAATCATATACCCCATTGAAAATAGTCCTTGGGTGAGTCCTGTTCATTGTGTTCCCAAGAAAGGAGAAATGACTGTAGTGACCAACGAACGGAATGAATTAGTTACTACTAGAACAGTTACTGAATGGCGAGTATGTATTGATTATAGAAAATTGAACAAAGCCACCAGGAAAGATCATTTTCCTCTTCCATTCATGGATCAAATGCTTGAAAGATTAGCATGCAACAAATACTTTTGTTTCCTCGATGGTTTTTCAGGATATTTCCAAATTCCCATTGATCCTTCTGATCAAGAAAAGACCACATTCACATGTCCTTTTGGAACCTACGCTTATCGGCGTATGCCTTTTGGTCTTTGTAATGCACCAGCCACTTTTCAAAGGTGTATGGTTGCTATATTCCAAGATATGCTTGATATATCTATGGAAGTTTTCATGGATGATTTTTTAGTATTTGGAGATTCTTTTGAAACTTGTCTTTCAAATCTAGACAAAATGCTCGAAAGATGTGAAGCTGCACATCTTGTTCTCAATTGGGGAAAATGCCATTTCATGGTAACAGAAGGAATTGTGCTAGGACACAAAATCTCAAGTTCAGGAATGGAGGTTGATAAAGCAAAAATTGATGTTATCACCAAATTACCACCTCCGACTAATGTTAAAGCCGTTAGAAGTTTTTTAGGACATGCAGGTTTCTACCGTTGTTTTATAAAGGATTTTTCCAAAATATCTCGTCCTATGACAAAACTTATTGAAAAAGATTCTGTTTTTTATTTCAATGCAGATTGCATTAAAGCTTTTGAAACACTAAAGAGTCAATTGACTAGTGCTCCGAATATGGTTTCACCTAATTGGTCACTACCATTCGAGCTTATGTGCGACGCAAGCGATTTTGCTGTTGGAGCTGTTTTAGGACAACCTGAAGGAAAACATTTTCGTCCTATATACTTCGCTAGCAAAACACTTAACAACGCCCAACAAAATTATACGGTTACGGAGAAAGAATTGTTAGCCGTAGTTTTTGCTTTTGACAAATTTAGATCTTATCTCGTGCTTTCCAAAACAATCATTTTCACAGATCACTCAACGCTCAAATATCTATTTGCCAAACAAGATGCAAAACCGCGTCTTATCCGCTGGATTTTACTACTCCAAGAATTCGATATCGAAATAAAAGATAAGAAAGGAGCAGAAAATCTTGTTGCCGATCATTTGTCTCGTCTTGTGAACCCAAATTTGGAAGAATTAAAGGAAGATGAAATTTATCATTGTTTCCCCAATGAAACTCTTATGACCATCGATAAAGTTGATGAAGAAGAAATACCATGGTTTGCAGATTTTGCAAATTATTTTGGTGAAAATATTCTCAAGAAAGGATTAACTCATGCTCAACGAAGTAAATTCTTTTTGGATTTATAAAACTATTATTGGGAAGAACCTTTTCTTTTCAAAATGTGTCCTGATGAAATGATCCGAAGATGTGTTTCTGGAGCAGAACCAAGAAAAATTATGGATGAATGCCATCATGGCCCAACAGGGGGACATTACAGTCCTACCACCACAGCTAAAATTTTTTTGATGCTGGATTCTATTGGCCAACAATTTTCAAAGAAGCTCATACTCTTGTTCAAAACTGCGATGCATGCCAAAAATCCGGTAGTCTTTCTCGTAGAGATGAAATGCCTCAGAAAAATATTCAAGTCTGAAAATATTCGATATTTGGGGAATCGATTTTATGGGACCATTTCTGAAATCCCACAAATATGAATATATTCTTGTTGCAATCGATTAGGTTTCCAAATGGGCTTAAGCTGAAGCCTTACCCACTAACGATGCACGAGTTGTTGTCAATTTTCTCAAAAAGATTTTTGCTCGCTATGGAATCCCTAAAGCTTTAATAAGTGATAGAGGAACCCATTTCTGTAATAAACAAATGGAGAAAATCATGAGACGATATGGAGTTCATCATCGTTTTCCTACAACATGTCATCCACAAACCAGTGGACAAGTCGAAAATACTAATAGAGCATTAAAAAGAATACTCAAAAAAACGGTTAAAGACAATCCTTCCGTTTGGTCGAGAAAACTCGATGATGCTCTATGGGCCTTTCGTACGGCTTATAAAACTCCTATTGGCACAACACCATACAGACTCTTGTATGGAAAAACATGTCATTTGCCGTTCGAAAAACATCGTGCTTACTGGGCATTACGAAATTGTAACCCCGATCTGATAGTAGCTGGAGAGAAAAGATTTTTGCAATTGCATGAACTCGATGAATTGAGGCTCCAAGCCTACGAAAACTCCAAGCTATACAAAGCCAGAACCAAAGCTTATCATGACCGAAAGCTTCGAATTAGAAAAGAATTCAAAGCTGGGGAAATAAGTTCTGCTTTTCAATATGAAATATAAGTTCAAAGCTCCTAAGCTCAAACCCAAATGGATGGGACCTTATATCGTGAAACATGGATTTCCATCTGGATATGTCGAACTCTATAACAAGCATGGTGGAAGTTTCATTGTTAATGGTCACCGCATTAAGTTGTATTATGACAAGGAGCAAATGAGCAAAATTTCTATTGAATATCCACCCGAATCTGAATACGAAGCTATCACATTCATGGAACCTCATATGAAAAATATACCATGGGCACATGAAAAAGGTTTTATCTATGATGCTCTTCCTAGAGCATGGTAAAAAGTCGTATTGGAAGATATAGATGAAACTGGAGAAGGAATTATGGTAGAAAACGTATTGTTCGTACCAAAATATCCTAAGAGGAAATCCCAAACCGCATCAACGTAGTTCTTGCGAAATTTGAGTCAGGCTGATGACTCGTAAATAAAACAAGCGCTTCTCGAGAGGCAACCCGTGTGTTTGCTATTTTTTTCTTAGATTATTTCAGTGATTACACCCCAAAGTTTAAATCACTTGGTTGAACTTAAGTATGGGGGTGTTTCACTAATTTTAATAAAACATATAGTCTTGTGTTTGTTTGTTTTAAGATTGATACAGGAAACGATGAAGAAACTTGGACACTTGGAATAAAGAATCACAAAGAAAAAGACGGTTCATTTTCTTATTTCCCTATTTTCATACTTTTAAGTTCGTTTATCACATTGAGGACAATGTTTAACTTAAGTGTGGGGGGGGGGGGGGGGGGGGTGAATAGGTAAATAAGAATAATTCGTAAATTTTTAGCTTGATTTTCAAATTTTGCTGCCCTTATGATCTAGTTGTTTTCACGCTTTTAGGATAATATATTAGAATAACTGGATCCATCCACTGGTAAAAAAATAGTAACTTTTGAAATTTGAGATGTGTCCTGATTAATATTGCAATCCATTCTGGGATTGATTTTTTTGGGTAAAAGGGTTAAAAACACCCCGGTAAAATATATTACACCAAAAAACATTGAAGTACAAAGGATGAGGGTGACTTCCCTCATATCAGTCCCTTAGGACACATACAGACTCTCATATAAGAATGACACGCCATTCTTATAACTTACATAATACAACTTTCCACCTACAATGACTATACAAGAGAATAAAAATAAGAATTAACACATGATTCACTAAGGTAAACATAGCCATCGTAGAACATCCATCAAACTTCCATGTGAACCAATCCACATAGAACCTGAACTTGCATAACCCACCAAAGAAGCCTTGACTCATTCTCCTAAACCAATCTGAGTGAAATTCATGGAACTAATTGAGGCACAAAGCTTCACAAACCATGGGAGACCCAAACAACCATGCAGCATTCCTGCAAACAACACGTCATGATCCCCTTTCACAACTGCCAATTAAACGTCAATGTCACCATGAAAAGGTCACCATGCAACGAAACAAGAGTCAATAGACCCTAAACAGTAGCTCGAATGTGCAACAAATAAGAACATGTTTAAGATCCAGTCACATCAAATCGAACAAAAGATTTTTTGAATAAGAACTCTAGCAAACTTAACTTCCAAGATTGATCAACAGCAACCCATGCACTCAAATTACATAGAACTTCACACTCTCTCCAAAACCCACGTTCCAATACCAAAGCAGCATTACCACGACCCATAGTCGATATTCAAGAACAAAACCATAATGGTTACATTCAAGAAGATCAATCCCTAGCATGGGTATACTTGCAGCAGAATAATAAACAAAACCCTAGAAAGTTAGGGTTTTGTTCCAACATGTAGCACCAAAAAAACGATAGAATGTAAAACCCTAAAGGGTTTATGATCGTTTAGTCCTAGAAAACAAGCCTCAAATAATAATCAATAAGCGACATGAGGCGATTAGAATACAAGAGATCGATCTATATATAATAAATCATAACCGACTTATATAATTCCATGACCAGATCGATTAAAAAAACCCTAATGGCAGTTTGATAAAATCAGATAAACACCAGATCCGAAACCTTAAATCAGTAGTCGAATCCACAAAAGTTGATCGACTTTCAAGGACAATGAAGCATACATTATTTGATGCTTAAATTTTTTGTTAACATTAGCTAGCACATATTGTAACCCTTTCCACTAAATTGTAAGGATTTGAGCCATTTCTTATGAAGCATACATTATTTGATGCTTAATTTTTTTTTTTTTTTTTTTTTTCTCAAAGGTAAATTTTATTAAGAAAAAAAGGAAGCCAAAAAAAGGCATTACAGACAAGAAAGAAAAGGTACAAAATGAACAAAGAAACTAAGACACATCCTTAGTTTCTCATTTTGTACCACAAAAAACAAAATGGCATAGGACAATTCCCTAGCTCAAATACAAACCAAAATAACATTCTAGAACTGAAACAGAATAAGGACCAAATAACCTCCCTAGAAATCAGAACAGAGCAGTACAAGGAGCTTGAATTAGTATCATCACCATACTCTGAATACATGGGCCAGTGCTAAGGAGTTAACCAAAGCACCTCCAAACATCACCATATGATGACAATCAACTAATAAGCAATATTGCAAAGCCAAATCACTAAAGAGAAATTATTCAGATATACTATGCCATCAAATTAATTCATACCATCAACCATTATCAGTCCACCAATCAAGTAGACCCAAGCACCACTTCAGACACATCATACAGAAATTACCAAATTTCACTTCATCAGAGCTCCTAGTGCAATCTTGATAAAGGATGAACACCAGATAAATGATCACCCATCCACTCTGTCTCATTAAAAAACCTTGCCAAACAAAACCCTGTGGGAAAAAGTTATAACAAGGAAAAAGAGTACAGAGGTTAGTATAGAAATTCACACAGAAAGTAATACATGTGAAGATCCCCTGACCATGATATTCTCTCAACCAATAACACAAAACCCAGTTAAAGAGACTGCCATTACCAGGTACTCCCAACAAAACCTTCTCCATAAACCCCACACCAACAGAATCTCTGCAACTCTTAATCCTCCATGTCAAATTAATCAAGTATCCTCTATATCTAACATACCTATTAGCTATCATGTTACACTTCCACAACCCATTACTGATCCAATTCCTACTATCATAACTACCAAAAGAAGGACTAGTAATCCATACAGTCCCATTACTAGTACTAATAGCAATATAAACTCTAACCATTATCAATAATCATGTCTTCAGTAATCAACTCATCAATCATACTTTTAAATCTAAAACTATTATCAATAGGAAATTTCCAAACCTCAGCAGCCCTGATAACATCTGGAGTACTCTTGATCTTCAACCCCATTAATCTCAGCCTAACAATTTCAATGATAATCTTTAAAAGCTCTTCCACAGTTCTACTATGACCACCAAAAAGCCTCATATTCCTTTCTTGCCAAACAAAATACACAGCAGCACCCAACACCAACCTCTGAATGACACTCCATATAGAATTATTAGCAGGCTTATTCACAATGCATGAGATAATTTGGGCCCAAGTATTAGATACATCATCAAGTTTAGCCACAACTTTTAATCTTTCCCAAAGTCTCTTAGCAAAATGACAACTAAAGAATAAGTGACTATGAGAATCCTTACATCTTTTGCAAAAAGGACAACTCATATCCTGAATGTTTAACCATCTAGAAATCCTATCTTGTGTCTTCAATCTTCCTTTGACAGCCATCCACAAAATAAAAGAGTGTCTCGGAACACACTGACTAAACCAGACATGATTATACCATATTACTTTAGGAGAGCTAACTTTCATAGCCTTCCAAACTTCATTTACACAAAAATTCTTCTCCTTCCCTTTCTTGTTAATCCACACAGCTTTATCATTGAGACCATTAACAATTAAAGGAACTTGAATGTCCATAATTTCCCCAAATCTATTATTCCAGCTATAAGGCCAATTCCAATTGCTATTGAAAACCAAATCAGCAACTTTTGTTTTCATATCCACACTACTATGAACAAGAGAAGTGTAATTTATCAAATTACACAGTGGCCCTTTTTCATTCCATTTATCAAACCAGAAAAAGCACTTCTTACCATCACCAATTTTATACAGAACAAAGTTTCTAACTTTATCTCTCAAGCTGAGAATTTGTCTCCAACTCCAAGAATTATCTTGATTAGGTTTAGTAACCCAGATACTATCACCCTTAAGCCATTGACATTTCACCCACCTAACCCAGATAGAATCTTTGTCAATGATGACATTCCACAGGTGCTTAGCCAAGCCTCATTCCAAACATGAAGAGATTTTAGTCCAAGACCCCCCTCACTTTTTTGCATACACACCTCCTTCCAAGAAACACTGAATTTGAAACTTTTAACATCATTAGTCTGCCACAGAAACCTTTTCAACATTTTGTCAATATCATCACAGATGCCTTGAGGAAGGATAAATATTGATGCCCAATACACATTAACGGACACCAAAACAGAAGCAATAAGCTGTAGTCTCCCAGCAAAAGATAGATGCTTATTCTGCCATCCATCAATTCTCCTTTTCACACTATCAAGTAAAACTGTACAATCACTTCTGGTAATTCTATTAGAATCAAGTGGAATTCCCAAATATTTAACAGGTAAGGTACCTTCATTAAAAGGCATTACCAGCTTAATATCCTGTTTTACACCATCAGTAACATTGCCAAAATAAACAGTGCTCTTGGCCATGTTAGGCCTAAGCCCAGAAGACAAACAAAACTTATCCAAAGCTCTTCTGAGAACTGAAGCGGACACTATATCACCATGGCAGAACATCATGAGGTCATCTGCAAAACACAAACTTACAATACCCAACTTCTTACATCCCCAATGATACTTAAACTTTTTCTCCATTTTCACTTGTCTTTTGATCATCAAAGTACAAACTTCCATAACGACAGTAAATAGGTAAGGTGAAATGGGATCACCTTGCCTAAGACCTCTCTTAGCTTTAAAGAAACCATGTGATTCTCCATTAACGCAAATAGAGAAAGACGCAGACTTTAAGCAAACCAAAATCCAGTTTACCATAACTTTGTGAAACCCAAATTTGATTAAACAAAATTCCAAAAAATCCCAAGAAACAGTGTCGTATGCCTTCTGAATATCTACTTTAAAAGTACATCTCCCAACCTTCTTCCTACTCACATAACCACACATAAGTTCTTGGGCAAGCATAATGTTATCACTTATGTGTCTGCCCTCAATAAAAGCACTCTAATTAGCATCAATCTAATCTTTAAGCACTCCCTTAATCCTATTGGTTATAACCTTACTAATACATTTATAGACCACATTGCAGCATGCAATGGGCCTATAATCAGTAACATTGGTAGGATTCTTGCATTTAGGTATAAGAGAAATAAGTGTGGTATTAATCTCACCCAGCATTTTACTACTAGCAAAAAATTCCCTAACAGCAGAGCAGACATCAAACCCCACAGTTAACCAAGAAGCTTTAAAAAACTTACTAGTATACCCATCTGGGCCAGGAGCCTTATCATCATCAATGTCAAAAAGAGCAGACTTAATCTCTTCATCAGTGACCTCTCTAATCAAGTGCAAAGCATTCACATCATCCACTTTCTTAACAAAAAGGCCATCAGGTTCATCAATAGGAAATACTTCATCACAGTTACCAAGGAAATTCTGGAAATGAGACACAAAAGCACCAGCAACCTCATCATCTTTGTACATTCTACCCAATTCATCTTTAACACACAAAATTCTGCTTTTGCTCTTTCTTCCTTTTAATAAGTTGTGGAAGTAAGAACTATTATGATCACCTTCTCTTAGCCATTCAACCTTAGAATTTTGTTTCAATAATTTCTCTTCATCTAACACAGCATCTTTATAAGCATTATTGAAAACCATCTCATCCTCCCTAAGCCTAGCATTATTCGGATCTTGATCAAGCTCAGTTTGAATCTTCTTCAATTCCTCTCTAAGAAATTTGACTTTGACAAACACATTACCATTTTCTCTGTTCAGATTTCTCATATGTTTCTTCATGCTCTTCAATCTTCTAGCAAGTATAAACATAGCATAACCAATCACAGGCTCATTCCACTTATCCTTAACTGTTCTATGAAATTCTTTTTTGTCAGCTAAGAAGTTCATGAACCTAAAAGATCTTCTCTTCTTACCAATAACATTGGGAAAAACCAACATGGCAGGACAGTGATCAGAAGTAACATATGGTAAAAAAGTAGCAAAACTTGAGCTAAATTGTTCAAGAAACTCACTATTTCCCATAATCCTATCCAGTTTTTTCATAATACCACTTTCCGGGTCCTTCCTTTTTTGAATCCTAGTGAAGAAAAGACCATTCATAGCTAAATCTTCCATATCCAACTGTTCCATACAGCTTCTAAACTCTTTCACTCCATGGTTGTTATCAACAAATCCATTAGAGTGTTCATCCGCATACATAATAACATTAAAATCCCCTAAAATGACCCATGGTTTATTAGCAGTAATAGCCATATGATCATTTAGGTTATCCCACAACTTAATTCTATCTTTAGCATCATTATCACCATATATAAAAGAAATAAAGAACTTTCTTTTATCCTGAATCAGCTTCACTTCTAAATGCATAACCTGGCCAACACTAGCAAGAAGAGTAGCCTCAATGATATTATTATCCCATCCAATAGCAATCCTACAACCCTTATTACTCTCAGCAGAGTTAGATACCCAAGACCAATTACCAAACACATTCTCACAAATAGGCTTCACCATTTTCTTAATAAGCCTAGTCTCAATTATAGCACACATATTAAGACTATTTTCAGTGATTAGTAACTTAACTTCATCTTGTTTAGAGATATTAGTTAAGCCCCTAATATTCCAAGCTGCTAATTTGATATTCATTAAAGACAAGAAGAGGGACCAGCAGCATCCTTACCCAATACATTTGCCATTGTAGCATCAGCAGGACTAGATACATTATTCTGATTAACGAAAGCAGCATGAGCAGTGAGATCTTCCCCCACTTCTTCCACCATGGCCTCATCACTTTTAGATTTCATACCTTCCTTATCCCGAGAACCGTTCTTCTCTAACATCCTACTTTCATAGAACTCAATCATCTCAGCAGTCCAACTCTCTTTAATATCATTAGTAAAAACTTGTTCAGAAACAACAAAAAGCTCCACTTCAGCCAACTGTTTAACCAAAACTAATCCTTGTATTCTTTTAAGCTCTTCTCTATAAACACTATCATATACCACAGCAAAAGCTTGATCTCTAGGCATACCAGTTGATTCCATCTCCCCTGCAACCATATCCTCAGCAATCTTGTGCACATTAGAATTAATACCTATATTACTAGTACTAATTTCTTTTTCAAGTTTACAAATCTTCTCCTTCAGTTTCAATTTCATAGCATTATTCTTAACTTCAGCACACTTACTTTCATAATAATCTTGCAATTCTTTAGGCCACTTATCTCTTACTTCCTTATCAATACTGATTCCCATCTCCACTACCACATCAATGTTTACCCTAATTCCCAATAATTCATTCTGATTATCATCATCCACCTCATCAGCTAGAACAGCATATCTATTTTTAGTACCAAAATTCTTCTGAGCAATATGTTTCACTTGATTCTCTTTAGCCTTAGTAACCTCCTTGTCCTTTCCTTGATTATTTAAACCCACATTAACAGGTTGCTTATCTTTCACATTGTTCTTAGCTGGAACATTCCTTCTTTCATTATTCATATTAAACCCACCATATCCTCCTCTACCACTCATTCCTCCTCTACCCCTCATACTAGCACCACCCCTGCCATAAGACATACCACTTCTGCTACTAGAAGCACCATTACCATTGTTATTCCCTATACCAGTAACACCATTGCCAACATCTTGAGTACTAATATTACCATTCACATCAGCAGATTTAGTCTGTGGAACCTGATTAGTAACAGGTACAGAATTATAATTGTTTCCCTTCCTATTTTGAGCAACCTTCCACCCATCATTAAGTCTGGCCTCAGCACTGGTCATCTCACTTGTTTGCACCTTAATACTAGCCCTTTTAAGCTTCTCTTCCTCAGTTAAAACCCTATTATTACAACTTTCAAAGCTATGTCCAAAAACACAACAATGTGAGCATATTGGTGGTCTCCAAATATACTCAACCTTCAATGGCATAGATCTTCCCAATTTCCTATACCAAACTTCCACAAAGTCCACCAAGCCTTTATTTGCATCAACCTCCACAAGAACTCTAGCAAAACTTGCTCTACC
Organism: Artemisia argyi; assembly: GCA_030686995.1. Lineage (NCBI taxonomy): Eukaryota > Viridiplantae > Streptophyta > Magnoliopsida > Asterales > Asteraceae > Artemisia > Artemisia argyi. The sequence goes on along the minus strand of CM060688.1, from coordinate 107,521,224 downwards.
GTATGCCTTCTCACACATTGAAGTTGTAATTTTATCCATAATAATAGGAGTTCCCACACCACTTGCAATTCTACTAATACCCTCTACATTCCATGCTTCAAGGGGGATATTGTAGATTCTAACCCAAATAGGAATTCTAGATGGTTCAGGTTTATATAAACACAAACCAGCTTCCCATTTTTGGACAAATAATGGTTTCTGCTCAACAAGCCAAGGACCATTTTCAATTACACCCTGCATTCCTTCCTCAGACTTAAACTTGAAAAAATACAAACCACTTTCATTAACAATGATATCTTCTAAATGAAATTCCCTCCACATTCTCTTAAGATGTCCAATAAGCTCCCTATAACACATTTTAAAACCAACAAAGTATCCCACAGCAGTCATCTCCCATTTCTTACTACCTTCCTCAATAATAGGATCCAATTCAACAACCATCCTACCTTCACTATTCTTAGAACATGGAAACAATTTGAGTCTATTACTCCCAAGATAATTCATCCCCTTAACAGCATTACTAAAAGACAATGGTTTAGTATTACTGTTATTAACCTTCATAACAACATCATCAACTTTAGCAAAACTACCCTGACCCTCAGTAACAAAACCTTTATCCATATTACCACCACCCAAATTACCCCCAGTATTCCTAGAATTACTCAAACCAGGATTTAAAACAGGGTTTTGGTTAACAGGAACAGGTATATCAGGTAGCTTATCAACACTAACATGACTTACCTTAGTACTAATTAGCTCTGGAAACATATCACTTACATTGCCCTTAGCTTCATTCCCCACTAAATTCTTCTTACTTCCATTACCCTTTACAGCTTCAACCTTCTCAGCACTTATTTTATCAATAACCACATCATTACTTCCCATATCATCACCACTAACATCATTATAACCATCCTTACCAACAGCACTATTACCAGCTTCATCCCCACAATCCATTTCCTCAGAACCCATATCCACTTCACTACCCTTAGAACTAGAACGCGTAATAACCTTCTTAATATTAACATCAGTAGATTTATTCAACATATCTAGGTGTTTCATGGTGTTATTAGCCTTGGGATTCATTGTTCTTGTGGTTTTTTTGGCTCTCAAATTCTTATCAGACCTAGAAATAGATGGATTCACCACCGGAGGTGGTGAAACAAATTCATTAGGGTTAGGGGGTATAGGGTTTTGTTCAGACATGATTAATAAAGGTCTAAACAAGAATCATATTAAGGTTTAGGAATATAAGGAAGAAAGAATTAGGGATCTGAAAAAAACGGTAGTGTGTGAAAATGTGTGAAAAAACAAAACAGTGATAACGGAATTATAAAATGAATTTAATACGATGAACAGTGGATTATTTGTGGTGAAATTTGTTATGGAAATGTGTAAAATTAAAAGGGGAATGCAAATCTAAAATCAAAATCAAGATCCAAGGGCTGGATCAAATTTAGATGATGAATTCATGATAAAATGTGTTGAAAAACTTAGAGAGAGAAAAAAAATACGTTTATTCTATAACTTGTGCTTGTAAATCATTTCGAGACCGTTGTGAGATCACATTTCTTGTGTGATATAAGTATGCATATGTGATAAGAGGCAATTTTAGGATCTAACCCAAATAGCCTTCATATAAATTTTTAGCTAGTTTCATTGACTAGTTAACCACCAACATAACCCTTTTTGTTAGCGTTCATTTTTAACGCTAGATACCCTAGTTACACCTTCTGAGCCTATCTTTTCTTTTGATTAAATCTAAAAAATACAAAAAAAATTTACACTTTTTAGCCTAGCCTTACCCTTAGAGTCTTAGTTGGTTGCTAGCTATATGACAAGTTGGATGTTATGTGGGAAATCATGAAGTATAAAGAAAGTAGTAATTCCAGAAGTAGTGATCAAAGCAAAGTTGAGAATAAGTCATCAAAGTAGAATGGTGACAAGTGATTTTATGTCCATGTTATGTTAAAAAAAAAGTGTATATATCGAATAAAATAGCCAATGAGCTATAGTGTTAAGTATCGTTCGCTCAAGAATGGAGTTCTAAAGAGTACATGATATTGGTTCATGATAGCTAGCAACATTCGGTTTGTAGACTTTGACTATTTTGTATATTCTTTATCATTTACACTCTCTAAATTTATCCCATGTCTTATTCCTACCCTTGACTCAAGTGAAATTATCAAGTGTATGACATATAGTGACCATCCGATTTCTTGAGGAAATAACAATGCGCCAGCGATCTAAGGATATCCTTAGTGACCATCCGTTGTTTTGATACAAGAATTCGCGCCAGCGATCTATTTTGTTTTACATAAGATAGTTGAACGAAAGTCATTATTATCCCTTTTTAGCCTTAAACCCGAATAAAAGCCCTCTTTGATATGAATACTTGGTGCTTACGCCTTGACAGTGTAGTTATGTTTCTTGTACAAGCCTATGGTAATATTTAAATCATGACTGAGCAATGAGTGTGATTTCTCTTATACTTCACCCAAAAATGAGTGTTTAGAGTAAATTATATCTTATTCCTTTTTCGTGAGGTGATTAGTAATGTTTATCTAGCAAGAAAATCATTTGGGTATTCTCAAACATCTCAATGTTTCAACCATTAAAGCTCAAAATGATGAATCTAACTTGTACTTGTACTTGGAAGATTTGTATCACATTTTTCCAAAACATCTTTGAAGTACCATGTGGATGATATTTTATTTCTAGATTTGCTTGAGGGCAAGCAGAGTTCAAGTGTGGGGGATTTGATAACACTCAAATTGTGCACATTTTTAGTAGCGTTATTCATATGTTTTTTGGTTATTTTTATATGCTTTTCTCACATAATCGTATCAAAGTATGTTTGCAAGCATTTGTAGCCAAAAACAGGAAAAAGGAAGAAAAAGGGAAGGCAATGGAGGATTTTTCATTCCCAACTCGAGATTCAATTCGTTCAAGCATTTCACAAAGAAGAATCCAAGTTTTCATCATTCCCAGGGTTCGTTGACAAGAAATAATCAAGATTGGACAAAGAACGAAGAGCCGAGAGAAAGATCAAGATTGTTGCTATCAGAACGCATCCAACCGACCGGTTAGAAGAAAAAATCACATCCAACCGAACTGACCGGTTAGACGCAGAGGTCTCATCCAACCGATCTATAAGCACCCGATACCGATCGGTTGGTCAGCTCGTAAAAATTTTGCAAAGAATTTTCTACTTCACTCTACCCGACTCTAGGCCCTTCTTTCTAGTATTCTAGGTCCTTATATTCACATTGGAGGCCAAGTTGCTGCATTGATGAACCTAGGCTTGAGGAGTAGTATAAATAGTGGCTTTGCAATCTCATTTGATATACGACAAAAACAAAACTATTACACCATTAACATACAACAACAAAGCAATCATCAAGTAGTACTTTACTAGTCTCAAAGTTCTCAAATTTGTTCATAAAAGTTCAGGAAGCATTGGAAGTCTAAAAAGTCAACATCTGAAGGTCAAACTCTCAAGAAGTCAACACCAACACTTAGAAAATCATTTCCTACTCATTTGCAATCATATTTAAAACATTTGTAAGACTTTAATTATGATTTCTAATGTTCAATATTCTGAGTTTATGATCATGTTTGCTATGAGTGGCTAGTAACCTTTTGCATTTGCTTAGATGATGTTAATTACTTAATGATTAGTCTATGATTGTGATAACATGTTTTAATTCAATTTCAAGTCAATTCTAAAACCCAATTAGACTAAAGTTTCATAGTGACATTTGTTGCGTCAAGTTTAACTAGTTGCTTATAACATCATTGGCCGAAAGGTTTGTTATCATTCAACTAGTTATAATCTTTTGTCTATGAAAGATTGTTTTTCACCCTAATCATTCTTGATTAATTAAAGGAACTAAGGTGTAATTGTAATGACAATACTTTTTGTTAATCAAATCGGATTGGTTGTAAACGCCTAATTGGTCGAAAGTTTTAGTAGTTTATAATCAATTGTAACCTTGTTGTCTATGATTATGTTACCTTTTGTATTGACCATTTCTTAAGAGTATTTGATTAAACAAGAAACTATTTTTGTGTTTAAGGTTGTTAATTCAACTTTATGAACCTTGAATTGATCTTGATTGATTGGTCCAAACCTAATGCTTGTTTTTATAAACTAAAATCTTGACAAAGGTTTAACTTGTAGAAACAATAGATTAGAACATCAACTAATTCGAATTACCAACATGTTAAGGAAGTTATCACAATCTTGCTTTTCTTATGAGTAGTAACTAGTCTAAGCAAGTGTAGTTTTTAATCATTTGAATTATCTTATCATCATTATTGCTAGTGTTAGAGATTTACTTTTAAACTTACGCTTAGATTCACTCACAAATCCCTGTGAACGATCCCAACTTACCAACCCAATCTTGCTATAATGGACGAGTTCACTTGCTCGTATGTGTTATTCATAGATCCGGTAATCTTGTTTATAAATTTAAAACTTGTACACACCGTGTGTACACATCACTCACCAAGGTAATAGTCATGTCAAAGACAACAAAATAGATCTTCTTGTACAACAATATGAACAATTTACGATTCCCGAAGAGGAATCTATTGATAATGCTTTTGCTAGGTTTATTAAAAGCACTTGACGAGATTTTTTCTAGTATGAATTATGTTAGGAAATTTCTTAGGGCATTACATACAAAATGGTGCGCAAAAGTCACGAAAATAGAAGAATCGAAGAACTTGATGACGTTATCACTTGACGAACTCATTGGCAACTTGAAGGTCCATGAAGAAATTATAAAGAGAGATTCGGAGATGGTCAAGAGCAAGAAGGATCAAATAAAATCTATTGCGCTAAAAGTCAAAAAGGAACTTAATGATGATGATTCAAGTGATGAAAGTGAAGATGAAGAATACGCCATGGCTGTTAGAGAATTCAAGAAATTTTTCAAGAGACGAGGAAGATTCACAAGACAATCACGCGATGAAAGAAGGTCATCTATAAGGAATAGAAATGAAAGTTACGGGAAAAGAAAGTGCTTTAGATGTGGAAGTCCAAATCATCTCACTGGCGAATGTCCAAAGCCACTGGGTTACGATTATCAAAGTGCCTTTGTTAGTGGAACATGGAGTGATAGCGACAAAGATGAAGTTGGAAAGGCAGACGATGAAAAATGTCTTTTAGCTTAAGCGATCGATGAAATATGCTTAGGAATAAATTTGGAGCCTGACGAATGGATTAAGGATAGTGGATGCTCAAAGCACATGACGGGAAACTGCAAGCTATTTTCTTCATACAAGGCATACAACGTGTCACACCCCCAATTTACCTGACTTGCAGCGGAATGGAATACCTGGGGGTGTCTGTCATAGCATCACAGTTACAGTTACATTGAACGACCTAAAGTGTCGTTTGGAAAATACTTCGTTTGATCATTGAAATAATCCAGAGTTTACAATATGAGGTCCCCAAAAGGTGTTGCAAGTTTATGAAAAACAAGTCATACTAGATCAAACGTTTACATAAGTGCATGAAATAATAGTGAGACGCGTCGACTCCGCGACTCCATGAAGGTCCAAATGCATGTCACATGAGCTACCTTAATAACCTGAAATACATTGCTAAAACGTCAACACGAATGTTGGTGAATTCCATAGGTTTATAAAATGTAATATTGTACGGCCACCACAAGTATAAGTGCAAGATAAAAGTCAAGTAAAATAGTACAATAGACCTTAAGCTCATGACCCCGAAGCTAGACTGCTGAAATTATATGCCCCTCCTGAATGTTTTACCAGAACACTCCCAAAATGTCAGACATGAAATGCATCCGCTTACTATTGGTAATAACTACCACGGATGGAGGCGTCACCCTCAATAGATCTATTCACTCACTCTCGCTTAATAGGCAAATTAACGGTCCATGATAATAAATAGGGGACTTTAACAGGTTGGTAAGGCAACTTAAGCAATGTACATATGTTTTGGTACTTGGGCTCGTACTAAAATGATTGATGCAATGTATTCCCCCGTGGGATTTGAAATCAAAATATTGTATTGAAAACGGGGCTATGAAAACTCACCTTAAATTGCTGATACTGTGATGAAGTGAAATGAACAATAACAATGAACGGTTAGCTGCCTCAACCTAATATGAATGATGAACGATCTAATTTAGATCACAAAATGATGTTATGAATGTCCATGCACATGTTTCCTATACCACTCTACTCTTTGGAAAAATACTTGTCGTTATCAAAAATATACATTTTCCAAGACTTAGGAAAATAAGGCAACTAGAAAAATAAAACTAGTTGAAATGTATATATATATATATATATATATATATATATATATATATATATATATATATATATCGTATGTATCAATGTTAGTGTTGAAATCCTCGGTTTGAAATCCTTGATATAACGCCTTGTAGTGATAAAAATATATTTGTAATCACTAATACTTCATTAGTTATGAATTTGGGTACTTGGTATTATTTCTAGAAATCTAAAGTTACTACGTAGTTTTAGTGTTATTATTTTCAAAAGCTGTCAAAATAATATGAGTTTTGCCAATATTGAAACGTGAATATCTTTGTCGTTATAAGTCCGTTTTACTTGTTCTTTATATCCACGGTTACGTCTTAGTATGTAGTAATATATTTTGGAAAGCTTGGCTCCTCCGGGTTATGTCTAAAGCCTCGTTTTGTCCGACGAAAAACGTCCAACAGCATGTATTTTCAGAAAATATACTTTTCGTCAATAAACTTGCAAAAATCATAACTTCTTCGTTATAAACTCTTTTTAATCCGTTCTTTCACCTACGGATTCGTTTTTGAAAGTATTTTCTAAAAATTTTGCCAAAGTTTCCTTTGTCTTTACTGATTTTCCTGGATTTACAAAAATGAGACAGAATGTATAAATACTTGTTACAAATCCATTTTTCATGTTCAAAACTAGTTTCTACTTCAACCAAATCTCTTGCAAACACCACAAAGCTATACTAATCCTACCATACACCTTCTTAGGGTGCCATGGGTTCCTAATCACTACTAATCATGTTAATTTAACAAAGGAACACCTAAATCAAAATCTAGGGTTTGTATGTTCAAAAAGTTAACAAAAATAATGTGGTATAGCTAACTTGTGCATGAAATTAAGCATGAAAACCATATGATACTAGTAAATATTAGATGAAATCATGAAAATAAATTTGATAACTTACTTTGAATGATTATGTGATTAGATGATGAAAAACCTTGTGATTCTTGAGTTTATATTTCAAAACTCTTAATTAGAATGATGAAATGAACAACTTTTATGCTTTGATCTTCTAATATTAATGGATTTTGGTCTTGGATTGAATATGGGTCGTGGGTTTTGAGATGAGGAAGAGAAAGATGAGTTTTTGATTTTATGATCCAAGTATAAATGTGTAAAAGGTGTTTTTGCTAGATATTTAAGTAAAAATATAAGATATTATATTATCACATTAAGGCATAAAGTCAAGGGGGGTTCATGGCTGATTTTCAAAGGGTTCAAAAGAAATAATATGGACTTTGATTTATTTAGGATAGTTAGTGGATGATTTGTAGTATAAGTATAGGTTTTTAGGTGTTAAATTTTGGTAATCGTAGTTAGTTTTTAGTTATCACTGAGTACCGGGTTTGCGAGAAATGAATTTTAGCAAGTTAGTCAGGACTTAATAAAGTCATAAAAATATTAAAAATACATTGAGTACAAGTATTGAGTGTTTGGGTGATTATTGTTTAGTTTTCACGAAAACCGTCGTAATATTTATAAACTTACGTTATAAATAAAAATAAATTTCCAAAATACTGGGTAAATGAATATTATAAGTTTTATGATGATATAATGGATATAAAAATATGTCGGGACCATTGTGGGAATATTTAGATATATTCGTCGTGTTTATAAACCGGGTGTTAACGTTTATTTATAAATAATTATAAAGATAACGTTAAATGTATCAAATATATAAATTTGAAAATCCTAAGAATGGTATAACATGAAAATGCTGTTATGATGATATGCAGACTGTCTCTAGTCCGTATGCAGTGTCCTTACTGATAATGAAATGAATTCGCACCTAAACCAATACGGTTACGCGAATTTTAATACCCGTAAACTAAATTTACGACAGAATCAGTAATGCAAGTGAATAGTGAAAATCATTTTCAGAAATGAATAGTGTTCTGTGAATAGTAAAATTCTGAATGCTTCTCGGAATGTCAAACTGACACAAAAAATGATGAATAGTAAATGATGAATAGAGTTTTGATGAATAGTAAAATGTCGAAGTTTGGGAAATGACCTGAAATGGTGAGTTGTGACAGTCTTCCCCTCTAAAAGGAACTTCGTCCTGAAGTTCAGTTTATGTTGGTCTCTGAAGACGTGTTGGTGAAAAGGTGATGATATTCGAGAATTCCAGCGAACTCTCACGATAGGAATTCGACTCTGCTTCAACTGTTCGACCTAACTGTCCATGATTTCTATTTGTTCTCCTACAAGGTTTATGTTTGACTTTGGGTTGGATTCCTTTCCAAATGGAATTATAAGTGACTAATCTGAAAAGATGATAATACATGGTTGTGTAATCCTGTTGTTCTCTATCAAGGCTCAAGTCTGACGGCCACTAGGCCTACTCTGTCTGAAATATTACATGGTCCAGTGTATATCGGGTTTAACTTTCCAAGTTTTCTGAATGATATCATGCCTTTCCTAGGCAGAACTTTCTGCATAACTCTGCCTACCAACTTGAAGTTTTAATGGTTTTCAACTTATTGAACTTGTAACTGATTCTTGACTTGTAGGAAATTTCTGGTTATTTCATGAATGCCTACTGGACTAGTGAGTTGAGCTTTTTCCGAATTTGGCCCATCAATAGATGATCTGCCTTTCTTAATGTTTTAAATGTGATACTGGTAATATATACTGCTGAATTTTGCCAGAACTCAAGTTTGTATGCTAGTTGGTCGATTCTAAAATGAATCTTAGATGGTCCAATATGCTAAAGGTTCAACCTCTCTTGTTATCCAATTTGTATCATGCCAATCCAAGGCAATGCTTTTAACTTAGTTTGTTCTCCCACTTGAATCTGGATGGTTTGTTGTTCAAGATACCCAATCCAAATGATGTGTGTTATGTACCAACCTAACTTCTGCTAGTTTCTAGCTGTTGGTGTGATAACTATTGTTGTAGATGAATTTGATTTATGTTAAATGATTAGTCCAACCATTTCTAGGGTCAATCACTCATGCTCTGAGCATACTTTCCTATGTTTGAATTGTCCTCTCGCTTTGACCATCGGTCTCAGGATGATAGTGATGTTTACATCTAAATGGGTTTCTGAAGGAAATCCTGAAATGATTGCTTGAAGTCCAAGGTGAATCGGTTTCCTTAACCGGAATAACTGAAATGGGTACAATAAACTTTTGTGACTAATTCCACAATGTTCGGTCCTTCAAACTTGGCGTTATCTGAAAGGGATAGAATATAGGTAACAATTTGATTCCTTGTGTTTTGTTCCAATGGATGATAAGACATATGTCCTTCTTTGTCTATTGGGTTTGGTCTTCACTACTGAAGTTCGTGATTAATTTGTGATGTCCTTCCTAATTCCTTCATCACATATTCCAAATATTCTTTATTGTCAAGTCACAAAATCCTAAATGCATAAGCGATGTAGCAGAGTGATTAGTTTTGGAAATTCGTCTTGCGATTGTGAGTTTTGGTTGAAATCTCTTTCTGAATAACGAAATAAAAAATGGAGCAGATGATTTACTGAGTAATATTTTTCCTGATGATTCAAAATTTCAGTAGTTATGAAGTAGAAAAATGTTTTCAAACGTGTTGTGATTAAGACTGCTTACCAAAGTTTGATGTCTATGTATATTTCTCATTGTACAATAGAGTTGCTAAAGATTGACCAAAAAGGATCGTACTTGTTCAAAATAGGAATTTCAGAAATCATTTTTCCACAAGGTATGTGATTTATGTAAACGCATCAACTTTATTTAAAAGTGATAACACTAACAAAGATAAAATGGTAGAATAGGAAATGTTCGCTTACATGCATAGATGTCTAACATTTAGTTCCTGAGGTTGAATAATGCCTATTGGTGGTTATCAGGTATAACTACAAGCATAGGTATTTAGACTAACTTAATGTAACCTCCCGTAATTTTCCCATACGATTAGTAAATATCAAAAATTGAATAAAAGAATGTTACATTATTTAAATACCATTTTTACGGGGAACAATTTTTTTTTTTTTATTATGCACGACATATTATGTGAACCACTACAACATTTATGATTGACCATTTACCAAGGAACGATGCTTACACACAACTTCGATAATCTATAAATATCGCGAATAATATAATATATTTAAAACGTTTATATTTTATAAATATACGTTTCGTATATTTACCGTACAATATTTATATATTTCCGGAGCCTACGAAAATTCCCGAGATTGCTCACTAATATTTTGGACCTCGACACGATACTTTGAACAAGCACACCTCTAACTATTATTTTTGTAAATCACAAGTACATGTTTGCTTTAGCTTAGTTTATTTTAACTTTTACACACGACGTATCCCTTTTATTTCACGACTCTAGTTTCCATGCTTCTAAGAACCATGAAAGACAATTGTCATCAACTTTTGAATATAATTACTATACTAGAATATTGATCAAGTTAAGGCACCTTACACGTTTCATCTCAAATTAACACAAATAGTAATAACACTTCGTATAAATTCTAATAAACCACCAACTTTCTGTAACGAATTTAAATCCTAATTTTAAGGCTCTTCTGGTCCGAACCAGGAAAAGTGTAAAACACGAAAGTTGTCCGAAATAATGTTTTACGTCTAGATACGCGAGATTTTAAACCAAAAACGAAATTCCAAGCTGTTATCTTTAAAATACAACCTGGACTCAAAATTAAGTACCACTACTACTGTACTACTAAGGTGAGTCATAGCCCCTACTCTTACTTGTTTTACAATGATTTATAAACGTTTTTGGGGGAGATACATGCTTAACTATTGTTTTTACTTTTACAAGTATTCATTAACTAAATACATGACTGTATTTCATATAAACTTTACTGGTTTACACATTTTTATATCTCATAAATACCTGCTATAGACATGATTACAAGTGACGGTTCGACGATATGCTATACTTGATTTCTATTGCCTAAGTACCGATTACCAAAAATCCCTCGTTCATGCACCTTAATCACCCAAAGGGTGAGCGTAAGTAGTTGTGAATAGATCTATTAGGGATTGACAATCCCCATTTGGTCGCTAGAGGAAAGCCACCAAATGCACGCTATTTGATTTCATAGGTTACTGGTAAATACCTATCTTGAGGGCCACTGTTTTACATCATTATTATGGATAATTTTGATGCCTGTTAATCGTTGAGTGTCATGAGCTTAGAGCAATAGAACGGTAGTACTGTAGTCATGATACAGTATTACAACGACTGATGTTTGGGGTGTACAATGCTGTAGCCCACTGTTTTATTAAACTATGAGATTGTGCTCACTATATAGCAGGAAAACTATTAATAACTGGCAAACGAACAAACTATTTTGGTGTTGACCCGGTTAGGTCAAACAAACTACTATTTTTGGTGTTGACCCGGTGAAGGGCCAACCAACGGACTATTTTTGAATTAATAAGGAAATCACTCATTTTCTGATTTTGATAAATCAACAATTTAAACTATGAACGCTATGGATTTTCTCACACTTAAATTTGGATAATCAACTCTTATTATAAACACTGTGAACTTGTGAACTCTTTGATTTTGGAAATCGATATTTGAAACTATAAACTCTATGAACTCACCAACCTTTGTGTTGACACTTTTAGCATGTGTTTATCTCAGGTAACTAAACAAGAAGGAACTTGGAGGCACGGAGTGGGCTTGTAACCCGGCATGGGCTTAAATAAACGTTTTGACACATTTCAAATAAACTTGTTGTTTAAACTATGAAACATCTTGATGTCTCGAATATTTGGTATTTTGAACGAATTAAACTTTAAAGCGTCACTTTTGTGTCGTTTTCTATGATTGTGATAAAGATCCTCGAAGTAACACCCAAAAAGTCTTCCGCTGACATTTTAAGTCTTCCGCTGACATGTTAAGTCTTCCGCTGACGTGATGATTTTGGGGGTGTTACAGATTGGCATCAGAGCTACAGTTATAGAGAACCAAGTGTTTTGAACATTGGACTATAACTACACTTTTAAAACGGACCACTTTTACAAAATACCACCTTATGCCCTCCGTGCCTACGCTTTCCAATATCTGGTAGAGACATTACTTTTACATGATTTCGTATATATGTTAACATGTTAAAAATTATGCTAATGACTTATATTTACTAATCGGGATTATTACAAGTACCATGTCTTCATATTCCCACCCTATTGTCTTGTCATCAGATTTATAGGCTTCCCCTTCAACATTACCTGATCCAATTCACCAATATAGGAAAATTCGACAACTTCAGCCGTAGGAAGCAAATTCTTCTTATATCACTACCAGCTCTTGTCATACCGCCACCAGAATTAGTTGTACCCCCACCACTTACACCACCTGTGCTATCACCATCACCACCTACTAGCTTCAACCAATAGATCCATGAACTTCTTACTAGAGCAGTACTATAGGCATTTTTGAATGCACATCCCTTGTTCGACGAATTTGACCGGAATTTCGTACCATATAAGCATATCTTCACTCAAAGTCACTAGGACTATTCTTACCCATACCATGAACCAGAGCAAATCCAGTCCATCCTCCTTCCCTGAATAGGCTGTGTCCCCTACATTCGCTTCGCCCTCCGCTACTGCGCAATGATTTTGATCCCCCGTTTCGTGAAAACACTACCTTATGTTTAGACCTATTGATTCCAGTAAAAAGCCAAATAGAGAGTTTTCGCATATGCCTGCTTTAAGAGTAAAGGAAAAGCTTGAAAAGCATACTTGCTTTAAGAACGGAAAAAGATTCCTTCAGCAGTTCAACCTTACATCCACATAGGAGTTATTTGCGTAGAAAAACCCCAAATAGTCCTCTTAGTATCGAAGCCTTCTTTTGACAACTTGTCAAGGAACATGAACAAACTGAAAGACTTTAGACCTTCCACCAGACAAAAGCCGAAGTTCAGCAACCTTCTCTACGTCCATCACTATTATCCAAAACCCTCATTGTTAAATATCTGTTTCAGACAAAATTTTTGTCTAAATTGGTAAGTTACCCTACAGATTTCCTCGGAACAATAGAATGTGAACAATAATTATTTTCCAAACACGATAGAAATCTTCATTCAGAATGAAATTGTTTCTCAAGTCAAAGACGACGCCACTAGTTAGAGCTACTCAACAATTATGACTGTGAGATACGTTACCACCCAAGAGAAGCTAATGTAGTAGATACGTTAAGCTGGAAAGAACAATTAAAAAGAAGAAGCTAATGTAGTAGCAGATACGTTAAGCTTGAATGAACGATTAAAAACCACTCGAGATTAGATTATTAGGAATGACTACTTATTCACCCTTTCATCACACTATACCCTTGTGAGCAGATAGACTTGCCCGACACGAGAATCGAATCGATACTATTACCGACACCCTCAACGACTTTCTTCGTGAACACGTCAAGACTCTTACAGATGAGATTGAGAAACTTCGTAATTGGCCAGTAGCTATGAAGGCTGTATACTCAGTTTTGGGAATCAATAGAGTTTATAGGAGCATTTGTGTGGAGCCAACACTTCAACAGAAATAATGATGGGAACCCTGGACCGTGAAATTGAGAGGATTGACATGGAGAATGTGTATCTTAGGCAAGCCTTACAAACTAGGGAAAGAGCAAGAGATCAAACCATCAAAACTATAACCACTGCCATTCAAGAACTCCAAAACCGTATGGACAAAACCTTAGGAAAACCATGAATCTGAGACTTGTCAGCTAACAAACCAACGTTCTATTAATAAGGAATCTTGTCATATAATGTTTTGTAAACATTCAAGCAAGTATTAATAAATGTTGTAATGACATCGATTTATGTTTGTCTTTCCGACATGATGTGACACACCTTAACTTAAATTTCTCATTGACTAAGTTGTTATGATTATAACCTATTCTTGGTTGTATAAGAAGTATTCTAACTTAACTTGGTCATTATGAAATTCTAAAACATACGTCTTTCTTCCGTTGATAATAGCAACATAGATAGAACTAGAAGAACAACCACAACCATTACGCCAACAAACCCCGAAGTTATAACCCCAGCAAGCAATTGCTGATGGTATCTTAACCGAACAAGCCCGCCAAAGAGATACTGGCACACAAATGGCTAAAAACGCGACACCCGCACCTCGTTACTACACCTATAAGGACTTTATATCATGCCAACCCACATACTTCAAAGGTACCAAAGGAATATCCGAATTAACCCAATGGTTTGAGCGATGTGAAACGATCTTCCAAAAAAAGTGGATGCTCAGAAAACAACAAAGTTAGCTTCGCAACGGGAACTCTAGTGCAAGATGCCCTATCTTAGTGGAATACTATTATTCAGACTCTAGGAGCAACGACAGCATATCAACTCTCATGGACAAAATTCAAGACCAAGATATTAAAGAAGTATTGTCCTCATTCGGAATTGAGGAAGCTTGAGGATGAGTTCTATGTGTTGGTAGTAAAGGGAATCAATCTGAGAACTTACAACCGAAGGTTTCAGGAACTTAAGATACTATGCCCATCGATGGTGCCTGACCTTGAGAAAACCTTGGAGAAGTACGTCGAAGGACTCCCTAGGAGCATTGAAGGAGATGTCACCTCATCAAACCCGCCAACCCTGGAAGCAGCAATGAAACTTGCTCAGAGGCTATTGGACCAAGAGGTCAAATGCAATGAGCTCAAAAGGAAACTCGATAATAAAAGAATCACCACGACAACAACCATCATAGCAACACCAACAATCACCGCAACAACAACAACAATTCTCAACAACGCAGCAGACTGATGAAGTTTAGAGTTTAACCACCCAAATTCCTTAAGCACTTTGTGGTACTAAGTGATGTCACCTTTAAGTTTTCGTCTTTCTCACAACTTAGGTCTACCTTCTGTTCAGTAAGCGACTCGCTGTGATATTTCCTCATCGATTGTACTATCTAGTTCTTCCTGAATTCCATATTACCCACTTCTTCTACTCTAGATATCATTTCATTAGTGGCATGGCCAAAATCCATTTCAACACCAGACTGACGAACTATTTTTAGTATTGACTAAGTTAGAACAATCACTCGTACCTTGATTTAGGAAATCAACCGTTTGACTTATAAAACTCTACGAATCAACAACTAGACCGGACATCATACGGGTCGATTGGTCCAAGCATTGCATTATTACTCGTAAATTATACATAGCCTGATCACCTATGTCTAATTTAGGAAGAATCATGCAATGAAGGGAACAATTGTCTCTGAGGTGTAAGTAAGTTATACTTGAGATATAGGATTTCTAAGAAACATGAAGACCAGATTCGCACCAAGTACCCACATCTTTACCCTAGACACCCGTGGCAACTATCTTAGACTAGAATTCTGGGACGGAATTCCCTGTAAGAGGTAGGTAATGTAACCTCCCGTAATTTTCCCATACGATTAGTAAATATCAAAAATTGAATAAAAGAATGTTACATTATTTAAATACCATTTTTACGGGGAACAAATTTTTTTTTATTATGCACGACATATTATGTGAACCACTACAACATTTATGATTGACCATTTACCAAGGAACGATGCTTACACACAACCTCGATAATATATAAATATCGCGAATAATATAATATATTTAAAACGTTTATATTTTATAAATATACGTTTTGTATATTTACCGTACAATATTTATATATTTCCGGAGCCTACGAAAATTCCCGAGATTGCTCACTAATATTTTGGACCTCGACACGATACTTTGAACAAGCACACCTATAACTATTATTTTTGTAAATCACAAGTACATGTTTGCTTTAGCTCAGTTTATTTTAACTTTTACACACGACGTATCCCTTTTATTTCACGACTCTAGTTTCCATGCTTCTAAGAACCATGAAAGACAATTGTCATCAACTTTTGAATATAATTACTATACTAGAATATTGATCAAGTTAAGGCACCTTACACGTTTCATCTCAAATTAACACAAATAGTAATAACACTTCGTATAAATTCTAATAAACCACCAACTTTCTGTAACGAATTTAAATCCTAATTTTAAGGCTCTTCTGGTCCGAACCAGGAAAAGTGTAAAACACGAAAGTTGTCCGAAATAATGTTTTATGTCTAGACACGCGAGATTTTAAACCAAAAACGAAATTCCAAGCTGTTATCTTTAAAATACAACCTGGACTCAAAATTAAGTACCACTACTACTGTACTACTAAGGTGAGTCATAGCCCCTACTCTTACTTGTTTTACAATGATTTATAAACGTTTTTGGGGGAGATACATGCTTAACTATTGTTTTTACTTTTACAAGTATTCATTAACTAAATACATGACTGTATTTCATATAAACTTTACTGGTTTACACATTTTTATATCTCATAAATACCTGCTATAGACATGATAACAAGTGACGGTTCGACGATATGCTATACTTGATTTCTATTGCCTAAGTACCGATTACCAAAAGTCCCTCGTTCATGCACCTTAATCACCCAAAGGGTGAGCGTAAATAGTTGTGAATAGATCTATTAGGGATTGACAATCTCCATTTGGTCGCTAGAGGAAAGCCACCAAATGCACGCTATTTGATTTCATAAGTTACTGGTAAATACCTATCTTGAGGGCCACTGTTTTACATCATTATTATGGATAATTTTGATGCCTGTTAATCGTTGAGTGTCATGAGCTTAGAGCAATAGAACGGTAGTACTGTAGTCATGATACAGTATTACAACGACTGATGTTTGGGGTGTACAATGCTGTAGCCCACTGTTTTATTAAACTATGAGATTGTGCTCACTATATAGCAGGAAAACTATTAATAACTGGCAAACGAACAAACTATTTTGGTGTTGACCCGGTTAGGTCAAACAAACTACTATTTTTGGTGTTGACCCGGTGAATGGCCAACCAACGGACTATTTTTGAATTAATAAGGAAATCACAAATTTTCTGATTTTGATAAATCAACAATTTAAACTATGAACGCTATGGATTTTCTCACACTTAAATTTGGATAATCAACTCTTATTATAAACACTGTGAACTTGTGAACTCTTTGATTTTGGAAATCGATATTTGAAACTATAAACTCTATGAACTCACCAACCTTTGTGTTGACACTTTTAGCATGTGTTTATCTCAGGTAACTAAACAAGAAGGAACTTGGAGGCACGGAGTGGGCTTGTAACCCGGCATGGGCTTAAATAAACGTTTTGACACATTTCAAATAAACTTGTTGTTTAAACTATGAAACATCTTGATGTCTCGAATATTTGGTATTTTGAACGAATTAAACTTTAAAGCGTCACTTTTGTGTCGTTTTCTATGATTGTGATAAAGATCCTCGAAGTAACACCCAAAAAGTCTTCCGCTGACATTTTAAGTCTTCCGCTGACATGTTAAGTCTTCCGCTGACGTGATGATTTTGGGGGTGTTACAGATTGGCATCAGAGCTACAGTTATAGAGAACCAAGTGTTTTGAACATTGGACTATAACTACACTTTTAAAACGGACCACTTTTACAAAATACCACCTTATGCCCTCCGTGCCTACGCTTTCCAATATCTGGTAGAGACATTACTTTTACATGATTTCGTATATATGTTAACATGTTAAAAATTATGCTAATGACTTATATTTACTAATCGGGATTATTACAAGTACCATGTCTTCATATTCCCACCCTATTGTCTTGTCATCAGATTTATAGGCTTCCCCTTCAACATTACCTGATCCAATTCACCAATATAGGAAAATTTGACAACTTCAGCCGTAGGAAGCAAATTCTTCTTATATCACTACCAGCTCTTGTCATACCGCCACCAGAATTAGTTGTACCCCCACCACTTACACCACCTGTGCTATCACCATCACCACCTACTAGCTTCTACCAATAGATCCATGAACTTCTTACTAGAGCAGTACTATAGGCATTTTTGAATGCACATCCCTTGTTCGACGAATTTGACCGGAATTTCGTACCATATAAGCATATCTTCACTCAAAGTCACTAGGACTATTCTTACCCATACCATGAACCAGAGCAAATCCAGTCCATCCTCCTTCCCTGAATAGGCTGTGTCCCCTACATTCGCTTCGCCCTCCGCTACTGCGCAAAGATTTTGATCCCCCGTTTCGTGAAAACACTACCTTATGTTTAGACCTATTGATTCCAGTAAAAAGCCAAATAGAGAGTTTTCGCATATGCCTGCTTTAAGAGTAAAGGAAAAGCTTGAAAAGCATACTTGCTTTAAGAACGGAAAAAGATTCCTTCAGCAGTTCAACCTTACATCCACATAGGAGTTATTTGCGTAGAAAAACCCCAAATAGTCCTCTTAGTATCGAAGCCTTCTTTTGACAACTTGTCAAGGAACATGAACAAACTGAAAGACTTTAGACCTTCCACCAGACAAAAGCCGAAGTTCAGCAACCTTCTCTACGTCCATCACTATTATCCGAAACCCTCATTGTTAAATATCTGTTTCAGACAAAATTTTTGTCTAAATGGGTAAGTTACCCCACAGATTTCCTCGGAACAATAGAATGTGAACAATAATTATTTTCCAAACACGATAGAAATCTTCATTCAGAATGAAATTGTTTCTCAAGTCAAAGACGACGCCACTAGTTAGAGCTACTCAACAATTATGACTGTGAGATACGTTACCACCAAAGAGAAGCTAATGTAGTAGTAGATACGTTAAGCTGGAAAGAACAATTAAAAAGAAGAAGCTAATGTAGTAGCAGATACGTTAAGCTTGAATGAACGATTAAAAACCACTCGAGATTAGATTATTAGGAATGACTACTTATTCACCCTTTCATCACACTATACCCTTGTGAGCAGATAGACTTGCCCGACACGAGAATCGAATCGATACTATTACCGACACCCTCAACGACTTTCTTCGTGAACACGTCAAGACTCTTACAGATGAGATTGAGAAACTTCGTAATTGGCCAGTAGCTATGAAGGCTGTATACTCAGTTTTGGGAATCAATGGAGTTTATAGGAGCATTTGTGTGGAGCCAACACTTCAACAGAAATAATGATGGGAACCCTGGACCGTGAAATTGAGAGGATTGACATGGAGAATGTGTATCTTAGGCAAGCCTTACAAACTAGGGAAAGAGCAAGAGATCAAACCATCGAAACTATAACCACTGCCACTCAAGAACTCCAAAACCGTATGGACAAAACCTTAGGAAAACCATGAATCTGAGACTTGTCAGCTAACAAACCAACGTTCTATTAATAAGGAATCTTGTCATATAATGTTTTGTAAACATTCAAGCAAGTATTAATAAATGTTGTAATGACATCGATTTATGTTTGTCTTTCCGACATGATGTGACACACCTTAACTTAAATTTCTCATTGACTAAGTTGTTATGATTATAACCTATTCTTGGTTGTATAAGAAGTATTCTAACTTAACTTGGTCATTATGAAATTCTAAAACATACGTCTTTCTTCCGTTGATAATAGCAACATAGATAGAACTAGAAGAACAACCACAACCATTACGCCAACAAACCCCGAAGTTATAACCCCAGCAAGCAATTGCTGATGGTATCTTAACCGAACAAGCCCGCCAAAGAGATACTGGCACACAAATGGCTAAAAACGCGACACCCGCACCTCGTTACTACACCTATAAGGACTTTATATCATGCCAACCCACATACTTCAAAGGTACCAAAGGAATATCCGAATTAACCCAATGGTTTGAGCGATGTGAAACGATCTTCCAAAAAAAGTGGATGCTCAGAAAACAACAAAGTTAGCTTCGCAACGGGAACTCTAGTGCAAGATGCCCTATCTTAGTGGAATACTATTATTCAGACTCTAGGAGCAACGACAGCATATCAACTCTCATGGACAAAATTCAAGACCAAGATATTAAAGAAGTATTGTCCTCATTCGGAATTGAGGAAGCTTGAGGATGAGTTCTATGTGTTGGTAGTAAAGGGAATCAATCTGAGAACTTACAACCGAAGGTTTCAGGAACTTAAGATACTATGCCCATCGATGGTGCCTGACCTTGAGAAAACCTTGGAGAAGTACGTCGAAGGACTCCCTAGGAGCATTGAAGGAGATGTCACCTCATCAAACCCGCCAACCCTGGAAGCAGCAATGAAACTTGCTCAAAGGCTATTGGACCAAGAGGTCAAATGCAATGAGCTCAAAAGGAAACTCGATAATAAAAGAATCACCACGACAACAACCATCATAGCAACACCAGCAATCACCGCAACAACAACAACAATTCTCAACAACGCAGCAGACTGATGAAGTTTAGAGTTTAACCACCCAAATTCCTTAAGCACTTTGTGGTACTAAGTGATGTCACCTTTAAGTTTTCGTCTTTCTCACAACTTAGGTCTACCTTCTGTTCAGTAAGCGACTCGCTGTGATATTTCCTCATCGATTGTACTATCTAGTTCTTCCTGAATTCCATATTACCCACTTCTTCTACTCTAGATATCATTTCATTAGTGGCATGGCCAAAATCCATTTCAACACCAGACTGACGAACTATTTTTAGTATTGACTAAGTTAGAACAATCACTCGTACCTTGATTTAGGAAATCAACCATTTGACTTATAAAACTCTACGAATCAACAACTAGACCGGACATCATACGGGTCGATTGGTCCAAGCATTGCATTATTACTCGTAAATTATACATAGCCTGATCACCTATGTCTAATTTAGGAAGAATCATGCAATGAAGGGAACAATTGTCTCTGAGGTTTAAGTAAGTTATACTTGAGATATAGGATTTCTAAGAAACATGAAGACCAGAGTCGCACCAAGTACCCACATCTTTTCCCTAGACACCCGTGGCAACTATCTTAGACTAGAATTCCGGGATGGAATTCCCTGTAAGAGGTAGGTAATGTAACCTCCCGTAATTTTCCCATACGATTAGTAAATATCAAAAATTGAATAAAAGAATGTTACATTATTTAAATACCATTTTTACGGGGAACAAATTTTTTTTTATTATGCACGACATATTATGTGAACCACTACAACATTTATGATTGACCATTTACCAAGGAACGATGCTTACACACAACCTCGATAATCTATAAATATCACGAATAATATAATATATTTAAAACGTTTATATTTTATAAATATACGTTTCGTATATTTACCGTACAATATTTATATATTTCCGGAGCCTACGAAAATTTCCGAGATTGCTCACTAATATTTTGGACCTCGATACGATACTTTGAACAAGCACACCTCTAACTATTATTTTTGTAAATCACAAGTACATGTTTGCTTTAGCTCAGTTTATTTTAACTTTTACACACGACGTATCCCTTTTATTTCACGACTCTAGTTTCCATGCTTCTAAGAACCATGAAAGACAATTGTCATCAACTTTTGAATATAATTACTATACTAGAATATTGATCAAGTTAAGGCACCATACACGTTTCATCTCAAATTAACACAAATAGTAATAACACTTCGTATAAATTCTAATAAACCACCAACTTTCTGTAACGAATTTAAATCCTAATTTTAAGGCTCTTCTGGTCCGAACCAGGAAAAGTGTAAAACACGAAAGTTGTCTGAAATAATGTTTTACGTCTAGACACGCGAGATTTTAAACCAAAAACGAAATTCCAAGCTGTTATCTTTAAAATACAACCTGGACTCAAAATTAAGTACCACTACTACTGTACTACTAAGGTGAGTCATAGCCCCTACTCTTACTTGTTTTACAATGATTTATAAACATTTTTGGGGGAGATACATGCTTAACTATTGTTTTTACTTTTACAAGTATTCATTAACTAAATACATGACTGTATTTCATATAAACTTTACTGGTTTACACATTTTTATATCTCATAAATACCTGCTATAGACATGATTACAAGTGACGGTTCGACGATATGCTATACTTGATTTCTATTGCCTAAGTATCGATTACCAAAAGTCCCACGTTCATGCACCTTAATCACCCAAAGGGTGAGCGTAAGTAGTTGTGAATAGATCTATTAGGGATTGACAATCCCCATTTGGTCGCTAAAGGAAAGCCACCAAATGCACGCTATTTGATTTCATAGGTTACTGGTAAATACCTATCTTGAGGGCCACTGTTTTACATCATTATTATGGATAATTTTGATGCCTGTTAATCGTTGAGTGTCATGAGCTTAGAGCAATAGAACGGTAGTACTGTAGTCATGATACAGTATTACAACGACTGATGTTTGGGGTGTACAATGCTGTAGCCCACTGTTTTATTAAACTATGAGATTGTGCTCACTATATAGCAGGAAAACTATTAATAACTGGCAAACGAACAAACTATTTTGGTGTTGACCCGGTTAGGTCAAACAAACTACTATTTTTGGTGTTGACCCGGTGAAGGGCCAACCAACGGACTATTTTTGAATTAATAAGGAAATCACTCATTTTCTGATTTTGATAAATCAACAATTTAAACTATGAACGCTATGGATTTTCTCACACTTAAATTTGGATAATCAACTCTTATTATAAACACTGTGAACTTGTGAACTCTTTGATTTTGGAAATCGATATTTGAAACTGTAAACTCTATGAACTCACCAACCTTTGTGTTGACACTTTTAGCATGTGTTTATCTCAGGTAACTAAACAAGAAGGAACTTGGAGGCACGAAGTGGGCTTGTAACCCGACATGGGCTTAAATAAACGTTTTGACACATTTTAAATAAACTTGTTGTTTAAACTATGAAACATCTTGATGTCTCGAATATTTGGTATTTTGAACGAATTAAACTTTAAAGCGTCACTTTTGTGTCATTTTCTATGATTGTGATAAAGATCCTCGAAGTAACACCCAAAAAGTCTTCCGCTGACATTTTAAGTCTTCCGCTGACATGTTAAGTCTTCCGCTGACGTGATGATTTTGGGGGTGTTACACTTAAGTCCTGAAATATTTTATCGTTGTAATTGGCAAGACGAAGGTATCACTTGATGTTGTGTCGATGAATATCTATTCTATTTTCCCATGTAGATAAGGAGATATGTTCTGGTTTGATCCCTTTCTTGGTATGAAGGTAAGGTTATCTGAAATTTCTAGAGACATAATGCCTTAGAGGAATCTACATCGATATTCTTGATTCAAACAATTGTCCTTTGTGAAAATTTACTGCAGGAATGTTTATGTATGGATGAGGCCATGTTTAAATGAAATGCTCTACAGTCTCAATTAGAAGCTTGGTTTATTTCTATTGTGTTGTTCTGCGGACATTTATATTGAGTTCAATCCTGTAGCTCAGTCTAGCTAGTACCTTTAAATGATAGAATTTGACAACTAAGTCAGAGATGATGATTCGGATGGTCTCGCAGTATCTTAGAATTCGTTGTTGAGTTATGAATTCTCTCACTATATACTTCTAGTTCTGGTTAGTAGTTCTGTAATCCTTTCATTGCTTTTATTTTATTGAGGAATCCTGCCTGTAATTGATATGAAAAGTCTCTCCTAGGGAAGTCAATGGGAAAATCCAACTTAATGGCTGAATGAGTGACTGGTGGGGTAAGTATGCAGGGATAGTTCGGCAAAAGGGATGTTTATGAAAGAGTTCCTTTGTTTACAAAACTTTTAAATGAAGATTGTTATTAACAATCCTTTGAAAAGGTAATTATTTCCTTCATGGCATAATCCTTCCTGAATTTTACATAGGTGATCAGGCTATGTATAATTGAGGACTAATGATGCGATGTTAGATTTTGTCAAAATATCATAACTTTTCTCAAAAGTTTTAGATGGTGTTCAACGCATTGTTATTAAAAATGGTATCCTGATGTTTTCTTTCAAGTAACATGAAAATTGCCTCGCGTAATAACAGTAAATACTTGGTGTAACGACAGAAAAATCAATTTATAGGATGGTAATAAAATAGCTTACTTCAGAAATTTTTCTGTAAAACAATTTCCCCATATGATAGTAAAATAGCTTGAATGGTGTATTGGATACGTGGGTGAATCTTATCGAATGGTAATAGTCTACCAATCCACTTATTTAGAGAATATAAATATCTTAGTCCATAACAGGATAGGGGTTTATGGTTATGAAGTGGTCAAGAATATGGTAGTGATATTGAGAGCATGAAGGATAAACGTGTCGTTAAGGCATCTATAGTCAAGTGAAGACGATAGTCTACGTGTTAAGAATATATGGAAGAAATCGGTGCCAATGATTTGAAGTATTAGAGAATTTATTCTAGGTAAAGTTCACAGGTTCAAATGCTTAATCCTTCTAAGCATGACTAAAATGTATAAAACCTGGAAATTGTTGTACTGGTGGTCTGAATCAAGTAGGTACCCCATCGTATGATGTTTTATTTACCATGAATGAAAGCTAAATGTCTTTTGGTCAGGCGAAACTTCTCGATGTCCTTTCATGAAAATGAGGTCTTGTCCCTATGTGACTAAGTTATATCGATCTCCGAAAAGAATATATAAATTCTGTTGAGTCATTGTACTTTGATCTTTTAATCCAACGAGCTTATAATAGTGTGAGGGTCTGATAACATGGAATGAGCGAAAACATTGAATTTTGAAGCAGTGGTGTTAAGGCATGGTATATCAATATTGGCAATCTTTGGTTCTTCTAATGTCAAATAGTAGGTAGGTATAGTGGTTGCTTTCGAGATTCTTTCATGAGTTATGCGTGTTCCTTCTTGGAGATATGGTATCTAAAATTCGTCATCACATTTGTTTGAGTGAAACATTGTGAAAATGTGATTATAAGTGTATTTTGGAGTGACTTTAATTGAAGTTTGTAGTGAGTATAGTCATGTAAAAGATGTGACTACGAAATATTTTGTACTTTGATAAGAATAATATCTCATATATATATATATATATATATATATATATATATATATATATATATATATATATATATATATATATATATATGTCTTTGGGAAAAGGGAATTCCAGAAGATTGTTACAAAGAAAATGAGTTTTAATCCAACCATTGTAATTCAATATTTGTCGTACTTCGTAAGGTTTGCAATAAATCTTTTTGTTTATACAAAAATTCTTTTAGAATCTAACTTAATTGAATTGTTATTATCTCCGAAACATGAAAACTAGAGTAGTCATTTTTATCTTGGTCAACATGACCATCTACTCGTAAAGACATCTTCGTCCTTATTAATCCTATTGTCTTAATTGGAGAGGTTTGCTTAAATCTATCCTCATCAAATCATAAGAGACCATGAGAATCTATAGGTAATAGAAATTGTCATATTCACAACACCTGAATATAATACATGAAAATTTCGGTCTACGTGGATCAATATCATATATAGCACAACCATTCCTACATAGTAGAGTCACACTTGATACATTTGTTTGTACAACAACCAAAAGACGACAAGTTCTTTAGACTATGTTTCCTACTTTCCGTGGCTAGGATAATAGTAAAAGTTAGTGAGGATATAAGTCTGGTCTAGAGACTTCCTGGTGTCCCTCTGAGTGAAATCAGGTTTGTGGCATCATAAGGTTGAAACAGTCCTGAAGTGGTGTCTGAAGTTGTGCATCGATCAAATCTTAGATAATGTAGGTTCTGAACCATTCCTGAAGAATCTGCGGATGTTCCTGTTGAGTCCGTGATATTGGTATTATCTACTAGGTGTTATCTAGTTCATGGCAAGTGAGAATGAAAAAGGAAAATGACAATGGTGGTACTAGTTAATGGAATACTATCCTCTTTCGTGCTACCTCGCGACATCTAAGAGGTAAAACTAAAGTACGCACTGTGGGACGACCAATAGTGTAATAAGTAACTGATGGTGGTGATAGTACCTGAGTAGTGAGTGCTCTACTAGTGATGGAAAGAAACATACTATCTTCCTTGCAATAAACATCCTAATAAGTCCATTAAGATTAAGTCTGAATACTCTACCAAAAGGCATTCTATGTATGGGCTGAATGATAGGAAAATCCTGTTCCTATGGCAAATCAATAGTGCTAATGGTGGTGTAAGTGCAACTGGTGGTATAATGGTAGTGGAAGATGACAAGGCATCTTCAATGTCGGAATCCGATAAAAGGATGACAGGATGAGTATCTGAAGGCATGTCACTTGTGAACCAGGTCAATAAAATGATATATATACGAATATGAGTATAAATAACTCGCACAGGGTATGCATGAAACAACATGTATCATGTGATGAAAGTGAAGATGAAGAATATGCCAGGAACTTAGTGATGATGATTCAAGTGATGAAAGTGAAGATGAAGAATACGCCATGGCTGTTAGAGAATTCAAGAAATTTTTCAAGAGACGAGGAAGATTCACAAGACAATCACGCGATGAAAGAAGGTCATCTATAAGGAATAGAAATGAAAGTTACGGGAAAAGAAAGTGCTTTAGATGTGGAAGTCCAAATCATCTCACTGGCGAATGTCCAAAGCCACTGGGTTACGATTATCAAAGTGCCTTTATTAGTGGAACATGGAGTGATAGCGACAAAGACGAAGTTGGAAAGGCAGACGATGAAAAATGTCTTTTAGCTTAAGCGATCGATGAAATATGCTTAGGAATAAATTTGGAGCCTGACGAATGGATTAAGGATAGTGGATGCTCAAAGCACATGATGGGAAACCGCAAGCTATTTTCTTCATACAAGGCATACAACGTGTCACACCCCCAATTTACCTGACTTGCAGCGGAATGGAATACCTGGGGGTGTCTGTCATAGCATCACAGTTACAGTTACATTGAACGACCTAAAGTGTCATTTGGAAAATACTTCGTTTGATCATTGAAATAATCCAGAGTTTACAATATGAGGTCCCCAAAAGGTGTTGCAAGTTTATGAAAAACAAGTCATACTAGATCAAACGTTTACATAAGTGCATGAAATAATAGTGAGACGCGTCGACTCCGCGACTCCATGAAGGTCCAAATGCATGTCACATGAGCTACCTTAATAACCTGAAATACATTGCTAAAACGTCAACACGAATGTTGGTGAATTCCATAGGTTTATAAAATGTAGTGTTGTACGGCCACCACAAGTATAAGTGCAAGATAAAAGTCAAGTAAAATAGTACAATAGACCTTAAGCTCATGACCCCGAAGCTAGACTGTTGAAATTATATGCCCCTCCTGAATGTTTTACCAGAACACTCCCAAAATGTCAGACATGAAATGCATCCACTTACTGTTGGTAATAACTACCACGGATGGAGGCGTCACCCTCAATAGATCTATCCACTCACTCTCGCTTAATAGGCAAATTAACGGTCCATGATAATAAATAGGGGACTTTAACAGGTTGGTAAGGCAACTTAAGCAATGTACATATGTTTTGGTACTTGGGCTCGTACTAAAATGGTTGATGCAATGTATTCCCCCGTGGGATTTGAAATCAAAATATTGTATTGAAAACGGGGCTATGAAAACTCACCTTAAACTGATGATACTGTGATGAAGTGAAATGAACAACAACAATGAACGGTTAGCTGCCTCAACCTAATATGAATGATGAACGATCTAATTTAGATCACAAAATAATGTTATGAATGTCCATACACATGTTTCCTATACCACTCTACTCTTTGGAAAAATACTTGTTATAAAAAATATACATTTTCCAAGACTTAGGAAAATAAGGCAACTAGAAAAATAAAACTAGTTGAAATGTGTATATATATATATATATATATATATATATATATATATATATATATATATATATATATATATATATATATATATATCGTATGTATCAATGTTAGTGTTGAAATCCTCGGTTTGAAATCCTTGATATAACGCCTTGTCGTGAAAAAAATATACTTGTAATCACTAATATTTCATTAGTTATGAATTTGGGTACTTGGTATTATTTCTAGAAATCTAAAGTTACTACGTAGTTTTAGTGTTATTATTTTCAAAAGCTGTCAAAATAATATGAGTTTTGCCGATATTGAAACGTGAATATCTTTGTCGTTATAAGTCCGTTTTACTTGTTCTTTATATCCACGGTTACGTCTTAGTATGTAGTAATATATTTTGGAAAGCTTGGCTCCTCCGGGTTACGTCTAAAGCCTCATTTTGTCCGACGAAAAACGTCCAACAGCATGTATTTTCAGAAAATATACTTTTCGTCAATAAACTTGCAAAAATCATAACTTCTTCGTTATAAACTCTTTTTAACCGTTCTTTCACCTACGGATTCGTTTTTGAAAGTATTTTCTAAAAATTTTGCCAAAGTTTCCTTTATCTTTACTGATTTTCCTGGATTTACAAAAATGAGACAGAATGTATAAATACTTGTTACAAATCCATTTTTCATGTTCAAAACTAGTTTCTACTTCAACCAAATCTCTTGCAAACACCACAAAGCTATACTAATCCTACCATACACCTTCTTAGGGTGCCATGGGTTCCTAATCACTACTAATCATGTTAATTTAACAAAGGAACACCTAAATCAAAATCTAGAGTTTGTATGTTCAAAAAGTTAACAAAAATAATGTGGTATAGCTAACTTGTGCATGAAATTAAGCATGAAAACCATATGATACTAGTAAATATTAGATGAAATCATGAAAATAAATTTGATAACTTACTTTGAATGATTATGTGATTAGATGATGAAAAACCTTGTGATTCTTGAGTTTATATTTCAAAACTCTTAATTAGAATGATGAAATGAACAACTTTTATGCTTTGATCTTCAAATATTAATGGATTTTGGTCTTGGATTGAATATGGGTCGTGGGTTTTGAGATGAGGAAGAGAAAGTTGAGTTTTTGATTTTATGATCCAAGTATAAATGTGTGAAAAGTGTTTTTGCTAGATATTTAAGTAAAAATATCAGGTATTATATTATCACATTAAGGCATAAAGTCAAGGGGGGTTCATGGCTGATTTTCAAAGGGTTCAAAAGCAATAATATGGACTTTGATTTATTTAGGATAGTTAGTGGATGATTTGTAGTATAAGTATAGGTTTTTAGGTGTTAAATTTAGGTAATCGTAGTTAGTTTTTAGTTATCATTGAGTACCGGGTTTGCGAGAAATGAATTTTAACAAGTTAGTCGGGACTTAATAAAGTCATAAAAATGTTAAAAATACGTTGAGTACAAGTATTGAGTGTTCGGGTGATTATTGTTTAGTTTTCACGAAAACCGTCGTAATATTTATAAACTTACGTTATAAATAAAAATAAATTTCCAAAATACTGGGTAAATGAATATTATAAGTTTTATGATAATATAATGGATATAAAAATATGTCGGGACCATTGTGGGAATATTTAGATATATTCGTCGTGTTTATAAACCGGGTGTTAACGTTTATTTATAAATAATTATAAGGAAAACGTTAAATGTATCAAATATATAAATTTGAAAACCCTAAGAGTGGTATAACATGAAAATGCTGTTATGATGATATGCAGACTGTCTCTAGTCCGTATGCAGTGTCCTTACTGATAATGAAATGAATTCGCACCTAAACCAATACGGTTACGCGAATTTTAATACCCGTAAACTAAATTTACGATGGAATCAGTAATGCAAGTGAATAGTGAAAATCATTTTTGGAAATGAATAGTGTTTTGTGAATAGTAAAATTTCTGAATGCTTCTCGGAATGTCAAACTGACACCAAAAATGATGAATAGTGTTTTGATGAATAGTGATTTATGAATAGTAAAATGTCGAAGTTTGGGAAATGACCTGAAATGATGAGTTGTGACACAACGGAGGTAATGTTATTTTCGGTAGTGACTTACGTGGAAAAATCATTGGAAAAGGTACGATTTCTCAAGACTCCCTAACTATTAATAATGTTGAGCATGTAGATAATTTAACATACAACTTGCTTAGTGTAGGACAAATATGTAATAATAAGTATAAGGTTACCTTTACCGAAAAAGATAGTGAAATAGTTAAGGATGAAAAAGTCATAGGTAGAGGAATTAGGAAGGGAGGTGTATATGTTATGAAACTAGGAAATAAACCGGCAGATAAAATATGCATGGCAACCTTAGATGAAAACTCCACTTTGTGGCACAGGATATTAGGTCACGCAAATATGAAACAAATATAATCTTTAGTCTCTAAGGAATTAGTTAGAAATTTGCATAACCTAAGATATGATAAACATTTTTGTGATGCTTGTAAAATTGGGAAACTAGCACATGCTATTCACAAAGCTTAGAATATAGTCTCCACTACTAGGTGCCTAGAATTACTACACATGGATCTCTTCGGTCCATCCGCTGTGCGGAGCTACGGAGGAAACCGTTATACCTTAGTAATAGTAGACGACTATTCACGATACACGTGGACTAGTTTTCTAAGCGATAAAACCCAAGCCTTTGAAAAATTTGAGATATTTAATAAAATGATCCAAAATAAATTAGGATGTTCCATAGTATCTATTAGGACGGACCACGGTAGGGAATCTGATAACGAAGTACAGTTCAGAAAATATTGTAATTTAAATGGAATATCTCACAATTTCTCCGCTCCTCGTACTCCCCAATCAAATGGTGTAGTAGAAAGAAAAAATAGGTCACTACAAGAAATGAGTAGAACAATGCTAAATGAACAATCCATCCCACAGAAATTTTGGTGTCATGCCGTAGATACATCAACGTACATAATTAATAGAGTATCAATTAGGAGAATTTTAGGAAAAACTCTTTATGTGTTGTTAAGAGGTAGAAAACCTAATTTAAATTACTTTAGAGTATTCGGAAGTAAATGCTTTGTTCTTAATACTAGGGATTATCTTACTAAGTTCAACCCAAAATCATACGAAGGAATCTTTCTAGGTTATTCACAAAAATAGAAAAGCTTATATAATACTTAACAAACTCACCATGAAAGTAGAAGAATCATTAAATGTAACATTCGATGAAACTCCACCACCTCCTAAAACATTACCCCTAGAAGATGATGACCTAGTTGAAGAAGAAGCCATTGAGGTTTGTAAAACAAAACCCTTAGGAGATGATAATGATATTATAACACTAGAGGATAATGAAGTAGTAAATATTAAGGAATCAAAATCATACCCATTAGAAAACATAATAGGACACCTAAATCAAAGAACTCTTTGATCACATTCCCAAGATAAAAACAACTTCTTTTGTTTCATCTCTACAATAGAACCTAAAAATATAAATGAAGCCTTAAAAGATGAAAGTTGGATTATGGTCATGCAAGAAGAAGTAAATCAATTTAAGACAAATGATGTATGGGAATTAGTCCCAAATCCGATGAACATGACCATCATAGGAACTAAATGGGTATATAGGAATATGCTAGATGAAAATGGAGTTGTAACTAGGAACAAAGCTAGGTTAGTTGCCCAAGGTTATAATCAATAAGAAGGAATTGATTGGAATTGATTATGACAAAACTTATGCCCCCATAGCTAGATTAGAATCTATAAGAATACTTCTTGCCTATGCATGCGCCTTAGACTTCAAGTTATTTTAAATGGATGTGAAAAGTGCATTCCTTAATGGTTTTATCAATGAGGAGGTATATGTGGCACAACCTTCAGGATTCATTGACTTCGCAAAATCTGATTATGTTTATAAACTTAAGAAAGCTTTATATGGACTCAAACAAGCTCCTAAGGCTTGGTATGATCGATTAAAAGCTTTTCTTATTGAACATGATTATTCCATGGGACTGCTAGATAACACTTTTTCACTAAAAGAAAAAGCCCAAATCTTATCATTGTTCAAATATATGTCAATCACATTATATTTGGATCGACTTGTCAAGAAATGTGTGATGAATTTGCCATCATCATGCATGATGAGTTTGAGATGAGTATGATGGGTGAACTAAACTTCTTCCTAGGATTACAAATAAAACAATTAGAAGATGGAATATTTTTTAATCAATCTAAATACATTAAGGAAATGCTTAGGAAATTTAGACTAGAAGACTCTAAGCCCATGAAAACACCAATGTCTATGGAAGTCAAGCTCACACGAGATGAAGAAGGTGACTCCGTACATAATACTAAGTATAGAGGGATGATAGGTAGTTTACTAACTTAACGGCAAGTAGACCTGATATCATGTTTAGTGTTTGCCTATGTGCTCGCTTTCAAGAGGATCCCAAAACCTCACACCTGGAAGCGGTTAAGCGTATCTTTCGATACATTAAGGGAACTATACACTTAGGATTAAGGTATCCTAAGGGATCCGGAATAGAAGCAATTGTTTATATGGATTCAGATCATGCGGGAGACTACGTGGATCGAAAATGTACAAGCGGCATTTGCACGTTTATGGGATGTTGTCTAACATCTTGGTTTTCGAAGAAGCAAACCGCTCTTGCTATTTCTACCACCGAAGCCGAATATGTAAGCGCCGGAAAGGCACGTCAACAAGCACTATGGATGAAACAAGCTCTCATAGACTATGGTATTAGGTTATAAAATGTTCCAATTATGTGTGATAACAAAGTTGCCACAGACTTAAGTAAAAATCATGTTCAACACACTAGGACTAAGCACATAGAAATTCGTCACCATTTCCTTCGCGATAACGTACAAAAAGGAAAAATAGCCATAGAAAAGATTTCCTCGGAAGATAACATAGCAGATATATTCACTAAACCCCTTAAGCGCGAACCCTTTAACCACTTACGTTTAGGTCTAGAAATGATGGAACAAGTTGACTAAATTTCTACTACCTTTCATTTTTCTTTCATCAGATGGGCGGACCCCTTATTGTTATAAGGCCGGTCCTCTTAATTTTTAAGGGGACCGACCTCACATTAAGGGGACCGGATGTAACAATTCGCATTTTCGAATTACTATTCATTTTTACTATTCACTATTACTCTTCACTTTTTACTACTCACTCCCAAAATTTTTATTTCATATTCTCGTAAGTTAAAATATTTTAATGATAATCCGAGAGTTTGACACTCGCCGGATCATTTCTGCAAAAATCACGAAACCGTGTCCGAGATTTACTTTTAGGTTTTAACGTCATTCCAGCATCCCGTTATGTCCATAAAATATTATAAACAATAGAAATATGATTTTCTCTCATTTTACGACAATTCCAAAAGTTTTGAAATTTTACGTTTTCCAGTTCAGCGTTTTACGCGAATTACGCGTTTTAGACCCGCGTTTCTAGTTTTTGCAGCGTTTAAGCAACCCGATAGAACTTTCCACTCATTAAATGTGCTAAGATAGGTTATATTAATAAGTTTAAACATATTTATAAGTTTCATATTTTTAGGATGCCTGATTTTAAGTTTCATGACTTAACGACTTACCGTTAGCGATTACCGGGACCAAAACTCACTACGTAACTTAGATAAGACCATGACTACTCATCTAGTCACCCTTATCTCATTATGGCCGACTTAGGGGGGGGAGTCACCTAGCATGTGTCTTGATCTTATACTTGAAGTCTTGGATTCATTACAAGTGTAAAACTTCCTAAGTAAGCCTTCTAAATATCCTAAAAACTAACCTCCTTAAGGCACCTTCCTAACGCCTTCCTAACCTCCTCATTTACACTATAAAAGCTAGCTCATCCCTTCCTTTCATCTCCATAAAAATGCCACACACAAAATCCATAAACCTTGATCCTTTGATTTCCAAGTTATAAGTTACACACCAAAGTTGAAGGCATAATTAGTCTCTACATGAATCAAGAGTTTGTTTGGTGATCCATGGTTGAATTAGGAGCTACACAAGGTGTTAGGGGCTGAGGTTAAATGGTTTTCACAAGGTCTATATCAAGCCTAGCAAGGGTTTCAAGAGTTGTGGTGAAGGGTTTGCAAGCATAGGTTTAGTGTCCTAGTTTCATACTTGACTTCCTTTCTTTAGAAAGCCAAAAGTTGTAAGAAACCCTATTATACTTTCTTGCTAAATATCATTTCCATGCTATTTATATTTCATTCATGCTATATATGGTCTTTGTGTTATGTTCATGATGTATAAAAACTAGTAAAACAAGTTATGGTATATATATGTTAACTTATGTTATTTAAACAAGTAAACTAGTGACATTTATAGAGAACCACGACCAAAATAGTAAAACTATGATATTTGAAACTTACCTACTGTTAAAGAGGACTTAACAAGGAAAACATAGCAATTTGAATCACCTAAAACGAGTACCCGAGTCAAAAGTTATAACCATTTGAAATTACCAAAACTTTACGGCAAAACTGCCAAATGTTTCTGTGACAGAACATTAAACACGCAAAAAGAGGCCCTTCTGGACCGTTTCATGAAAAAGTTAAAGCATGAAAATTGTCTGGAATCACGTTTTCTTCAAAAACACAGGAGCACGTTTCCAGAAAACCAATAACGAATGAGATTTTCTTCAGTTTCTTAACAGCTATTTTATATACCAAAGTTACTATATAATAGTTATGGTTAACTAAGACCAAGAGGTCTAATGACCTAAAGCCAAGACCACAACCATGGCTAAAGCCAAGGTTGAGTCTCAAGACCATGGTAACAATGACCAAGGTCACGGCAAAGCCACGGCTAAAGACCATATAACTTTTAAAGATCAAAAACTTATATATATGTTATCAAATACTACAATAGTAGGGAGCCTCATGTGAGGAGTTCATAAAGTAAGTCATTGAGATGAGTTGTGGATTTACGAATTAAAGTATCCTGGCTCCTCGAACGTTTACTCCATGACTTCTGAATCATGTCGGCCCGAACGGTATATACAACCTATACATGTTTCATAAACCACTTATATTCAACGACTTACACTATATACTAAGTACTACATCATGAACAATTTGCAAGACATATATAGGCAATTCTTCGTATTCTTAGACGTTACTCCAAACCTAAGTCGCAACGTTCTATTATAGGCTGCTCTTAGAGACTTTCGCGATTCGACTACCACTTTCATTTCTCATTACATAGACTTAAGGTGAGTCATAGCCCCTACTCTTTTCATACTTGTTTTAAACTCTTTTGGGGAGATGCATGCTTAAACTACTTGCTTTCTCTTTTACTAAAGACAATTTTACTCATATGCTATGCTATACTTTTATACTCTTAAACATGATGTGTAGTTTTATTACGATATGTGCCTTAATGTGTGAAAACTATTCTATACGCTATATTCTTTAACCACTGTTTAACTCCTGGATGGAGCCGATGGAGAGGTATTGATAGTGCTATCGGGCTGACGCCCCCACCATTGCCATATATTCCTGGCCTTGGGTGAATATAATCCAGCTTTGAAGCATTTGTGCTTATTCTTGTCATGAGGTTCAGTAGGCAGTGATACTTTACATTAAGTGTGTATATATCGTATACACATATATCGAAATCATACTATATGTTAGCAGTGGGTTGTGAACACACAGGTTGCAAGTGTTGTTATGGGCGGGACTTGCAACTGAGTGGATTCACGATGCCTTTGCTGTGCGAATATTCTTTAAAGACTTTTCAACTGTTTTAAGACAAACTCTATGAACTCACAAACCATAGTGTTGACACTTTAGCATGTTTATCTCAGGTTAGTAAGGTGATAGCTTGTGCGTGGAACTTAGAGTCAAGCTGCATATTCTGAAGACTTACGCTTTTATCATTTACCATTCAAAACATTTTGTATACATTTATGTATCATACTTTGGAATCTCATGTTTGTAACTTTGAATTCATTAATCGAATGGTAACTTTTCAAAACGTCTCATTTAGAGGTCGTTTTCTATAACTTGTACTTTGAATTCATGAATTGTCAAAATATATAACTCAATATATATCTTTGACATCGATGAATTGAGCAAACCAAATCAAGGAGACTTTGGATTGTTTCTTAGGATCTTTATTGCATTTAGGACTCAAAACAATTACATCTCCACACACTAGGACAAAGTCAAGAATTATAATGTCACATTTGTTCCATTACTAGTTCCGCACTCAATAGTTGCCTTTGCGCTTGCCTTTAAATGTTCCTAATAGATAGAATTTCTTGCTTGCTTATTCTGTTACTTAA